>CM046876.1:239600189-240291168 GCA_025667525.1 Glebionis coronaria | reverse complement strand
GTTTGCTTGAAGAAGTTTTTCACGAATCCATGACATATCCTTTATTGTTCTAACGATTATCTTTTAGCATAATTAATAAACGACTTTAGATATATTGTTGATCACCCTTTCCATGCTTGATCCTAAGCATTCGACTCTTCGTCTCTAGTATGGGGGTGCTCCACCTTTAGACTCGAAACATTGAGGACAATGTTTAATTTTAGTATGGGGGGTGAATAGATACTTGCTTTGCTACGCCCTCACGTTTTCCAACTTTCAACGTTTTGTTTTGTTTTGTTGCGAATAAGGCTAAAAATAGCCAAATTTTAAAAATTTTCTTAGTTTTAATAAGTGTTTTTAAGACACGAATGTATATTTTCCGATGGGTAGAATAAGAGCTAATTTTTGACTTGATGGGCATTTGGAGCCCTTTACATTCCTTAACTCGCTCGATTCAAGTTTTGCTAGAATTTTATATAGGGAACTTTAAAACGCGAAAGTCTTAGCTCATTCGGGATAAGAACAAGAACTTTTCGCAAGTTCTTATAATTGATCCTAGAAAGTCACTTATCAAGGGAACTATAAAATGCATTCTCTAAACTTGAAAAAGTCCAAGAAAGTGCAAGATCCTATAGCCGGCTTGAAAACCCAAAACTTCGATTTGATATAGTCTTAATGAAAGCTAATCCAAATTTGGCTTAATTTTGACTTGCATGGCTAAGTATTCACGAGTCTCCTTAATTAGAGGTCTTTAAATAGTGAAGAACGAGAAATGATAGAGTTAGACAAGTGATCATGCTAAACATAGAACATGAAAATGCTCTTTCAAAAACTCATATGTTTTTAATTGTGGCTTTTTCTCCTATAAGATCAATGCATTAGGAATAAAAATAATTGCAATAAGTAAGGTTGTACGATTTGAAAGGTTACTTAGCTTCTAGCACAAGATCGTTTAAAAGTTGCTCGGGGTTGAATAGAGTTCATAGCCAAGGCATAACTTATTGAAGCGGGATGCGAAGATTGGTTAAGATCCAAAAAGGCCCTAACAAGGCATGAGGAGCTCTATTTTGTTGCTAAAGATCCAAGATGATGTGAAGTATCATTATTCCTAAATCAATATGAAGGATCGAGACACACGACGAAAAGCAATTACTCCCCTAAAGATAATGGAGAAAGTCTATCCAAAAAGACCCTTACAAGGTATGAGGATAAATATATCCAAGTCCTAAAAGGTGGCGGATTGTTGTATATCAAAATCCAAAATAAAGATTGAAGAAAAATGATGAAGTCGTGGTCCAAGTATGAAGAATCTCTCAAAAACGTCGAGTGAAGAAATTCAAAAATATGAAAATAAGACCATAATTTCAAGAAGTCTTCCCAAGATTTGAAGTATGAAGTACATGCCAAATATCGGTCTAAGAAAGGTCTCAAATCGTGAAACGAGTTATGCCAAGATATGAACTTAAGGAGATACACGAGAAGCCATTTTAAAAGATTTTGTCCTTTGGCTAACTATCGATTAAATCATGCTACTTCACTTTCGGACTAATAAATACTCAAATAAGTCAATATGAATCACTTGTGATCCATGACAAATAGTTAAAAAAATTCTAGAAACCCATTTCCTTTCATAATAACTAGGATTGCGGGGAGAAAAAGTATTACACAATTTGGACGTATGAGTAGTGTTAGCATTGTGACTTGTACCAACAATGATCTCGTTTTTGCACTTAGCATGGAATGTATGACAATCAAGGATGACGAAATTTACTCTATGGGACATTTACTTGTTTCTATTCATTGACCCTAAAAGTCACATTCGTGATAAAAATCATACATTATGTCTTTACACATCTTAGTGGTATTGTTGCAAGTCTTTTACTTTTCAATAAAGGGTAATAAAATGGAATTTTGGTAATGCTAAGATACTTTATTCAAGCATTGCGTGAGGGCACAGCAACGGCTTAGTATGGGGGAGTAATGAGATGGCATTTATACATGATCTCATCGTTCTTTTCGGGCTTTAAATGCATAAAATGTCATAATTATACCATATATATGCTTGTATTTGTTTACTTGTGTGTTTTAGGTATGGATATTGTGAAAAAGACAAAAGATCACAAGAAACAAGGAAAAACGGACACGAGAAACGAAGCCGTACAAAGAACCGGGCCCTAGTTCATGATTTATCCAAGAAAAACCCTTGAAGACTTGAAGATGTACAAGATTGATCCTCAAATTATGAAGAAATGACACCTAAAACCCTTGTATATTAATAATTACAAGTTTGGTCCCTTAAGTTTGTCAAAATTACAAAATGGTCCTTCAACTTTGAAGAATTGGCAAGTTTAGTCCCTCAACATTTCTAAATTGTCAATTATGGTCCCTCATGAAGTCAAAGATACAGTGAAGACCTTTGAAGATCAAGAATGTCCAAGATCAGTCCTCAAACTATGCAAAAATGGCAAAAAAAAACCTTGAATACCTTTTGCCAAAGTTTTGGGGCAAAAGTGTGAAGTTTGTAACTTTGATAACAAAGGAAAGTGAGTTTTGTGGCTAAAAAACATTTAATACAACTTTCACCAAAATACAAGGACTCATACTACCATTCCCAAAGTTTAAATATACAAACACGCGCCAAACAAACACAACCCACCTTTTTTGGATCAAAATATTTACTGTAGCACGTGATGAACCCCGAATTACCACTCACTTAACCAAAGGGTAAAATGAAATTACCCAGGCACTTGCTTGATTCACATGCTTGTAAACCTATCCCACACCAAAATCCCTCAATCCCACTCACCCAAGGACCCCACAATTCAAACCCGTCCACCTATCACATCAATTCTTCACCTCCAAGGAATGACACGTGGCCAAATCAACAGCCAAGACTCATTGCTTAACTACTAAGCTAAAATGAACAGCCAGGATGCATTTGGACAGCTCTACAACACAATTCGTCTAGAAGATTCAAGGGGCATTTTAGGGACTTCATAGCTAGGGTTTTCACTTGTAATCTCAGCCCTTGTGGCCTATATAAGGACTCCTCAACTTGTGAGAGAGCCTTGTTCCAGTTTTAATCTTTAAACATTGTAATTCCTTTTTAAAATTTATAAAAGTTGGTATTTTAAGAAAATTGTAATTCCTTTTTATGTTTTTGAAAGTTGGTGTTGTTTAAGGGTAATTCTGAGTTCCATTTGATGTTATAAGTGTGTTTAGATCTTGTGGTTTAAACACGTTTATGTTTTGTAAGGTTTTCAAGTTTGAAATAAGCTTGAAAATAGCCTTCTGATTTTGCTATTTTACTTGTACTAACCCCTATCCAAAAGCTATAAGCCCTTGCAAGCTTGTTGACACTAAGCTAGTGAAGGTTTATCAACCTTTGGATAGGTTGTTTGCTGT
Organism: Glebionis coronaria; assembly: GCA_025667525.1. Classification (NCBI taxonomy): domain Eukaryota; kingdom Viridiplantae; phylum Streptophyta; class Magnoliopsida; order Asterales; family Asteraceae; genus Glebionis; species Glebionis coronaria. The sequence goes on along the minus strand of CM046876.1, from coordinate 240,287,784 downwards.
TTGTGTTGAATACATAAAGCCCTTGAGGTTCTGCTTTGAACCATCATGAAAGTCCCTAATCAATGCAAGAAACCCTAATCTTAGCTTAATCAACACAAGGTATTACTTTTCAAACGTAATCTTATTATTGTATAATAAAGAATTACAAGTGTTATGGATAACACAGTTTGATGACAATGTGTTGTGCACACTTTGAACAACAATAAACCCTAACTTATGAATACAGTCGTAGCTGTTTGATTCACTAAGTTATATGCACTAATGTTCTTAATATCTCAAAGTGTTAAACATTAATGCATGGATACACATCCTATTTATAGTGTTACGAGTTTGACTTAAACAGTACTTGATGTCGACTACACAAGCTTTTACAAGTTCCCACATCAGTCACATGATGTCCTTCTATTCTTGGTAGTCTTCCATTATGCTTTAAGGAACAGTTGTCAAAAACAGTTTCCTTATTCTTCATAGTCTCGAACACACAAATGGCATGTCCAAAGTGTGCTGAGAGTTATCAGGGTATTGCCACCCCTGTTAACTCTCAACCCCTCAGAGTCCCTGATACATCTTGGCTGTTATCCATCACAGCCAATGAGTATGTCTTAAGGTAATTCTTCGACTTCCCTGACAATGTCTCTGACATGGACTCCTCTGAGGTTGCTCACAGAGACTTGGATCTCTGTGAGTCTTGCGAAACTTGCCTGCCTCCTAGGCACAGGCAAGGGACTATCTATCAGCCTAATTATGTTTAAATCAATGATCAGGGAATCTAATAAGTTTAGATTCCCAACAATCTCCCCTTATTTAAACATAAATAATGCTAGATCTAACTAAGTTAAGGTAAGTGAGTATAACAGCTTCTTCTTACACATAACAGATCTAAACAAACATACCTCATGATTTTATTAAGACTTAAAGAAAAATTACAAATTCATTACATAAGTAAAATAAAGGATGAAGGTAAAAGGGCTGACACCATCTTCAATAGTCATCATTTTTTATTCTTTCTTCAGCTTCGGCCACGTCTAGTCTATTATCAATTTCATCCTGCAAAGTCTTTGCAAACTTCTTGGAATACTCTGTGTTGATCTTGAGACACTTATTGTGACAGAGTAGCTGAATGGTTGAAGCCAAGCACAGCTCATCTTCCCTCTGAAAAGCATACTGGCAGGCCTTGTTCATGAATGCCATTCCTCTTTCAGGCTCTGAGTATGTCTGACCATCAACAGGGCCAACAATACCATTTGGGAGAATCAAATCCCTGTGCATACCATCCACATGAACATCTTCAGTAACAAAAGTTTCATTAACAATTTGTGAAATTCTTCTTCTTTTATTGCCTGTCTTTGGGGGTTCTTGTTCAAAAAGCTGTGGTGGGGGATCAATCTTTAGTTTGGCTGCTGTTTCCTTGATCCAGTTAAACTTGGCCTTAAGAGTTTTAAGCAGAAGGAAATTTGCCTGTCCAGACTTTTTGGCAGCTAAGGCTTCGAGTTCAAACCATTCTGATAACCCAAGTGTCTTTAACCTGAAGTTGTCAAACACATCCATATTTCTCTGTTGGTTTTCCCTTCATAAAATCATCTGTGGGGTGTTTGTGGATTTATGAATGGTGTATTTGAACTTGGTTATCTTGCCAGCAGCATACCTGTTGTTCACGCATGCATCATAGTCAGCTTTGACTTTCTTTAAGGCCTCAGCGCGTTTTACTTCCATTTCCCTCAACCTTTGTTTTTGTTTTTCCCTTTCAGGTGGTGTCATCTTCCTCAAAGTAGCTTCATTTAATTCTTTGGCTGTCTTGAGCTCATTTAGTCTTTTGAATTCTTCAGCCTGTTGCTCTATTTTTTCAGGGGTTAAAGGAATCTCATCGTAAGGTGTAAAGGTTGAAAAGTGGGAAAGGTCTGTGGTGGATCCTCCTGTCTCTAGCATCGCAGCTATCTTCTTAAGTTTGGTGTCAGTATCAACCAAAACTATCTCCTTTCCTTTCTTCGAGACAGAGGACTCCACACTTATGTTTTTCAAAACATCAGCTCTATTGATGAACGCTGTCTGAGCCTGAGTTTGAATAGCTTTGGGAAGAGAGCTCATAGTGAATTTTAGTTTCTTGGCCGCTGGCTCATCATCATCCTCAGGCTTGCTGATGTTAACTAAGATCAGAGATTTAGATGAGTCAGCTCCATCTTGTGGCTCCCCCTGAGTATCATCCTCATCATCAGGTACTATAACTGGTGTGATGACTTGGAGAGGAACAGGTGTAGTTGAGGGATTAGCTGATGATGAGCCTTGTTCAGCAGATGCAAGGCTGAGTGTAGTATTCTTCTCCCCCTCACGTTTATCCTTACTTCGTTGATGCCTGGATGAACGTGCCTGAAAATGACTTGCAATCTGCTCCACAGAGGCAGCCATGGCACGTTGTCTTTTTCTTGAAGCCCTGGCAATCTTCAGCAGGAGGTTGGCATTGGCATTAGTATTTGTCTGAACACGCCTGACAATAAAGTTAGCATGGTTGTATTGCCTGTTGCGAACAGCATTAAATTGCCTGTGTAGGGTGAGTTCATGTTCACGGAACATAGCAGGGACAGCTGAGTCAATAGCATCCTTGATTCGTGTTGAGAGATGACTAAGTCCCTGGGCTACACCTTTTCTTGCACCATCCTGAATTGGCTCAGTGACAGCCTCAGTCACAGCCTTCTTTATGATGCCTGGAAATGTCACAGTAAAATTGTGCATCTCTGACTTGATCACATCTAGCTTCCTTGATAAGCGCTCAATATCAGATTGATGATGTACGGGCTGAAGATTCTTGATATTGAGGCTTTGCTGAGCAACATCATCCCCCCTTGGAATTAAGTCAAAGTTGGTCTGGGCAGGATGATCAAACATGAGGAATTCGGCTGTTGGATCATATGTTGGTCTTTAGAAGACTGTTGTTGCAGATGTAGCAGAGTTTGGAGTGTCAACAGCTTCCTTGAGAGGAGAAGTCTTGTCATCAGCTGGTGTGGACACAGCTATATCTTTAGGAGGAGAGGCAGACAGCTGGTCGTCCTCATCTTCTTCATCCTCTTCATCAAACATTCCCTCAGGGAATTCATCTTCAGGCATTTGCTCAATATTAGAGACATAATCCTCTAATGAGAGCATTTCTTCATCATCATTTATCACAGGCTCTTCATCATTTGGTTTGTCCTGAGTCATTGTATCAGCCTCCGTTTCTTGTTGTACCTGAGGCTCTACGACTGGCTGTACAATTTCAGCCTGCAAGTTTGTTGTAATTAGTAACAGGGAAAAATATAAGGGGAATGGTCGCCATTTCGCTGTCCCAGAGAGGCTGAGGGTGATTACTCAGCCACTCCAAAGGATAAATCCTTGGGATTCTTTTAAGTGTGAATAAAGTGTGGTTAATGATCGCCATTCGCTGCCCCTAGGAAAGCTGAGTGTGATTATTCAGCCCCCCCCCAAAAGTTAAAAACTTTGGGACTCTTTTAAGAGTGAAACATATGTTGTTGTAGGTCGCCTGTTACGCTGCCCCTAGGAAAGCTGAGGGTGATGATTCAGCTCCCCCTGAAAGGATAAATCCTTTGGGACTCTTTTAAGGAGGGAACCAAGAGGCTGTGTGAAGTACAGCTGATCAAGGTTGATACATTAGTATATTCAGGTTGTTGTTAGCCTGAATACTGTCTAGAGGGTTCAGGGTCATCGGGGTGATTTATAAACACAAATGAATCATTCCCTGGTGCAAAGACAGGGTGTACAGAAGTCTTAAAGTATTCTAAGTGTAATGACAGACTTCTATGGGTCGAGGATTACCCTACCTTCACCACTCTCTCCTACAGACAAATGAGAGTGGCTGCTTGTGAACCTCTAAAAATGTACACTGATTACCTGTGAGATATCAGCTTGATTTGGCTGGTTTCATGTTGTCTCTGCTGACCTAGAGACACTAGACGCCTGTTGTTTGTCAGCCAAAGATTCTGAATCCACAAGAGTATCTAGACCAGAGGCGGTGTCAGTCTTCTTTTCCTTAGCCTTAATAACAGCTTTGGAGAGGGAAGAAGAGGGGATTTTCTTCTTCTTTGGCTGTTGGCCAGATGAAGCCTTGGACTTAGTAGTGTGCTGCCCAGAGGTCAAAGACATAGACTTGCCAGCAACACTAGAAGTATTCACCTTCTCAGAGGAAGGGAGCAAGGGCTTCTCAGCGTTTGGTACCTGGTTGGCCACGTTCAGCATGTGGGCGGTGACAGGGATATCCTCAGCTCCTATTTCCTTGTAGATGGCGCCTGTGATGCGATAGGGCTTAAGAGCAGTCAAGGCCTTGTTGTGGTAATTCTCTCCCAGCAAACTTTCAAAGATCAGGGACAGGAAGCGCACATAACAGATGTTCTTTTCCCTGACCTGATTCCTTCCCTTCAGTTGTTCCACCAGGTTTGAGAATAGGATGCTTCCAACGTCAACATCAGCTCCCCAGATTAATCCATACGCAATAGCCTGATGATTGAACGACATCTGATCCTGTGATCCCTGCATTCCTCCCAGGGACTTCACAATGTGGGTGAAGAGGACACGCCACATAGGAGTGAAATACTTAATCTTCAGAGGGGATTTGGCGAGGACTTCAGCTGGTGTGAGGGCAGGGTTAACGTCATGGCAAGGGTTGAGTGTGGCCAGGGCTTCCTTGACAGCCTTTTTGTCAACTGCCTTTAGGCATTCATCTCCATGTTTTAGTCCGGCCACACTAGAAAAATCTTTAAGGGAGAAGGCAAAAGGATGTTCATTGCATGAAAGGCTAAATGTAATGGTGTCTTCTACTACTTCGGCAGAATACCAGAATTCCCTAAGGTATTCTTGGTAAAAAGTGGATGGAGATTTGGTGAAGGCTTCATTTAGGTCACAATTCTGCATGAAATTTACCAGATCTGAATATGTGCTGTTTGGTGCCTTAATCCATCCAATGGCGTTGTTGGAGGCGAGGATGCTCTCGTTGATCTCGAAGTTAACATTGGAGGCTTTTGGAACGGGAAACGCCATGGATTTGAGGTTGAAGGTGAATGAAAATGTCGGATGGTTGAGAGAGATAAGAACTTAGAGAGAGAAGTAGATTTTAGAATGGTGGTGGGTGAGAAGAGAAAGAAGACAATATATATTCAAACTTAAGTGAACAGTTATTCAACCGTATTAAATGCAAGGTGCGAAAATGACTGCTCAAGTGGGTCCCCTTGACCTTTCAAAAAGTTTGTCTCCTCGTTATCCGAAAAAATAAATGATTAAATATTTGAGAATGTTTTTTTGCATTTACTTGGAAAGTAACTACCTAGTTTCATGTGAAAAACATTTAATATAGAATCAATCATTTAATGAACACATTTAATATCAAGCCACAGGCTTTGAGATATTGAGCATCCCTAGCTCAGCAACTAGCCTGTTGAACGAAGGTTCAGCCAAAGGCTTTGTAAATATATCAGCTAGTTGCAGCTCTGTGGGAACAAAATGCAGCTCAATATCTCCCTTCATTATATGATCCCTGATAAAATGATACCTGATATCAATGTGTTTGGTGCGAGAGTGAAGAACAGGGTTGTTGGATATGGCAATGGCATTGGTGTTGTCATAAAAGATTGGTACTTTGTCATACAAGATTTCATAGTCAGCCAATTGACTTTTCATCCAGAGCACCTGAGCACAACAGCTGGCTGCAGCGACATATTCTGCTTCAGCTGAAGACATAGCCATAGAGTTTTGCTTCTTAGCACTCCATCCAACCAATTTTCCTCCTAGGATTTGACAGCTGCCTGAAGTGCTTTTCCTGTCAATACAGAATCCAGCATAATCTGAATCTGAATAGGCCTTGAGATCAAAGCCTGATTCCTTTGGATACCATAGACCTAGGGATGGTGTTCCTTTGAGATACCTGAAAATTCTCTTAACAGCCACTAGATGGGATTCTTTTGGGTTAGCTTGGTACCTTGCACAGAGACATGTGGAGAATTGGATATCTGGACGACTGGCTGTTAGATACATCAGTGACCCAATCATGCCTCTATATAAAGTCTCATTGACAGAGACCCCTGACTCATCAGGGCCCAAGTTGTTGGGTGGAAGCATGGGGCATTTCACTGATGCACAATCAGCTAAGTCATATTTTTTAAGTAAATCCTTAACATACTTTTCTTGACAAATAGAAATTCCCTTAGGACATTGTTTAATTTGAAAGCCCAAAAAGCAGGTTAATTCACCCATCATACTCATCTCATATTTCTTGGTCATTAATTTAGCAAAACGTTGACTAAGATTGACATTTGTTGACCCAAAGATGATATCATCCACATAAATCTGCACAATGATGAAATCACTCTTGTCCTTGAAGGTAAAGAGTGTTTTATCAATAGAACCCCTGATAAATTTATTTTCAGATAAGAAATTTGAAAGAGTTTCATACCATGCTCTTGGAGCTTGTTTCAGACCATACATTGCCTTGTGAAGTCTGTACACATGGTTGGGAAACTCGCTGTTCTCAAATCCTTCAGGTTGTGCAACATACACTTCCTCAGCCAAATCACCATTGAGGAAGGCACTCTTAACATCCATCTGATACACAGTGATGTTCATATAGGCAGCATAAGCAAGAAAGATTCTGATGGCCTCAAGTCTAGCAACAGGTGCAAAAGTTTCATCATAATCAATTCCTTCAGTCTGAGAGAACCCCTGTGCTACCAGTCTTGCCTTGTTCCTGATGATGTTCCCAATTTCATCCATCTTATTTCTATAGATCCATCTAGTGCCTGTGATATTCTTTCCAGGTGGAGCTGGCACTAGTGTCCATACTTTATTCCTTTTGAACTGATTGATTTCTTCTTGCATAGCAGCTACCCATCCTTCTTCTACCAGAGCCTCGGCTACTCTTTTAGGTTCAATTTGTGAAAGAAATTCAGCAAATAGACATTCATTGGCTGAGGCTGACTCTGAGTCTTGGATTCGCTGTCTGGTTGTGACCCCTGCATTTGGTTCCCCAATAATGTTTACAAGAAGAATGTGTTGATCTCTTGACCACTTATTTTGAGGAGCTGGGGATTTAAGAACAGGGGTACTTGAGGGCACAGCTGGTACAATTTGAGTCTCATCCTGCTGACTAGGAGGGCTTTCTTCAAAGACAACCTCAGTTTCAGAGTCTTCTTCAGCCATATCAAGGGAAGCTATTTCATTATCAGCAGGAGAATCTTCAGAGATTTGAAGAATTGGTGAGTCATCAATATCATGAGAAGGACCATCAGAGATTTGAGGTTCTTCTTTATCAAGCTCCTGAGAGGTAGGAACTTCTATGTTGTGAGTAGACAGAGGGTCAAAAGCAGGGACATAAGGAGTGAGAGTGTTGGAGTGATGATGACTGGTAGGTCTGGGTTCTGTGAACTCATCACTTGGGAAAGAAATATTTTCATTAAAATCTATTTCATCACCCTCTGTTCCTGTTCTCTGTATGACTTCATCATCTTCATTGAATCTGACATGGAATGTTTCTTCAACTTCTTGTCTTCTGATGTTGAATACTCTGAAGGCTTTGGCTGTTGAAGAGTATCCCAAAAAGAAACCATCATCAGCTTTTTCATCAAACTTTCCAAGTTTATCCCTGTAGTTATAAATAAACACAGGGCATCCAAACACATGAAAATAGCTGACGTCTGGTGATCTTTTTCTGAAAACTTCATAGGAGGTTTTACCATGTCTTTTAACAATGATTGATCTGTTTTGAGTGTAGCAGGCAGTGTGAACAGCTTCTCCCCAAAATTGCTTTGGTAAGGCTGCACCATTTAACATAGTTCTTGCTGCTTCAATCAAAGTCCTGTTTCTTCTTTCAGCCACACCATTTTGTTCAGGAGTGCCAGCTGAAGAGAAGTTCTGAGAAATCCCTTTTTCATCACAAAATGATTCAAGTTGATGATTCTTGAATTTTGTACAATTATCACTTCTTAGAGCTTTGACTCTAACATCATTCATATTTTCAACCTGTCTGATGAAGGACATGATGGTTTCAGCTGCATCACTTTTCCTTCTGAGGAAGAACACCCATGTATATCTTGAAAATTCATCAACCATAACCAAGGTGTATTTGTTGTGATTAATGGTTTGAGGTTTGACAGGCCCAAACAAATCCATGTGAAGGAGATGTAAGCACTTGTCAATAGAGAATGATTGCCTAGTCTTGAATGAAGACCTGTGATGTTTTCCTTTGACACAGGCAGAACACGTTTTGTCTTTGGAAAACATTACTGAAGGTAGACCAGCAACCAAGTTTTGAGTGGCTATCTTATTGATGTTCTTGAAGTTGAGATGAGACAGTCTTTTGTGCCATAGCCAGTTGACACTTTCAGAGGCTTTGGCAAGAAAACAATTTGAACTGTCTTCAGAGCACACAGCCATGTTGGTGACATAAACATCTCTCCTTCTGGGTGCAATCAGCACAACATCATTGTTTTTGTTGAATATGGTTCCCTGAGTCTTAGTGAACAAAACCTTATAGTCAGCATCACATAATTGGCTGATGCTAATAAGATTGTGTTTAAGACCATTCACATATGCAACCCTGGTAAATGTGATCCCATTGCAATTCACTGAGCCATATCCTTCTGTGTCACCTGAAGAGTTATCTCCAAACACCACTTTGGGACCTGGCTCCTTTGAGTATCTGTGCAGGTATTGTTGAATCCCTGTCATGTGTCTAGAACAGCCACTATCTAGATACCATACCGATTCCTTGAGATATTTCTGCACAGATACATAGAAACAGATTAGTTCCTATGGTGAACCCACTTTCCAGTGGGTTCCTTGAATTGCTTGTTAGCAACTCTTGTGTTCCTGAAAAACTTTTGGCATTGGGATGGACAGTTCATTGTTTCATGGTTATAACTCCCACAGATATCACACCCAGGGAATTCACCACACTCGTCTGAGTGATGGTCTGTGAACCCACAGAATTTACAGGGAGGATAAGGTTTGTAATTTCCCTGTTGCCTTTTGGAACTTTGTGGTCTGTCCCTAGAGGGTGTCTGAGCTCTTTTAGCTGCCATGTGTCTGTCATGATCTAAGGTCGAATGGTGAGAATTTTTACATACATTGCAATAAGGTTTGATTAACCTTTCCCCTTTGGGTTCACCTAGGACTGACTTAGGTTCATGAGAAGTAGAGCATTCAGCGGAAGGCTTAATGTGTTGTTTCAAGAGTTCTACTTCTTTCATAAGAGACAACAGGCGATCTTCAGTGGTAGGGTCAACCTTATTCACAGCTTTAGAAGTGACAGGCTTAAAGGCTACTTGTTTACCAGTTTGTTTAGCAGGCACACGAAAAACTTTGGCTGGAGGATTCTCAATATCTGTCCTAAGTTCGTCCTTAGCAGATCTAGAAGAACTGCTAGGTTCAACTCCAGAGAGTTTGGGCAAAGGTGGTAGCTCAGCCACATCTTCAGAGACAGGGTCATTAGTCAAAGAGGTATCTGACATATGAATAGTCTCTGTAGATTTAAAGACAATGTCTTTGGGTTTGGTGAGAATCCTCAGCTTTTTATTCTTAGCAGTTATATCCCTGTTTAAGTCAGCAGGCACTTCATCCCTAAGCAATTCATCAATAGTAAACCTAGCACACAGCCATTTTTCAATAATCTTGTTCAATTCAGAGACTTGATCATTTAAAGCTATGTTTTTCAAGGTTAATCTAGCTACTTCATTTTGCAGGGATATTTTCTCTAAATTAACCCTCCTGAGAGTTTCACATTCAGCCTTAGCATTTATCATTTCAGATTTAACAGAGTGAAACTTATCAAGTAGGTTCTTTCTTTGTTCCTCAACAAAGTGTAAATCAACAATGGTGTAATCAAGGACATGCTTACGTTCATCACTATCAGACATAGATAAAAGCCTGTGTACCTTTTTCATTGTGATGTCAACCCATTGTCCTGATCTAGCATCACCTTTTCCAACAGCTGGTTCATCCTCAGCTATTGCCATAAAAGCCCTGACTCTTGTGGTGTCTTCTTCATCTGAAGTCAGTGGTTCATCATTCCAATCATAAGTTTCAGCAACCAACCCTTTCTCTGTCTTTTTCTCACCACCTTTCTTTTTGGACAGAGCTTCAATCTTCAAGTTCATTTGTTCTAACTCAGCTTTAAGTGCCTTATACTTGTTTTTGTAATCTTTCTTCTCAGTGTCTGAAGAATTGGATTGAGATGAGTTGTTCTGTTGTTTGAACTTGTAGGGTTTGGATGAAGATGATGGATAAGAGGGTGAGGATGTCTTGGTAGAAGGAAAATCTTTTTGATAATGTCCAAGCTTTCCACAGGCAAAACATGTTTCTTTTGACCTGTCAGTTGGTTTACTAGCTGATCCTACTCTTCCAGATCTTTTGTAGTATCTTCTTTGATTGGCTAGCAACGCTCTTTCATGGAATTCTGCATTGAGGTCTGACAAGAACTCTTGGCTGCTACGGGTATCTTCTTCAACATCAGAATCGCTGTCATGAGGATGTGTTGCAGAGATCAAAGCTTTGGAAGATGCCCCTTGGACTACAAATCTTTCAGTCTCTGATTTGTAGATAGTATCGATCAGCCCTTCTTCATAATTGTACTTACCATAGAGCTGAGCAAGGGTATCATTTTTTATTGAGTTGTTAGCTCTCTGAGTCTGATTCATGCTCAGCCACTTTCTTGGAAGGCTGTTGACAAAAGTAGCATTGATCTCAGCTTGACCAATAGTGACATCATTCATAGCCAGGTCATTTAGAAGAATCTTCAGCCTAGTATAGGTTTGCTGAACCTTTTCACCTTCAAGTGACTTAAAGGCATTAAACTGAAGTCTGAGTGCCTGTATCTTTATCTCTCTTGTTTCAGAGGGTCCTTCATGGCCAAGAATGAGGTCTGTCCACATTTGTTTAGCTGTGGGACACTGAATGATAGACTTCATGATATGCTTGGGAAGACAGGAAATTATGATGCTTTTGAGACGTTTATCTTGGTTTGCTAATTTCCTATCAGCTGAAGTCCATTGTTTGATAGGTTTGGGAAGAGGGTTTTCTTCAGTGGATGTAAGCGCCATGGGAATATATGGACCATTTTCTAAAATTTCTAAAAGAAAAGGTTCAAGTCCATCAAGGTATACAAGAAATTGACTCTTCCAACTGGCAAAGTCTTCTTCATCAAAGACTGGTACACTGGTTACGTGTGATCCACCTCTTGAGTCAAGAAGTTGGGGTAGATCATCGTCATTGGCTGGAGGGCTAAGTCTTGGTGAAGATGGGTTTGTGGAAGGTGATTGTGGGCTAGAAGTTTCCGGCATGGTGGATCTTGATTATAAAACTGAGAACGATGTTTCTTGAAGGTTTTAATATCTAACACCTCTCTGATACCAATTGAAAGTCCCTAATCAATGCAAGAAACCCTAATCTTAGCTTAATCAACACAAGGTATTACTTTTCAAACGTAATCTTATTATTGTATAATAAAGAATTACAAGTGTTATGGATAACACAGTTTGATGACAATGTGTTGTGCACACTTTGAACAACAATAAACCCTAACTTATGAATATAGTCGTAGCTGTTTGATTCACTAAGTTATATGCACTAATGTTCTTAATATCTCAAAGTGTTAAACATTAATGCATGGATACACATCCTATTTATAGTGTTACGAGTTTGACTTAAACAGTACTTGATGTCGACTACACAAGCTTTTACAAGTTCCCACATCAGTCACATGATGTCCTTCTATTCTTGGTAGTCTTCCATTATGCTTTAAGGAACAGTTGTCAAAAACGGTTTCCTTATTCTTCATAGTCTCGAACACACAAATGGCATGTCCAAAGTGTGCTGAGAGTTATCAGGGTATTGCCACCCCTGTTAACTCTCAACCCCTCAGAGTCCCTGATACATCTTGGCTGTTATCCATCACAGCCAATGAGTATGTCTTAAGGTAATTCTTCGACTTCCCTGACAATGTATCTGACATGGACTCCTCTGAGGTTGCTCACAGAGACTTGGATCTCTGTGAGTCTTGCGAAACTTGTCTGCCTCCTAGGCACAGGCAAGGGACTATCTATCAGCCTAATTATGTTTAAATCAATGATCAGGGAATCTAATAAGTTTAGATTCCCAACACATCAACCAAGGCACATCTCATCTCCTTTGTTCAAGTACCTTGGTCTTGTTCTAGTTGTTGAACAAGGTCCAAGGAGCATTGCTGATCCCTCTAGGAAGTTGTGGGGGATAGGTATAATCTCTTATTAAGTTTCCTCAAAAAAAATCTATGTTTATGTCTTATTAATATTTTTCCATGTGATTTGTTGCTTATGTGTTTGTGCTTTGTGTTTTATAGTTGGTATCTCTTAGTTGTCACCTAGTTGAAGTTTTTGAACCATAAAATCAGTTAGTTATGTGATTGAATAAAAAGTTTGTTTGAAAAAGGATTAAAACAAGGTTGTTTGGGATTATTGGATCATAAGGCCTTGTGGCCTTGTGCCCTTGGTTCTTAGGGTTTGGGGAGTCTAAACAAGTCATATGCAACAAGTTTTAGTCACTGGTTAAGTATCAAAAGGTTTGGAAAAAGGATTTCAAGTTTTGGAAAAATCTGAAAACATTGGTTTGAACTTGGTCAAACACATCAGATCCAATAAAATATTTGTTTGTTGGATCTAAGGTCTGAAATCTGGTTTGGGAAGAGTTTAGGTGATAAGCTATATGTGCATTATCTTTTTGTTGAATTTGGTGGCTTATTATGGGTGCTAGAGCTTATCAAAGTTGGCTGAAGTGGTCATTTGCATCAGCAAAGTGACCACCTCAATTTTGCCTTGCATTTGTTATTCTAGTGTATGTCTTGTTGTTTAACTGCTTGGAACTTGTTATTGTCCTACTTGTGAGTGCTTCTTGCTATTTGGTGTGCCTTATTACTGGCTTATAAGCTAACTGGCTTATTAAGACTTATTTGCCAAAATCTGTCATCATTTGGTCAACTAACCTCTTGATTCACAAGGACTCCACCTTGATTTCTTCACAAAAGTTGCTCATAACAAGCTTACAAACAATTCCTGAACATTTGGTGAAATTTGGAGGACTTTGACTTTTGGTCAAATAAGCACAATTTGGCTTATTTTTGAGAACTGCTTATTGGTACATGCAACAACTTGGATTTTGTAATAGGTGTCATTTTTCTCAGCTTAATAACAAGTCTGGAAGGTTACAAGTCATTTGGTTAAGCTTTTGCTAGAAAACTAGCTTATTTGGCTTTTTCAACCAGCTTATTTGCTCCTACAGCTTATTCTACTTGGCTTTTTGTGATTTTTATGATTGATTATTCTTAGTTAAGCTATTTGTGAGCTTTTTCAAAAAGAATCAGCTTCTAAAACAGCCTAGAACTCTAACCCGACTATTTTGTCTTTTAGTGAAATTCTTCTTTGCTTAGTCCTGGCTTATTGAGTGTGGTTTTTCAAAATTTATTTTCATAGATCTCTTAGGCATCTCAAAAGAAGGTTGTGTGTTTGAGTAGAGCTTATGGCATTGGCTTATTGCTTAATGGGCTTATTGGCCCAATAAGAATAAGTCGTTGACTATTTTAGCTGTGATAAGCTCAAAACCAGCTTTTGGGCCTTCAGACTTTTGTGTTTAGAATTGAATTTTGAATCATATAGGGCTTTTTTAGGTCATTTGGGCCAAGTTTGACTTTTTGGGCCCATTTAGCCCATTAAGGTTGACTGTTTTGGTTTTTAGCCCCTTTAGGGGCCCATTAGGGGTAATTTGGTAATTTCACTTTCATTTTCTGATTATTTAGGTTAAAATAAACTAGTTTGCAAGTTTTTAGATTTTTTATAATTTTTGGATTTTTAATATTATTTTATTATTAAATTTCAAATTTCACATTTTTACACTTTTTATATTTTTCTTAGGTTTAATACATTAAAATAGGATTTTTGCAACTCTTAGATTAATTTTATCATCATTTTTCTAATTTCTAGATTTATTTTAATTTTTTAATAGTTTTTAATCATTTTAAATAGTTTTAATTAGTTTAAAATTACATAAAAATATTTGCTAATCTTATTTGGTTATTTTAGAAGTTTACAAAGTGAAAAATCTTTATTTGGGTTTTTTAATAATTATTTTTATTTTTAGGGCTTTAATTAGCATTTAAAAATTAATATTTAATTAATAAAAAGGTTTGAATAAGTGTTGATCATTTGTAAACCCTTAGTTTAATTAATTTGATTTTTGGTAATTTTTTGGGAATTTTTAGAATTTATTTTTTATTTTAGCTCATTTTACGGTTTTAATTTTAGTCGTCGTAGTAATAATTTTCTCGTCGTCGTCATTCTATTTTCTCATCCCCTTCTTTCAAATATTAATTTCAAATCAATTACGAATTATTCACACACATATACCTCCTTGGGAAATGAACTTAATTGGGTCATTAACACTTGATTTTCCTAAGTCATTTGTTTAATACTTACCGCTCATTTACGCTCTTTTGTTTTCCTAAATAAGAGACGTAATTTACCACAATCAATTTCCCTGATCCTGTTATTAACATTTCTATTGAACTCATACAAGAAGATCCTTCATTCCACTTTTTTACAAGATCAAGAAATCAACCAAACTGTTATTGAAGGGATGACTGGATGGATGAATTGCATCTCGAGATTATTGTTGATAGGCTCAAGAGGGAACTCCAGGTTCGTCTTTTAACTATCGTAATACACGATGAATTTAATTTCGCATCGTATTTCCTTATTTATGGTTTATATGCTATTTTGCCCCTTTGAAATATGTTTTAGATAAAAACATTTATTTAGCAAAGGGTTAACATTTTTTAATTAGTGAAAGTATTTATGTATTGCAACACTCATAGCACCTCATTGCATTCAGGTTGCAGCAAATATAGGTGCACCACAAGTAAACTACCATGAAAATATATCACATTTGTCAGAACCCAAATACGCCTATAAAAAATAATGTAGTGGTCAAGGTTAATTCGCCAGATATCACCATTCGGTTTGACCCATTGCAGGCAAATGATTTTCCATGTACTGTTTCTTAAGTTAAAGTTAGTGCCATATTATGATTTAGGTTAGGAGAACCAAATTTTAACTAATTAATGTGTGATTTAGAAAGTACTACTTCTGTTATTATGGCAAAATCAGGCATGAAATATTTTACTCATTTGCTTATCATCATGAATAGGTCATTTAGGTTGGGCAAAAGTTGTATCATAAGATAATATGTTATTAAGCTAATATAGTAAGAAGTTAAATTTAGGACAAATTATGTTTTAAGTCCCCTCGATGCAACTGCATAAAACCTATCTATTTTCGAGTTATCTAACCCGCCTGAGTTGCCCCTTATTCCACCCCATATGTTGTTTGAGCTTGAACACATATAGTCTCTTTATCTCAGTATACCTCTATTTATAATTTCTTATTTAATCTTTTGTATTTGATTTGCGGTAAAATACTTTTTATCGACAGGTTATTTTATTGAATGTGCATCTTTTTATTTAGTATAGGATACTTTATTTGGGAGAGTTTGTGAATGCGTGAAGGGTGTCAAGTATGTTAGTGGTGGTTATAAACACTTGAAGTGTTCGTTTAGTTTGATAACTTGCAACTTCTCGGGCACTCCGCAATGAAGTTAACAATAGATGCTTTTGGAAATACTCTGCTTGCATGGTAAGTGCTCGAAGAACTTACTTTTTGCCCATGATTTTGTGTTCTTATTTCATATATGCAAATATATTTGACTCTATAATGTGTTGGTTACCTCCATTGACGTTAAGTTTTATAAAAAGTTACAATATTACTTTTTGATCGAACATGTGACTTTGTTACACTTGTGGCTTCAATTAGTGAAACCTAATAATGAGCTAACTGGTCTAGAGTAATATCATGATTCTTCTCTTTTTCAAATTGGGTTTACACCATTTTAATTCAGTAATTTTACCCCAAATTGGTAAAGTTTATTAGTGAGACATCCAAATATGGATTTATTGCTATTTCGAAAGATCGATTAAAAGTTGTAAAACCTTACTCGCCTCCACATGTTTTCTCATTTATATAATTAGTGACATAACTTTATTTTTGTAGATCAGCGATTGATCCTATCGCTTTAATTATTGATCGAATACTTTGTGGAAGATAAGCATCGAGTCATCGAATAATGGTAGAGAATACTTTATAGACGATAACGTGACGAGACATCGGAAGGTTGTAGAGGCAATGGTAATAGAATTGAAGACCTCCAACCAAAGGTCATGTGAATGTTAGATTGACTCTTTTTTCAAGTTTAAGATTTTCAAAATTTCACTATCTAAGGCTAAAGTAGTACTTCTCTTTGGGCAGCCTTTAAGAACAAATTGGTGACATCGAGGCTCAATGTGAAATTCTTTTTTGCATATGAATTCCAAGGTCACCTGGATGTAAGTTTTAATAGGCTGGATAGCATAGCTTGAGAGAAAAAAGAATGTATGTAAGGCCCGTATTTAAGAATTCCCGATTATTAAATACGCACGCTCAGTTTATGTTAATATCATAATATAATAATTATTAGATTTCAGAAAAATATCAAGTATACATTAATTATGATACATGAAAGACTAATTACTATTGCAAGTATAAACACGAGATATAATTATGATTTTACGTCGGGAAATAATTACGAGTTACGAGATTATAAGTTAAACAAAAACAAATCAAAACCCGTATATATAAAGGGTCATCGGTTTTATGTGTTAACAAGAAATACATGGGCTTTGGTCCAGCCCGTCCCACTACTACACTACAGAAAAACAAAACACAGCCTTTCATTTTATTCATACGTATAAAAAAAAGGAACGCTTGGCTGCTAGGGTTTGTGGCCGCCGAGAAAAAAATAAGATTCAGCCTAGTGTCCTTAAAGCATTCCGTGTGTTCTTCATCATTCGTTTTAAATCATTACACGGTAATTACCTCGTTCCTACTTCATGGTTTATCACGTTTTTCTTTTGATTTTGGTCCATGTAAACGAAAATCAGGAGTAACCTATTAAATCAAAAAAGGGGTCGGAATTGAAGTCTAACTGTATAAAGGGGGGTCGGATTGGTGTGGTTTAATGCCCAGCCGAGACACAAGGTCTTGGTGGTGCTTCCTTTTGGCCAGCCACGAACAAACAACACCACACAGGGGGTTATATGTTAAAAGGGGGTGTTGGTTTTTGGTGTAGATGTATAAAACCGAGACCATAAGGTCTCGGTGGCCTTTTATCTGCCCAGCCGTGACCCACACAGGGGCGGCTTGGGGGCTGGTCCAGTGACCACAGCCGAAAAACCCCAACCGGGGTATTTATTTATGTAAGTGGGTGTTTGGATGTATTAAACGGTGGGAACCAACATAAAACAGTGGGGAAAAGATAAGGAGTAGTCGGTATTATTTTTAAACAGAAATTAATAAGGTAAGTCTGGAATTTGCGACAGTTTAGCGACAGTATTTATGTCGCAGTTTGTCATGGCAGATTTAGGACAGTTTTAGTCACAGCTTTTAGTGACAGAATTTTCTGTCGCAAATCCTAATAGGCGGAATTTAATAGTTTTTGGATTGTTTTAGTGCGACCGAGAAGGGGTACCTCGGTCGGCTCGGGGTTATAGTTTAGTAATGAAAGATGAAGATTTTTAAATTACACCTTTTTAATTATTTTGTTTTTAAATAAATGTTTTAATAATGTATTTAGGAAAATAAACTATTATAATAAACTAGTCTTATTTAATTAAAAGGGTATAATATTATTAAAGGAATTAAAATTATTTTGGAAACTTTCTAAATTGGGAAACTTTCTATTTTTAGCAGGTTATCTAATTTATAGAATTATAACGTCAGAATACGTGTTCTACCATAATTAATAATGGAACTGGAATACGTTAATCAGAAATACTAGAACACTCAGACTTATCAGTTTATATACAAACAGTAATACATGAATAAATGAAATAACTAAGTAAAGTCAAGATAAATAAAATAAACGACTCATCAGTTAACTTATTCGCGTCCTTTATTCATGTAGCTCGCGTGAAATCAGAGTAGATTTTCTATCAGTTGATCTCGATCGGTTACTGGACACGAGGTACGGATTTTCCGTCCTTTCTGTGAGGACTTCCCTTCTATGCATGATTAGGATTTTCCCTCTGCAACCAAATGTTTTCCCCAGTACATGCTATAAATTGTAAGAAATTATTTTAATAACTAAGATATTGCATGAGCCTTATATACAAGCATGACTAGTCAGTAGTACTAGTTATAGAGGTACCGTAACCATGACACATGAGGCACCGGTGTCATGACTCACTTGCGGGAGAGTGATATCCCGCAGCGTTCCACTCATTTCAGCTTGGCCATTTTATCAGTATTATTAGTGGGGCGTATGGATGCATCCTAGGCTTATCAGTTTACAGTTTATCAGGTGAATGTGATGTGTGCTCTACATCCTTCACATTGGAGCTGATCCCTCCACCCAACACAGTTATTTAGAGGTCACCCCTCTACAGCATGACGAGGTCACCCCTCCAGTTATTCATGCAACAGTTGTTACAGCACATGACCTATATAAGCTCTTGGCAATTAAAATACAGTAAATGCATGTTTTTAGATTTAACAGATAACAATTCAGTTTTATTATAAATCAGACTTATCAAATTTTCTACAATTTTCATCATACTCCACATATCAGTCTTTCAGCTTTAGTAATTATTAATTATTTCAAGTTCAGTATATTTCTATCATGCATTATATCCGTTCACTGAGCTTATGCTCAGCCGTAGTTCTTTCATGTTATAATGGCAGGTACGCCAGGACACTCTTAAGATTCTGAGAGCATGTGCATTGGATGGAAGCCGTCCAGACTTCTTTACTTTATGCACTTCATTTTTATATTGCCGTTGGACATTGTTCAGTATTTTACTTTTCCTGTTTTGAGCTTATGTTGGATTACCGATGTTTGATTCCGGTATTTTCGTTATGGCCAGTTAATGTTTTAGGACATTTACCTTATGCTTTGATGACAGCCATAAAAACACGTAACGGTCCACTTATCCAAGTGGGGTGTTACAATTATGGTATCAGAGCGCAAGGTTCGACCTGTAGGCTCTAAAACTTGACATGTGACTAGTGGCTAGTCACCAGGAACTTCCCAGATTTTGGCGTTGTTATCTTTCATGTTTCTCATGCATTTATCAATCACTTTTCTTTAGTTATCAGTCAGTTTCTTAAAGTTTTCGACTAAGTAAATGGTTGGTACAGGACTGGCCATATTTAGTCGCATGTACTTTTTAGCGAATTTTCGTTTTGGTGAACAGACCATAGGCGTTCACCCTTGCCCGTTCAGATTTTTGTATAGATGAACTGACCATAGGCATTCATCCTTACTCATGTCAGATTCATGTTTTCAATCGAATATCACTTGGTGAACCAGCCCATTTACGTTCACCAATGTTCAGATCAAATTTCTGCTTTTCAGTCGAATGTTGTTTTGTAAACCGATCCACAGTAGTTCACCTTTGTCATATCATGACATTTCATAAAATCTTGACAAATATGAATTGGACTACAGCCAACCATATTTAATCCCATACTGTACGTTTCTATACATGACAGTTCTCAGAAAATTTTGACAAGTATGGATCGAAACAGAATCGCCCATACTTAGTCACATGTGTCCTACTATGAATACTATGGGTTAAACCATAACTATCCACATCGGTTGATGCTAAACCTCAGTTGATTATTCTTTTATGTTATTTGTATCAGTCAAGTTTATACTCTCACGTGAATGTCGTTTTCATGCTCACTAAGTTCATGTCTCCTTATGAGGATTATGTATTCAGCAAGGTGATGATGTTTTCATGCTAAGATACAGAAGGGGTTACAGTAAAAATCCTGTTTTCATAATAATCATGTTTGATCTTCATCAGTAATTTCTTCATGCTGACCATTGTTTACATTCCGTTTAATCATATTCTTGAAACTCTATACAACTAGCTTTAAGTCCACGCAGGAATTACCAGGCTATCATGTTACTCATTTTAGTTCAGTTTACTACCATTTAAGTCAATTCATTTCTTTGATCATGTCAGACAAGCGACACCAGTATCGGTCATCCCATAAAATTTTCACCAGTGTCATGTACAGTATTCCATCTATACCCCATGTACAGCGTCTCAGTTATACTCCATGTATAGTATTTCATGAGTACTCCACGTACAGTGTCTCAGATATGCTCCATGTGCAGTATTCATTTTGTACTTCATGTACAGTAGTCTAGGTGTACTCCAAGTACCCTACTCCATGGATATTACTAATCGATCCTCAATCATCTCAGGCGTTTCCACTTGTCGATATTCTACCAGAAGTTGATGCTGCTCGTGAGTTGAAGATTTTACCAAATACTGATGCTGCTAACACTTTGAAGACCTCACGAATGCTGATGCTGCTAATACATTATAGATTCCACAAGATGCTGATGCTGTTTATATTATGAAGACTCTTCAGAACAAGGACGAAATCTATAGATCCGAAATTCCAGACAATAATAAAATTCAACCATCAGAAGCTACCACCCCATTCCCTGCCTTACTTCCTAAGTTAGTTGTAACACGTCACTCAGCTAATCTTCCAGTCGGAATAGTGAGAACCGGTACCCATCCGGTCATTCAGCAGAAATAGTTACATGAATCACGGTCATGATAACGACCGTCAGGAAACTGACAGACAAGGCGGTAATGACAACCACCGTGCTTATAATTAATCAGTAACCATCGGAACTCCAGAACGGACGTGACCAAAAATACAGAGGTCAGCAGTCTAACCGGTCCACCAACCCTTACCAGAAATTCTTAACCTTATTCAGACTCACCCATTAAAATACATGTCCAGAAAACAGTCAAGACACAGGTCACAGGTATCATTTCGGAAGACACATGTCACGACACCAGTCATAGTACACGTCATACGAATATCTTCTCAAAGTACGAATCAGATTCATAACACCAGTATGCCTCCTAAACCAGGTCCTCAGAAATTCAGGGTACCCTCCAAGGGGGTATACCCGTTCTGTTATGCCACGCATAAATCAGACCATTAAAATTCAGTTACCACCACCGGAGTATTATTCAGGTTAGACATGCAGTGTTCATTCTGTGAGGTTACAGATGAACACAATCAGTGAAAGTTGTCACGTTTACTTCACGTGATCATATGTCAGCTTTATCTTAAATCAGGTAGTACCTACCTCCTAGCCAGAAAAGACTCCACGGTATCACCCATATTTATAAGGTTTTTCCTTCCATTTGAAGACAAGATCCGTCTTACTAACTCACAAAGATAACAATGTTATTTTTCTGCCATAAAATCAGTACAAGTAGTTATGCTTTACAACAAGTGAGTTATCATTCCAAAGCTACTAAGACCTTTATAGCTATCAAATATAAATCCACTTCTAAAGTTCCTTAAAATCATGATCAGCAAATTATTCCAGAGTTTGCAAATAAAAATTTCAGAAGATTTTCTCAGAAATTCCTTCCTAACCACAAGACAGGGTTTAACATAGAGCTTGTCTCGAGTACAGAACCTGTTTTTAGAACTCTTTATCGCAGGGCTTCAGCTGAGTTTAAAAGAGTTGCAACATTTGCTGCAAGAATTGCAGAATGAGGCTTTATTCGCTCTAGCGCACCACCAGGAAGTGCATCATTTATGTCTATCAGGAAGAAGGTCGGTATCATGAGATCATGTATCGACCACTAAAAGTTTTGACAAGATCACCATTCTTATCAATGTTCATTCCATAAATAGCAGGTTTAACTGATCTGCTATGATGTCTTAAACATCTTCCAGAACAAATTTCCGATCATGCTACCATAAGTGGTGAGAGAAAGAACATGACGTTTCCAGACTGTTGTTGCACATATTACATTCTCTCTAAAAAAGTTTATTTTATACTTCTGAGCTCCCTAATGCTCCAACTATATTATGAAATTATGAATAAATTTTTTCCATGACTCCCAGACAAAATCGTCAGTATATTCATTGATCACATTCTGATATGCCTAATACTAGAGAAGAACACGAGACTCATCTTATAACAGTTGTACAAAATCTTCAATAGGAGTAACTTTTATACACAACTTTCCAGATATAAATTTCACTTGAACAAAGTGGCATTTCTGATGTCACACCCCACTATGGCGAAATATGGGGCACGACGTATGGATATCATCACAACATGGCGTGTCTATAGAGATAACTATATGAAATAAGAAATGTCATAAAATGGAGACACAAAGTCATGACAATATCTCATCAGACTCAGGAGTATAGGTAAGTAGGTAACAGTCCTACCGCTTACCCAAGACAAACAAATAACATAACCAAACGAATATATGTGTGCCACAGTATCACTTATTAAAAGAACAAATAAAGACTAGGAAGGAAACGGGGATTCTCCTTCTATATGCATTCCTAAGCTTCTCCAATCCTAGCCACTTATGTTCTCATGCTTAACCATAGTATCACCTAAAAGAGACACTAAAACACGTCAACATAAAGTTGGTGAGAGTCATAGATTTAGACTCCAACGCTAAATCAATTACAAGCTGTGATTAACAACCATCAACACAATAACATATGGAAAATGTGCTACAATTATGTATTAACAACTGGCATTCAAGATCAATCATTCCAAACCAAAATCCAAGGCTCCTACCTTGCCAAACAACATGGTACCATAGATGATCACACTATGTACCTATCCCAATGCCACTACCTTGTCAAACCACAAGGCCACTACCTTGTCAAACCACAAGGCCACTACCTTGTCAAACCACAATAACTGAGACGGCACGTGTCCCCCGATCCAAATCATACACAATCAAAAATCACATAGCAGTTAATCACATAATGTACACACAAGTCCATCTCAAATCACAAACACATTCACAGCATCAATTTAGAAAATAACTCAACACAGTGTCTCTTCCATCCCATCTGGAAGTCAAAATCAATATTAAACATGGGACTATGAAACTCACCTGATACCTTCTTCACAAGTCCTCGCACTAGCAACAAGCGAACAAACCAAAAACACGAAATCAATACACGAACCAATCACTAAGATGGCTCATCAACCTATGATGGACATCTAGTCTATTCCCGTATAATTACCTCATTGTTAAGCTCTAATCACCCCATTACCCTTCCTTAACAAGTCCCTAACTTGGTTAAGTTTAATAGCTATCCCGTTCATAATTTTACACAAAACAGTCCCAGTTTTAGGTCTCAAAACTTTAAGTCAAACGTCCTCTTAATCATACCCATGGTTTCTGTAAAAGGAATATGCACACTTTTATACATGTTAGCAAAAACCTCCCACTTGCCCTAACCTTAAAGCTACTGTTAAGGCCCAGATATATGTGTATATATTGCTACCTATCCCGAATTCACTGATTTTAAATGTATGAAAAGTTCATTACCATTAGAGGGTCTTACCCTAAACCACAATCTTAGCCCAAGTGCAGATCCTTACTACAATATATAAACCATCTCTCATGTTCGTGAGAAGATCCCAATGCAACCCTAAGTACCCCAAACAACCCAAAACTTAAAAAGAAAACAGGCTGAATTCAAAACTGTTTTGACCTCCGACTGTTGTAACCTGTTTTTGACCCACTTCCCGACCTCCAATTTAGTTCTCGTTTCTTTATTTAGAAATCCAACTCAATTACCTATCCAGGGATAGTTTTATCGCATCTTGAATGTTACTAGAACTCGAGATATGATCAAAACAATAGACTCAAAATTCTGCCCAGTTTTTAAAAACGGGTTTTAAACAAATTGATCTAATTAATCACCTATAACCCTTCTAATACAAGCCCTAGATTATATGATCATCATATTATGTTTAATACATCATTAATCTACTGTTTTTATATATACCCTAACCTTTAATCCATCATAAGAATGATTAATTAAACATAAAAACAATTTAATTAAAAAGGTTAATGAAGGTTTTTACCTTAAATCAATGGAAGATGAAGAAAACCTAATTTTTTTGAAGAACCCTAATTCTTCTCTATGAAACCCACGAATTTTTCTTTGTCTCCAGGGATTTATGTTTTATTTTATTTATTAGATAACCTTATATAGTGTGTACATAAAATCCTAGTCCAAGTATAACACCCAACTTTCCTTTTTTTTCCCTTTTTCCCTTTTTCTCTTTCTTTGGTGCGTCTAAACCGGACCCAAACACCCAATAAATTCGTTTTTTTTTATTTTTATTATTTATCATTATGTTAATAATATTACCTTAATTTTCCTTAATTTATTTCAGCTCCTAAAGCTTCCAAAACCTCAAAACCGTAAAACTAGTCAAATTTACGCGTTTTACCGTAAAAGACGTAAAATATACACTTTTATAAAAAATATCAAATTTTGAAATAAACTTTATAACTAAGTCCTAAATGACTTAAAACCATCCCGAAAAATATTCATATGGATAATTACCTCACCCGAGACCTCTAAATGCTAAACCGTAAATCCTAAAAAAAATACTATTACTATAATACTTATACGTATACGTAAACACCACAATATCACCATTTTCATATCATAGTCACCACTTGTGAGCTCATGAACATGAAATAACCGTTCCTCGATTTACTTATGAGTACTCTATACTCATAAACGATAACCACACCAACCTCGTTCACACAAAATAAACACGTAAACACACAATTCAAGTAAACACACATAAAATAACCTAAAACTAAGACCAAGTGACAAACCCAAAACCACGTTTGTCACATTTGAGCCACCCTATTCAGTAGAAAGAATTTCAGACAATCCTGCGAAGGTGAAGGCCATCACCTGATGGTCCCGACCGATGCCTGTGAACGAAGTACAAACTTTTCTAGAACTCAATTGACTGCTACCGCATAAATTACTGACAGTTCTCACTAAAAAGTCTTCCATAACTTTTCAACCAAATTTCCACCAGAATGTCCATAATCCCGGGCAGAATTTTGATAGAAGCAATATCACACATTGTTACAACTATGTTCATATCTCGATGCCTGACATACCGCAGGTTCAAGATAGAACACCGTCATGCTAGTGAGATACTACAATCCTTAGAAATTTCTGAGCAGAAATGAGACGAAATTCCATGAAATTGTTATCAGTTACCACAGACTCAGAAAAGTATGATACTATCTAAGTCATCGTCAACCATGTAATCAACCTACGCGTTTTCTTTCATTCGAAAGGATTACCCAGTAGTGGACCTGCAGACAATTTAGCAGTAAATTATACGAATTCAAGGTATTCAATCGACCATCATATCAGACAGGATTCATGTTCACGATCATGTGTATGTTTACGCTCACTTACGTTCACGTTTATTTTCACTTTCACGTTTACGTCTCATTCACAGTAAGATGCTGTTTCAGTTCATGTTTTGTGCTATCTCATGATTTAAGTTCACGTTAGCATTCATAACATTGTCCACGTTTAGGTTCCTATTTCATCTCGCGATACGCGTTTCGCAGTTTATTACCGAATACGGTTACATGCAGCTTGAGAAACCAGACCCAAGTATAGCACAGCTATTCCATAACCATGCAGACGTTTCACGTATCAGGCCGTATTGTTTGGCATTCTTTCCTCAGTCAACATATGTTCATGATATGTCCTAGCATCACGTTCACAGAATATTCATGTATTATTGAGCACAATATATTCCATGCCCAGCATTCCTCATATAATCGTGAACCACGTTCAGAATTGCTCACGTAGCACGTTCAAAATTGTTCACGTAGTTCGTCCCTATATATTTACAGCAGCTTGCTCAGATATATAAATGTTATCTTTCAGGATATTTATACGTACCGTTTCATGTATCCTACATGCTATAGCTTATTCATTCTATCAGATTCAGAAAATCTATCTTAAGTATTGAACCAGAAACTAATCAGCATCATCAGGACAGGGTCATCAGGACCAAGATTGTCATTATGCTTAAAACTTTTAAGGAATAGTTTCGAGCGGGAAGCCACTCGAAACGGAGGAGTCCATCCGGACCTCTCATCCTTTTCCTTCAATAAAATCAGTTAGGTTCTTTCAGTCATGTT
Source organism: Glebionis coronaria (assembly GCA_025667525.1). Lineage (NCBI taxonomy): Eukaryota > Viridiplantae > Streptophyta > Magnoliopsida > Asterales > Asteraceae > Glebionis > Glebionis coronaria. Next base: position 240,261,626 of record CM046876.1, on the reverse strand, counting down.
ATATTCCATATCCTCTTCAGCCATGTCACATTACATGCCACTTCATTCATGTCATGTTTATACCTTTCAGCAGCATCATGTTTTAAATCAAGGACGAATGATCCTTCAGCTTATATGTCTTTTCAGCCTTCATGTTCTTTCAGCATATATGTCCTTTCAGCTTTTATAACTCCACCAGTTTAAATTACCCTTAATTCGAGGACGAATTATCTTTTTAGAGAGGGAAAATTGTAAAACCCAATACAGTCGTATCCTTAATTCGGGGGCGAATTATTTTTTTTAGAGGGGAAGAATTGTAAAACCCGTATTTAAGAATTCTCGATTATTAAATACGCACGCTCAGTTTCTGTTAAATATCATAATATAATAATTATTAGATTTCAGGAAAATATCAAGTATACATTAATTATGATACATGAAAGACTAATTACTATTGCAAGTATAAACACAAGATATAATTATGATTTTACGTCGGAAATAATTACGAGTTACGAGATTATAAGTTAAACAAAAACAAATCAAAACCCGTATATATAAAGGGGGTGTCGGTTTTATGTGTTAACAAGAAATACATGGGCTTTGGCCCAGCCCGTCCCACTACTACACTACAGAAAAACAAAACACAGCCTTTCATTTTATTCATACGTATAAAAAAAAGGAACGCTTGGCTGCTAGGGTTTGTGGCCGCCGGGAAAAAAAAAAGATTCAGCCTAGTGTCCTTCAAGCATTCCATGTGTTCTTCATCATTCATTTTAAATCATTACACGGTAATTACCTCGTTCTTATTTCATGGTTTATCACGTTTTTCTTTTGATTTTGGTCCATGTAAACGAAAATCAGGAGTAACCTATTAAATCAAAAAAAAGGGGTCGGAATTGAAGTCTAACTGTATAAAGGGGGGTCGGATTGGTGTGGTTTAATGCCGAGCCGAGACACAAGGTCCCGGTGGTGCTTCCTTTTGGCCAGCCGCGAACAAACAACACCACACAGGGGGTTATATGTTTAAGGGGGGAGTTGGTTTTTGGTGTAGATGTATAAAACCGAGACCATAAGGTCTCGGTGGCCTTTTATCTGCCCAGCCGTGACCCACACAGGGGCGGCTTGGGGGCTGGTCCAGCGACCACAACTGAAAAACCCCAACCGGCGTATTTATTTATGTAAGGGGGTGTTTGGTTGTATTAAACAGTGGGAACCAACATAAAACAGCGGGGAAAAGATAAGGAGCAGTGGGTATTTTTTTAAAACATAAATTAATAAGGTAAGTCTGGAATTTGCGACAGTTTAGCGACAGTATTTCTGTCGCAATTTGTCATGGCAGATTTAGGACAGTTTTAGTCACATCTTTTAGTGACAGAATTTTCTGTCGCAAATTCTAATAGGCGGAATTTAATAGTTTTTGGATTGTTTTAGTGCGACCGAGAAGGGTTACCTCGGTCGGCTCGGGGTTATAGTTTAGTAATGAAAGATGAAGATTTTTAAATTACACCTTTTTAATTATTATTTTTTTAAATAAATGTTTTAATAATGTATTTAGGAAAATAAACTATTATAATAAACTAGTCTTATTTAATTAAAAGGGTATAGTATTATTAAAGGAATTAAAATTATTTTGGAAACTTTCTAAATTGGGAAAATTTCTATTTTTAGCAGGTTACCTAATTTATAGAATTATAACGTCATAATACGTGTTCTGCCGTAATTAATAATGGAACTGGAATACGTTAATCAGAAATACTAGAACACTTAGACTTATCAGTTTATATACAAACAGTAATACATGAATAAATGAAATAACTAAGTAAAGTCAAGATAAATAAAATAAACGACTATCACTTAACTTATTCGCGTCCTTTATTCATGTAGCTCGCGTGAAATCAGAGTATATTTTCTGTCAGTTGATCTCGGTCGGTTACTGGACACGAGGTACGGATTTTCGGTCCTTTCAGTGAGGACTTCCCTTCTATGCATGATTAGGATTTCCCATCTGCAGCCAAATGTTTTCTCTAGTACATGCTATAAATTATCTGAAATTATTTTAATAACTAAGATATTGTCTGAGCCTTATATACAAGCATGACCAGTCAGTAGTACTAGTTACGGAGGTACCGTAACCATGACACTTGAGGCACCGGTGTCATAACTCACCTGCGGGAGAGTGATATCCCGCAGCGTTCCACTCAGTTCAGCTTGGCCATTTTATCAGTATTATTAGTGGGGCATATGGATGCATCCTAGGCTTATTAGTTTACAGTTTATCAGGTGAATGTGGTGTATGCTCTACATCCTTCACATTTGAGTTGATCCCTCCACCCAACACAGTTATTTAGAGGTCACCCCTCTACAGCATGACGAGGTCACCCCTCTAGTTATTCATGCAACAGTTGTTACAGCACATGACCTATATAAGCTCTTGGCAATTAAAATACAGTAAATGCATGTTTTTAGATTTAACAGATAACAGTTCAGTTTTATTATAAATCAGACTTATCAGATTTTCTACAATTTTCATCATACTCCACATATCAGTCTTTCAGCTTTAGTAATTATTAATTATTTCAAGTTCAGTATATTCCTATCATGCATTATATCCGTTCACTGAGCGTTATGCTCAGCCGTAGTTCTTTCATGTTATAACGGCAGGTACACCAGGACACTCTTAAGAGTCTGAGAGCATGTGCATCAGATGGAAGCCGTCCAGACTTCTTTACTTTATGCACTTCATTTTTATATTGTCGTTGGACATTGTTCAGTCTTTTCTTTCAGTATTTTACTTTTCCTGTTTTGAGCTTATGTTGGATTACCGATTTTTTATTCCGGTATTTTCGTTATGGTCAGTTAATGTTTTAGGACATTTACCTTATGCTTTGATGTCACGCCATAAAAACACGTAACGGTCCACTTATCCAAGTGGGGTGTTACAATGTATGTTTTTTAATATTATATAGTCTGTTTCTTTCACGCTATCCGCTGACTTTTTCTATGTTTGGCATATCTTTTTAAAAATGATCGACGACATGCTTACTGTACATGTATGTTGTAATAATGATAATAGTTTTGTTTCAATACAGGAAAGTCTATTGCTACATACATTATCTAAGTAAAAGCCTATATATTTGGTGAATGTTTTATTTTAATAAATGAAACATATGTATTTTTCAAGTTTTTTTAATTTATTTATGTTTTTTTACCACCCGCGAAACACGCGGGTCTATAGTCTAGTTATTTTATAAACAAATAAAACACACAGAATTTCATAAAATTTATATGCTAACAAGTTGACTATACATATGTTTAAAAATGGGACCGAACCCAAGGTTCACCATCGGTCAGGCTAGCCAATAAAAACTGATAGAAAATGAAACGAAGATAACAAGGCGGAAGCTATATATACGGGTGAACGAAATCGAACTAGGATGATTTTTTTATTATTCTATAGTTAAATAGTTTATCGTTTTTAGTTTGGTGACGCTTAAACTTTAATCACATGATACCACTAGCCGCAACACACGGGTAAGCAGCTATATTTTATGATACATAGTGTAACACCCCATTTAATATGATAGGATGCTACAGTAAATTATGGCATATCATCAAAGCATGCAAGGTAAATGTCTAAACATTCATGACCATAAATAGAAATACTGGAATCAAACATTGGTAGTCTAGTAACTCATGCACAAGCAATATAAGTATTGTAAATGGAAAGGACTAAACAATGTCTAAACGAAGTAAAGTATGATAAAGTAGGAATAAATGCATAAGGTAAAAGAGGCCGGATAGCTTCCAATCCGAATGCACATACTCTGGAGTTCCTACTTGCGTCATTGGGTACCTGCCGTTTGGGAACATGGAAAAGTAGACGACTGAGCATAACACTCAGTGCACGGATATACAATAAAGCATGGATAACATAGAATATGGAAGCATATAAAGAATATAAAGCATGAATGGCAGCGGAAATGAATAAGTCATGGAAAACCTAGTTGTTTGTCATGTTAACTGGTTTTAGTTCTGAAAACATAGCTTATGTTACTTATGAAAATCTGTATTTGTTAATGTACCATAATAGCCAATATAGGTCATGAGGTCAACAACGTGCATGAATACTTGGAGGGGTGACCTCGTCATGCAAATTAGAGGGGATGCCTCTAATTAACTGGTAAGTGGGTAGGAGGGATCAACTCCTTGTGAAGGATGCAAGGCACACACCACATTCACCATGAAATCCTGACTGAAATATGTAACTAGGATACACCCATACGCCCCACATGATAACATAATAATATAATGGCCAAATAACTGAAAAGGGACGCCACGAGCTATCACTCTGCCGTGGTGAAGTCATAACACTAGTGCCTCTAGTGTTATGGTTATGGTACCTCCATAACTAGGTGAAACTGGTCATGCATGTATATGGCTAAGGTAACTAATAAACATAAACATTTAATCCGTAACTACTGGGGAAAACAGTTAGCTGCATACGGGAAATCCTAAATAAAGGAAGAGATTGTCCTTACTGAAGGACGGGAAATCCGTACCTTATGTCGCGTAGAAGCTAACGGAAACGATGAAGACTAATCCGCCTCGACGGATAACACTACATAAAAATATAGACGTGTATGAGTTGTCTGAATTACATGTGTTTTACTGGTTCCGTGTATTATTAGCTTGTTATGCGTATTCTATCATGTCTTACTGTTTACTGTGTTAACTGTAATTATTATGATGTTCTGTTGAGTATTATTCATGTATTAGTGTATTATAATACTTGTATTGTAATACTAAGTAACTTTCTAAAAATAGCAGGTTTCCATAAATAGTAAGTTTCTAAAAATAGAAAGTTTCCAAAAATAGTAAGTTTCCATAATTAGAAATAAGCTAGATTATAAATAATAATTAAAGTTTAATTAGCACAATACAAGTCTTGGTTATAGTTTATTAATTAAATAACTGGTTAATTAATTAAACTATACGTTATATGATTTTAATTAAAAATACATGTTTTAGTTAAATAACTAAGTAAAAATACCTTAGGTTATACATGAATTAATTTAATAAATTAATTAACCTAAAGTTTAATATAACATGACTTATAAAAATAGTTTTCATGAAAACCCGAATCCCGAGCCCGTGTTTTAAATAAGCCAAACCAAATAAGCCAACAAAAGTCCCACCGAGACATTGGAGGGGTCTCGGTTGACACTACTTAAACTAACAAACATGTACAACATACCCCGACTTAGTGTCGGGGTTTCTTTGGTCAGGGGTCCGAACAACAAAAACCAACCGAGCCCCTTTGGGATCTCGGTGGTGTCTCGGTTCCACCCAGACCGAACAACAAACACACCCCGACCCTTGGTCGGGGTTGCCTTGTTGCGTCCGAGCCCACACCAACCCAAGCCGAGAGTCTTAGGACTCTCGGTGGTGGTAATCAAAACAAGCCGAGCCCCATACGAGGTCTCGATTGTCTCGGCCGAACCACACCACACACAAACCAAACCCGAAAACATGATTTAATTAATCTATTACATGTTTTATTCTTTTTCTTGATGATTAACTAAATTATAACATGAAATCAAAAGAATTAAATAAAAAGAAAAAGGTTTGATTTATACCAAATGTGTGAAAAGAAAAAGAGAATGATCACGAACACCAAAATCAATAACGAAAATCGTCTGAATCTTCCTTGTGGTTGTATATGGCCGGCGGCAATAGCACAAAAAGGAGGCAGGGAAAACTTTTCTAAAAACCTAAAATATGTTTATGTTTTCCTGTATTTTATTATTTACAATTGGGTTATGGGCCAAAGCCCATCTTCCTTCTTTTCTTTGTTGTAGCCGCGGCATAGGGGAGCCCAACAAGGGAACCCGAAGTTTTTCATGTGTTAAATAATTAGCCGTGTATGCTTGTGATTTAATATTCGTGATTTTGGTATTCGTGATCGTGTCACATTTATAATATTCATGATTGTTCGTTATTTATTGTTGTGACACGTATATTAATATTATAAATGGAAAGCTTAAATTTTATCGTGTTTTCGTAAGTTATTGTTCACGTGTACTGTTCATAGGTTTTTAATGCGGGTTTTACAACTCTTCCCCTCTAAAAGAACAATTCCTCCTCGAATTGAAGAAACGTAAACTGAAAGAAAACATACCCGAATTAGAACTGGAAATGAGGGTAAGAAGTCCGTATAGACTCCTCCGTCTCCCAAGTGGCTTCCCGCTCCGGATGATCCCTCCAGAGGATTTTGACGAAAGGGATCGTCTTCCTCTGCATGACACGATCTTGTCGCTCAAGAACTCTCTCGGGTTCTTCGACGTATGAAATATCCTCTCGAATCTGATCAAGTGGATACTGGACAACATGAACTGGATGATAGTTGTATCCTCTGAATAAGGACACATGGAACACGTTGTGAATGTGTGATAGCTGAGGCGGTAACGCTAAACGGTATGACACTTCACCAACGCGTTCTATGATGTCGAACGGTCCGATGAAGCGAGGACTGAGCTTCCCTCTGATTCCAAAACGTCTAACTCCTCGTGCAGGTAATACCTTGAGGAAAACGTGATCACCTACGTTGAAAGATACATCTCTACGACGTTTATCAGCATAGCTCTTATGACGAGCACGAGCTTCCTGAAGCTTTGCCTTGGCGAAAGCGACCTTCTTATTGGTCACTTCAATCATCTCTAGACCCTCAAGCAGTCGTTCGTCCACCTGATCCCAGTAGATTGGGGCGCAACACTTTCTACCATACAACATCTCGAAGGGAGCACACTTGATGCTAGCGTGCCAGCTGTTGTTGTATGCGAATTCTACTAGGAATATATAGTCATCCCAGCTTCCTGATCACTCTAGAGCACACGATCGCAGCATGTCCTCCAATGTCTGAATGGTACGTTCCGACTGTCCGTCGGTCTGAGGATGAAAGGCAGTGCTGAGCTTAAGTCTGGTGCCCTAAGCTTTCTGTAGACTCTGCCAGAAACGTGATGTGAAACGGGGATCTCTGTCAGAGATGATTTCTGATGGAGTACCATGTAGTCTCATGATCTCCCTCTGGAATGTGTCTCCTAATTTGCTGACCGGATGCTCCTTGCCAATCGGCAGAAAATGAGCAGATTTAGTCAACCTATCTACAATGACCTAGATAGCGTCGTTCTTCTTCTGAGTAACCGGAAGACCAGTAACAAAATCCATGGAGATTTTGTCCCACTTCCATGTTGGAATATCTAATGGTTGTAGTAAACCACTAGCTCGTTGATGTTCGATCTTCACCTGTTGGCAGATCATACACTTAGAAACGAAGGTGGCAGCATCCTGCTTCATACCACTCCACCAAAAGTGTTGTTTGATGTCGTGGTACATCTTGGTAGAACCAGGATGTATGGTAAATAGAGAACTGTGAGCTTCAGTCAACACAGCTTCCCTGAGAGTAGAGTCATCAGGAACCACTAGTCTAGTGCCCTGCCATAAGATACCGTCGTCGTTAACACGAAACTCTGTCCGCTGATCCAGGTTCTGAATGATAGCCTAAATCTCACCATCGTCCTTCTAAGCTTCCTTGATCCTAGAATGTAAGTCTGGTTCCACTCTAAGATTAGCCCAGTAACCATGCTGTCCTCGTACACAAAACTCAATATCAGTCATCTCTAGGTCACGAATGATCTCCTTTGCAATCCAAATGCCAGCAATCATACCCGACCTTCTGCTTAGAGCATCTGCCACCACATTCGCCTTACCAGGATGGTACTGAATGTTGGTGTCATAATCCTTCAATAGCTCTAACCATCTCATATGTCTCATGTTCATTTCCTTCTGGGTGAAGATGTACTTGAGACTCTTGTGGTCGGTGAATATGTCACGTGATTCACCATATAAATAATGTCTCCAGATCATCAACGTGAAAACAACTGTTGCAAGCTCTAAATCGTGAGTAGGATAGTTTTCTTCATAAGGTTTCAGTTGTCGTGATGCGTATGCAATAACCTTCCCATGTTGCATGAGAACGCAGCCTAAACCTTTTCCCGAAGCGTCACTATATATCTGAAATCCACCTGAGCCAGATGGGAGAGTAAGAATAGGTGGAGTCACTAACTTCTGCTTCAGATCTTCAAAGCTCTTATCTCGATCTTCCGTCCAGACGAATTTCTCTCCTTTCCTCATTAGCTTAGTCAAAGGTAAGGCTAACCGTGAAAAGTTCTCTACAAACCTGCGGTAGTAACCAGCTAAACCCAGAAAACTTCTAACTTATGTTGCAGATGTAGGTCTCGGTCATTTAGTGATAGCTTCAACCTTGGTAGGATCCATGGTGATCCCCTTTGTAGATATAATATGGCGCAGAAATGCCACCTTGGTTAACCAGAACTCACACTTAGAGAACTTGGCGTACAGCTGCTTCCGACGAAGAATCTGTAAGACTGTACGAGGGTGTTCCTCATGTTCCTCCTTGGATTTGGAGAATATCAGGATGTCATCAATGAACACGATAACGAACTTTTCCAGAAACTCATGGAAGACACGGTTCATCAAATCCATGAAGACAACTAAAGCATTAGTGAGTCCGAATGGCATGACTACGAACTTGTAGTGCCCATAACGTGTACAGAAAGCAGTCTTGGAGATGTCCTGCTCTTTAACCCGTAACTGATGGTAGCCGGACCTCAGATCGATCTTAGAGAAATACTTGGCGCCCTGAAGTTGATCGAACAGGTCGTCAATACGCGGCAAATGGTAACGATTCCTGATCGTGATCTTGTTCAGCTCACGATAGTCTATACATAAACGCATGTTGTCGTCTTTCTTCTTCACGAACAGTACCGGTGCACCCCATGGCGATGCACTGGGACGGATGAAACCTCGTTCCAGAAGTTCCTGCAGCTGATATTTTAGTTCATTAAGCTCTATAGGAGCCATACGGTAAGGAGCTTTGGAAATCAGCGTTGCACCTGGTATGAGCTCGATTCCAAACTCGACTTCACGAACAGGTGGTATGCCTGGAAGTTCATCTGTAAATACGTCAGGAAACTCTGACACAATAGGCTGATCTTGGAGCGATGGAGACTCGGCAGTAATGTCATGAATATTGGCTATGAAGCCCTGACAGCCGTGTGATAGCAATGCACGCGGCTCCATGGATGAAATAATCTGTACTGACCTCCCTGGCAGAAAACCATGGTGTATGTACTCTGGAGATTTAACATTACCGAAGATAACCCGATAAGTATAGCAGTCAATCGTGGCCTGGTGTTTGGATAACAAGTCCATGCCCAAAATCAAGTCAAAATCGCACATGTCCAAAGGAAGTGCGTCAACTCTGCGGATCTTGTCATCAAATTCTAGGGGAAGATCTCTATACACCTGAGTGATTCGTACAGAGTCCCTAAGTGGCGTGGAAATGCATAAGGCATTATCTAATGGCATCAGGGAAATCCTAACACGTACAACAAAAGTAGTGGACACGACTGAATGCGTCGCTCCAGTATCAAATAGAACACATGCTGCCAAACCATTCATAAAGAGATTTCCGGTGATGGTACCCGAAGTCTTATTCGCCTGATCTCTAGTAGTAGTGAACACGTGACCAAAAGTAGGAGGTGGCTTGGTGTCAGCGTGTCCAAAGGTGCCTTCTATCTCACCCTGGCGACAGTCCTTCTGCTGATGGCCTTGTTGGCCACACTTGAAACAACCACCAGTACCTCGGCGACAGTTACCAGAGTGTCTGCGCGAACAAGTAGGACAGACAAGATGCGTGAATCCTCCAACAGGCGTCCTAGTTAGCTGAGAGCCTGTTTAAGGATTACATGCATGAGACATGATCGTGGAACATAAACATGATTACATAGAAGGTGTATAATTTACCAGATGAGGTAGAACGGTTAGGTTGTGAACCCCTACGGTCCTTATCCCTACCGTTACCATTGTTCCTCAATTAACAATTGTTGGAGTGTCAGAATACCATAACATAAAATAGTTGAACATGAAAGAAGGTTAATGTAGGGACCTGCTGTTGTTCGAGTTGTTAGCGTTGTTACGGTAACCATCGTTACCGCCACACCTCTCAGAACCAGAACGGTCGTTAGTCTGTCCGTTTCCCTTGGATGCTTGCTGCTGAGCGGCCGTAGGCTTACGGTCGTCAGTCTTCTGCCTAGAATATAATGTTGAACAGAGGATTATATGAAATGAATAATACTGATGGAAATAAATTGTTTACAATTGGTGATTGAAGATACCTCTTCACTGCTCTGTCATCACTGAACTCCTCTTGTTCCTGAAGCATCTCGAGCTTACGGGCTGCATCGGCCACCTGTGCCACTGTAGTAAAAGTAGCATATACCAAGTTGTTGGCAACCGAAGTGCGAAGTGCCCAACGAAACTTCTCAGCCTGCTCCGCAGCAGTTCTTGCGGCTGGACCCAGAAATCCTGCCAAACAGAGAAACCTTTGCATGAATTCATTGTTGTTTTCACCAGCAATCTGACGAATGTTTTGGTAGTCCCTCTTGAGCTTCTCTTGCTCAGCATGTGGAAAGTACTGATTAAGGAAGAGCTCCTTAAACCGGTCCCATGTCAGCTGTGCAACCCAATTGTCACCACCGTTGGATTGCTTGACCGATTTTCACCACTGCAGCACATCACCTTCAAACTTATAGCAAGCCAGTCTTGCCTTGAAAACACCATTGATATGAATGTAATTACTCATATCATTTGTATCTAAAAAACGATCAATATGTGCATAAAATGTATCATTATTGCCTTGTATTTGCATGTTTCTTGTTTTTATGTGTGTAGGTACCAAGATCGCGAAAACCGGCGAAATCGACACGAGAATGAAGAAAAGATCGAAGAAGCCAAGAATCAAGTCGTTTTTAGAGGATTTAACTTTACGAAAGTATTTTGGGCCAAGTGGGTCCCACAAATACTTATTGGGCCTAAAAGCCCAATATTGGGAAAAAAGTATTAACTCTTGGTTAAATCCCATATCAACAAAGCCCATCTTTGGCCCATTGTGCATTTACAAACGGATTAAAGTATCTCCTTTTGGGCTGCAAGCCCAATTCACTGAATAAATGAAATGAGAAGAATTGAGTTTAAATATCTTGGGTCCAAGTGAAAACCCATTAGGGTTAAAAGACAAATGGGAAACGATTTAAACCTCAGTCAACTCATTTATCTTTTTATACCCACATCACCACACGTTCTTTCTTCCTCACCCAAAATAACCAGTGACATATTTTTAACCCTAGCCACTATTCATCCTAAACCCTAGTAAAAAAATTGCCCAAATTAATTGGGGCTTTTTGGCACACGTATGAAAACAAGCATGGGGGAATTAAATCCCCCAAGTTTTAGGAAGAGAAGAGTGGACAAAGCAGGGGTACGTGGCAACCGTCTACTGGATGAAACACCTCACCATTCCCCAATCTCCAATCAAAAGGGGACACCTCATCATCCAAGAAGCACAACTAGCACAAACTGATGCCACGTTGGCAATCCGTGTGCTAGTAAGCTATTATCAGCCCTTGGATAAAAAGAAGAAAGAGAAGAGATGGAATATACCAAAAAGATTTGAATATGCTAGAAAAGATCCGGATATGCTCCCTTCAACAGCCTAGGGGGTTGGCTATATAAACCCCCAAAATACTTGTAATCTGACATCCCTCTTTTTACTTTAATGTTATTATGCAGAAATAGAATTAGGGTTAATTTGTTATTTCTTTTATCAAGTATTGTAATCATTTATTGATTATTAATAAAAGTTATTTGAGTTTTAGTCAAATTCGTGCCTACTTACTGTTTTTAGTTAATATTGCAATTTTAATCTTAATTCTGTTTTTATCATAATGATGTTTATGTTATTATATCTAAGCTCATTAATAGCTTAGACTGATAATATAAGTAAATTGGGGAACAAACTTTCCCTACTAGAAAGTCAAAACAAACTAGTCCGAATGTTATTGGTTGATGTTACTTGGTGGCTCGAATGGTGATTAATGGTGGTGTAAGATCCGGTTAATCAGGTCAGCTCAGCGTTGCACCACTTCTCAACGGTTACTACAAAAAGGTTCATCTACTTTTTATTTTCATGTTTTTTTAGAGTTATGTTGATTTGATTTAAATGTTTGGGTGATTTTATCTGATTTAAGTTTGTTAGTGTAATTATTAGTATGCTGTTGTTCGACTGATTTGAATTGTTGGATTTTCTGAAGTCGTATTTAGTCAAGTTAACTGAGTTTAATTGTCATAATGTCAAGATACTATGATGTGGATTACTGAATCTGATGTTAATTTTGATTAAGTTAGTCAAATCTATAGGTGAGTTTGAGTTTGAAGTTTTACTATTTGAGCTGCTAGCTTGCTGAATCATTTGTTTAGACGTATTAAGTTCTATTGTGCTAGTAGAGTGGTTTAATAAGCATATCTGTTAGGATGTTTTTTTGATTCGATTCATGATTGTTGGTTCGTCATTTGCTTTAACTAGAGTTGAGGATCTAATTGTTCTTGCTGGTTTTGTTGCTTAGATTGCTTGGTGTTATTTGTGTTGTTCTGATTCTGAACAACTGCTGATTGCTTAGTTCTTTTTGTAACTGATTTGTTTGACTGTTTAGGTAACCTTTCAAGTATTCTGATAATTTGCTAATAATTGTTTTAAAACTGAGATATTAGGTCTGATATAGTTCTGCTAGAAATCTGATATGATTGGTTTGGTAGTGAAATTGCTTTATTTGTTAAGTGCTATGTTTGCTCTATTTTTTTTAGCTGATAAGATTGGGGATAGATTTTTATATTGCTAGAAATTTCTACTGATTTGATTTTGCTGCTTAGTTGTTTTGATATATTCATCTATCTTCAGTTTTGCTAAAGTTTAGTTTGAGAAGCTTTTTAACTGTGTTTTACAATCTGTTGGATTCACAATAGCTAATCAGGTTCCATTGATCTGATTAGATCAATAGTTGAAATCCTTTTCAGCTTACCATAGATTTGTGTAAAAATCCGTCACTCCTCTGACAGTTTTATTTTCGTCAAAAAAAAATAATCATCACAAAAAGTGTCCTTTGTAGGACTTGAACCCTTGACCTCAAGGGTATAGGCATAACGTGTTAACCAACTGAGCTACTTGCTCTCTTTGTTTTAATATCAGTAAAAGTCAGTATTATATTGATTTAATTTAGCTGGCAGTTTTTAGTATTAAACGTTTTCTTTAGATTTTACTTACTTTTGATAAATTTACTTTCTTTAAACGTTTTTATTATGTTATAAAAAGTTTAGTTTTACTTTAAAATTTCAATTAAATTAGTTTTTAAATAGTAGATAAAATTAAAATAAAAAAAATGTTTTTATTAATTTTAGGAATTTAATTAGTTTTTAACTAAAATTAGATTTAATAAATTTGTAGAAGTTAAATAGTTTTTAAAAGAAAAAAAAATAGTATAAAAGTTATTTTTATTAAATAGATTAATTTTTATAGATTATTTAATAGTTTAAATTTTAGATAGTTTAAATTTTAAGTAATTGTTTTTAGATTAATTAATTTGGGGGTTTACGATTCATGCACTTTAGGATTAAAATAAATTTAAAATTTGTAGATTTTAATTTTAGTTTTAAAACCGACAACCAATTTGAATCAATTGTCCAAATCGATACAAAACGTCTCAAATTCATAAGATCTTCGTGTACAACGAACTTGGTTCATCACGTGTTTAATTAAATTCGTCTTTGGTAATATTAGTCTATTACTTTTTCCTAAAGGTAATTTTCTAATTTACCCTATAACGTATCTTAGTTATCACTATACTATCACGATCACATCAAAAATTTTGGCGCCGCTGCCAGGGATCTTGTGTACGATTCGTCTTTGTTGAGATTTGTTGATCGTTGATTTGAAGACCCTTTCCGTCCTCGGAAAGTTTGTTATTTTTCTATTATATAGTATGTATCGTTTTTCTCGTTTTTTGTGATTAATATATTGTATTACGTAGAACAATAAATTTACATACTTTTCAAATAAGGCCTTAGTTGGGATTTCATCACCTAGCTATTGTAGTCGAATCTAAAACAAAAATAAAAGGCAAAATAGATAAATACTAATAAGAAGTTTGAACTCGATTTATACAAACTATAAGGTGGGTATAAGGCGACGTGCTATAAAAGGCCGTCTAAGGAAAAAGGTTTTTAAGTGCTTTGTGCTACCTCGTTTCCCCGCTTGCTTGTGCGTATATTGAGAGGGACGACCTATTATTGGTTTGCCGACTCAAGTAGTAATAAATCTTATTTTTGTAGTTTACTTATTGAACCTCGAGACGTTTAGGTTTTCACCTATCGTTTCAAAGTCGACCGAGGGTAATTTACTTCCATAGTAGTTATCCTTATTCCTTGTTTTTTATCGATCATTTTTTATTGAGCAATACCAGATAAAATACCAAAAAAATAATCTTCTTCTTGTCTAATTTCTTTTCTTCAATCCTCTAAATTCTCGTCTTTGTAGTGTATGCAATTACGTTCGTCTAGACTTGTGATTGATTTTAATAGGCTTGAAAATATTCCTCGTAGAAATAGAAATCGTCAACAACGAATAGTGGAACCCGAGCTTCCACCTATTGTTGTAGAGATGGCCGATAACCGAACAATAGAGGAATTGCTCCGTGCACCCACCGAAGGGTATGGGGAAGCAATCGTTGTGCCAGCTATTTCGGCGGATCATTTTGAGATTAGAACGGGTCTTTTATCGCTCATTCGTACCGACCAATTTCATGGCAATGAGACTGATAGCCCGCATTCTCACATTCGGAATTTTCTTCGAATTACCTCGACTCTCAAGTTTAGAGATGTGCCGAATGACGCGATTAAGCTCATGCTTTTTCCGCATTCGCTCGAGGGTAATGCTAAGCTTTGGTATGAGAAAGAACCACCGGGTTCGATCTTAACATGGGATGATTTAGTGTCTAAGTTTATGGAATACTTCTTTCCACCATCTAAGACAACACACTTTAAGAACGAGATCACTAAATTTGAACAAAAAGTGCATGAATCGTTTGGGGTTGCTTGGGAAAGATTTAAAGGTTTGTTAAGACAATGTCCACACCACGGTTTCTCGGAATTGCATCAAATAAATACTTTTTATAATGGGCTTAATATGATTGAACAAGATTCTTTAAATGCCGCCGCGGGTGGTAATCTTTTAAGAAAAACTCTAAGAGACGCGTGGAGAATAATTGAGGATAAGTCTAGAGCACAATATTCACGAAACACAGCGAGTGCTTCCAATGTGAATTCGTTTAATCCCGAGATTGCTAGATTGGACTCTAAGATTGATAGTGGATTCGCGATTTTGTTGAATGAGATTAGGAAGAATCCTCATGGATCCATTAATATGGTTGAGAATGTTTGTGTATCATGTGGTGGAGCACATCCTAATTATGCTTGTTCGACCACGGGGTTTGATCAAGCTAGTGCTTTTGCCGTGACGGGAACTTATGGCTCCAACGGTCAAGTTCCTCGTCAAAATCAGGTTGCTCCACCGGGTTTTCCACCGGCTCAAAATAGGTACAACAATGGAAACAATGGGAATAATTTTAACCGTGGTAACCAAGGGAATTTCAATTAAGGAAATGGGTTCAATGCTAATCAAAACAATCAAGGTTTTCACAATAATCAAAATGAGTTGTCAAGCTATATCAAGTCAAATGAGGCAAATATAAAAGCTTTTCAAAACAACATTCAAGGGCAAACTAATACTTTGAAACTCGATTTTCAAAATACGATTAAAGGGCAAAACAATAAGATTGAGCTTAATCAACAAAGGCTAGAGCAAAACCAAAATCGTATGCAACAAAGTATGGAGCAAGTCATAACAAGATGCTTTCGACGTTTGAATCTTTTATGAGTCAACCTTCCTCGTCTTCGGGTGGCTTACCTAGCAATACCATTCCAAACCCGAAGGGTGAGATGAAAGATATAACCACACGTAGTGGGAAAGCTTTAGACGGACCTTTGCTTCCACATGTGAGTACCTCTCCGGTGAGGGAAGTGGAGCAAGAACCCGAGGTGGTTAAAAAAAGGAAATTCCTATTCCACCAAAGGTAGACCAATTGCCTATTCCGGAACCCGAGCTTCCGAAGACTAAACCCACACTACCCTACCCTTCGAGACTTAACCAAGAGAAGCTCCGCGAAAAGTCCAATGCTCAAATGACTACTTTTTTAGAGATGTTTAAGAATCTTTATATTAATGTTAGTTTCGCGGATGCATTGCTTTACATGCCTAAGTTTGCTTCGACTATTAAGAGATTGATGAATGATAAAGGGAAATTGGTTGAAGTGTCTACATCTTTAGATGCTAATTGTTTCGCGGTTCTTACACAAAAGCTTCCCAAAAAGCTTGGAGACCCGGGCAAGTTTGTGATACCATGTGATTTCCCTAATATGGAAGAATGCTTAGCTTTAGCCGATCTTGGTGCTAGCATTAATTTGATGCCTCTTTCCGTGTGGAAAAGGTTATCACTTCCCGAGCTTACACCTACTAAGATGACTATCGAGCTAGCAGATCGATCGATCGCCTTACCAAAAGGTATAGCCGAGGATGTGTTTGTCAAGGTAGGAAAACTCGTCTTTCCAACGGACTTTGTGGTTTGCGATTATCCCGAAGATTCTCGTGTACCACTAATTTTAGGAAGACCGTTTTTTATGACGGCTAGTGCTTTAGTTGACATGAAAGCGGGGAAATTGACTTTAAGAGTTGATGATGAAAATATCACGTTTGATATTGGTCATATCTCTAAATATTCTTCCAAGTATTATGAGGAATCAATTAATCAAATCGATGTGATTGATGTTACTTGTGAAGAATATTCTCAAGAAGTGCTTAGATTCTCGGCTTTTTCTAAAAGTGGAAATCCCACTTCATCGAATCCTATTATCTCTTCGGCTAAGCCTCCACTCACTCCATTTGAGGGAGGTGACTTCGTTCTTGAAGAGCTTGAGAATAATGATTATTCAAAAATCGAAAAGGAAATTGATGATTACCTTAGCACACCATTTGATCCTAGTGAGTTTGATTGTGAGACTTTTGATCCCGAGGGAGATATTGCTTTGATTGAAAAATTGTTAAATATGGATCCTTTTGAATCACCACCTATGGAATTAAAAGTTGTGAGTGAAAATGAAACTAAATTGAAACATCTATTGAGGAAGCACCCGAATTAGAACTTAAAGAATTACCCACTCATTTGGAGTATGCTTTTCTTGAGGGAACGGATAAGTTACCGGTGATTATTGCTAAGGGATTAAAGGAAAATGAAAAGGATGAACTTATTAAAGTGCTTAAGAAACATATACGGACCATTGCATGGAAAATCTCAGACATTAAGGGTATAGATCCAAAATTTTGTACTCATAAAATTCTAATAGAGGATGATTATAAACCCGCTATCCAAAATCAAAGAAGGGTCAATCCAAAGATTCATGAGGTGATAAAAAAGGAAGTCACTAAACTTCTAGACGCCGGAATGATCTACCCTATCTCGGATAGTCCATGGGTTAGCCCCGTGCATTGTGTTCCAAAGAAAGGAGGAATGACGGTTGTTACTAATGAGGATAATGAATTGATTCCTACTAGACTTGTGACCGGTTGGCGTGTTTGTATTGACTATAGGAAACTTAATGATGCCACTAGGAAGGATCATTTTCCATTACCTTTTATGGATCAAATGTTAGAGAGACTAGCGGTGAATGAATTCTATTGCTTTTTGGATGGATTTTCCGGCTATTTCCAAATCCCCATTGACCCTCGTGATCAAGAAAAGACCACATTCACTTGTCCTTATGGAACATTCGCCTATCGTCGCATGCCTTTTGGACTATGCAATGCTCCGGGGACGTTCCAAAGGTGTATGATGGCCATTTTCCATGATATGATCGAGAAAACCATGGAAGTCTTCATGGATGACTTTTCGGTTTTTGGGGAATCTTTCACTTCATGTCTCTCTAACCTTGAAAGGATGTTGCAACGTTGTGAGGAAACGAATCTTGTGCTTAATTATGAAAAATGTCACTTCATGTGCAAAGAGGGAATTATGTTAGGACATAAGATCTCTAAGGCCGGTATTGAGGTTGATAGGGCTAAAATCGACGTGATTGCCAAATTACCTCCACCCACCACCGTTAAGGGAGTTAGGACTTTTCTCGGCCATGCCGGCTTCTATCGACGTTTTATACAAGACTTCTCTAAGATAGCTCGGCCTATGACCCATCTTTTGGAAAAAGAGACTCCTTTCATCTTTTCGGATGAGTGTATTCAAGCCTTTGAGATGCTTAAAAGAAAATTAACCGAATCTCCAATCTTAGTTGCCCCGGATTGGGACCTACCTTTTGAAATTATGTGTGACGCTAGTGATTACGCGGTAGGTGCGGTTTTGGGGCAACGTAAGTCAAAACACTTCTTGCCTATACACTATGCAAGTAAGACTATGACGGATGCTCAAACAAAGTACACTACAACGGAAAAGGAGTTACTTGCCGTTGTGTATGCTTTTGAAAAGTTTAGACCATATCTCGTCTTGTCTGAAACCATAGTGTATACGGACCACTCGGCTATCAAATATCTTCTTAATAAAAAAGATGCTAAGCCGAGGTTGCTCCGGTGGATTCTCCTCCTTCAAGAATTTAATGTCAAAATTCTAGACAAAAAGGGAGCCGAGAATCTCATAGCCGATCATTTATCTCGACTTGAGAATCCTCACCAAAGCGATCGAGAGAACAAGGAAATCAATGAAACATTTCCTCTCGAGACGCTTGGTATGATTGCTTTTCGTGGTGATGATAGTACCCCATGGTTTGCGGATATTGCAAATTACCATGCGGGGAAGTTTGTGATCAAGGGTATGTCGTCCCAACAAAAACGAAAGTTTTTCAAGGATATATCCTATTACTTTTGGGACGACCCCTATTTGTTTCGTGTGTGCGCGGATCAAGTGATTCGTAGGTGCGTGTTTGGCAAAGAAGCTCAAGATATCCTTAAATCTTGTCATGAGGGACCCACCAGGGGACATCATAGTGCCAACGCCACCGCGATAAAAGTCTTTGATGCCGACTTCTTTTGGCCTTCCATATATCGTGATGCCCAAGACTTGATCAAGACTTGTGATGCTTGTCAACGTTAAGGAAAGAACTCACAAAGGGATGAAATGCCTCAAAACATTATTCAAGTTTGTGAAATCTTTGACATGTGGGGGATCGATTTTATGGGGCCGTTTCCATCTTCGAAAGGAAATAAATACATTCTCGTAGCCGTGGATTATTTGTCTAAATGGGTCGAAGCTAAGGCTTTGCCCACGAATGATGCTCGAGTTGTGGTGAACTTTTTGAAACAACTCTTTGCTAGGTTTAGAACTCCGCGGGCTATTATAAGTGATCGTGGGACCCATTTTTGTAATGAAAAATTTGAAAAAGTTCTAAAGAAATATGGTGTCACTCATCGACTTTCTACGGCTTATCACCCTCAAACGAGTGGTCAAGTGGAGGTTTCAAACCGAGCTCTTAAAAGGATTTTGGAGCGTTTGATTGGTGAAAATCGCACTTCATGGTCGGATAAATTGGACGATGCATTGTGGGCTTTCCGTACGGCTTACAAGACGCCAATTGGTTGTACACCATTTAGGTTGGTCTACGGAAAAGCATGCTGATGAGACGGCTTTTATACATGGTCTCATCGTTCTTTTTGGACTTAAAATGCATTAAATATCATCAAAATACCCAAATATATGCTTGTGTTTGTTGCTTGTGTTATTTAGGTACGGATAATGAGAAAATGACAAAAGATCACAAGAATCACGCAAAAACGAACACGAGAAACGAAGCCGCACGATGAACCAAGCCCTAGTGAGGAATTTTCCAAAGAAAACCCTTGAAGATTTGAAGAATATTGAAGATTGGTCCTCCAAGTTTGAAGAATTGACACTTTATACCCTTGTATCTTCATAATTACAAGTTTGGTCCCTAAAGTTTGTCAAAATTACAAAAAGGACCCTTAACTTTGAAGAATTGGCAAATTTAGTCCCTCATCAAATCTAAATTGTCAAATATGGTCCTCCAAGAAGTCAACCAACAAGTCAAAGCCTTGAAGTTTGAAGATATGGCAAAATCAGTCCTTGGAAAATGGAAATATTGCATAAATAGTCCTTGTTTCAAGTTTACAAAAACATTGTGCCAAAAATGACACATTGCCAAAGTTGTTAACAAAGGAAAAGAAGAATTGGCTGTTTATTACAACTTGAAGAAGTGAAAGGAGATGAGGGACCATTTATGGCCAGACAACCAAACCTAGCCCAGCCTCTCACAACACGCCACCTCACCCCACTCAGCTCCATCCTCCAATCAAAACCTTCCATCCACCCACGTCACTTCCCACCACCACCTTTTTTTAAACCGGTTAATTAATTAATTAATTAAGTGGGAAACACGTTTTTTAAAAAACAATTAACTCCAAACGAATTAAACCCTTACCTGCTAATCCCCTCATCACCATAAACCCTAAAACTCTATCTCTCTCAAATCAAAGGGAAAAATACTAATTGTTTCCAGATTGCTGATTAATGTCAAGTTAATCACAACCCACTCCCAAAAAACCCATCACCATCACTAAATGGTCCCTCCCCACATGCCCCTGCTACACGTTTTTACAAAACTCCAAAAGATGGCAGAAGAGATCAACGGACAAGGGAAGATTTCGTGCTCCCAAAGGTTTTATATGTGGCCAAGATCATTTGTACCTGCTGCAACATCACAAAGCAACAAAATCAGTCACATGGCATCTTGACTAAATGGAAAAATTCAAAATCTTCAAAGGGCAAAGTAGGAAGTTTAGACATTAGGGTTTAGCAAGATTTCCAGCTTTCTAGAATATTCAATGTAGCCTATAAAAAGGCACATAGGACGTAGCATAATCTTGTTCTTGAATTTTTCTCCTTTTTGTCACAAACTTTGTAAATCCAGTTATGAGATTAATATAATGGTATAAGTGTTGCTGATGAGAAAGATTTGAGCTCCATTTTACATTTTCAGTTTATTTAAGTTTACTTGTTGAGTTTGGTTTACTTTTAGCAAAAGACTTCAAGATTTCCAAGTTTTCTGTTTTTTCTGTTTTAAAGTTTTCTGTCTTCAGAAATCTTCACAAACCTGATACTATGTTGGTTAAGGGTGTTGGATTGATGGTGTTTGAACTTGTGTATGTCCATAGCACCATGGCTTGTTCTGGTGCAGTGGGTACACAAGCTTAAATCACCCATTGGTTTGGCTATTTTCTATTTCTAAGCTCATTATATCCTATCCATAAGCTCAAGCTTTCTTCTAGCTTAATCTATAAGCTAGGGGTAAGTCTTAAGTTTTTTACACAATCTCTATATTTTCTTTCTCTTAGCAGGATTCACTTGTTTGAAGATATAGGGTGTGTAGTCAACATTGACCACCACCCCACTCTCTTCCTTTGTTCTTTGATCATAAGCCCTCAGCACAAGCCCGGGCTTGTAGGAGGTGGCTTATCAGCCACTGTTGGGCTTGGAAGTAAGCCCAACAAGGTAGCTTTCATTTCCCTTTTATTTCTTTAAGTTTCTGAAAAATTTGTAGCCTAAGTGATTTTGTATGAATCTGCTTGGATTGTGTGTTTAAGTTGTTTGAGTTGTGTTATTATATGTTTACATGCATGTTTAAATTGCTTTGAATCAGATTTGTGTAGAGTTGTTTAGGTTTGCTTGATCAAATTTGTGTTTTCTAAATTAAAGGGGTGTTTGGGTCAAGGAATCAGCAAGAACTTGTGATAAGTTTGCATGATAAAACCTGTCTAGAAACATCACCTAGGGTATATTTGAGTGTTATATGGTCTTGGGTTTCAGTTTGAGTAGGTTTCTAACACTTTTGCATGCTTAAAAGGGTAAAATATTGCTAAAACCAGAAAACTGCATATTGAGCTTGATTTTGTGTTGATTTGACCTTCAAACTTTGTAGGTTGCTAGATTTTAGGGTGTTTAAGCATTGAGTGTTACTTGTATGCATGATTGTGGGTTTATTTCCAAGTTATAAGGCCATAAAATTCAGATTTGTGCATGAAATATCAGCAATTGTTCATCAGACCTGTTTTAAGCTTAATCAGTAACTTTTAAGCTTGATTTGTGCTTATTCTTGTTAAGTGGTTGCTTGTTTTTTGTGCTTATCAGACTCCTTATACTCCAAAGAGTATAAGGGTGCCTTATTGTCCAAAGAAGCTATCAGGATAAGCTTTCCTAAGCTTATTAAAATCTAAGCAAAATTTTACACTGTCAGTGGGAACTCCTTTCCCACTGCTAGTGTCTTTGTAGCCACTGCTACACAAAAAGACAGAAACTTCAGAAGTGTCACTTTCAGAACCAACATTTTTTGTCTTTTGTGACCTTTTTTAAGAATTAGGGCTTGATTCTTGTTGCATTATTTTTCTTTTTAAATTTCTGATTTTCTAGTATAATTTAATTTTTATTTACTGTTCATTTAATAATTTTTAGGTTATTTAGCTATTTTTAATTAACTTTAATATTTCTGTTTTTGTCCTTTAGTGCCAAAAAAGTAATATTTTTAGGTTTAATCAATTTTTCTGAACTTAGAATAATATTTTAAGGTTTTTGGTTTAAAATTTAGTTACTGTTCATCTTTTTATTAATTTTTAGAATTAATTTAAGTTAATTAGGGTTTTAATTAAACTAGTTTTGTCATTTAGTGGAAAATTTAGTAATTTTCAGCATTTTTCATTTTTCTACTGTTCATTAGAGTAAAATAGGATTTTTACAATTGATAGATTAATTTAAGCATTATTTTATCATTTTCTATAATTATTTTAATTTTAAAATAGTTTTAAGTAAATTAAAAATAGTAAAAAGTAATTAAAAAATACAAAAAAATAGTTTTTAGGTTTTATTTAATATTTTTGAGGTTTACATGTGAAAAAGTTTTCAAAAACTTTAATTTTTGATTTTATTTAATTTTAGGGTTTTTAAGCAACTTTAAAAATTAATATAAAATTAATTAATAGGTTTCAGAAAATTTGGTTTGCATTTTTGTTCTAGTTACAATATTTAGGATTTTTGAGAATTTTTTAGAATTTATTTAGGAACTTTTTATTTTTCTTGATTATTTTAATATTATTTTATTCCAAAAAGTCAAAGTTTAATTTTTAACTTTTTTTCATTTTTCCTAGATTCTAGAAATTTATTTAGGAACTTTTTCTCAAAAAAATCAACTCTTAACACAACGCACTAGCCTCCTTGGGAAACGAACTTGCTTGGTCATTGGTGCTCGGTTTTCCTAAACCGACACTTAACGCTTACCACTATTTGTACCTCCTTTTCCTAAAGGTCGTATTTTACTACATTCATTTTGGCGCCGCTGCCGGGGAGGCGTGTTGTGTTTTGGTTGAACCATTGTTGTTTTTCTTATTAGCCATAATATCTATTTGTATTAATAGCACTCTATTAATACGTATTATCGTTTTTCGATTTTTGTGTGAATATTATTACTATATTGTATACGTAGAACAATAAATTTACAAGTACTCCAAATACGTGAGAAATCACAACCTTGACTTGGGAGGTCATTACCCAATCATTGTATTCGAATCTCAAACCAAAGAAAAAGGCAAAAATAGATAAATACTTTCGTGAAGCTTGATTTTGATAATACAAACTATAAGGTGGGTATAAGGCGGTTGTATTTCACGACCTAAAGGAAAAAGGCTCTTAAGTGCTTCGCGCCGCCTCGTTTCCTCCGCTTGCTTGTGCGTATTTGATTTTGAGAGTGAATCGAGGGTTTTGCCGCCCAAAGTATTATTAAGTATCATATATATTTTCTTGGTTTCATTTGATTAAACCCTCTTGAACGATTTGGTGTTCCACCATCGTTCTAAAGTCATCGAAGACGTTCACTTCACGTGTTCGTTTTCATTCCTTGAGGCTTCGTTAATCAAGAGATTTGATTAGTGAGGAGATTTGTAGATTTTGGTCTACTTAATACATTCCAAAAAATCCAAAAAAGTTAAAAACAATCAAAAACCAAAAAAAAAAAAAAAAAATTGAAAAAGTAAAAATACCAAAAAGAATCTTCTTTGCTCGCCTTCTCGTTGTACGTGACGTTTATGCAAACTCGCTCTAAAGCAAGACGTGCTCGTAAACGAAGAAACAAATCACTCACTCCCACTAGTGAGGACTCTCCTATTGACGAACCCATTGTAGTGAAAGAAGCACCCATGGCTAATCGAACTATGATGGAGTTGCTTCAAGCACCCACCGAGGGTTATGGAGAAGCGATTGTGATTCCCGCTATCCTTGCGGAGAATTTTGAGGTTAAGACGGGTTTGTTGTCCATGATTCAAAACAACAAGTTTCGAGGGGACGAAAAGGACAACCCGCATAACCACATTCGCCAATTTAATCGTCTCACCGCCACGTGCAAGTTCAAGGATGTTTCAAACGACTCGATTAAGATGATGCTTTTTCCGTATTCCTTAGCGGGGCCCGCAAAAATTTGGTTAGAGAAAGAGCCACCCAATTCTATATTGACGTGGAAGGATCTCGTTTCAAAATTCGTGAACCAATTTTTTCCGCCCTCTAAGACTACGCACTTGAAAAACGAGATTTCAAAGTTTTCGCAAGAGTTTAATGAGAGTTTTTCAACGGCTTGGAATAGGTTTAAGGAAATGTTGCACGAATGTCCTCATCATGGTTTTTCCGACTTGCATCAAATAGACACGTTTTACAATGGCTTGAACGATCATGAGCGTGATTATCTTAATGCCGCCGCGGGTGGTAATTTCTTGTGTAAGACGGTCGAGGAAGCATTGGTAATTATTGAGAATAGGTCTAAGGTGTATAATCCTCGTAGCACGTCGAGTGTTCGTAAGGCTTCGTCTTCATCTTCACCTAGTTTGTCACACACCGTTGATGCTTGCCAAGTCGAGGCTAATTTGGAGAACAAAATTTTTGATATAGTGAAAGGCTTGTTAGTTGAGTTTAAAGTTGGTGAACAACCCGCTCCCGCTACGATTAAAGCGGTTGAGGTTTCTTGTATGTATTGTGGTGGAGCTCACGATTATTCCGAGTGCATTACCAACGGTGGTAACACTTCGAGTGCCTTCGCGGCCGCGGGAACTTATAACCAAAACGGTCAAGTTCCTCGCACTAATCAATTGACTCCACCGGGTTTTTCACCAAATCAAAATGCTAACAATTATCGAAACAACCAAGTTGGTTACCAAAGCAATCAAAGGAACAATTATAAGGGTAATAACAACTATGGGAATCAAGGGAGTAGTAGTAATAGCCAATTGCAAAATCAAAATCAAAACCGCAATTTTCAAAATGCAAGTCAAGCTCTTCAAAATAACAAAGAACTTCCATTGGACTTTTTGAATTACACTACTTCAAATGATAAGATTATGGAAAACATTCAAGAGCAAATGGCTAATCAAGCTAAGGAAACGGCTAAGAATGCAAAGGAGTTAGCTACTTTCATTAAGGAAAATCTAGCCATGAGGAATGAATTGAAAAATGATTTTGCTAACCAAATTCGAGGTCAAAACAACAAGATAGAGCAAAGTCATGCTAGGCTTGAACAAAGAATTGACCAAAAAGCCGCTAGCCAAGATGTGAAGTTTAATAATTTTGATGCTAAGCTTAATACAATTTTAGAATGTGTAATGGTGAACAAAGCCTCTACTTCGGGTGGTTTGCCTAGTAACACCGTTTCAAACCCGAAGGGAGAGATGAAAGTGATTACCACACGTAGTGGTAAGACACTTAAGGAACCGACTCCTCACCCAATTACTCCAACGGTGGAGGAAATTGAGGAAGAACCCGAGGTGGTGGTCGAAAAGGAGCATATTTCAAGCCCACAAAGTACCACTCATGCCACACCTACGGTTGACCCATCACCCATATTGGAACCCGAGATTCCAAAGGCTATGCCTATGCCCCAACCCACACCACCCTTGCCTTACCCATCGAGACTTAGGAAGGAGAAACGACAAGAGCGCGATAACTATCAATTTGAGCTTTTTATGAAAATGTTTCGTGATTTGCATTTTAATATAAGTTTTGCCGACGCCTTGGTCATGATGCCTCGATTTGCCGCTAACTTTAAGAGTATGTTGAACAACAAGGAAAAATTACAACAAAAATCTAGTTGTTCGTCGGTTTATCTTAATCGCATACCTCAAAAAGTCGGTGATCCCGGTAAATTTTTGATCCCTTGTGCAATTCAAGATATGGAAGAATGCTATGCCTTGGCCGATCTTGGTGCTAGCATTAACTTGATGCCACTTGCAATCTACAAGTCGCTCAATCTTCCTAATCTTACTCCTTCACGAATGTCTATTGAGTTGGCCGACCATTCCACGATTCTTGCATGTGGTTTGGCGGAAGACGTTTTTGTGAAAGTGGGGAAGTTCTACTATCCCGTAGACTTCATTGTTGTTGACATCCCCACGGATCCTCAAGTTCCTCTTATTTTAGGTCGTTCGTTTTTAGATACGTCTATGGCTTTGATTGATGTGCATGCTAGAAAGATCACCTTACGTTTCAACGACGAGGAACTTGTTATAAACGCAACTCAAAATTCTCAACTTTCTCATGTTTATTCCGTTGCTACCATAAACCTCGTTGACATGATCGACGTGGTTTGCGAGGAATTTTCACAAGAAGTTTTAGGGTTTGGTGATGAAGAAACTAGTGGCAATCCCACTATGTTAGATCCTATTCTTGATAATTCGACACCAACCTTCACTCCTTTCGAAGGTGGTGGTTTTACGTTGGAAGAATTCGATGTTCCACGTACTTGTGACGAAGACCTCGATAACTATGAGGACTTCTCGATTATCAAGGATTTTCTCAACGATTTCCCATTTCCTCCACCCGAGGAGGTTATGAGTATCGAGCCCAAATCTTCACTTGAGGAACCACCTATCCTCGAGTTGAAAGATTTACCTCCTCACCTCGAGTATGTCTATTTGGAGGAGGACGACAAGTTGCCGGTTATTATTGCGAAGGAACTTTCGAATGATGAAAAAACCGCACTTGTCGATGTTCTTAAGGATCACAAAGGGGCGATTGCGTGGAAGGTATCCGACATTAAGGGAATCGATCCCAAATTTTGTACACACAAAATATTAATGGAGGAGGATTTCAAGCCAACAATCCAAAGTCAAAGGAGGGTAAACCCCAAAATTCACGACGTCATCAAAAAGGAGGTCCTTAAACTCCTTGACGCGGGAATGATTTACCCTATTTCCGATAGCCCTTGGGTGAGTCCTATTCATTGTGTCCCTAAAAAGGGAGGGATGACCGTTGTGCCAAACGATGCCAACGAGTTAATTCCCACAAGACTCGTGACCGGATGGAGAGTGTGCATTGACTATCGTAAGTTGAATGAAGCCACTCGAAAAGACCATTTTCCCTTGCCCTTCATGGACCAAATGTTGGAGCGTCTTGCGGGAAACGATTTCTATTGCTTTTTAGATGGTTTTTCCGGTTACTTCCAAATTCCCATCGATCCTCGTGATCAAGAAAAAACTACGTTTACGTGTCCATATGGAACGTTTGCTTATCGTAGAATGCCATTTGGACTTTGTAATGCACCGGGAACTTTTCAACGATGCATGATGGCTATTTTTCATGATATGATCGAGAAGACGATGGAAGTCTTCATGGATGACTTTTCCGTGTTTGGTGATTCCTTTACTTCGTGTTTGTCGAACCTTGAGAGAATGTTAAAGCGTTGTGAGGAAACCAACCTTGTGCTCAATTGGGAAAAATGTCATTTTATGGTTAAAAGTGGAATCGTCTTAGGGCACAAGGTCTCGAAAGCGGGGATTGAGGTAGATCAAGCTAAGGTAGACGTTATCGCCAAATTACCTCATCCCAAAACCGTCAAGGGAGTTAGGAGTTTCCTAGGCCACGCGGGCTTTTATCGACGATTCATCAAGGATTTCTCGAAGATTTCTCGACCCATTACACATCTTCTTGAAAAAGAAGCACGTTTTGTCTTTGACGAAGATTGTGTATGAGCCTTTGAGATCCTTAAGAGGAAACTTACCGAAGCTCCCATTCTTGTTGCTCCAAATTGGAACCTCCCCTTCGAACTTATGTGTGATGCAAGTGATTACGCTATAGGGGCCGTTTTGGGGCAACGTCATGATAAGCATTTCTTGCCTATTCACTATGCTAGCAAGACGATGACCGAGGCTCAACTTAAATACACTACAACGGAAAAGGAGTTCCTTGCCGTGGTGTATGCATTTGAGAAATTCCGACCTTACCTCGTCTTGACGAAATGCATAGTGTATACGGACCATTCGGCTATTAAGTATCTCATGGCTAAACAAGATGCAAAGCCGAGATTACTTCGTTGGATTCTCCTCCTTCAAGAATTTGATCACAAAATCGTTGACAAAAAAGGAGCCGAGAATCTAGCGGCCGATCATCTCTCTCGTTTGGAAGATCCTCACCAAAGTGTTTACGAGCCTAAGGAAATCACCGAAACATTTCCGCTTGAAACACTTGGAGTAGTGAATTCTAAGCTTGACTCTTCTACCCCATGGTTTGCGGATTTTGCAAATTACCATGCGGGTAACTTCATCATTAAGGGTATGACAACTCAAGAAAAACGAAAATTCTTTCGTGATGTCAAGTTCTATTTTTGGAACGACCCTTACTTGTTTCGAACGTGTGCGGATCAAATCATCCGCCGTTGTGTATTTGGCACCGAAGCTTCTAACATCCTTAGAGCTTGCCATGAGGGACCCACGGGTGGTCACCACGGTGCTAATCTCACGGCTAAAAAGGTGTTTGATGCCGGCTTCTTTTGGCCCACTATTTACCGAGATGCACAAATTCTTGTGAAGTCGTGTGATGCATGCCAACGACAAGGAAAAGCCTCACAAAAAGATGAAATGCCACAAAATATCATTCAAGTATGTGAGATCTTTGACGTTTGGGGCATAGACTTTATGGGGCCGTTCCCATCATCTCGTGGTAATAAGTATATTCTTGTTGCGGTTGACTACCTTTCTAAGTGGGTGGAGGCGAAGGCCTTGCCCACCAATGATGCTCGTGTGGTAGTCAAGTTCTTGAAAAGTTTGTTTGCTAGGTTTGGAACCCCTCGTGCGATCATAAGCGATCGTGGAACCCATTTTTGTAATGACCAATTCGAAAGAGTCTTAAGGAAATATGGGGTTACACATCGTCTTTCTACGGCTTATCACCCACAAACAAGTGGGCAAGTCGAGGTTTCAAACCGAGCATTGAAGAGGATCTTGGAGAGATCCGTGGGAGAAAACCGACAATCTTGGTCGGATAAGTTAGACGATGCTTTATGGGCCTTTAGGACCGCTCATAAGACGCCCATTGGGTGCACTCCCTATAAGCTTGTGTATGGAAAGAATTGTCATTTGCCTATCGAATTAGAACACAAGGCTTATTGGGCCCTAAAGCATTGTAATGATGACATGGAGACCGCGGGAAAACACTGGAAAATGCAACTAAATGAATTGGATGAATTAAGGGACATTGCTTATGAAAATTCATTGATTTACAAAGAGAAAACTAAAAAGTTGCATGATTCAAAAATTAAAAACCGGGTTTTTAACATTGGGGATCAAGTTTTACTTTTTAATTCAAGGTTGAAAATATTTTCCGGTAAATTGAAATCCCGTTGGTCCGGTCCATTCACCGTGACTCAAGTGTTTCCTTATGGGACCATCGAGCTAGCTCAAGATGATGGTCCTAACTTCAAGGTGAATGGACATAGGTTGAAGCACTACTTTGGTGGGGAAGTTCCATCCTTGAACTACCTCGACCAAGTCACCTTCCCCAATGATAATTAGTATTGAGGGGATCGAGTCGAGCTCATGACTCGGTAATCAAAAACGAGGTGCCTCGTGGGGGAGTCCCATGCTTATCCTATGTACATATTATCGCTTTCTTAGTCTAATGTAGCTTACGTGTGGGGATTCGTGCCCTTCCAACCTTGGTTTCGTGGTTGTTTGTGATATGTGGCTTTTAGATCATGATCTTCACGATTGGAGCCTCTCGTGTTCGTTTTATGGGAGCACTCGATCGTTTGCTTGGGAGACATTTCTCAATATCCATGATATCCTTTTGATGTTCTAACCTTAGGTTTTTAGCACACTTCATAAACGGCTTTAAATTTAATGGTTACACCCTTTCCATGCTAGATTAGGCATTCGACTACGTCTCTAGTATGGGGGTGTTTGCACCCCTAGACTCGAAACATTGAGGACAATGTTTAACTTTAGTATGGGGGGGTGAATAGATACTTGCCTTGCCAAACCTTCACGCTTTCCAAAGTTTATCGTTTGGTTTATCGTTTTATTGCAAAATAAGGCTAAAAATGGCCAAATTTTAAAATTTTTCTCATGTTTTATAAGTGTTTGAAGACACGAATGTAGATTTTCCGATGGCGAGAATAAGAGTAATTTTTGACTCGACCGTGCGTGTTGAGCACTTAGCTTTGATTCCTTAACTACACATTAGGCTAAGTCTCTTAAATGAGGACGAGAAATGATAGAGTTAATTATAAGTTACTATGCTAAACGTAGAATACTCGTATTCTTTCAAAAACTCATGTGTTCTCGTTGTTTGCTTATTCTCCCTTCGCATGTAAATATTTTTTGCTTAATAAATATTGACTTAGCGGTTTAGTTAGGATTGTTGGGTTTCTAGTCTTTTCTAGTAGCTTCCGTGT
The DNA here is from genome assembly GCA_025667525.1 of Glebionis coronaria. Taxonomy (NCBI): domain Eukaryota; kingdom Viridiplantae; phylum Streptophyta; class Magnoliopsida; order Asterales; family Asteraceae; genus Glebionis; species Glebionis coronaria. The sequence goes on along the minus strand of CM046876.1, from coordinate 240,230,856 downwards.
AATTAAATTGGGAAGACATTAAGGTATCGCCAGCGTCACGGTTTTGAAGTATTGGCACCCCAATAATCAAAAGCTTCACCTAATAATAAGATTTCAAGTGCTCACCTAAATCAAGCAAACAATTTGAAGCCCCACAAGGCCTAAAATCTATGCAAAAATTGAAAGTGAATCAAGCCTTAATCTTCGAAGCTTTAAAGATCCAAAATTCGCCTTAGCGTGAGGATATACGTCTTTGGCTAATAAAACCACCGATGAGGCGGATAATAAAAGGCAAGGCAAGACCGAAGTCATAATAAAAGCTTCATGGCGAAGTTGAATAAAAGATGGAGGTAAACCAAAGATAATAAGGCCCTTCCGTTAGGGGGCGTATAAAAGTCTTGGTAATAAGTCTCATGTTCAAAACCGTTACAAAACCGTGTTTATCGATTCTTCTTGTCAACTTAATTTTTTAACATCGTCGTCTATTAGGAGGGGTTATTGATTTGATGGTCTTAGTTACACCGTTAGGACTCTATTTTTAGACCTAAATCTCTATTATCGCATAAGTCAAACAATGTATCCTCGTGAAACATTCAAGACATCATAAAATATAAGAGATACAACTTAGGAATAATGGGAGAATAAGTGCGTGATTAGGGCATATGAGTAGTGTTAGCATTACTAACTTATAATGACAATGATCTCGTTGCACGCTTAGCATGGAATTGAAGTGAAAATCGAGGACGATGAAATTATTTCTAACGAAGCATTCACGTGTTCTTATTCTATGAACCTAAACGTCCCAATTTGCGATGAAAATCATACATTATGTCTATAACACAAGTAGTAGCAATAGTAGTAGTATAGCTAGTTTATCATTCCAATAAAGTGAATAAAAATGAATTTTGGAGATGCTACGATACTTTATTCTAGCATTGCGTGAGGGCACGGCAATGGTTTAGTATGGGGGAGTGATGAGACGGCTTTTATACATGGTCTCATCGTTCTTTTTGGACTTAAAATGCATTAAATATCATCAAAATACCCAAATATATGCTTGTGTTTGTTGCTTGTGTTATTTAGGTACGGATAATGAGAAAATGACAAAAGATCACAAGAATCACGCAAAAACGAACACGAGAAACGAAGCCGCACGATGAACCAAGCCCTAGTGAGGAATTTTCCAAAGAAAACCCTTGAAGATTTGAAGAATATTGAAGATTGGTCCTCCAAGTTTGAAGAATTGACACTTTATACCCTTGTATCTTCATAATTACAAGTTTGGTCCCTAAAGTTTGTCAAAATTACAAAAAGGACCCTTAACTTTGAAGAATTGGCAAATTTAGTCCCTCATCAAATCTAAATTGTCAAATATGGTCCTCCAAGAAGTCAACCAACAAGTCAAAGCCTTGAAGTTTGAAGATATGGCAAAATCAGTCCTTGGAAAATGGAAATATTGCATAAATAGTCCTTGTTTCAAGTTTACAAAAACATTATGCCAAAAATGACACATTGCCAAAGTTGTTAACAAAGGAAAAGAAGAATTGGCTGTTTATTACAACTTGAAGAAGTGAAAGGAGATGAGGGACCATTTATGGCCAGACAACCAAACCTAGCCCAGCCTCTCACAACACGCCACCTCACCCCACTCAGCTCCATCCTCCAATCAAAACCTTCCATCCACCCACGTCACTTCCCACCACCACCTTTTTTTAAACCGGTTAATTAATTAATTAATTAAGTGGGAAACACGTTTTTTAAAAAACAATTAACTCCAAACGAATTAAACCCTTACCTGCTAATCCCCTCATCACCATAAACCCTAAAACTCTATCTCTCTCAAATCAAAGGGAAAAATACTAATTGTTTCCAGATTGCTGATTAATGTCAAGTTAATCACAACCCACTCCCAAAAAACCCATCACCATCACTAAATGGTCCCTCCCCACATGCCCCTGCTACACGTTTTTACAAAACTCCAAAAGATGGCAGAAGAGATCAACGGACAAGGGAAGATTTCGTGCTCCCAAAGGTTTTATATGTGGCCAAGATCATTTGTACCTGCTGCAACATCACAAAGCAACAAAATCAGTCACATGGCATCTTGACTAAATGGAAAAATTCAAAATCTTCAAAGGGCAAAGTAGGAAGTTTAGACATTAGGGTTTAGCAAGATTTCCAGCTTTCTAGAATATTCAATGTAGCCTATAAAAAGGCACATAGGACGTAGCATAATCTTGTTCTTGAATTTTTCTCCTTTTTGTCACAAACTTTGTAAATCCAGTTATGAGATTAATATAATGGTATAAGTGTTGCTGATGAGAAAGATTTGAGCTCCATTTTACATTTTCAGTTTATTTAAGTTTACTTGTTGAGTTTGGTTTACTTTTAGCAAAAGACTTCAAGATTTCCAAGTTTTCTGTTTTTTCTGTTTTAAAGTTTTCTGTCTTCAGAAATCTTCACAAACCTGATACTATGTTGGTTAAGGGTGTTGGATTGATGGTGTTTGAACTTGTGTATGTCCATAGCACCATGGCTTGTTCTGGTGCAGTGGGTACACAAGCTTAAATCACCCATTGGTTTGGCTATTTTCTATTTCTAAGCTCATTATATCCTATCCATAAGCTCAAGCTTTCTTCTAGCTTAATCTATAAGCTAGGGGTAAGTCTTAAGTTTTTTACACAATCTCTATATTTTCTTTCTCTTAGCAGGATTCACTTGTTTGAAGATATAGGGTGTGTAGTCAACATTGACCACCACCCCACTCTCTTCCTTTGTTCTTTGATCATAAGCCCTCAGCACAAGCCCGGGCTTGTAGGAGGTGGCTTATCAGCCACTGTTGGGCTTGGAAGTAAGCCCAACAAGGTAGCTTTCATTTCCCTTTTATTTCTTTAAGTTTCTGAAAAATTTGTAGCCTAAGTGATTTTGTATGAATCTGCTTGGATTGTGTGTTTAAGTTGTTTGAGTTGTGTTATTATATGTTTACATGCATGTTTAAATTGCTTTGAATCAGATTTGTGTAGAGTTGTTTAGGTTTGCTTGATCAAATTTGTGTTTTCTAAATTAAAGGGGTGTTTGGGTCAAGGAATCAGCAAGAACTTGTGATAAGTTTGCATGATAAAACCTGTCTAGAAACATCACCTAGGGTATATTTGAGTGTTATATGGTCTTGGGTTTCAGTTTGAGTAGGTTTCTAACACTTTTGCATGCTTAAAAGGGTAAAATATTGCTAAAACCAGAAAACTGCATATTGAGCTTGATTTTGTGTTGATTTGACCTTCAAACTTTGTAGGTTGCTAGATTTTAGGGTGTTTAAGCATTGAGTGTTACTTGTATGCATGATTGTGGGTTTATTTCCAAGTTATAAGGCCATAAAATTCAGATTTGTGCATGAAATATCAGCAATTGTTCATCAGACCTGTTTTAAGCTTAATCAGTAACTTTTAAGCTTGATTTGTGCTTATTCTTGTTAAGTGGTTGCTTGTTTTTTGTGCTTATCAGACTCCTTATACTCCAAAGAGTATAAGGGTGCCTTATTGTCCAAAGAAGCTATCAGGATAAGCTTTCCTAAGCTTATTAAAATCTAAGCAAAATTTTACACTGTCAGTGGGAACTCCTTTCCCACTGCTAGTGTCTTTGTAGCCACTGCTACACAAAAAGACAGAAACTTCAGAAGTGTCACTTTCAGAACCAACATTTTTTGTCTTTTGTGACCTTTTTTAAGAATTAGGGCTTGATTCTTGTTGCATTATTTTTCTTTTTAAATTTCTGATTTTCTAGTATAATTTAATTTTTATTTACTGTTCATTTAATAATTTTTAGGTTATTTAGCTATTTTTAATTAACTTTAATATTTCTGTTTTTGTCCTTTAGTGCCAAAAAAGTAATATTTTTAGGTTTAATCAATTTTTCTGAACTTAGAATAATATTTTAAGGTTTTTGGTTTAAAATTTAGTTACTGTTCATCTTTTTATTAATTTTTAGAATTAATTTAAGTTAATTAGGGTTTTAATTAAACTAGTTTTGTCATTTAGTGGAAAATTTAGTAATTTTCAGCATTTTTCATTTTTCTACTGTTCATTAGAGTAAAATAGGATTTTTACAATTGATAGATTAATTTAAGCATTATTTTATCATTTTCTATAATTATTTTAATTTTAAAATAGTTTTAAGTAAATTAAAAATAGTAAAAAGTAATTAAAAAATACAAAAAAATAGTTTTTAGGTTTTATTTAATATTTTTGAGGTTTACATGTGAAAAAGTTTTCAAAAACTTTAATTTTTGATTTTATTTAATTTTAGGGTTTTTAAGCAACTTTAAAAATTAATATAAAATTAATTAATAGGTTTCAGAAAATTTGGTTTGCATTTTTGTTCTAGTTACAATATTTAGGATTTTTGAGAATTTTTTAGAATTTATTTAGGAACTTTTTATTTTTCTTGATTATTTTAATATTATTTTATTCCAAAAAGTCAAAGTTTAATTTTTAACTTTTTTTCATTTTTCCTAGATTCTAGAAATTTATTTAGGAACTTTTTCTCAAAAAAATCAACTCTTAACACAACGCACTAGCCTCCTTGGGAAACGAACTTGCTTGGTCATTGGTGCTCGGTTTTCCTAAACCGACACTTAACGCTTACCACTATTTGTACCTCCTTTTCCTAAAGGTCGTATTTTACTACATTCACATGCCACTTGCCAATTGAACTCGAACATAAGGCGTATTGGGCTCTTAAGCATTGTAACTTTGATTTGAGGACCGCGGGTGATCATCGCAAGGTTCAATTGAATGAACTAAGTGAATTAAGGGATCAAGCTTATGAAAATTCTTTGATCTATAAAGAGAAGACTAAGAGGATTCATGACTCAAAGATCAAAAACCGCATTTTCAATGTTGGTGATCAAGTCCTCTTATTCAACTCTAGACTTAAGATTTTCTCGGGCAAGCTTAAATCCCGTTGGTCCGGACCATTCACCATTGCACAAGTTTTCCCTTATGGCACCGTTGAGCTAGCTCAAAAAGACGGGCCTAAATTTAAGGTGAATGGTCATCGTGTGAAACATTACTTTGGAGGGGACATACCTACGGAGGTTGTCCCGGATCTTCAAACTTTCCCTAAGGACCAATGAATGCGGGGATCGAGTCGAGCTCATGACTCGGTGAACAAAAACGAGGTGCCTTGTGGGGGAGTCCCATACATTCTATCTTCTATCTATTTTCTAACTTTAATAAGGCTTGATCTTTAAAGCTCGTGCTCGTGTTTTGTTGTGTTGTGAATGTTAGGTATGACCCTTATATTTGAACACTCTCGTGTTCGGTTTTTGCCGGTCCACTTGATCTTCCATTCTTTGAATGCCAAAAAGGGGCACACTCTTTATCCCTTGATTTTTATCGACTAACGTTTTATCTTGAGGCATAATTAATAAACGGATTATAGATTTGCGTGCTCTTTCTATATTAGGATTTTGCAATAGACTCTTCGTGTTTTAGCAAGGGGGTGTTACTCTTGAGCTAAGAAACATTGAGGACAATGTTTGGTTTTAGCATGGGGGAGTCAATCGATATAATCGCTTGCAATTGCTTTTGTCGTGTCAAACGTAATTGTTTTTCTCGTTTTTCAATAAATTTTTAAATTTTTTGGTGTTATTTTTAAGTTTTAATAAATAAAATAAGTGCTTTTGACACAAATGTAGGCTTTCCGTTGGTGAAAATGAAAATAGTTTTTGACTCGACTCGGTTTTTAACCTTAGCTTTTCCTTAACGTGTTTAAATTAAGTTTTGCTAGGCTTTTATATAGGGAGCTTTAAAACGCGAAAGTCTTAATTCATACGGGTTAAGAACAAGAACTTTTCGCAAGTTCCTATAATTGATCCTAGAAAGTCGTTTATTAAGGGAACTTTAAAACGCAAATTCTAAAACTTGAAAAAGTATAAGAAGATGCAAGATCCTATAGATGACTTGAAAACCCAAAACTTTGATTTAATAGGCTAAGTATCCATTGATTTCACATTTTTGAAATTTTACAATATGGAGAACAAGAGATGATAGAGTTCAATCATAAGTTTCTAAAATTAACTCTTATTTGTACAAGTATTTTTGTGTTTGATTTAATCTCCTCGTACTTACTTTCCACGCTTGAATAATAATTGCTTAATAAATGAAGTTTTTAGCGGTTTAGGCTTGATATCTTAACTCGTAACTCCTTCTTTTTCCTCCCTTGTAATTAAAGTTAGAACACATTAAGGGTGTCAGCGTCATGGACTTTTGATCATGGGATTGCGGAAATTTGGCTTACTATAATTATCATATTAATAAAGAAGAATAAATAAAAACATGTTCTCTAGGAGCCTTCGGGTGGGAGTCATGTAGCACTAACCTTGTCATTAGAGCCTTAGGGTGTATGGCAAGGGGACATGTTGAATAAAAATTGCTTCATCATCATGAGCCATAAGGTGGGATGGTGTTGTCAATTCCCTTATTTTTGTCCAAGGAGCCTTAGGGTGTGGATTTTAAATAAGGAGCACAATTGCATCTTAAAGAGCCACAAGGTGATATGATGTAGTTGTTGCTAACTCCATTAATAAGGTCATAATTGACTTTGGAGGTTTTTCTTTTTGCTTTTAAGTAGCCATATTAGCCAAATTTTGGGTCCGGGGATTTATCCCTAAATCGTGTTAAGTTATCCTTGATGTGGGCTTTCTTTAGTGACAACGGTTTTTGAAGTCGAGGTTAGGTTTTGAGTGTTGAGTTTACACCGTTCTTGCCTTCATTTTTGGACTAATAAATATCAAAATAAAGTCAAATGAGCCTTTGGGTGAATGACAAATAAAATCTAGAGATACAATTAGGAATAATAGGAGATTGAGTTTAACACAAATTACTTGTATGAGTTGGTTTAATTTTAGGGCTTATGATTGACAATGATCTTGTTTTTGCACTTGGCATGGAAAAGTGAAAAGTCGGGGACGATGAATCTATTTGAGTTTTATGATCCTTAAAGTTATTTTCCAAATAATGAAAGCAATACATTATGTCTTTGCAAAACAAAAGTCAAAAGTTGAATAAAAGTGTAGATTATAGTTTTATTTTATCATTGCGTGAGGACATGGCAATTGCTTAGCAAGGGGGAATTTGATATGAGTGTAATTACTCATATCATTTGTATCTAAAAAACGATCAATATGTGCATAAAATGTATCATTATTGCCTTGTATTTGCATGTTTCTTGTTTTTATGTGTGTAGGTACCAAGATCGCGAAAACCGGCGAAATCGACACGAGAATGAAGAAAAGATCGAAGAAGCCAAGAATCAAGTCGTTTTTAGAGGATTTAACTTTACGAAATTATTTTGGGCCAAGTGGGTCCCACAAATACTTATTGGGCCTGAAAGCCCAATATTGGGAAACAAGTATTAACTCTTGGTTAAAGCCCATATCAACAAAGCCCATCTTTGGCCCATTGTGCATTTACAAACGAATTGAAGTATCTCCTTTTAGGCTGCAAGCCCAATTCACTGAATAAATGAAATGAGACGAATGGAGTTTAAATATCTTGGGTCCAAGTGAAAACCCATTAGGGTTAAAAGACAAATGGGAAACGATTTAAACCTCGGTCAACTCATTTATCTTTTTATACCCACATCACCACACGTTTATTCACATCTACAAAAAAATTAAAATGTTTCGATACTACCTATGCCATCTATTCTTTCTTCCTCACCCAAAATAACCAGTGACATATTTTTAACCCTAGCCACTATTCATCCTAAACCCTAGTAAATAAATTGCCCAAATTAATTGGGGCTTTTTGGCACATGTATGATTCAAGCATGGGGGAATTAAATCCCCCAAGTTTTAGGAAGAGAAGAGTGGACGAAGCAGGGGTACGTGGCAACCGTCTACTGGATGAAACACCTCACCATTCCCCAATCTCCGATCAAAAGGGGACACCAAAGGGGACACCTCATCATCCAAGAAGCACAACTAGCACAAACGGATGCCACGTTGGCAATCCGTGTGCTAGTAAGCTATTATCAGCCCTTGGATGAAAAGAAGAAAGAGAAGAGATGAAATATACCAAAAAGATTCGAATATGCTGGAAAAGATCCGGATATGCTCCCCTCAACAGCCTAGGGGGTTGGCTATATAAACCCCCAAAATACTTGTAATCTGGCATCCCTCTGTTTACTTTAATGTTATTATGCAGAAATAGAATTAAGGTTAATTTGTTATTTCTTTTATCAAGTATTGTAATCATTTATTGATTATTAATAAAAGTTATTTGAGTTTTAGTCAAATTCGTGCCTACTTACTGTTTTTAGTTAATACTGCAATTTTAATCTTAATTCTGTTTTATCATAATTCTGTTTATGTTATTAGATCTAAGCTCATTAATAGCTTAGATTGATAATATAAGTAAATTGGGGAACAAACTTTCCCTACTGGAAAGTCAAAACAAACTAGTCTGAATGTTATTGGTTGATGTTACTTGGTGGCTCGAATGGTGATTAATGGTGGTGTAAGATCCGGTTAATCAGGCCAGCTCAGCGCTGCACCACTTCTCAATGGTTACTACAAAAAGGTTCATCTACTTTTTATTTTCATGTTTTTTTAGAGTTATGTTGATTTGATTTAACTGTTTGGGTGATTTTATCTGATTTAAGTTTGTTAGTGTAATTTTTAGTATGCTATTGTTCGACTGATTTGAATTGTTGGATTTTCTGAAGTCGTATTTAGTCAAGTTAACTGAGTTTAATTGTCATAATGTCAAGATACTATGATGTGGATTACTGAATCTGATGTTAATTTTGATTAAGTTAGTCAAATCTGTAGGTGAGTTTGAGTTTGAAGTTTTACTATTTGAGCTGCTAGCTTGCTGAATCATTTGTTTAGACGTATTAAGTTCTATTGTGCTAGTAGAGTGGTTTAATAAGCATATCTTTTAGGATGTTTTTGTTGATTCGATTCATGATTGCTGGTCCGTCATTTGCTTTAACTAGAGTTGAGGATCTAATTTTTCTTGCTGGTTTTGTTGCTTAGATTGCTTGGTGTTATCTGTGTTGTTCTGATTCTGAACAACTGCTGATTGCTTAGTTCTTATTGTAACTGATTTGTTTGACTGTTTAGGTAACCTTTCAAGTATTCTGATAATTTGCTAATAATTGTTTTAAAACTGAGATATTAGGTCTGATATAGTTCTGCTAGAAATCTGATATGATTGGTTTGGTAGTGAAATTGCTTTATTTGTTAAGTGCTATGTTTGCTCTATTTTTTTTAGCTGATAAGATTTGGGATAGATTTTATATTGCTAGAAATTTCTACTAATTTGATTTTGCTGCTTAGTTGTTTTGATATATTCATCTATCTTCAGTTTTGCTAAAGTTTAGTTTGAGAAGCTTTTTAACTGTGTTTTACAATCTGTTGGATTCGCAATAGCTAATCAGGTTCCATTGATCTGATTAGATCAATAGCTGAAATCCTTTTCAGCTTACCATAGATTTGTGTAAAAATCCGTCACTCCTGTGACAGTTTTATTTTCGTCAAAAAAAAAAATAATCATCACAAAAAGTGTCCTTTGTAGGACTTGAACCCTTGACCTCAAGGGTATAGGCATAACGTGTTAACCAACTGAGCTACTTGCTCTCTTTGTTTTAATATCAGTCAAAGTCAGTATTATATCGATTTAATTTAGCTGGCAGTTTTTAGTATTAAACGTTTTCTATAGATTTGACTTACTTTTGATAAATTAACTTTTTTTAAACGTTTTTATTATGTTATAAAAAGTTTAGTTTTACTTTAAAATTTCAATTAAATTAGTTTTTAAATAGTAGATAAAATTAAAAAAAAATGTTTTTATTAATTTTAGGAATTTAATTAGTTTTTAACTAAAATTAGATTTAATAAATTTGTAGAAGTTAAATAGTTTTTAAAAGAAAAAAAATAGTATAAAAGTTATTTTTATTAAATAGATTAATTTTTATAGATTATTTAATATTTTAAATTTTAAATAGTTTTAATTTTAAGTAACTGTTTCTAGATTAATTAATTTGGGGGTTTACGATTCATGCACTTTAGGATTAAAATAAGTTTAAAATTTGTAGATTTTAATTTTAGTTTTAAAACCGACAACCAATTTGAATCAATTGTCCAAATCGATACAAAACGTCTCAAATTCATAAGATCTTCGTGTACACGAACTTGGTTCATCACGTGTTAAATTAAATTCGTCTTTGGTAATATTAGTCTGTTACTTTTTCCTAAAGGTAATTTTCTAATTTATCCTATAACGTATCTTAATTATCACTATACTATCACGATCACATCAACCATCACAACCCATTGCATCGAAAATCTTCTAGATGTGAGAAATCCAAGCTTCAGCCTCGTTGGGGCTGTCAGTCTGCTCAAACGAACGAGGTCGCTGTTTGTTGAATCTCTCCAACCAAGTCATAAGAGTAACCGGTGGAGGAGGAGGAGCATTGTGATTGCCATGAGCCTAGAATTCCGCCTGAACTTCCTCTTTGATTTCATTGCGAAGTTGGGGAAGGAGGGCTTGCAGAGCTGCATTGACAACTGCTGTCAAATCTGGAGTATTGCGATTGTTCACCATCTGACAGTTTAAAACAACAAAATGCAACATAAATCATAAATCTGAAATGAGATAACATAAGAATGCATGAATAATGTATAAATCAAAGAAGCAGTTTATAATGCATGAAACAATGTAAAAATGCATGATGCAGTTTATAAAACTTTTATATTAACGGGAGTGAACGCCTATGGTCAGTTCAATCAAAACAAAAGACATGGCGCGGGGACGCCAATGGGTCGGTCCCAAAGTTAAAAGTTTCGATAAAAGCACATGCGACTAAATAGGGCCAGTCCTGTACCAACTATTACTTAGTCATAAACCTGCTACAATGATATGAATGCATGAAATAAAATGAAAATGAATGAATGCATGAAAACTAACTGTCAGTTCTAGAAAGACACTAGTGACTACCCGTAAGTCACAGGTCATGTTTTACAGAGCTACAGGTCGAAACCTTGTTTCTGATACAATAATTGTAACACCCCATTTAATAGGAAAGGATGCTACAGTAAATTATGACGTATCATCAAAGCATGCAGGGTAAATGTCTAAACATTCATGACCATAAATAGAAATACTGGAATCAAACATCGGTAGTCTAGTAACTCACACACAAGCAATATAAGTACTGTAAATGGAAAGGACTAAACAATGTCTAAACGAAGTAAAATATGATAAAGTAGGAATAAGTACATAAGGTAAAAAAGGCCGGATAACTTCCAATGCGAATGCACATACTCTAGAGTTCCTACTTGGGTCCTTGGGTCCTTGGGTACCTGACGTTTGGGAACACGGAAAAGTACACGGCTAAGCATAACGCTCAGTGCACGGATATACAATAAAGCATGGAAAACATATAATATGGAAGCATATAAAGAATATAAAGCATGAATGGCAACGGAAATGAATAAGTCCTGGAAAATCTAGTTGTTTGTCATGTTAACTGGTTTTAGTTCTGAAAACATATCTTATGTTACTTATGAAAATTTGTATTAGTTAATGTACCATAATAGCGAATATAGGTCATGAGGTCAACAACATGTATGAATACTTGGAGGGGTGACCTCGTTATACAAATTAGAGGGGATGCCTCTAATTAACTGGTAAGTGGGTAGGAGGGATCAGATCCTTGTGAAGGATGCAAGGCACACACCACATTCATCATGAAATCCTGACTGAAACATGTAACTAGGATGCACCCATACGCCCCACATGATAATATAATAATATAATGGCCAAATAACTAAAAAGGGACGCCACGAGCTATCACTCTGCCGTGGTGAAGTCATAACACTAGTGCCTCTAGTGTTATGGTTATGGTACCTCCATAACTAGGTGAAACTGGTCATGCATGTATATGGCTAAGGTAACTAATAAACATAAGCATTTAATCCATAACTACTGGGGAAAATAGTTGGCTGCACACGGGAAATCCTAATGAAGGAAGAGATTGTCCTTACCGAAGGACGGAAATCCGTACCTTATGTCCAGTAGAAGCTAACGGAAACAGTGAAGACTAATCCGCCTCGACGGATAACACTACATAAAAATATGGACGTGTATTAGTTGTTTGAATTACATGTGTTTTACTGGTTCCGTTTATTATTAGCTTGTTATACGTATTCTGTCATGTCTTACTGTTTACTGTGTTAACTGTAGTTATTATGATGTTCTGTTGAGTATTATTCATGTACTAGTGTATTATAATACTTGTATTGTAATACTAAGTAACTTTCTAAAAATAGCAGGTTTTCATAAATAGTAAGTTTCTAAAAATAGAAAGTTTCCAAAAATAGTAAGTTTCCATAATTAGAAATAAGCTGGATTATAAATAATAATTAAAGTTTAATTAGCACAATACAAGTCTTGGTTATAGCTTATTAATTAAATAACTGATTAACTAATTAAACTATACGTATATGATTTTAATTAAAAATACATGTTTTAATTAAATAACTAAGTAAAAATACCTTAGGTTATACATGAATTAATTTAATAAATTAATTAACCTAAAGTTTGATATAACATGACTTATAAAAATAGCTTTCATGAAAACCCGAATCCCGAGCCCGTGTTTTAAATAATCCGAACCAAATAAGCCATACAAAAGTCCCACCGAGACCTTGGAGGGGTCTCGGTTGACACTACTTAAACTAACAAACATGTACAACATACCCCGACTTAGTGTCGGGGTTTCTTTGGTCACGGGTCCGAACAACAAAAACCAACCGAGCCCCTTTGGGGTCTCGGTGGTGCCTCGGTTCCACCAGACCGAACAACAAACACACCCCGACCCTTGGTCGGGGTTGCCTTGCTGCGTCCGATCCTACACCAACCCAAGCTGAGAGTCTTGGGACTCTCGGTGGTGGTAATCAAAACAAGCCGAGCCCCATATGTGGTCTCGGTTGTCTCGGCCGAACCACACCACACACAAACCAAACCCGAAAACATGATTTAATTAATCTATTACATGTTTTATTCTTGTTCTTGATGATTAATTAAATTATAACATGAAATCAAAAGAATTAATTAAAAAGAAAAAGGTTTGATTTATACCGAATGTGTGAAAAGAAAAAGAGAATGATCACGAACACCAAAATCAATAACGAAAATCGTCTGAATCTTCCTTGTGGTTGTATATGGCCGGCGGCAATAGCACAAAAAGGAGGCAGGAAAAACTTTTCTGAAAACCTAAAATATGTTTATGTTTTCCTGTATTTTATTATTTACAATTGGGTTATGGGCCAAAGCCCATCTTCCTTCTTTTCTTTGTTGTAGCCGCGGCATAGGGGAGCCCAACAAGGGAACCCGAAGTTTTTCATGTGTTAAATAATTAGTTGTGTATGCTCGTGATTTAATATTCGTGATTTTGGTATTCGTGATCGTGTCACATTTATAATATTCATGATTGTTCGTTATTTATTGTCGTGACACGTATATTAATATTATAAATGGAAAGTTTAAATTTTATCGTGTTTTCGTAAGTTACTGTTCACGTGTACTGTTCATAGGTTTTTAATGCGGGTTTTACAGATATTCTACAACAATTAAAACACAAAAAATCTTCATATAACTTACAACTTGGTGACATATACGGTTTTAAAATCGAACAAGGTGAATGGGTTTAATCAAAAACTAGAGAAAACTGACCGAAACTAATGCAAATAACCAAATCCAACATGGCCGAAATCATTTTTTTTACCTTTCTCCGATTAATCACAGGGTACCCGCCGCCGCATCACGCGGGTATCCTGCTAGTTTATGTAATCAGAGTAGTGAAGAGGAAGATGAAGAGGAGGAGAAGGTGCGTGGCACGTGTAGAAAGATATTTATACCTTATCTATACTATCTATAAAGGGTGCATATACACATACTAACTCCAAACCAAAAATTAAGATAAACATGTTAACAACTTAACCATTAGATCATTTTTAAACCAAACATAACTTTAAATCTTGACCATCCATTTCTTTTGTAACAAACTTTTGTAACAACTTATTAAAAAGCCATTTTTATTTTTAAATTGAAATATCTTTTAAATCATTTATTTTTTCCATAATCTAATTTCACCATATTTTTTAAAATTTTGTTCTCTTTAATTCAACATCCATTTTGATCTATTTATAAATTTTTTGTTTCTTTTCATTTTTAGTGATTTTGTTTATTTTAGTTTAACTTTACATTTTAACGTTAAATCGATTGTTAAAAATCGTCACTTATTACCCGTCGCTGTATTACGCGGGTACGATGCTAGTACTCCTATAAAATGCAAACAAAGATCCAATCGAACAAACAACGTTGACAGCATCACTAAAAAAAGAAAAAAGAAAAAAGAAAAAAGAAAAGGAGGATGTTGAAAAAGGCAGAAGAAGATCGGAAACTATACAGTCGAATGAGATTATGGGAATTGAATGAATCATATGTAGTTGAACCAAGTGACGGTTTTTCTGGATCTTGTTTGTCTATTAGTCGACTTAATGGATCCATTTCACTTCTTGGTTTCTTTCTTTCTTTCTTCTTCTTTTTATTTTCTTATTACCAATTGTTTGTTTGTTTGTTTTTTTAATGTTATTTGCTTGCTTCTTTCTTTCTTGTGTAGATGAAGTTCCCAATTCCCCTCCTCAGCCTCCTAAAGTTGAGACTATTTTTGGTGTTGTTGGCATTCTTAAGCTTTTTGCAGGTTCACCCTACCCTTTTTAATTGCATTCATTTAGTTATGACTCTTTAACTGTTCTCTTTCTCTGTCACTAGGATCATATCTATTCGTCATAACAGAACGTGAATGTGCTGGTTCTTACTTGGGTCATCCCATCTTCAAAGTTTCTAAACTCAAAGTCCTTCCCTGTGATCTATCTCTGAAAAACTCTCCTGAGGAACAGGTGAACATTGCTGTTATATGTTACACTATGTGTAATAATATGTTAACATTTCACTGCTGTCTTGCCAGAAAAAGATGGAGTCAGAGTTTTCTTCGGTGTTAAAAGTTGCAGAGAAGACTCCTGGCCTTTACTTCTCATATGATGTTAACATAACATTAAGGTCTATCTATTTCTATAGATGATAACACAACTGATATGTTTTCTGGATCTCTTTCTCCATCACAATATATACTGCTATATATTACCTTTCGTGTTACATTTTGAGTATGCCGTTTATTTTCCACTATGGTTTTCACAAAAAAATGATACCATGTGATTTTGATTCTTTTAGTATGCAATTTTATTTTGCAGTGCACAACGTTTGAATGACTTGGGTGACGAATCGAGACTTCTTCCTCTGTGGAGACAGGCAAGTGAAGTGAAATGTTTTAATATCGGAATTGTATTTTATAAGTCTGCACATAGCAAAATTTGTAGTTTTGGCATGCTACATGTAAGATGCCAATTTATTTGAATTCTTATGTGTGTATTCATCTTATAACTTAAAATTTCCTTGCCACAGGCAGAGCCTCGGTTCCTTTGGAACAACTATATGTTGGAAGTTCTGATTGATAACAAGGTTTGTGTTCCATCAAACTGGTTAAATCAATTTCGAAGCTTTGT
This sequence comes from Glebionis coronaria, assembly GCA_025667525.1. Lineage (NCBI taxonomy): Eukaryota > Viridiplantae > Streptophyta > Magnoliopsida > Asterales > Asteraceae > Glebionis > Glebionis coronaria. The sequence goes on along the minus strand of CM046876.1, from coordinate 240,215,243 downwards.
GTAGATATTAGTAACTGAACTTGTCATCATTTCCTTGCAGCTGGACCATTACATGCTTCCTGTGATCCAAGGGAGTATCCTTTTATTTTCTTATTTTTAATGAGGGCATGTAATACAGGTAGTCACTGCCTCTGCAGTCACATGATGAGTAGAGGTGGTAATTTTTTACCTCTAAATGGGTCGATTTGGTTATATTTCTAACAGCTTAAATTGCTTATTTTTTTAAAACAAAGGCAAACATGACACAGTCACACGGTCAAATGCACTTGTGTGCCTACAAGTCTACAACTCTTTGAATTGTTTTATTTGAATATAATAGTTGGATTTTTATACGAATAGTAGAGCTTTTGTAATCTGTTCTTAGATATATCAAACGAAATGGACAATAAGTGTTGGTTGGTCAACCCAACTAATAAGTGTAAGTTTTCCACTTTGAGCAGTAACCCAACCCGCCCCACTAAGCTGTTTTGCCACATCACTGATGAGAGTGTAATGTTTGTTTTGTGTGCACGACTGCAAGAGAGAGAGAGAGAGAGAGGGAGAGAGAGGGAGAGAGAGAGAGAGAGAGAGAGAGAGAGAGAGAGAGAGAGAGAGAGAGAGAGAGAGAGAGAGAGAGAGAGAGAGAGAGAGAGAGAGAGAGAGAGAGAGAGAGAGAGAGAGAGAGGGAGGGAGGGAGGGAGGGAGGGAGGGAGGGAGGGAGGGAGGGGGGGGAGGGGGGGAGGGGGGGAGGGGGAGAGGGGGAGGGGGAGGGAGGGACCGGATTATCAAATGCATCTCAGAGGGTTAAGTACCAGCGTAAATATTTTCGTTTGTCATCTTAACTTATGACCAGCTTTTCAGAACTTTCAGTCAGCAATTGGGAAAGATACAATAGATGTCACCCTGATTGCACGAAGGTGCACAAGAAGAACTGGTATGCTTCATCCTTTTAAGCTTCTTCCTGTAAGATTTATGCATGTAGACGCAATAATATGGTACAGCATTGGATAACTTTTTATACCCTATTACAAGTTCACAGTATTATTTTAATATAACAGTGAAAAACTATGAAAAAAAATCACTGGCTATTTAATTGAAGTATACATTCCCTGTTTCCCATAGAAAACAAGATAAAACCATGCTTCACCATAAAGCTGTCAAATCTCTTGTACCACTGTCTTTTTATGATAGATAAGTGATCCCGACGATGCCTTTTTATGATAGACACAACAGTCATAAGCACTTCTACCAAAACCATGCTTCACCATAAAGCTGTCAAATCTCTTGTACCACTGTCTCGGCGACTGTTTCAAACCGTAGAGAGATTTTCGGAGCTTACAAACATAGTCTTCTTTGCCCTGAACAACGAAGCCTTCGGGTTGGCTCATATAAATTTCTTCTTCAAGGTCACCATGAAGAAATGCAGTCTTTACATCTAATTGCTCCAACTCCAAGTCATGATGTGCTACTAAGGATAGTAACACACGAATAGATGTATGACATACCACTGGGGAGAAAATCTCATAGTAATCGATTCCCTCCTTTTGGCTAAATCCCTTCGCGACCAAACGTGCCTTGAATCGAATGTTGTCCGAGCCCGATAAGCCAGTTTTCTTCTTGAAAACCCACTTACAACCAACAACTTTTCTTCCTTCAGGAAGTTTTACCAATGCCCATGTATTGTTCTTGTGAAGAGATTCAATCTCTTCACCCATAGCCGCACTCCACATATCAGAATCTTTAGAAGTAATAACTTCTTGATAAGTAGCCGGTTCAAGGGACTCCACCTCTTCCGCTACTTGCAATGCGTATGCGACATAGTTCTGAAAGCCAAAACGATTAGGAGCTTTTGCATCTCTACGAGGTCTATCAAGGGCTATAGACCTATATTGCTCATGTTCCAAATGTGCTGAATTTGGAGGATCATCTAGTGAAGTAACATCGTGGTCCGTATCTTCTGGAACTTCGTGCTCCACGTGCTCCACCTGTTTAGCAACATGCTCCACTTTTTCGGAAGCACTCTCTTCAGGCTTCGATTCAACCGAATCTTGCTTTAAACGAAACAAGTGACCCTCGTCAAATGTCACATCTCGGCTAAGAATGACTCTTCTTTCCGATGGTGACCAAATTCGATAGCCTTTAACCCCGTCACCGTATCCCATAAAAATGCCTTTAATGGCTCTAGGATCTAACTTTCCATCACTAACATGGTAATACGCGGGGCATCCAAATACACGAAGCTCCGAATAATCTGCGGGTTTCCCGGACCAAACTTCAATTGGAGTCTTGCAATCAATAGCGGTGGCAGGGGACCTATTGACTAGATAGCAAGTTGTATTGAGTGCTTCAGCCCAAAAACTTCTATCTCAGCTACCCCGTTTTGTTGAGGAGTGTAACGAACAGTGTAATGCCTAACAATTCCTTCATCTCGACAAAAGGCTTCAAACTCTCTCGAACAAAATTCCAAACCATTATCAGTACGAAGACGCTTAATCTTCCTCCCAGTTTGGTTTTCAATCAGAATCTTCCAATGCCTAAATTTCTCAAACGCCTCACTCTTGTGTTTCATCATAAACACCCACGTCATTCTTGAGAAATCATCAATGATTGAGAGAAAATACCGAGCACCACCGAGAGAAGGTACTCGAGAACGCCCCCAACAATCAGCATGAAGATAATCGAGAGTACCTTTTGTTTGATGAATTGCTTTCGAGAAACTAACCCGCTTTTGTTTTCCCATAACACAATGCTCACAAAACTCCAAGTTCGCAACTTTGTGGTTGTCAAGGAGTCCTCGCTTACTCAAGATGACCATGCCTTTCTCACTCATGTGACCAAGACGCATATGCCACAACTTTGTCAAATCTGAATTACTCTTCTCTATACACGAAACAGAAGCAGAACTTGTGATTGTTTCACCTTGTAAAGTGTAAAGAGAAGAAGTACCTTTAGTTGCTTTCATAACCACCAAAGCTCCTTTCGAAACACGTAGGACACCATTCTCACTAGTGTATTTGAAACCTTTCGAGTCGAACACCCCTAGCGAGATCAGATTTTTCTTAAGATCTGGAACATGACGAACATCAGTGAGCGTTCTAACAACTCCATCATGCATTCTAATCTGAATTGTTCCAATTCCAACAACTTTGCATGGTGAATCATTGCCCATAAAGACATGCCCGCCATCAAACGCTTCATATGTCACGAACCAATCCCGATTGGGACTCATATGAAAAGAACAAGCAGAATCCATGATCCAAGCAAGTGGTGGACCTTTATAGTCAAAAACTGACAATACCAACTCGCGTTCCGAATCCGAGTCATCTTTAGCAACCGCGGCTACCTGGCTTTTTCCCTTGAGCTTAGGACATTGGTTCTTCCAGTGGCCTTCCTTATGGCAATAATAACAAGTATCTCCAGGATTTGACCCTCGAGATCTCGACTTCGATCTATCTTTATGTCTACCTGTTCCTTTGCCTCTTTGTGTTCGATGCCTGCCTCTATCCTGGCTCGTAATTGACAAGCCAACGGGTTGAGATTTCGAAATTCCTGATGCTTGATGACGAAGCTCTCGGGAATGCAAACTGGATCGAACATCTTCCAATGTAATAGTCTCTTTACCAACAACAAAGGAATTCACAAAGTTCTCATACGAGGGAGGTAACGAAACAAGCAGAATAAGAGCAGCATCTTCATCATCAATCTTGACATCAACATTCTTCAAATCCATCAGGATGGAATTCAAAGCATCAAGATGATCTTTTAATGCCGATCCCTCTTTCATCCGCAATGAAAACAACCGTTGCTTGAGTAACAACTTATTCGTCAACGACTTGGTCATGTAAAGCTTTTCTAGTTTCTTCCACACACCCGCAGCCGTTTCCTCATCTGCAACCTCGTAAAGAACCTCATCCGATAAAGATAGCAAAATAGTAGAATGCGCCTTTTCATCTAGTGAGTTGAATTTGGCATCGGTCATATCAGCCGGTTTGGGACCGGCTAGAGGTGCCCAAATACCTTGTTGCTTCAATAAGGCTCGAACCTTAACTCGCCACAAACTGAAGTTGCTTTTGCCATTGAACTTCTCAACAACACTAACCGATGATGATGGCTGAGAGGACATTTTTATACAAATTCTGATCTTCCATCTTTATTTCTCCTACCTTCAAAATCCGATCGAACAGCAAACAGCAAACACCAAAACGAAGAACAAATCCAAAATGATATCAAGATATTGAATCTTGAAATCAACCAGAAGCTTGCTTCAAACACGATCGGTTAGCTCTGATACCAATTTGTTAGGATCAGCTAGACAAAAGTGCACCAAAACTGATTGATCAGAACAGATACAAATGATCAGAACAAGGGAGTTTTAAAACAAAAGTAGTGAACTTTGTTGTATGGAAGTTTTTCTTTTATATATTACAAACAAAGGATACAAATATATATAGACTTATGGTTTCTAGAATTTTCCTATCCAGAACCTTCCTAGATTTTTCCATAAGTCACTCCTTTTCTAGATTCTTCTTAAGAAACTATCTATCTAGATTTTTCTTAAGTTTCTAGCAAAAAGACCAAAATACCCTTTAGACAAAAAATTACTAAACTACCCTTAGGACTAACAGTCAAACATCTAACACTATTCTTTCATAAAAGCTTAAACTGAATGAATTTTTTTCATCTTTGCATATCAGGTTTTATTCGTCATTTAGCTAGGCTCACTTGCTTTCATAGGAGCACTGAAACTCATATTTCTCACTTAAAGTAGGAAAAAAGATTCATAGGCCACCCATCTCTTTTGATTAAGCATTAAGTCGTAATTCTGGGCAGGGACTCGGATGTGGAGAAGAGGAGCTGATTCTGATGGCTATGTGGCAAATTTTGTCGAAAGTGAACAAATTGTACACGTGAATGGGTTTACTGCATCATTTGTGCAGGTATACTTTCACATATTGCCGGTGTTTTAAACTCCACTGTGTATAGTTTCACCATACTGTAGAAAGGCATAAAATTTCCTGTGATCTTTGGCACAGTGATTCATGTAACTACTAATTATGATCACAGTTCATGTAGATCTACTAGGTTACACAGATATAAATTATCATTTTTTACCTTTGTTATATGTTATTAATGGAAAAGAGCCTTTCGTATGCATGATCACATCATTATGTTGAAAATTGTTGTAAAGAATTACAATTTGACATATTAATTTTGTATTGTTTGTTTGTAGGTTCGGGGATCAATGCCATTTATGTGGGAACAAGTTGTTGATCTGACCTATAAGCCTAAGTTTGAGATTGTGAAACCCGAAGAAGCAGTGAGGATACTACGCATAATTTCTTTTCACATATAATATATACTGATTTGTGTGTATCTTTAACTATCTTCCCCTTTTTATATGGTCTCTTCAGTCTCGAGTCGCGGAGAGGCATTTTTTGGATTTAAGAAAGAAATATGGAAATGTTATAGCTGTTGATCTTGTGAATAAGGTATACAATCGTGTACACTCTTGGTATTTACAATGCATGAATTTCTGTTAGCCTAACTCTTAACCCTTTTTAGGGTGGTGGGGAGGGGCGCCTGTGTGAAAAGTTTGCCTCAGCAGTACAGAACATTCTTAGTGATGATATGAGGTAGAATATTATCTCAAAATTTTGCAGTATAAATCATATATATGATGCTATAAGCTAAATGTGTTGACCTTTGTAGATACGTGCACTTCGACTTTCATCGCATTTGTGGACATGTTCATTTTGAGCGCCTATCTATGCTTTATGATCAAATCGAGGATTTCCTTGTTCAAAATAGGTATGTTTCATAAATTTTAAAATCCTTACGGTTTTTATGATTTATTTATTATGGTTAATGGAAGTTGCTTTAGGATTATACTCTGGATGGAAAAGTGCTAGGTATGTCGTCATTGTGTCCTGCTATTAGTTATCCTTCTCTTATACTGAAGTTCAAATCTGCAATTTTACTTTCTATCAATCTCTACAAGTCCTTGTTTGATATTATAGTTCTAAAGATTGATAAATGTAAACTTTATGATTAAAATTATAAAAGAGGCTAGTAAACAAGGACACGTAGTACACCTCTAGTTACGTGACAAACAATCATCCTTTTTATTAAAAATAAATCTGATCTTATTTAAATTGTAGGTACTTTTTGATTAATGATAAGGGTGAAAAGGTTGAAGCTCAGATTGGAGTTGTACGAACTAATTGCATTGATTGTCTAGACCGCACAAATGTAACACAGGTAAATTTGTATCACTCATCTGTTCGTTGTAATTTCATGAATTTGATATTAAACGGACCTAGTCTGCAAGGTTGACGTACTGCATTTTATCATCTTGCTAATTTGCTGTGTGCATTTTTGTCATTTTCACACAGAGTTAAATTTGCTAGTACCCAATTTTTGCACTGAAAACTAGGCAAAGCAGAAAATAATAATCTGTACTCCATTTTCTTTCTTCTGTTATAGTTCTTTTGTTACTGGATTCTGTTAACACCAACACTTTTGCAGAGCATGATCGGGCGTAAAATGTTGGAACTCCAACTTCAAAGGCTTGGTGTTTTTGACGCCGACCAGACTATTCAGTCTCATTCTAGTTTTGATGACTGTTTCAAGATATGTACGTACTGCTTTACACCGTCTTTCTTTTATTCCGGATTCTTGGTTTGCATATGAAAATGTCAATAAATGTTTGTATCTTTTCATGTCATAAAATTATTCAGTATGGGCAAATCATGGTGATGATATCAGCCTTCAGTATTCTGGCACACCGGCTTTGAAAGGAGATTTTGTCAGGTGCTTTTACACCGTCTTTTGCTTGCTGTTCTCAGCTTTTTAGTTCTCGTATACTTAGTATTAGGTTATACTTAGCTACTTGTAGTTGTATTTGTATAATGTTTTAAATCAGTTTAATATTCCACTCCGTAATACATACTATCAATCGTGTTGTTCTAGTTCTCAGCTCTTGTGCTCAGTTAAAGATTACACTGTCGTTTGATGATGTGCTCATCAGTTCGCGAGTTTGGATCTAAAGCTTATGATAGTTTGCGCTTACTGTAGTGCCCTAAGATTTGTTCTGTATTGAAAAATTAATGAATGTACTGAACTCTTTGTCACAGTAGTTAGTTTTCCGTCTTTGGTGATTTATATCGATTTACGGATGCAATTTGTACCTTGTAGTAATATAAAATATTTACAGTGGGGTTAGCAGCATATTTTAGTGAACTTGATATGATCCCGTGTTCATTTTTATAAAATAAATAGTTCGTTTATTTTTACTTTCCATTTATGATATTGTCTTAGTGAATAAGTTAAAGTCTATTATATATAGAGAAAAGGGCTGTAATATGAGATAAGCAGAAAATATGATTATGGTTTATTACGATGTCTTTCTTTAGTGTTAATTGGGAGAGCTTATTCGACCTCTCGAACGTCGATTACTCTATCTTTATTATCCTAATCAATCCGGTTCATATGAGAACTTCTTTGACATGTTACCTGATTCATTCAATCAGCCTATTTTGCCACCTACATACATTTATGCATGCGTGATATGTTTGTATAATGTCTGCGGAAAAAAAAACTTTTGATGGAAAGAATACTTTGTGGCATTTCGTAGAAATACTTGTTAGAATCAGTTTCACAATATTAATAAATTCTATTAATATCTATACCTTGTTACACCTAGTGAGTATCCAGGGTCTATTGTTACACTCTCAACACCTTCCGTGCATCTTTATTCGTTCCTTCAGTGGCAATGCTCTGGTTTTACAGAAATTTGAGTCTGAAGAAGGCTTCTGGATGTTTGTATATTGGTGATGTTTGAAATGCATAATATATAATGATCCATGCGGACTTTAGGATAATCAACACGTTTCTTGTTTTGATGTTAATATAGCTAACTTTGTCTGTGCTTTCCTACCGTTTAGTTATAAATCAAAGTAAAACCTTGCTTTCTCTTTTAGTCGTAATTACAGCTCGCCAGAAAGATTTACACATTTTATTGGAAGGATGAAAATTAACTTATTTGTTGTGTAATTCTTTTGTCTTTTACATAGATATGGCAAGAGGACCAAGCAAGGGATAATCAATGATGGTATATATGCCCTAACGCGTTATTACCTAAATAACTTCGTTGATGGTACAAAACAGGTTAGTATGCTAGTCTCCTCTTTGGCAACTATATTATCAATCCTGAGTTCAGAAGGAAAAAAAGTTTAATGTGATGTGTACGTGAAGCATGCTAAATGCATTCTAGGCTTCTAGCAGAAGATAGATTTAAAGACAGTGTCTTGAGGGAACTTAATTCATTCCTTAGCTTCAATTTTAGTTAAGATGGAACATATCAAGTCTCTTAATGTAGTAAATAATCTATCTGGGCTGGAGTGATCGGAATAACCTTTGCTACACTATTTTGATGAAATCTAAATGCAATTGTTTAGAGACAATTCTCTAATAAGGTATAAAATGGCATTCACATGGATGAAATATCCGTCTTTTCAGTTACACCACTATCTTTTATTCCATTACATGGTCATTAATTGAAGCATGCATTCTGCCAGATGATATAGAAACACATGCTTTCAGAGGGTAATACTATGATTCAAAATACTTCAATTGGCCTATAGGAGATAGTTGTTTTTTGTAGGTTGCCACAAATCAAAACTCAAAACTCAAAATTTTGCCTGAGATAATTGTAATTTTGAAATTTTCTATTAACATAAAATCCTAATAAAAGGCAAGTGACGGTTTCTCCGGATCATTTGAATGGAGTTGGGCCAAAAGGGCAAGTGGTTTACCCTGATAGATACCTTTTTGTAGATTGGTCGTGTATCTGCAATTCCTCTCAGTTTAAGAATTAGGTCCTCATGTAATTTGCACATTGCCCAGTTTGTTTGACATCAATAAATAATAAAAGTGCCCCTCTTTTTGAATGTAAGTCGTTCTTAGTGAGGTCACCTATAAACTTAACTTCATCCAAGGGACAGTTTTTGGTTAATTCATTGTTTTTTATGTTTGGATCATTCCTTATTTCTGCTAGCATCACTTCTCTAATTTTATGTATATAATGTTGCTCATGTAGGATGCGATTGATCTACTACAAGGACATTACATTGTTTCTGTTTCCCGAGATATGTCTCCTACAAAACCTCAAGGAAGGGTTGAGGCCATTGCGGTGAGTTTAATTAGGCATTTCTGAATATAGTATTGAACCCGGTTGTTTCTTGATCATGTAGAGTATATGCATGAGTTAAGTTCGTACTGTTTTCACTTTATCAGTAAGTTGTTTTGTTTGTTATATAAATTCTGGAGGTGTTGCTTTTGAAGTGTTGTCACAAAGGCATTGAATCATTGTCTTTCATTTTAGCAGTCGAGTCAGTCATAATTGGTGGAGTCTTACATGCATAAATCTCATCTCTCACTTTATTGACTTGGATGTGATATAAACAAGAAAGCTTATAAATTTCTGAGGTTTGCTACAATCGCCTAGTATTTACATAAAAACTTTCACACAATGATTTCCCATGACACTTGGACAACTTTTTCTCGAGAAACGCCACATCCACACTACACGCATATGTGGCAAATGTAGTGCACCAGTCATATTCCATTATACTTTCTTTTTCTTCTCTCACTTTCTTCACTCTTTCTTTTGCAACTAATCAAATTGTTATACATCTTTGTGTGAACCATTTTGCAACATTTATGTGGTTGTATCATTTCTCTAAATCTGTTTGTCATAGTTTCTGCTTTACCTTGCGTGATCATAACGTTGCTATTTGTTTTTTTTTTCCTTTCATGCTTATCCTACTTTTTTTTCAGTCTTTCCGTCTTGCATTAGCATTAATATTGTTGGGGTTCTTTTTCGCGATGATGTCACTCAGGCGAGGTGAGTTGGTTTATTCCTCTAATTTGTGGTGATATTTTTTTGGCTGTTTTTTGCTCTCGTCAGTTAGGAAAAGAATGCATTATATGGATGAGTTTTGGAATTGATTATTGTGATTTCAAAAAGGAGAATAAAATCCAGATAATCAAATAATTAGTCGATTTTTTTTTTTTTTTTTTTTAGAAAGGCAACACTTTAATAAAAGGAACAACGAAAAACAAGATACAAAATTTGGCAACCCAACCCTTAACAAGATACTTAAGAAGGTTGGGTCCCAAGTTCACAGGAAGAATCAATAGTAAGAAAAAAAAAAAGACAACAACACAGCAACAAGACCTCTGACCCATAGTAACAACACAACACGAACCAACCAACAGCAGCAACCTGTAGAACCACTGAAGCCGCCCCATCAACTTGTTAACTGCTCCTCAGAATCTGTTTTCGTACATCAACTTGTTAACTGCTCCTCAGAATCTGGTTAACATTGACTAAGCAGAAAACCATTGTTCATAACCACCACTTTCTTAAGGATACCACTTTCTTGATTGCATTTTTACGAAATAAAAGACTGGTTCATGGTTGATGGTATTCTTTGTCAGAAAAAGTTGCATGACTAGCGATGGTGGTAGTCTAAAACCGAATAGTAGTTCATGTTAGTGATGAATGATGATGATTTTGACAATGTAAAGAGTTTTTATTGGATGAATTAAAAACTGCCTAAACTTTGCTTGCCATAGAAGGACTGTTGTATTGCATTAATTAGTATTGGGAGTATATATTCTCATAGTCCTTAAGCCAGCGTTTTCTTGTATGTCATGCCAGTAGATCTTTATCTATTATTACCATACCGTGTTTCATGGATTTTGTACTGCACTTGGATGAATTAAAAACTGCCTAAACTTTGCTTGCCATAGAAGGACTGTTGTATTGCATTAATTACTATTGGGAGTATATATTCTCATAGTTATTAAGCCAGCGTTTTCTTGTATGTCATGCCAGTATATCTTTATCTATTATTACCACACCGTGTTTCATGGATTTTGTACTGCACTTGTGTTGCCTTCTATTTAGGATGATATTATTTGCATCATGTACGATTTAGGTTTTGGGGTATATACTTTAGGACTCACCAACCCTTGGTTTACATATTAGATAACACTTGGTTATAAACAGTTGACTATGTCAATTGTCCTTGGCAAGTTTTAAAATGATGGCCAAATTTCGTATATAGCCAAGTTTATCTTTGAATACTTTGCATGACCCATTGATTATATAACATATGGGTAATCCATTTTCACGTAATTGGGTTGAATTTGTCCCCTCTTAATACTAGCATCACACACCAGTGTGGTGATATTATCAGTTTATTGTTCTTACCAAGTCAAATTTTAATTAGTTGACCTTAGTGCATGCATAACAAAATTCCAATACTCCCCTTATGTGAAACTCTGAATTTAACCTCAAAATAGAATAACATTATCAAGTATGGTTTATTAACCAAGCGTGGAGCAACTTTGTCTCTCTGTACAATAAATTGTAGATTATGGGGGAAAATATGTCCATGGCTCATGTTTCTTAAGCTCTTCAAAACTGGGCTCTCTTCTTTATCGGGCTTGTTTTGGTGGCTGAAGTATAGAGTTTGTTTTTTACAATAATGCCTAGCTGGACCTTCTCTTTGCAGTTCGGGTTGATCTTTGGCATGTGCTGTTTTCCCTTTTCTGGGCGGGATTAAGTTTAGCGATAGCAGGATTTGTGAAAGCCAATGGTCGGGTTTTTTGTAATCGACCTCGTTTACACAAACTTTCCTGCTGATTTTGCAAGAGTATGTTTGTTTTTGTACCAGGGTATATTCATTATTTATATATCGTCTCTTGAGAGCTTGTTAATCGATCATATGGTACTTTTTGGTTGTTTGTAACTTTCAAGTTTCATTTTCATCATTATTATGTGTATGTTTGTAATTTGATTTGGTTTCCACTTACAGAAGGGCAACAAACTAAATTTTGTAATGAAATTTCCATCATTTATTTGTAACAAAAAAAGGTTGTTTGGCTTAACTTATGTTCCATTTCATGAGTAATGAAACTGCACCTTGGGCGATATTGCTTTTGGCGAACCCGTGATGTTGAGATCAAACTCATGACATATTTAGCAAAAAGACTAGGGTGGTGTTTGTTTTAGCCAAAAAAAAGGTCTGACCGCCTCTGACGTGGTCGTTTGTTTTCTTTTCTTTTTCCAAGTCAGACGCGGTAAGATGTTAAACATCTGACCCAATAAGATATGGTGAGCATCTCTGATCTCCTCTGAACCTTAAAAATCCAAGTTTTTCAGGAGATAGTATTAGACAGAGAAAGAAGATAAGAAGCGTGGCTTCACTATCCAGCACCAGGGTACTAGACTATCAGTACCAGTTTTCAAGGTTAAGCACTGAACATTCCTGTTAGTATTGTTGACCCCTCTTTTAAACCTATTATACTGGTTGTTTGCTTAGCAAAAGGCCAGTGGTGTTGAAAGCTCCAAAGGACACTTTTCTAACGGAAGTGATTCAAAAGGCAAAAAGCCCGGAGTTAAGTCTGGACTAAGAAGAAAGTTGCTATCCATGAATACATTAAGATCACAGCTTGCGTCCACCAAGAGGGCACCTAGCACAAATGATCCCTCTATGGATGCATATAATGCCTTCGACGGCCATGTTTCGAAGAAGCTGAAGTCCCCTATTGCCAAGGACACAAACCCAAGCCAGCCATTAGATTCAGCTCCAGCAGGATCTGATATGCATAAAGAGGTCGTGCAAGCAACCTCTATCCTAACCTCTTTAGGGGATAAGGGTGAAGAACGAGCCCACCCTCAACTCAGTAGTGTGGAGTCAGTATTCGTAAGTTCATTAAGTTAAATTAATTACCAGATTCTTTCATTTGTCACTCTAATTCAAGCTCATGAAAACGACTTATAAGTAAATGTCAGCTTAGAACTCGCTCTTCAGTTAAAAGGAAAATTTATCGCCGATGATAAATTTATCCTCAAAACGGGAAGCTTACAACTTCTCGGACCTGAATCAGTTAACTCTTTGCATTCACGGAGTTTGAGGCGCGTTAGATAAGGACACACGGATGTGATAAGAATAATATCATTATCGTTAAGTCTGCATCAGGGGGAGAAGCTTTAGCAAACATAACAGCTGATGCTGACCCTGGCCCTTATGTTCCTAGTGATGTGTTACCCCAACAACAGGGTACTGCTGAAGGGACAAAACATGCTCATTGATCTTAACTCATCAGGGACTTTTTCTCAAGATCCATCCGGTCAAACCAAGCCTGGTGGTGAAGAAGTTAAAACTGATCTCAACAAAGAGGATGCTGAAGCCCCAAATATTACTGAGGAAGTGCCTTCTACCGCTGGAGCCAAGGTAGGACACTTGCCTCCTTTTATGATGAAGGTGTCTTCAACAGACATTGCAAAGGAGTTTGGCATCGATGAAAGATCACCCATTGATCTGGATGAAAGTGAACCTGAAGAGGAGTTTGCTGGGAACGATGATACGACTGATGATCAAGTTCCAATTCTACCATCTCCCAGGTCTCTCCAGGTAAAATAATTAACCAACCAAGTGTTAGTTCTTCAGGCACAGATGACTAAGCTTCAAGAAGAAAAGCAAGCTGCTGAAGTTGAAATCACCAGGTTGAATGCTAGGCCAGCACCACCAACTGCTGAAGCCAACACTGAATTACTTATGGCTGCACTTCAACCAAAACTCCAAGATCTAGTGACTACCTCCTCTCTTCATATGTCTTTTGATTTGCTAAAGGAGTCTCTAGCAACTGCCACCTTGGAGCTAACAACTGAATTTCGCCCAGTACCTGGCCAGGTAAACGAGCTATATGTGATTATGTATCCAAGATCAAGGATGTTGATCGCTTTGAATAGATCTATATCATGTTAAGGATTTGTACAATAGCTTGTAATCAAACTACAGCACTTGAGAGACTCTTACTCAACTAAATAAGTTATGCGGAATCTAACTTATAAAGCAAAGAAGAACATAATTACTCTAACTATTCGATCTTCTATTTAATCGACTTTGGCAAAAGGTACAAGAAACTCATCGTACCTATGTTCCTTTTATAGTGCAAGGAACCCTATAATATTCTATTATGATAAGTATATCACACGACACACACTATATATTATCAATATTCTAAACTATTAAGTATATCACATAAGATATACTCTAACTATAATTATAATATATCTTTACCAAAGATATATTCGTCTTTATCAACTTAGTAGTTCTTACATTAATACTAACGGTACTTGACATATACCGCGTTAACATTAACGGTACTTGCTAACACTAACAGTACTTGTACTTGTAATAACGGTACTTGGTACTTTACAATAATTCCCAACAATCCTCCTCTAAACAAGAATGATAACTAGTTGTCTTCTTGTTTCCCTGTGTGTTGAATGTATAAGAATACATGTCTTCAAACTTCACTTCAAACTTGGATTGAACTTGGTAATCTTGTACTTGTATACCAACTGAATGTATCTAAACACTTTATGCAGATCTTCTTCTGATATCATAATCTTCAAATCTTCATGAATTTTATCTTTGTCTTCAAAATGTGATATTCTATGTCTTTTGAACATTCTTTGCAGCAACTATGTTGTCTTCATACATAAAACTCTTGTCATCTTCAAGCTTGTGAACCAACTTCTTTGTGATTTTCTTGAGCTTAAACATACATGAATCTTCTTGAACATGTTTGTTTATGAATCAACATTCCTGCTTGTGTCTTCTCACATGAAATAAAACAGTTAACAACAAACCAATCTGTATTGGCATCATGATTTTTAGCAAATCATCAACTATCAACGGATTTGATTTATTCTTTACCAGTTAGCCGTACAATATGGAATAGCCAATACTTTATTAATAAAGAATAAGGTGTATTGATAACCCTACAATTTTTGGTAAACTGTCAACCATTTAACAGATGTGATAGAGTCTTTACCTAGATCCATTTGCCCTAGGACTAGCTAACTCTTCAATTCTAAGTATGGTGAGTTAATGACCATGTAGTTTTTAGCAAACTACCAGCTATCAACAAATTTGAGAAGTCTTTACCACAAATCGTTTGCTTATGGACTAGCCAGTTCTTATGTTTGTTAGACATGGTGAACTGAGAACCATTTGTGAAGTGTGACTGAAAGTCAAACACTTAAGGCTCCTTTTTGAGCTTCTTCTTTTTCCAAATCCTTGAGTTGCTGTTTGATCATCCTGATCAACTCTAAAGCACCATTTGACTCCTCTGAAACTTCTAGTTGTTGTTCCAACATTCTTTCTAACAACCTTCTTCCAAAAGGATATCTTTTCTCTTGAAGCATATACTATGTGATATCATCTATATCCAGTGTATGTACACCACATGACCTATAATATCTCCAGTAAGTAGGAACCTGATTCTCTATCTCCTTCAATATTTGTTGATCACAATTATGTGGCTCATACATAAACTTCAATTCACGGCATAATAGTGATACTTCTTCTTTACCTTCACTTCCTTCTTGAACAAATCTGTGAAGATCTTGAATGTCTTGTCTATCAAGACTATAAATAATGTCTTCTAATAACCTGAACATCCTAAATGTACCATCTGTCCTGGTTATTCCATGAGCTTTCAGTCCTTGTTTTGTAGCACCTGTCCATCTTATAACTGATGACCTCTTTCCAAAGATCTCTGTATCTATGCATTGATCCTCAAGTTCACTATCTTCAAGTGCTTTCTATAACTCTTATCATCATCACTATCTTCATTTGTAGATTTTGCCTTTTTCTTTGCTTCTTGCTTTTTTCTAGTTGATCTTTTTCTTTTAATACATTTGGAGGTTCTTTCTATTTCAATGGATCATTCCTCCAAGTCAGTATGTACCGTTTCTCCATGTACTGTTGGCTGAGTATGTACTGCTTGTACATTTTTATTTTCTTCAACACTTTGAGCTTTATTTCCCTCATCCAATTCTTGAGCAGTCTTTGCTTCCTTTGGAATCTCCTTCACCTTTTTGTTCTTCCTAGTATAAGTAGTTTTGATAGGTGGAGATGTTCCTTCTTGTCTATCAGTACTTGCATCATCAAGCTTGGGGGTACTTCTAAATTGCCTTTGTTGTTGTAAATATTTCTTGACATCTTCAATATCCTTTTTATCCTTCTCAGATCCAATCTCAACAAAGTTCAACTTGCTCCTTTTGTGTTGTTCATACAAAGTCTTGATTTCATCAAAGCTCTTCCTGACTAGCTGTGCATGAGTGAAATGTTTAACCTTTTTGAGGTAGGACATCATTTGATTCCTAATTTGAGTAGTTGTTTGAGGCTTGACTCTTTTTCTTCTTCTCTTTTCAGCAAAGAATCTTTGTTGCTCCTTGACTAGATCATTAATCAATCTATCTTTTTCTTCCTCATCATATGCATCTATCTCTTTAGATATTAAGTACTCAGCTAGAAGTTCACTTGCCTTTAGTTTAACTTGAATTATGTCATATTCTTCAATATTCCATTCTTGCTGTATCCTTTGTGCTTCAAGCAATTGTTGCTTAGCTGCAAGTTCTTCCTATTGCTGTTCTTCATGGAGTCTTTCTTGTAGTCTAAAAGCTACTTCTTCATCATGCTCCATTTCATGAAATCTATCCATGAATTTGCTAATGTCATCATCTGAATCACTTTCACCTTCAGATTCTGACGACAACTTCTTCTTCCCCTTATCCTTTGGGTCAATCTTAGGTAACTTCTTTAATAATCTTGAAGATCTTCTTTCTTCGTCCTCATTAGGTTGTTGACATGGTATAACAATACTTTTTGTAGTGGGCTTTGAAGCTTGCACTTTCTTGCCTTTGTCTTGAACTTGGCTGGCAAGATTTGATTGTTGTGTCTTCTTTTCTTCTTCTGCTAACCTAGCCTTTTCAGCTGAACTCTTCTCTTTGAGATCAAGCAAAATATGTGCTAAGGTCTCATCCTCTCCATAAGATGGAGTTTGGCTTTCCTCAGAAGATGGCAATGAAGATCTTTGACCAGCAGTACTTGCAGTAGGCTTAGCAGTACTTGGTTCTTCAACAGTATTCACTTCACCAGTTGTAGACACACTTCTTTCACCAATCACCAAGGTATCTCCAGACACCTTATCTCCTTTGGAAGCTGTCTTTCCAATTTCCAACTCCTCGGTCTTGTCTGACCCAAAATTCTTCATTGAACTTGGCAGTACTTGAGTTGACTGTTTCTTATGATACCAAAATTGTCTTTGTGGTTGTAGATTTGTAGACACAGGAAATGTAAGATTTATTTCTTCAAGCTTCTCATAAAAACTACTCCAATTAGCTTCTTGTAGTTGTGGTGATTGAGGATGTGGTTGATGGTTGTGGTTCATCCTCAAGTTGATTCTCCATATTTGTGTCATCCACATAGTTTCCAATACCATCATCAGCTTCAAAATTAACTTCATCCCCAAAAATCTTTGTTGGAATATCAGAAGAAGGACCTGGTTCCTCATTATTCCTCCCCTGTTTGGTTGCATTCAGTTACTTCTTCTTGAAGATTTTGAGCTTTTTCTTCTTAATATTAGCCTGCTGAATTGCCCTATGGTGCCTTATCCAAGGAGTAACTCTATTCCTTAGCTTAGTAAGACTGGCTTCCAAGTATGCAATTCTCTTATCTTGCTCAAGCTTTTCCTTTTGTAAAACATGTACCTGTTTGGACAAGATTGTACACAAAGAAGTTAAATGTGCAACATCCACCACCTCTGTTGCTCTGGCTTGTGGAGAACCACTAGCAGCATGTGAAGCAGCAGGTGTATGGATCATCTCATCAGAGTGAGGTTGATCATCATCATGATGAGAAGAAGATTGAGTATCTTTGGAGGGTTGGGGACTCTGGTTAAAGGGAGTTTGCTGAGATGCACTAGCTAAGCTAGGATCCTCACCCTCTTAGTTAGCTGCTTGTGCTAAAATATTAGCAAATAATGGTGTTACAGTCCCTGAGAAAGAGCTACCTTTCTTTGACAAGAAAGAGAAGGTTCTCTTGGTGAAACTAGGGACATCCTATGTATCTGTCAAGGCAGGTAGGTTTAGGATTTGGTCTTAAATTAGAGCCTGAATAAATCTGGGATACATCAAAAACTTCTTAGAGGCCTCTAAATTCCTAGTCATACCTTCAAAAATTAATCTAGAAAAGTTAAAAACTTTGTTATTTGACAAAAAAATACCAGCTGATGCCAAAACAACAAGAATTTGATCAAAAGATGTACTTTTTGAGCTTAAACAGTAAATTATGGCATGAAAAATTAACTTCCATTGTGGTGAAAATAAACCCTTAAAGAAAGTAAGACTCTCCCTACCACCCATATATCCAATGGATGCAAGGCCATCATGTATCTCAGTATTGGTCAACATACTAGTTTCATTTGCATCATTAAGCCTTAAAGATGCCCTAAGCAGTACTTCAGTCACATATATATTCCTATGATCAACCCTAGTTCTTATACAGGGTTGATTATGACGTGTACCTACTACAACAGTATTCCAGAATTGTTCAACAAGAGGAATAGAGACAATAGGACTTACAGTAAGCGCAAAGTGTACGCGACTTTGAGATAAAAAGTCAAGAATCTCATGAAAACCAAGTGAATCATCATTCTGAGTGAGTTTAACAACCTGATTGTGTTTAGAGATCACTTGTAGAGCAATCATTAGTGTTTTTGATTAACAAAGATTAGAACGAAGGTTATAGAATCGAGGTGTAAAAATAAAAGATTAGGTGATTCAATTATGTAATTAAGGCTAGTATTTATATGAATAACAAACCCAAGCGCGAAGAAACCGCCAATTTTACAAAAGAGACCCTCAACGGTACAACGGTTATGTAGCGGTACATAGAACATACACGGTACTTCAATTTTGCCTAGCGGTACTTGCTTCCAAAAAGGTACCTCAAAGATAAGACCGGTACATGCATTCCACTATCATTGTAACCTCTTTTATCTTAATCTAATAACCTGTAATCACATCAAAAACAAAAACAAACACTATACAATAAAAAAATAGCATAGGAATTGTACAGTTGTTACCTCCCCTTAACATATGCAACAATTATTAGTTGAGTATACCAATATGTGTAACCAAGAACTCAAATCTCTTAGTTTCAAACGCCTTGGTTAATAAACCAGCTACATTGTTATCTGCATGGATCTTCAAAACTTGAATAAGCTTTTTGTCATAAGCATCTCTGTAGAAACTAGAAGGGGGGGGGGGGGGTGAATAGTTTCTCATCGGTTTATCTCCGAATTAAAATTCCTTTCAATTAGGTGAATGCACAAAATTATCTTTTACTTGAAATCTAGTTGCATAATGATTAGGTTCAATTCTAATGCATTAACAATGTATAGTAAGTGTAGTGATAATGAATGTAAGTAAAGAGTAAGGAAAGAAACAACCTAGTAGGAAGACACCAAGATTTATAGTGGTTCGACAACGAGGCCCTATCCTCGTTCCTACTCCACTCCTCGAGTACACCTTACTCGAGATTTCCACTATATCCACAAGCTCCCTTCTTGGCAGAGAAAACCTTACAACGTCACTTACATTATTTCCGACACTAAGCTAAATGTCGGGACCTAATCTTAGCTAGGACCAATCTACACAACGTCGCCCACTTCACTCTTTTACGACACAAGGCTAGATGTCGAGTTCTAATCCAAAGGTAGAACCAATCTTCACAACGTTGCCTACTTCACCATTTTCCGAAACAAGGCTAGATGTCGAGTTCTAATCCAAAGCTAGAACCAATCTTCACGACTCTTCACTTTGAAGCTAAGTGAGAACTTCACACAACACAACTACATATCACTTTATAGTTTAGTGAGAACTCACAAGACATAACCACAACACTTTATAGTTTAGTGAGAACTCACAAGACACAACCACATCACTTTATAGTTTAGTGAGAACTAACACAACTAATTACAACTCAACTAATCATATCCAAGTACACACATGTGTTAGAGATAAAATATCACCCAAGCCCGGCTTGTGGGTTAGGTCAATTAGAGTTTGTACTCTATATAATTTGATAAATAATAAATTGTAACCTACGGGTTTATCATCATTCTACATGGTATCAGAGAGGTTCGATCAGCAGACCATGGATATGTTGAGCCGCCTCTCTTAGGCAACCCGTCAAATCCTATTCGCTGCCACCACTATCTTTTCGACATTCACCCAATCATCAAAATAATTTACCAATCTTTCATATCACAAGTCTCCGATCCATAAAAATATAACCCTTCCAAAAACACACAACCTATTCTTGATACTGTTGATCTGTCATAAAAAAAAAAAAAAAAACTCGGTGACGACATCAACCGTCGAGATGGCCACGACAACCATGGATCGTTCGTTGGACCTAAGGGAGGTGACGGGGCACGGAAGATCTGGCGTGGGAATCATACTCAGTGAAGGTTTAACCACTGTCGCTGCATGTGGAGGCATCATCTTGCTCAAGTTCACATGGAATATGTTGATCTGGTTGTTTGGAAAACGTGTTCTAACATTGGCATCATGATAATGGTTGACTTTTAACCATTGACAACGCTGCACATCTTGTATGCACAGTTTGATACTTTGATGTGGTATTTGTTTTTGTTATTCGGTTTATATAGTTATATCAAAAAAAAGTTTCTTTCTCTTTTATTAAAAAAAAGTTTTTAGCTTAATTGTTTATTTGTTTGTTAGTCGAATCTAGGGTATCAATCTCCGAGACGACTTTTGGTTGTCGGTCGACAGATATAGGTTGAGTCTGTTGTGTTTCGCAGATAGATATACCTTGAGTCCACCGCGTTTTAGCCGATAGATACAGGTTGAGTCTGCCGTGTTTCGCAGATAGATATACCTTGAGTCCGCCGTGTTTCGACCGATAGATATAGGTTGAGTCTGCCGTGTTTTGCAGATAGATATACCTTGATTCCGCCGCATTTCGGCCGATAGATATAGGTTGAGTCTGTCATCGTTGATAGATAGATATACCTTGAGTCTGTCGTGTTTTGCTTTTTTATTAGTTTTTTCTTTTTTTTTCTTTTCTTCTCTAGTTCGAGCTTTCGTGATTTCACCGCTCGAACTGCGGGGGAGTGTTAGAGATAAAATATGACCCAAGCCCGGCTTGTGGGTTAGGTCAATTAGAGTTTCTACTCTATATAATTTGATAAATAATACATTGTAACCTACGGGTTTATCATCATTCTACAACATGTAGCTTGGATCTACACAACATAAATCCAAGCACACACATGTGCAATGGATGTACACAACTCTAATCCAAGTATTCACAAATATCTTGGATGAACACAACTAGTCCAAGTATTCACAAATACATTAGATCTACACAAGACACAAATAAACAAATGATGAACATGACTAGATCTTTAGGAGAAGGTGATCTTCATCAATGCTACATCTTTAATCACATCACAAGTGTGTGAGTGATCTTCTCTTTGGACAAGGTAAAGAAGGAGATCAAGAGGATAATCATGAGTAAACATACTTAACACATTAAGTGATCATTTACAAATGAATAGGATTAGATAGGAGAAAGAAGGCTGAACAAGATGTCCAAAAAAGGTTAATGAGAATGCAGATTTGATCCACTATTTATAGGAACAAACATCCAACGGCTATATCTGCCCGCGGTTCCTTATTGGAGCCCGCGATTCCTTATCGATAAGGAACTGCCGTAGGTGCTAAGGTACCGCCGGCGTAGAATCCGCTCCTTTTTGTCTTATAGTGAATTTAAAATATCTGAGGCTGTTTAAACCTTCAAAGGATATTCTTATGGCATTTGGAATATGCCATATTCAAATTTGCATTTTCATTTTAATAAAACATTTTCTTAAAAATAAAGTTTATTAAAAATCTTTTGTTATGTTTGACAAAAGTGAGTTTTAAGGCTAATCACTTTTATGATCACTAAGCATGATTAAGATATGTTAGTGTAATGATAATTACCTTGATGATAGTGTTTGTTAGATAATTCGTTTTATGATTGTGTCTGATAATAAATGTCTTTGTAATTTGTCGTGATCAAAACTAAGAAAGATTAATTAATACTAACAATGTTTTTAGGCATTGCTTTGCATTAACAATTTCCCCCTTTTTGATTACGGAAAACTATAAAATCATTTACGTAAAATACAAGTTTATTCAAATTATTAACGAGTTTATCACTATCATTTCCCCCCCTTTGTCGAAGCAAAAAGGTTAGCACAAGTCTTTGAAGAAAAAAAGAACCGGACTTTTGCTCGTAGCTCCCCCTTGGTGCTTACTCCCCTTGATTGGGGCACCAAGTCAATGAGCTAAGGTGACATGCTACACAAAGGTTAGAAGAAAGAAAAGAAACACTAATGTATATATGTGCACTACTTACTAACTAACTTGAGAGAGAGAAGAAAAAGAAATCTCAAATTAGAAGCAAGCATTTGCTAAGTATGTCCAAAGGATGTGTATTGACAACATCATAGTTCAATTGGTGGAATAAAGGAAGAAAAGAAACATCCAAACCAATCAAAGATGATTTAAAATGTCAATGGGTTAAAATTTAGAATTTATGGATCACCCATAATTAATTTTAAGTTTTAACCATGATCAACTCTTTAACAAATATGTGAAATAGAATTAGAGGGAAAGATAACACACATAACATTCATATTACATAAATATGAAATAACATACAAGATAAATATTCATACACACAATATGAATATTTAAAGCAAAAAGTATGGAAAATAGACCACAAAGCATAAACTACTCTAATAGTGATAATCTTCCAAGATTGCTTAAGTTTTATTGACTCAAACAACTAAAGTACAAAATGTGCCTTAGTTGGAAAGAAAGACGACGAAGCATCATTCGAATTTTTGTTCACGGGAACGAAAACTTTAAGAGGAGGTCGAGTGAGGAGGAATTCAAGAAAATTTAGCTTGTCATAGATATGAGCAAGTTTAAATTGTTGAAAACGACAACAAGCACACGAGGAACCATGATGCAAAACAAAGTCGTTAGATGGGGGAGGTCCATCAAGATTAGAGGTTGGTGGAGAGGGAGATAATGTATAAGAGATGTTTTCACAATACCTAGTGAGGTTAGGGAAAGAAGATAGGTCATTGAGTTTAGGAGAGTTGAAAGGTTTAGGAGGTGGTGGAAGAATTTCTTTTTCTCCGGTAATTGGATTTATAGAGTAAGTCTCATGCCAA
This sequence comes from Glebionis coronaria, assembly GCA_025667525.1. NCBI lineage: Eukaryota > Viridiplantae > Streptophyta > Magnoliopsida > Asterales > Asteraceae > Glebionis > Glebionis coronaria. The sequence goes on along the minus strand of CM046876.1, from coordinate 240,192,077 downwards.
TATTGAATCAGAGAGAAAAAGGAATTCTTGGAGGATTTTGGAGAAGAAGAATCATGAGGATTCTTGTTCTTTTTGATCCAAATGGGTTTAACCGAGATTTTCGGTTTCTTTGAAAGCTTAGAAGAAGAAGCTTTAGGTTGAGAAGTTTGTGACAAAGAAATGTCAAGGTTAGGAAAGGAAGAATTAGGCCTTATGAGGGATGAAGGAAAGAACTCCCAAAAGAGAAGAATTTAAAGAAAATAGACAAGGCAAAGATTTGAAATAAAAAAGAAAGGTTTTAGGGAATGTTTAGCCAAACTGGGTAAACAAAAAATCTTAACCAAAACAGTGGTCAAAGAAGAAAGACCAAAAATAAGCCAATAACGGCTTTACTGGTTGCGGTTCTTTAAAATAGCCCGCGGTTCCATATCGATATGGATCCGCCTGGAGGCTAAGGAACCGCGTCCAATGGACTACAAAACTTGATTTTTAAAAGTTTTGGAGAAAGATAAGAATTTTTCAAAATTTTGCAAATCTTGGATTTTTACCTCTTTTAGCACTAGAGTATGCTAGGGTTGCATAAAAGCAACACATTCACAAATAATGTCTTAACAAAGGGTGACAAAATATTTAAATAATATTTTGGTCTAATTTTAAGTCAAGTTTTTAGAGGTTGTAATAGATTTAGGTTCAATTTTAAATAAACTGAAGTTGTTTAATGTGATCACATAGATTAAAGCATATAAAAACTAAATCCATAAATCATCCACATGAGAAAATCATGAGGGAAAGGAAAGGAAATACAAAAATTAAAAATACAATTAACTACTACAAAGATAGCTAACAACTAGGTCTTGAATTCATAGTTCTCTTTGGCTTGACCTTCTTTTTAAAAAAGCATGTTAATTTGAAAACCATCATTCATATCCTAGTAGGAGGCATGGAGAACAAGACAAGCAATAAATCATGCAACCTTCTATGAAGGCCAAGCATCTCCATCCTTAAGTTTTAAATGATGTAGTTATTATAGAGACAACATGGGCAATTTGCACCATGAGCTTCTAAGAACCCAAAGAAGTAAGGATCACCCATGAAGTGAGGGATAGGAATGCCCAAAATAGGAGCATTAGTGTTAGAGGGTGGAGGAGGTGGTGGAGGCATAGTGTCTAAGGGTGAGATGGGAGAGTTTGGTGGAGTGAAAGGAGAGGTGACCAAAGGCTCAAGTACAACGGGGATACTTTGTAGAGGCTGAGGTTGAGAAATCTCATCCAAAGGAGGACTTGGGGTGAAATGTGAAGAAAGCTCATTCATTCTTGATTGGAATGAAGAGGAGGTAGAACCATGAGAATGGTTAGTACCATGGGTTGAGTTTGTCTTGCATGGAGCAAGGGGTGGTGAAGGTGAAGATGAAATGAGAATGGGAGAGATCTCATTTTTGGGAGTGTGAAAAGATGAAGTGCCAATGTTAGGTATCTTGATCTTAATTTTGAGTCTTCTTTTTGAGGAAGAAGTTTTGGAAGAAGTGGATGTTCTAGTGGACACCATGGTTGTGTTTTAAGGTTTAGAAAAGAGTTGAAGGGATGAAGAACACAATCAACATGAGAGGGTTTAAGAAGAGAAGGGAATGATCCAAACTAGCAATGGGTTAAAATAATTTTAGGTGAATAATGAAATTAGGTACCCTACTTTAGGAAAGTGCAGGCTTTTCAAAATTTTTATAAAAGTTTTACACAGATTAAGGAAAATAGTGTAAAGCAAAGATTCTGTCAAAACAGGAACAGGCGGTTCCTTACGTAGTTCGGCGGTTCTTTATCGCTAAGGAACCGCGGGTTTGATATGGAACTGCGACCAGTGGTGACAGAAAAGTGCACTTCCTTAAACTTTGGTCAGCCCAGATTTCACACAGGTAAATAACAAGCCAAAGTTAACTATAAGTCAAAATCTAGGAAGCTAACAAACACATAATATGCACAAAGCTATCTAAATCGAAAGAACGATTACACAGTTAATTAAGGACTTAAATAGTTAGCAATCCAAACAAGTATTAATAGTTAATACACATAAGATAAAAGAGTTCAACACCACAAAACATGTCCAACAACATGTTCATCATGAATCACATCCAAGTCATCATCTATTTTTCTTGCCAAGTCCTTTGATCAATTTCCCCAAGTACTTGAATCTACCTCTTGACTCAACTCGATGATCATGTAAATCACCTTGGGTTTTAAGATTTGACCGATATACATCCTCAAGACTAAGGTTCACCAGAATTTCACTAGAATAATGGTGAGGAGGAGGAGATACGTCTTCTAACCCGTCCATAAATGAGTTAGTGGAGGGGTGGGAGTTACTCGAAGAGCCGAAATGAGCACTTGTACCTATGCCATCACCATCACTTGTTGGCATAGAAGTGTCCTCATCATCGGACTCTTGTTGATCGGCTTTTCTTGAACCTCTATCACTTCTAGGTTTTCTTTCATATACCTCTTGAATAGGCAACATTATCCGTTGAACCGGTTGAAAGTGAGAAAGATTGAGATTAGGAAAGTCACGAACAACCCTTTTTAAGAGGAGAGTAAGGAGCATGGCATAAGGGAGGTGTGTTTTAGGCTTGGAGATAGCATAATTGATCCGTCAAGCGATAAAATATACTAAATTGTACTCGGTTTTGGTAAAGATGCAAAAGATCATATGCACCAAGCATGCCGGAACATGATCCCTATTACCACCAAGACAAAATACATTTTCCCTAAGAATGTTGGCCCGTTGGACCAAATCATCATTAAGGTCGCTTAAGAGAACGTCATGACGTTTCACCGAACGTCTTTTAGAATGAAGGCTTCTTACAACGGTTCTATAAGGCACTTTGGAGATGATGTCAAGGATGAAGTCAAGGTCAACTTCCAAATGGTCATTTGGAGGAAAATCGTTGGATTCAAGGAGAGCTTCAAGATTCCATTTATCCGTGAACTGAAAAGTGCCCTCAAATGGTACACCAAGAATTTGACCAAAGGCCTCGAGAGAGTATTGAATGAGTTGACCATTCAAGATGAACCTAACAAATATTCTATCATTTTCTATAATGAGAGAGTAAGTGCTAAAGAACTCCAAGAGGAATTGGGGGTAAAGGTCTTCTTCTATGTATAACAAACAATTGAACCCAATTTGTTGTTTAAACATAGATTTTATGTAAGCATAATTCCTAATGTCCTCTTGGACAACTCTACCCTCGTGGAAACAACGGGTTTGAAGGGAACGATATGTGTTGGCAAGTTGAGGTGAGTGACAGAAGTCGGCAAGGTTAGGCATATACTGTCTAGTGTCTCGGTGATCTTTTTGATATCTTGAAGGCATGATTAGTACCTAAATACAACAAACAAAGATATTTCTCCAATCACTCATATGGAAAATAAAAATCAAAATTTCAAAATGAGAATGTATTTCATCAATAGCTTGACAAACAAAGGATTAATCCTTGTCATTCTCATGTCCATAATGTACCCATTTCACCATTGATCAAAATATATGAACTATGTAAGATCAACAATGAACTAGAACATTCGTTTTTCAAAACAAGGTTTTTAGGTAAGCATTTAACAATGTCATTACCAACTTGTTCATGGGTTCATATCAATTCCATCAATCAACCAAACTATTTAGTCAAAATTCGGATTTGTTCTACAAATGGGTTTTAATGAAATCTCAATGAATAGGAACATAAGGAATCATAGTAACAATACTATGCCAACTCTTATTCCTAATAAGGTTCTAATTCAATGTCAATTTTAAAGAGCCCCAATTATGAATGTATGAACCCTAGAACAAATTAGATGAAATTGAAAGAAATAACTTAAAGTTAATTGATCTTGGATGATAGATGAGTGAAACCCACGAACTTGAATCAATTAAATTGAGTGATTGAAGGTTTTTGAAGCTTCAACAATGGTGGAAAAACAAAGAAAACCGTCGGCTGTGTGTGAAGGAGAAAGAAGGACTAGTTTGAAAAAGATATTTTAATAAAACTGGCGCTCTGACAAAAGCTATTGCCCGCGGTTCCTTATCGATAAGGAACCACGCCTCTGAGCCGCCAGAGATAAAGAACCACCTACAGAGGCAGGTTTTTATCAAAGAAAGACAATGAATTTTTGAAAACCAAAATTTTTAAAATACTTAAAAATATATCTTTAACCTTTAATGATATCATTGGACCACCACAACACTAGGTAATAATGCCTTGTTGAAGGATTACGAGTTGAATCGAGATAGGAAAAGACCGAAACAAACAAACGACTACTCGTAGCAAAAAGGCAAAGGGAGAGGAGTTAAGAGAAGTGAATCAAGACCGAGAACATTGTTTAAGAGACAAATGTCATTCTTCAAATTGAGGAGGTGAAGAGCTTGTGTCATATATAGTGGTTTAAGACGTGCCTTTCCGGCGAAAGTCTAAACGGATTTGGTAATGAATTAAACCAAGCAATTTTGATGCATAGAATAAGATCATTTTTAAGAGTAGCCTTATTCTATTTCAAAACATGAACAAAGTATAGATTCACTTTCTCTCCCACATGATCGAATAATTATTGCTAGAATTAACAATAACAATATCCTTAGAATATTTCAATTCCAAATGTGTAAAATCCACCTACAACTTAATGAAGTAGTTTGGTATCTCAGTGGATTCACTAATTATCCTAGAGATGAGCTTAATTGCATAAGTTACACATGGTATAGGGCCTACTAACCATAAGGGTGCAAACCATGGAAATCATGCTTGATACTTTAAGCTTCTACTAACTCACCCTACATCTCCATAGTGAGTCAAGTATCCAAGCAATGAAGGTTTGAGAGGGAAAAAGAAAAGAATCACAAACCACAAATAAATGTCAAGGCAAGGATTCCAAGAGCAAGCATATAGTCAATTAATGATCAAAAGAATGATCAATAGGGCGTGTGGAAGAACAAAAGCGTACCTTGGCCACAAATTTCATTCCGAGCTTTCAAGGAACTTATGCAAAGCCCAACTATGACTAATAGTGACTACTAAGTCTTCAAAGACTAGTATCACTTCTACCCATCTTGATATCATCATTCAATGATGTTATAAATCAAAGAAGACGAGTCTTCTACAAGTGTAAGTAACTCAATCCACAATTAATAGAATGATTTATCTTCATGAGTACCTACACATAACAAGATGCAAACTAGTAGATACATTTCAAGAGTAAATCTAAAATGCATTAATACTACTAATTTAAGTAATATGCAATATTAACATTTTAAAAAGCTTATTTTCAACAATAGATAGTTTTGACCAAAGAAAAACTTTAGTACAACTTAACCTTCTAATTTGAGGAGACAATAGATCGATCCAAGTTTTAAAGTACAATATACTTCAAAGATCTTGTGTCACCATCGCTCTGATACCAATTGTAGAAACTAGAAGGGGGGAGGGGGGGGGGGGGTTGAATAATTTCTCATCGGTTTATCTCCTAATTAAAATTACTTTCAATTAGGTGAGTGCACAAAACTATCTTTTACTTGAAAGCTAGTTGCATAATGATTAGGTTCAATTATAATGCATTAATAATGTATAGTAAATGTAGTGATAATGAATGTAAGTAAAGAGTAAGGAAAGAAACAACCTAGTAGGAAGACACCAAGATTTATAGTGGTTCGGAAATGAGGCTCTATCCTCGTTCCTACTCCACTCCTCGAGTATACCTTACTCGAGATTTCCACTATATCCACAAGCTCCCTTCTTGGCGGAGAAAACCTTACAACGTCGCTTACATTATTTTCCGACACTAAGCTAAATGTCGAGACCTAATCTTAGCTAGGACCAATCTACACAACGTCGCCCACTTCACTCTTTTACGACACAAGGCTAGATGTCGAGTTCTAATCCAAAGGTAGAACCAATCTTCACAACGCTGCCTACTTCACCATTTTCTGACACAAGGCTATATGTCGAGTTCTAATCCAAAGGTAGAACCAATCTTCACGACTCTTCACTTTGAAGCTAAGTGAGAACTTCACACAACACAACTACATATCACTTTATAGTTTAGTGAGAACTCACAAGACACAACCACATCACTTTATAGTTTAGTGAGAACTCAAAAGACACAACCACATCACCTTATAGTTTAGTGAGAACTAACACAACTAATTACAACTTAACTAATCATATCCAAGTACACACATGTAGCTTGGATCTACACAACATAAATCCAAGCACACACATGTGCAATAGATGTACACAACTCTAATCCAAGTATTCACAAATAGCTTGGATGAACACAACTAGTCCAAGTATTCACAAATACATTAGATCTACACAAGACACAAATAAACAAATGATGAACATGACTATATCTTTAGGAGAACGGGATCTTCATCAATGCTAAATCTTTAATCACATCATAAGTGTGTGAGTGATCTTCTCTTTGGACAAGGTAAATAAGGAGATCAAGAGGATAATCATGAGTAAACATACTTAACACATTAAGTGATCATTTACAAATGACTAGGATTAGATAGGAGAAAGAAGGCTGAAGAAGATGTCCAAAAAGGGTTAATGAGAATGCATATTTGATCCACTATTTATAGGACAAAACATCCAACGGCTATATCTGCCCACGGTTCCTTATTGAAGCCTGCGATTCCTTATCGATAAGGAACCACCGTAGGTGCTAAGGTACCGCCGACGTAGAGTCCGCTCATTTTTGTCTTTTAGTGAATTTGAAATATCTGAGGCTGTTTAAACCTTCAAAGGATATTCTTATGGCATTTGGAATATGCCATATTCAAATTTGCATTTTCATTTTAATAAAACATTTTCTTAAAAATAAAGTTTATTAAAAATCTTTTGTTATGTTTGACAAAAGTGAGTTTTAAGGCTAATCACTTTTATGATCACTAAGCATGATTAAGATATGTTAGTGTAATGATTATTACCTTGATGATAGTGTTTGTTAGATAATTCGTTTTATGATTGTGTTTGACAATAAATGTCTTTGTAATCTATCGTGATCAAAACTAAGAAAGATTAATTAATACTAACAATGCTTTTAGGCATTGCTTTGCATTAACAATCTCTTATAAAGTGGTGTCTTATTTCAATATGCTTGATTTTGGAGTGAAAGACTGGATTTTTGACAATGCGGATATTACTTTCATTATCAATGTAGATTTTGGTATTCATGAAGTTGAAACCATAATCTAACAATTGATTTTGAATCCAAAGTACTTGTCCACAGCAATGAGAAGCAGCTACATATTCAGCTTTAGTTGTAGAAGTAGCAACAATAGTTTGCTTCTTACACTGCCATGATATGAGTCTTCTGCCTAGGAATTGACAACCTCCTGTTGTGGATTTCCTATCATGGTTAGCTCCAACATAATCACTGTCTGAATAAGCTTCTAAGTCAAATGTAGAGTCTCCAGGATACCATAAAACCAAGTTAGGTTGTCCTTTAAGATACTTGAAAATCCTTTTCACAGCTTGTAGATGTGAAACCTTTGGATTGACTTGAAACCTTGAACAAGCACACACAACAAACATTATATCTGGCCTTGAAGCAGTAAGATACATCAATGAACCAATCATTGATCTATACAAATGAAGATCAACATTTTCACCATGTTCATCTTTTGACGGAGACTTTTTGGCTTCAAAAGGTGTACTTGCACTTCTTTTATCCGTACTTGAAAATTTCTTCAAGATTTCAGCAACATACTTATCTTGGCTGATAAATATCCCATCTTTCCTTTGTTTGACTTGAATTCCTAAAAAGAAAGTAAGTTCTCCCATAGAATTCATTTGGAATCTTCCTTTCATTGAAGCTTCAAACTCTTTACACCATGCCTTTTTGGTTAAACAAAAAATGATGTCATCAACATATACCTACATTTGCACTAGTTTTTCATAAGACTTACTTCTAGGTGACTTAACAATCTCAAATAGACTCCTAGAAGATTTGTTAGACTTTGATTTTCTAGATGGAAGTCCATCGGTACTTGTATTAGTTCTAGCAGTACTTGTAAATTTTGATCTACCGGTACTTGAAGAACTTAACTTTAAAGGTACTAGACCTTGTTTCATAAGTACTGCTCTAGGTACAAAGTCCTTGTTGGTTTGAGGGTGACTAATTTTATTGGACTTATTTTGCTTATTTACCCTCTGAGCATGACCCCACTTAGGTTTGTGTCCTAATTAAAATTCTTTCAATTAGGTTTGTGTCAAAACTACCTTTTACTTGAAAGATAGTTGCATAGTGGTTAAGTTCAATTCTAAAAGCATTAATAATGATAAGTGACAACTGAATGCATTGCAAGAATGTAAATATAAGTAAAGAGTAAGGAAATAAGCAACCTAAACAACGACACCAAAATTTATAGTGGTTCGGCAACAAAGCTCTATCCTCGTTCCTACTCCACTCCTCGAGTACACGTTACTCGATATTTCCACTATATCCACAAGCTCCCTTCTTGGCGGAGAAAACCATACAACGTCGCTTACATTATTTATCGACACTAAGCTAAATGTCGAGATCTAATATTAGCTAGTACCAATCTACACACGTCGCCTACTTCACCATTTTCCGACACAAGGCTAGATGACGAGTTCTAATCGAAAGCTAGAACCAATCTTCGTCACCCATCTTATTTTCTGACACAAGGCTAGATGTCGAGTTATAATCCAAAGCTAACCAATCTTCACAACTCTTCACTTTGAAGCTAAGTAAGAACTCACAAGAGACATACACACATCACTTTATAGTTTAGTGAGAACTTACACACAAAACTTACAACTTAATAAAACATATCCAAGTATACACATGTAACTTGGATCCACACAAGACAAATCCAAGTATACACATATACAATGGATTTACACAAGACTAATTCAAGTATTCACTAACACATTGGATCAACACAACACTAATCCATGTATCCACAAATACTTTGGATCTACACAAGACTCAAATAAGTATTTGCTAAGTATGTCCAAGGAGGGTGTTTTGACAAAATCAATGTACAATTGGTGGAATAAAGGTAGAAAAGAAACATCCATACCAATTGTAATGATAATATGTCAAATGGTTAAAAACTTAGAATTGTTGAAATCACCCAAAAGCATTTATAAATTTTAACCATGATCAACCCTTAACAATATGTTTGATAAAGAATTAGCAGGAAAAGAAATAACACACTTAAAAATCATATTACAAACTATGAAAGAACACACAAGGGAAATATTCATACACACAATATGAATATTAAACCAACAAGTAAGGAAAATAAACAACATAAACATAAACTATTCTAATAGTGATAGTTAATAAAGAGATTTTGTATGGGGTTGAAAGTTTGTTTCTCGCTATCTTCTCGAATTGATTTCCGATTCAAAGTGTGACTCAGTCGTTCTTGGTAGAAAAATAAGAATGGTTGTCGATGCCTACACTAATTAAAAATAAAACTTGAAACAAATAAAAATAAAGTAAAGACGGTAAAAAGAAATACTGAAAGATAATAACTTGACGGGAAATTAATGACGAGAAATTAAAAACGTGACGAGAAATAAAAAGGCAAACTTAAAAGTAAATAAGGTAAACTAAAATTAAATGCAAGTAAATTAAAAGTGCGATTAAGCAAAAAGGCGGGAAAAATAAAGCTTAAAACTGAGTAAACATAAACTTAAAAATAAACTAAAACTGAAATTATAAAAAACAAGAAAAAGTGCTCATTCGGAATATACCCTTCATCCGGAACATTCATTGATTCGGACATAAAGCTTCATCCGGAATATTCATTGATTCGGAATAAAAGGTTTGATTCGGAATGATAAAATGAAAAACACTGATTCGGAACAATTACTAGAAAACATTGATTCGGAATAAGAACACTGATTCGGAATAATAAATAGAAAACACTGATCCGGAATAAAAGTTAAGAAAGCTTCATTCAGAATATATCCTTCATCCGGAATAAACATTGATTCGGAACATTAATACAAAAAGCTTCATTCGGAACATTTAAAGAAACTGATTCGGAACATTAATACAAAAAGCTTCATTCGGAACATTTAAAGAAACTGATTCGGAACATTAATACAAAAAGCTTCATTCGGAACATTTAAAGAAACTGCTGATTCGGAATAAATAATTCAATAAGCTCATTCGGAACATTTCCTTGATCCGGAATATATTCCGAATGAACAACTGATCCGGAATAATACTAAAAATCCCTTCATTCGAAACAAAATGCTGGTTCGGAATAAACTGGGAAAAGAAACAGTAAGCATGAACGAAGAACAGGGGAAAGAAAAGGGAATACGAATCTGATCAAGAATAACCAAAATCAACTTAAAGATTAAACCAAAATAACTAACAAACATCTACTAATGATAACCAATCAAAACAATTCAACCAAACTACCAATCATAATCAAAATAATTAAAACCCACTTGATCAAAACTATGAAACTCAAGAACACAAACACAAAGATTAAATCCAAACAAGAAATGAAGATGAGAGATTAACCATAAAGATAAAGATTCAATAAACATAAAAGTAACTTACTTGAAAATTAAAGGTGCAAGACAAGTAATTAAAGTGCAAGAATTTAAGGTGCAATATATGAAAATGGTGGAAGAGGTAGTTTGTCAAGCTACCCAACAACTACAAATGAAATGAAATGGATCTATTTATAGTGGATTAGGGAGGTGCTTAGTGGGAGCTTCCTCCCTCTTTCTTCTTTCTCTAATTATCCTTTAGTCCTTAATCTTCTTAATACTTCGACTTTTGACTTTGTCTCGGGATTAATAAACTCGTCTTGTAATTTCTTCAATAAATTAGACTTGAGTTCTTCGGCTTTTAGTAAACTTCCATCTCTTAACTTTTTCTTCGATAAATCTTCATAATTGGTCTTGGACTTCCGTTCTTTTTGCACTCTTGATTTCTTGACTTCGTCTTTTGTCTTTTTCTTCGATAAAAGCCCATGAATACCCGTGTTTTCTCCCCTTTTCACATTTTCGTCCTAAATCACAACAAAAACGCAAACCACGCATAATTCCGACATTTATGACATAAAATACACGTTTTGGCCTGGTTATTATTGTAATTAAGTGGTAAAAGGATGGGTGTTTTCACACCTATCAAATCCCCTACACTTAACCATTGCAATGTCCTCATGCAATGCATTAGTTACAAAGCATGATTACACTTTTCATCATAATCAATCCGTCTTGGCCTTTATTAAAGAGATAGAAAATTACGAAACAAGTAAAGAAATCAAAAACATACCTTGTGGTTTTGAAAATGTCATGAATGATCATCATCCTCAAGTTTTCACTTTCTCCAAACCAAGCTTAAAAACGAGATCATTGTTATTATAAGTTAGAAAACTAACACGAACTCATGTGGGCCAATTATTCACTTAGACTCCCTTATTCCTAGGTGTATCTCTTATATTTTATTATTGTCTTGAATGATCACGAGGATGCATTGTTGACTTATTTCGATAGTTATTTAGGCTGAAAATAAAGTGGGACGATTTAATCAATAGTTAGCTAAAGGACAAACTCTTTTAAAACTGCTTCTCGGGACCTCATAAAGTTCATATCTCGGCATAACTCGCTTCGCGATTTGAGACCTTTCTCGGACCGATATTTGGCAGCGACTTCATACTTCAAATCTTGAGAGACGTTCATGAAATAATGGTCTTCTCTTCATAATAGGAATTTCTTCACTTGAAGTTTTGAGAGATTCTTCATCTTTGGACCACGACTTCTTCATTTTTCTCCAATCCTTATTTTGGACTTTGATATACAACGATCCGCCTCCTTTTAGGACTTGGATCTATTTATCCTCATACCTTGCTAGGGTCTTTTCGGATAGACTTCTCCATGATCTTTTGGGGAGTTCCTGCTTTTCGTCGTGTTTCTCGATCCTTCATATTGATTTTCGATAAATGATTCTTCACATCACTTTTGGATCTTTAGCAACAAAATGTAGCCCTCATGCCTTGTTAGGACCTTTTTGGACTCGCCAATCTTCGCATCCCGCTTCAATAAGTTATGCCTTGGCTATGAACTCTAATCCATACCGAGCAACTTTTAAACGATCTTGGGCTAGAAGCTAAGTAACTTTTCAAATCGTAAAACCTTATTTATTGCAGATAAATTTATTAGCAATCGATAGGAGAGAATAGGCTTATAATTAACTCACATAAATTCACGAAGAATACCAAACTTATAATTGACTCTATCATCTCCCGTTCTCCACAGTTTAAAATCTCAAAGAATGAGACTTGTGGATGCTTAGCCTATTAAATCAAAGTTTTGGGTTTCCGAGTCGCCTATAGGATCTTGCAAATTCTTAGACTCTTTCAAGTTTAGAAATCGCATTTTAAAGTTCCCTTGATAAACGACTCTCTAGGATCAATTATAGGAACTTGCGAAAAGTTCTTGTTCTTAACCCGTGAGAGTTAAGACTTTCGCGTTTTATAGATCCCTATATAAAAGCCTAGCAAAACTTGACTTAAACACGTTAAGGATACTAGCTAGAGTAAACTTAGATAAGTAAACTCGGGTTGAGTCAAAAGATTCACAACGTTTGAAAATTAAAACCACTTTATTAAAAATTTATTCTAGTAAAGAAAGAAAATAACTATACATAGGTAAAACTAATAGGCCAAAATAGATCAAAAATTTTGAAAAATGTCGAAAAATTGATTTTCCGGTTAAAATGAGGACAAATACAAGGAAAAGGCCACTTAACTTCGATAGAAGTCCCCCCTACACTTGAGATAAACATTGTCCTCAATGTTTAAGCATGTGGGAGTAAACTCCCCTACACTTAGGACATTGTGCACTTCTGTTTAAATCTCGCTAAGGAAAAGACAACTAACGAGATTCCTATTTTAATATTGGAAAATATAAAATAATGAATCGAAAAGAGTTTAGGATAGAACCGGGAAGATGGAAACACGGAATCACGGGTCGTCAAAAATCATCAAGAGTGGATCATTGAAGCTCTAATCCCTGCACATGATAAGAAAAAAGCAAGAAACACCAACGGGGCTCCCCCTACACTTATGGTGAAAACAAGTAAAGATAGATAATCGGGTTGCCTCCCGAAGAGCGCTTGTTTAGATTAACCGAGTCACGAGCCTGACTCGTCCTCGAATTAAACGTATGGGGTTGAAAGTTCACATTTTAATTTCCAAACGTATGGGTTTGAAAATCTTTATTAAGATTCACATTTTAATAAAGAGATTTTGTATGGGGTTGAAAGTTCGTTTCTCGGTATCTTCTCGAATTGATTTCCGGTTAAAGTGTGACTCAGTTGTTCTTGGTGGAAAAGAAATAGAATGGTTGTCGATGCCTACACTAATTAAAAATAAAACTTGAAACAAATAAAAATAATGTAAAGACGGTAAAAAGAAATACTGAAAGATAAAAACTTGACGGGAAATTAATGACGAGAAATAAAAAACGTGACGAGAAATAAAAAGGCAAACTTAAAAGTAAATAAGGTAAACTAAAATTAAATGCAAGTAAATTAAAAGTGCGATTAAGCAAAAAGGCTAGAAAAATAAAGCTTAAAACTGAGTAAACATAAACTTAAAAATAAACTAAAACTGAAATTATAAAAAACAAGAAAAAGTGCTCATTCGGAATATACCCTTCATCCGGAACATTCATTGATTCGGAACATAAAGCTTCATCCGGAACATTCATTGATTCGGACTAAAAGGTTTGATTTATAAAATGAAAAACACTGATTCAGAACAATTACTCGAAAACATTGATTCGGAATAAGAACACTGATTCGGAATAATAAATAGAAAACACTGATCCGGAATAAAAGTTAAGAAAGCTTCATTCGGAACATATCCTTCATCCGGAATAAACATTGATTCGGAACATTTTTACAAAAAGCTTCATTCGGAACATTTAAAGAAACTGATTCGGAACATTAATACAAAAAGCTTCATTCGGAACATTTAAAGAAACTGATTCGGAACATTAATACAAAAAGCTTCATTCGGAACATTTAAAGAAACTGCTGATTCGGAATAAATAATTCAATAAGCTCATTCAGAACATTTCCTTGATCCGGAATATATTCCAAATGAACAACTGATCCGGAATAATACTAAAAATCCCTTCATTCGGAACAAAATGCTGGATCGGAATAATCTGGGAAAAGAAACAGTAAGCATGAACGAAGAATAGGGGAAAAAAAGAGAATACGAATCTGATCAAGAATAACCAAAATCAACTTAAAGATTAAACCAAAATAACTAACAAACATCTACTAATGATAACCAATCAAAACAAATCAACCAAACTACCAATCATAATCAAAATAATTAAAACCCACTTGATCAAAACTATGAAACTCAAGAACACAAACACAAAGATTAACTAAACAAGAAATGAAGATGAGAGATTAACCATAACGATAAAGATTCAATAAACATAAAAGTAACTTACTTGAAAATTAAAGGTGCAAGACAAGTAATTAAAGTGCAAGAATTTAAGGTGCAAAATATGAAAATGGTGGAAGAGGTAGTTTGTCAAGCTACCCAACAACTACAAATGAAATGAAATGGATCTATTTATAGTGGATTAGAGAGGTGCTTAGTGGGAGCTTCCTCCCTCTTTCTTCTTTCTCTAATTATCCTTTAGTCCTTAATCTTCTTAATACTTCGACTTTTGACTTTGTCTCGGGATTAATAAACTCGTATTGTAATTTCTTCAATAGATTAGACTTGAGTTCTTCGGCTTTTAGTAAACTTCCGTCTCTTGACTTTTTCTTCGATAAATCTTCAGAATTGGTCTTGGACTTCCGTTCTTTTTGCACTCTTGATTTCTTGACTTCGTCTTTTGTCTTTTTCTTCGATAAAAGCCCGTGAATACCCGTGTTTTCTCCCCTTTTCACATTTTCGTCCTAAATCACAACAAAAATGCAAACCACACATAATTCTAACATTTATGACATAAAATACACGTTTTGGCCTGGTTATTGTTGTAATTAAGTGGTAAAAGGATGGGTGTTTTCACACCTATCAATAGTCCTCCAAGATTGCTTAGGTTTTTATTTGACTCAAACAATTAGAACAGAAAATGTGCTTTAATTGGTAAAATAAGACGACGAGGCATCATTCGAAGATTTGTTCACGAGAACAAATACTTTGAGAGGAGGTCGAGTGAGAAGAAATTCAAGAAAATTTAGCTTGTCATACACATGAGCAAGTTCAATTTGTTGAAAACGACAACACGTACATGAGCTTCTATGATGCAAAACAAATTCGTTTGATGGGACATGACCATCAAAATAAGAAGGTTGTGGTGGAGAAGGAGATTGAGGATAAGAAAGGTTTTCACAATGCCTTGAAAGGATGGGGAAAGAAGAAAGGTCATTGAGGTGTGGTATGTTTCAAAGCCTAGGTGGTGGTGGAAGAGCTTTTCTTTCTTCGGTATTCGGATTGATAGAGAAAGTCTCACTCCAACACTCAATAGGAGAGAAAGAAGAAGTCTTGCAAGGTTTGGGAGAAGAGGCATCATGATGATCCTTATTCTTCTTGAACTAAACGGGTCGAACCGAGATTTTCGATTACTTAGAAAGCTTAGAAGAAGAAGCTTTGGGTTTAGGGGATTGTGACAAAGAGATGTCAAGGTTAAGATTAGAGGAATTAGACATTATGAGGGATGAGAAGAAGAACTCCCAAAACAAGAAGATTTAAAGAAAATAGTCAAGGGAAAGATTTGAAATGAAAACAAAAGGTTTCGAGGAATGTTTAGCCAAAATTAGCAAACAAAAAATCTTGAAAAATACTGAGGTTAAAGAAGAAAGACCAAAAACGAGCAAAAAAGAAGGTTGTTGTCCGCGGTTCCATAAAGGAACCTATGGTTCCATATTGATATGGAATCGCGCGATAATTAATGAGCCGCGCACAGTGGACATGAAAAATCGATTTTACAAAGGTTTGAGAAAAGTCTAGACTCTTTCAAAATTAAGCAAATCTTGCATATTTACCTCTATTAGCACTAGATTATGCTTTGGTTGCACAAAAGGAAACACACTCACAAAGAGTGTCTTGAAAAAGAGTGACAACATATTTGGATAATATTTTGATCTAATTTTAGTTAAGTTTTAGAGGTTATGATAGATTAAGGTTCAGTTTTTTAATTAAACTGAAGTTGATTAATGTGATCACATATGTTGAAACACACAAAGGCTTACTTTATTAAACATATTCATGAAAAACTCATGAATTAAAAAGGAAATACAAGAGAAATAAATAACAACAAAGAATTACAAAGTTAGCTAATCTAGTTCTTGATTTGGTGGACTTTCTTGGCTTGATTTCTTTAAAAACTTTTTTTTAGAAAATCATCATTCATCTCCTAGGAGGTGGAGGCATGGTGAACAAAGTTAACAAGAAATCTTGCAACTTCCTATGAAGACCAAACATCTCAATTATTAGGTTTTGAATGATGTAGTTATTATAGAGGCAACATGGACAATTAGTGCCATGAGCTTCTAGAAAAAAACAAGCATGGATCACCCATGAAGGTAGTAATAGGAACACCCAAAATTAGAGTGTTAGAGGGAGGAGGAGGAAGAGGCATGGCGTCCAATGGTGATATGGGTGAGTTTGGTGGGGTGAAAGGTGAGGTAACCAAAGGCTCAACAAATTCATCCTCAAAAGGAATGCTTTGAAGAGGTTGAGGATTCACTTCCAAGAGAGGACTTAGAGTGAAGGGTGGAGACAATTTATTCATCCCAGATTAGAATGAAGAAGAGGTAGAACCATGGGAATGGTTAGTACCATGAGTTTAGCTAGTCTTGCATGAAGCAAGAGGTGGTGAAGGTGATGAAGAAATGAGAATAGGAGATATCTCATTATTGGGTGTAAGAAAAGATGAAGAACCTTGTTTACGCAACTTGATCTTAATATTATGGTTTCTTTTGGTAGTAGAGTGTTTGGAGGAGTTTGATGATCTTGTGGACATCATGGTTATGTGTCTAGGTTTAGAATAAGGCTTAGAGGATGAAGAAGAAGAATAACCAAAAGAGGTTTAAGAAGAATGTGGGATGATCCAAACAAGTAATGAGTTAAAAATCATTTTGGTGAATAATGAAAAATGCTAGGACTAATTGGGAAAAATCTGGTTATTAGCAAAAGTTTCAACCATGTTTACAAAGATTTAGAGAGAACAGTGTAGAGCAAAGATGTTGTCGAAGTCAGAGCCTGCGGTTCCTTAAATAGGGGCGCAGTTCTTTATCACTAAGGAACCGCCCCGTATTTGGAGAACCGCGGGCAGAAGGTTATAGAAAAGAAACTTCTAGCAATTTTCTTAAGCCCATATTTTTAGCAAAGGTTTGACTAGCCAAAATAGATTACCAACCAAAATCTAAATAGCTAACTAACTCATAATTTCACAAAGTCATAAAATCGAAAGTTCGATCACATGAACACATTAGGATTAAAATAGTAGCTAATCCAAACACAAAGTATTAGTTTAACAAACCACAAACTAAACGCAAGAAATAAAACAAGTCTAATGAAATAAAGAAATAATCCAACATTACACTAATGTCAACAAACTTGCATCATTCCCAAAAGCTTCACTTGATCATCATTTCTTCTTGCCAAGATTCTTGATCATTTTACCCAAAGCCTTGAATTCACTCCTTGACTCCGTACGATGTTCGTACAACTCCCCTCGAGTTTGAAGGTTAGAATGGTAGACATCCTCAAGTCCGAAGTTATCCGAAAGTGAACTTGAGGCATAATGAGGAGGAGGGTTGATTTGGTCTAACCCATCCATGAAAGTGTTCATAGATGGGGCGGAGTCACTCGAAGAACCAACATGAGCACTAGTTCCTGCACCATCACCATCACTTGGTGATGCGGGATCTTACTCATTATCGGATTCGTGTGGGTCATTTCTTCTCGTACCTCGATCACTTCTAGGCTTTCGTGGTTGCACCTTTTGAAAAGGAAGCATTACACGATTAACCGGTGCGAACCAGGAGAGATCGAGTTCGGGGAAGTCTTGACGCACCCTTTTAAAAAGGCGAGTGAGGAGCATGACATAGGGAAAATTAGCTTTTGGTTTCGAGAGGACATAATTGATTTGTCGAGCGATGAAGTATGCAAGCTTGTACTTGGTGGAGGTGAATATTCAATATATCATATGTGCCATACACACAGGAACATGATCCCGGATTCCACCATGACAAAATACATTCTCCCTATGAAGGTCGGCTCAAAGAACCATACATTCATTTAGATGGCTAACGAGTATCTCATGGGTTTTTAAAGACCGCTTTTTAGTGTGGATACTACGTACAACGGAACTATTACGTCCTTTAGTGATGAGATCAAGGATGAGGTCAAGGTCCGGCATATCAGTTTCATATGGAAGATTGTTGATACACTTTAACAAACCATCAATTTTCTACGCATCCGTGAATCGACATTGACCTTCATATGGCACTTTTAGTGCCTTACCAAATCCTCGAGAGAGTATATGATGAGTTTACCATTAATGGTGAACCTAACAAAGATTCCATCGTTATTATAGATGGGGGAATATGTGCTAAAGAACTCTCAGATGAATTCGGGAGATATGACTTCATTGATTTCTAGCAAGCAATCAAAATCAATTTCACTAAACATAGATTTAGTATATTCATACTTATCAAAGTCCCCATAGACAACTCTACCCTCATGGAAACAACGTCTTTGAAGTAAACGATAGGAATTAGCAAGTGTTACCGAAGGACAAGAGTCGGCAAGTTTAGGCATATAGTTCCTAGTGTAGTGGTGATCTTGTTGATAATCCGAAGGCATGATTAGGCACCTAAACACAAAAATAATTTTCCTATCACTCTTATGTTACTTAGTGAACAAAAACCAAAATCATGAGAATGTGTTTAATCAATTGCTTGACAAACAAAAAGATGAATCCTTATTGTGGAATCCTAAGATTCCTAGATCATTTAGCTACTAGGCACGATTATCATTCATATGATAGAAATCATAGCGGAACTAGAATAATAATCATGAACAAGGTGTTATATGAACACGAACAAGATGAATTCTCCTAAGGATTGCTTGTATTAAACATTAACAAACAACCTCTAGGCGTGTATACATTAATCCCACGCCTAGAATACACATTTGATTTAGCTTTACATTGTGAATCAATGAATGAAAAACCTAAGACCCCTTTGGTTCCTTTTATAGTGCAAGGAAAAGGGTTTATAAGGGATAAAATCAAATAAACAATAAAATATTCTAAATAGATAAACCATATTCTGAATTCTTATCAAAATAAGAATTCATATGCGATGGAATAAGTCCCTCTATTGTTTTCTTCTTTGAGTTCTTGCCACATCAACTTTTAGACCCAACAATCTTCCCCTAGTTGATGTTGGCAAAACACCTTGTGTATCTCTTGTAAATGGTACATGATCTTCAAATTGTTTCCCCTCAATTTAAGCATCTATATCTTCCCCTTTTTGTCACATAAAATAGGCAAGTAACAATGTATGTAATCGAAGATTCTCCAAAAGTAGGCTCCATGTAATGACCTTGAAGAAAAACAAATATAATAACCTTGATGTAGAAGTGGAATAACCCGAACCTGTGTTCCATGTCTTGTACTATCCACACAACAAAGAACTTATACTCTAGATGTTGAAAATAAGTAGACCTCGATCCCTTCGTCAAAATCCTCATCCTTAAAATGAGACACTACGCAGAAATAATGTAACTCCTTCAAGTGATAGCAGTCCCACTACTAGATTTGACAAGTATTCATAACTAACCATTTAAGCATGAACAAGTTATCGTTAAAGTCAATGGATGCTGTCCACAACTTAACAATATGATAAAATACAAACCCGCGAAAATCTACTTCAAATATCAAATTTATTATAAGAATACTTCCCCTTAATCATATACGTCTTCTAAGAAAAATATCCGAGCCATTAATATCTTAATGATATTCTGTATAAAACCAGAGATCCCATGTACCTGTGTGTGTAGCCAACTCGTTTTGTGTGCCAAAACTCAACCAAAATTCCAAACAACAGCAAATTCTCCTTTACCCGACTTCCTTCATTGTCCGATATCTCTCCGGCGTGTTTTGTCCAATATCGGACAACATTGGTCAGTGGATAAAAATAATATATGGGACGACACTACATCTGTCAGCAGCTAGTATATGTTTGTCAGAGGCAAAAGGTATCCGCTGACACCATCTGTGGCTACAAACCTAATGATAGCAGCTAAAAATACTAATGACAATGGCTAGATAGAAAGTGTTACTGGCTAGACAAATCGTTCTTAATCCAGCCCATGAGTAACATAAGCCCAAATACTCTTCTAGTTGGCGTAATGTTATGACAAGATAATCCCTAAAAATATGCATCATACATATTCATGTATATCACACGTCTTTATGAATTTGACCAGCACAAACGCATAATATTTTACATACACAGGAGATAATAAGAAGTGTCAAACACAATCCCAAGAATTTAGGATTATGCCTTTTACTCCTAAAATATACAATCCCTACAAAGTAGCAACCAATATCCTTGTACACGTCTGATATAAAGAACTTAATTTGATTGTGAAAGTTATAACCTCACAACTGCTTCCAAAATAGCTCGACTAATTACCAGATCCTTTTCTTATTCTTCACGTGAAGACTATAGTGAATAATGCAAGCAGATATAAACACAATACCTCACGTGAACAATTGTCTTTGTATATATGAACCTACTTCCTTTTTCCAATTCTTAATCACGACAGCTTACTCAAGAATTATTAATCTAGGATTTATTAATAAACCCTAATTCGATCATGCCATCATCATTATAACCAGTTTTAGGATTCACAAATAAAGGAATCATACACGTCCTTCTTTGCAGCAACACGATCATCGACAATAATACCTTCTTTTCTGTTTTAAAACGATCTAGGGTTTGTAGAAACTTTAAATCATGATTTTTGATCAAAACAGAAACTTTGAAAAACTCCTCTACAGCCTACTTTGACTGCTTGTAAATTTTTCTTGGAGGCTCATCTGGACAATCCCTCAGGTGTGATCCTAGACACATGTGTCAAGAACCTACAACGCAAATTTCACGAAGATCCAACGGGTAACGTAAGAGATATGCCCTTCTGAATACTGTTGCGCACATAAAACTGCATATAAACCCTAGACATGATTTTCTTCTTTTTCCCCACGAACAAACACCTTGTTGATCCTAGCATCAAGAGCCACAAGGCTCTGATACCAATTGTGGAATCCCAAGATTCCTAGATCTTTTAGCTACTAGGCATGATTATTATTCATAATGATAGAGATCATAGCGGAACTAGAATAATAATCATGAACAAGGTGTAATATGAACACGAACAAGCTGAATTCTCCCAACGATTGCTTGTATTAAACATTAACAAACAACCTCTAGGCGTGTATACATTAATCCCATGCATAGAACACACATTTGATTTAGGTTTACATTATGAATCAGTGAATGAAAAACCTAAGACCCCTTTGGTTCCTTTTATAGTGCACAGAAAAGGGTTTACAAGAGATAAAATCAAATAAAAAATAAAATATTCTAAATATATAAACCATATTATGAATTCTTATCAAAATAAGAATTTATATGCGACGAAATAAGTCCCTCTATTGTTTTCTTCTTTGAGTTCTTGCCACATCAACTTTTAGACCAAACACTTATCATTCTTATGTTCACAATGTACCCATTTCATCTTTGACTAATACATATGATTTATACAAGATCAAGCATGAACATTGAACACTGATTTTTCAAAATTCGTTTTTAGGTAAGCATTAACAATTCAATTACCAATGTGTTCATGGGTTCATATCAATTCCATCTTTTACCCAAAATAACTTAGTCAAAAGTCGGATTGTTCTATTAGTGGGTTTTAGTGAAAGCCTAATGAATTCAAACCAAAGGAATCATAGCATTACAACTATGTCAACCCATATTCCTAATTAGGTTCCAATTCGATTTTAATTTTACAAATCCCCAATTATGAAAATAAGAATCCTAGAACAAATTGATTGAAATTGAATGAATATACTTATAATGAATTGATTTTGGAAGAAGAATTAGTGAAACCCAAGTCTTGGAGTCAATTAAATTTGAGTGACTAAAGCTTTTGAAAATCAACAATGGTGGTTTTGGTAGGGAACCCGTCGCCTATGAAGAAGAAAGGGTGAGTTTTTTTAAAAAAATGATTTTTAATTAAAACCAGAATATTTTAGTCACTTAGTGGACCGCGGTCCCTTATCGATAAGGAACCGTCAGTTTGAACCGTGACAAATAAGGAACCGCCCACAGAAGGCAATTTTAAGCCAAGAAAATCAATGAAATTTTCAAAACCAAGTTTTTCTAAAATACTTAAAATATATATCAAGCCTTTTGGAAATCATTGGATCACTTCAATACTAGGTAATAAGGCCTTAATGAAGGATTACGAGTTAAATCGAGACCAAAAAAGACCAACACGAAAAAACGACTACTCGTAAGAAATAAACAAAGAAGAGATAAACCAAGAAGAGTGAATCAAGGCTAAGTTCAATGATAAAGAGATGAGTGACAATCTTCTAGTAGCAGAAACGAAGAGCTCGTGTCATCTATAGTGGTTTAAGACGTGCCTTTCTGGCGTAAGTCTAAACGGCTTTGGTAATGAACCATACCAAGAAATTTTGTTAAAATAGAGTAAGATCACTTTCAATACAAGTCTTAAACTATTTCAATATATGAGCAAGATATAGATGCACTTTCTCTCCCACATGATCGAACATAAATTATTTCTAGGGATTGTAATAACAATATCCTTAGAATATTTCAATTTCAAATGTGTAATATCTTAACTACAACATATGATGTAGTTTGGTATCTCAAAGGATTAATCAATCATCCTAGAGATGAGCTCAATTGCACATATTACACATGAATTAGGGCCTACTAACCGTATAAATTGCAAACCATATTAATCATGCTTGATACTTTAAGCTACTACTAACTCACTCTACAACCCCTAAGTGAGTCAAGTATCCAAGCAATGAAGGTTTGAGAGGGTACAAGAATAGAATCACACACCACAAACAAATTTCAAGGCAAGGATGCCAAGAACAAACACATAGTCAAGTAATGATCAAAAGAATGATCAATAGGGCGTGTGGAAGGACGAAAACGTACCTTAGCCGCAAAGTGCATGTCAAGCCTTCTAAGGACCAATGCAACGTCCAAACTTGACCAAAGTGAATACTTAGTCTTCAAGGACTAGTATCACTAACACCAATCTTGATGTCATCATCCTAAGATGTTGAAAATCCAAGATGATGAGTCTTTTACAAGTGCAAGTAACTCAATCCATAATCTAATTAATGATTAATCTTCATGAGTACCTACACAAAGAAAGATGCAAACTAGTAGAAACATTTCAAGAGTAAATCTAAAATGTATGTAAGCTACTAAACAAGATATGATGCATAATTATCAACTAAAATATAACACCCCCAACAAATGCTATGCGCAGCGGAACTACAACATTTGGGTGCTACGTAGTTATCATCACACATAAGCTATATTAAACGACTCAAAGAGACGTAAAAGTTTAAACATAAATTAAAGATTGATTAAAACATCAAAGTCTACCGTTTTCCAAATCCCAAAAATGATACAAAACAGAGTTGCGTTTAGGTCCCCACTGAATCTCGACCCAAAAGTACATTTTCGTTCACCTGACATAATATAAATTATTTAAGTGCTAAAAGGGAGGAAAAACAAAGTAGACCGTCAAGCCACAGCAACTTCCATCCTCGCATGCTCCGCTGCTATCAATCTTGGTCACCTGAAACACATGCTTAAAACCGTAAACACAAAGGTTGAGCGAAGCTATAGGTTTATGAAATCATAAGTTGAACATAAGTATTAAACACCAATCATGATCATTCTATAGCATTGTCGTACTCACAATCTATTATTCAAGAATATTAACTTTAGCAATAGCTAATAATTGTGTTTAAGCTCGTGACACTAATCCGTTAACTCAATCACCCGCGTACATTTACCGGCATGATTAAGATGAAACCAGTGCCCCTTCTAAAGGCATCAGTTGCAATTATACCTTATTTCTTATCACAAGTTATCCGTCCGCAGAGGGTACTCAACGTACTAGCTCTCGTCTCGGATAGGGTCGTCAACCCCATAGTACTATCAATTGTATAAGCGGCTATCTCCAACCCACACAAGGGCAAGACAATAGTTAATAGTTCACAAATTTAGGGACTTTTGCAACTAGGTACTCAACACAATTCAAGGCAACATTCGGGTCCAACAATCATTCATGACTTATGTTCTTTTCATTTAAATAGCATGCATCCCCCTCGCGGGTAAAAACGTTTGAAATAAGTAAAGAGCGAGGCTATAGACTCACCTGGCGTAGTAGTGGTTCTAGCGAAGACGTAACAAGAAATGTCACCGACGACGTGGATGCCCGGGAAAATCAAACACTTGACCTAAAAATCAAGGTACGTAAATCAAATCAGTACTCCGTGTACATTATTGTACTAAACACACTCATATGAAAACACTTAATGCTTATGAAAACTCACGCCAAACCCAAACAAGTAAATGCTACTAGACTTATACCATTTATCTATGTTATTAAAGTTACTATCCATTTTACGATTTTGCCGATACTTCTCAAAAGTATGGGCTGTTTGCTATGACTTAAGCACCTATATAAATTTCAAGAAAATTCACAATAATACCTCATGACCTGTATAAAACCCATATTTAATCCCATGAAAAGTTTTCACTTCTATGACTCGTTACACATCACATATCTAAACATACACTTTTAGGACTGATTTTGCACGTTGACCATGTTGGACTTGTTTGACCCATTTAAAATACACCATTGACTACTTTGACTCGTAAGTCCAAAAATAGACTCACAAGTGCAGGTTTGAAACCAAAATTTTACTTTCAATCATTTACCAAACTCTATCTATGGTCCCCGGGATGTGACCCAAAACCAAACACAAATTCGGATTGTGTTGGTTCTCATCTCCCGGTACACGTATTTTCAAAATAACATAACTTTTGACTCGTTTGGAGTCGTAAGCTCTACTTTATACCGAAACGAAGCTAAGACAAAGCTCTACAACTACATCCAATGCTTATGACCTGTTTACAAAGTTAAACCCACGAAAATAAGCCCTAAACAATCTGGTCTAAGATCACCCTTCCAAAATCATTCCAAAACTTGTTCTAATCCATTCTATCATTACCTAAACCTATGCTAACCACTTGTAATCATACCCAATCATCCAAACAGCCTATAAAAATATGAAAATCGAATCCTCATCAAAACCTAAAGCCTAAATCATACATGCAATTAGTGTAAATCATTTAAAACATCACAAACATGATTCTAAACATAACCCACAACACATAAGCATCAAAATCATCAAGCCACCACCAAACCCATTTGGCCGTGGGTTTGGTGTAGCCAAAACACCCAAGAAAACAGCCCCTCCAACTTGTTTTATTGAAGATTTAACATTATAAACACATGAATTAAACTTGTATACCATTTAATTAGATCAAAATCCGTTTTTGAAAAATTATAATTTTTGGAAAAATCAAGTTGTTGCATGTTTGTTTTTGTTGGTGGGATTTACTTACAAGATGATTATAAAGGATGGTCTTTGATTAGATTTGTCAAAAACAAAAAAAAATGATGGTGGGGTGGTTGCGTGGTGGGTGGCCGGCGGCCTAGAGAGAAAAAGAAAGAGATGATGTTTTTTTTTCTTTTCCAAATGAAGTGTGTGTATGTCATTGTTCCTTTTTGTAAAAATGGAGGGACCCAAGTGGTAATTTTTGCTTTATTTTGGCCTTACTAATAAACGACCATTTAAAGAGCGGGATTTTGGCTAAATGACGGGTTTTGAAAATTTACGGGAGTCGGGGGTCGTCCCGAACACTCGAAAATACTTTTAAATGGTTCAAACGCACACAAAACGAATATACACATGGTTCCAACTCGACTTAACACGTAACAAAAATAAAATCTCGAAAAACTCAAATATCGATCAATCGATAACAAAAGATAAATTTTGGGCATCCGTCGGTATCGTAGTCGTCATCGGTTCTTCTTAAACCGTCAAATGTTAAAATTACGACCGTAAACGTTGGTTTCAACTTAAACCGTCAAATATATAACAAACGAAATTTCTTAAAAATTTCAAAAATATTCGTGAAATAGGATTAAATAAATGACGTTGGGCTCGGGATATCACATCCACAAGTGAGCCACAACTTAAGAGAGATGCTCATACTGAACAACTCTTTAGACAATAACTTAGCATCGTACGACACATTCACTGGTATTACATCCTCCCCTCCTTAAGGGAGCGACGTCCCGGCGCTCTCCGGTTCTTATGCTCGCATTCCGTACTACTAGAAAGATGAGGGTACTACTTCCTAAAGAGGTCTTCACATTCCGATGTGGACTTCGGTTCACGTCTCGGATTCCATCACACCTTCACGATGAGTATTATACCTTGCTTCAATCTCTTAACATCTCGATCCATGGTCTCCACTTCAATTTCCCAATTTCTTCCTACAGTTATCAACACATCCCTCCTCACAGCTTCTCGTGGTCAACAAGTGATTCTTAATCTGCACCATCTCTTCCGTAGTCTCTTGAATCATCTCAAGTCCATTCAACTGACTTTTTCCTACTTCATTCTATCCAACTGGCGATCTATATTTACATCAACATAATTCTCCAAATGTTGCAACTTCAATGCTAATCATGGTACTACCAACGACAAGTGTCAATCTCAACTACTACTAAAATCAACCACACACGCTCGGAGCATGTCTTCCAACGTTCGAATCTTCCTTTCACTTGGTTCATCGGTTTCATAAAAATAATTAATTCATAAAGAAAAATCACACGGGCCACACATAGCCCCATCGAACACGTTCAAAATATACAAGACGAGGTAATTAATACCAGTCGTCTAAAATCACCTTATTGCAATATTACGTACATACAACCCTAGCTCATCGAAAATGAACCCATCGATACGGAAATCATTCGACGTATACATAACTCTCGAAAACATCGCAATCCAATCAAACACAAGAGCCAGTATAAAACACATACAATCACATTACGACATGTTTGCAACATAGCCAAACCGTACCAAGTTAATGAGTTCAACCAAGTTAACTCATGCTTGCTAACCAGCCAAGCTATGATAAAATAAGAAACACTTACATGATTCTCGGATGAGTCCAGTCAAAAAGAATATTGTAAGTTTAAGAAGGTTCACAGGCTTGCTAGCTATGGATGCATATCCAAAAAGAAAGAAAAAAAAATACATACATATGTCATCGTAGGGTGCTCACACACGGATCCATACCCAAAAGATATTACAAGAACACCATCTCACTTTCGTCCCAAACGTGGTCAAAATCTTAATAAGCATCATCGTTCACATTTAGAAATACATTATATGGCACGTGTTCTCCATGACCGGACGTCATTGGACAATGTCGTCTTAAGTTCTCACAACTTTTGATCACTAGACTAGATCACATACAACATAAATACATAAAAGGCAAGGGTTTAGCACATAAAGATCAACTATGGCTATCTATCGTTTAACCATCGATGATCAAAGATGGTCGAGTCAAGAAAAGAGGATCCCTCACTTGAATAAACGAAGATGGCAAATGGAATTGTCTTCCAACTACCGATGCACAGTTGGTAAACTTCAACAGTTTATCGTGTGTCGTTTGACATATCAAAAGAACGAGAAAAGAAAATAAATAAGGCACGATACATTCGATGTAGGAGAAGTCTTCTTCATTTCCCTCAGAGTCACTCGAACTCAGATTTCCTCTACTTCGTCGGTCTTCTATTTTTGTTAAAACTTCTTCTTAGTGTCAGTAAAATTAGACAAGTATTAAAATGATAATGTAAAAATTAAACAAAACAAAACAAGAAGAATACCCCAATCGGAATGTATATTCCGATCTTACCTGTCGGAATGTCAAACCTGCTCAATCGGAAAGTTGGTCGGAACCCAATCGGAATGCTGTCACCACCAATCGGAATATCCAAAACACCTCCAATCAGAATGTTTAACTTCCTCTTGATCGGAATATGGTGATCTGGTCGGAATGCTAATCGGAAACCACTTGATCGGAATACTGTCACTGTCCCAATCGGAATACTGATTAAGCACCTCGATCGGAATTTGGAAAGGAGAACCAATCGGAATGTTTGTCACTCACACACGATCGGAATAACCAACACCTTGCTACGATCGGAATACCAGAACCCCCACCAATCGGAATGTAGAATCCCTTATCCGATCACGCAGATCGGAAAGTAAAACCCTCTTCCGATCTTGACCAATCGGAATATGTAGGAAAGTACCAAAAATAAGCTAAAAAAATAAGCTATAATCCTAATAAGCACTAGACGAAAAACTAAGGTAAAAACGTGCAAAAATAAGCTACGAAACTGAAAGTTAAAAACTCTTAAGACCCGAAATTAATAAACTTTAAGAAAAACAACTTTTTATATAAAAATAACTTTTGTAAAAACTATATAAACTTGAAAATAAATCAAATAAGCTATGAAAATAAGAGATTTAAAGCAATCAAAAGCATAAAAATCAAACCTTTAACAAATCAACAAGTTTAAAACGTGTAAATCAAAGAAAGGTAGAAGAAGATTGACAAGATAAAGTAAAGGAGCAAGTAATTAAAAGAAACACTTACTTGAAATTAAAGGTAATTAAAGGTGCATAACATGTATTTAAATGTGCAAGTAATTAAAGGTGCAAGTAAATAAAAGTGGAAGAGATAGTTTGTCAAGCTATCCAACAAAATGAAAAGTGATTAGCTAATGACTATATATAGGGGATTAGGGAGGAGGTTAGAGGAAGCTTCCTCCTCTCCTTCCTTTCTTTCTTAATTGCATGCTTAGGTCCCTCCTCTTCTTTAATCTTTTTGTTAATTGCGCCATTAGTCCTTAAGCCTTCAAATCTTCTTTAATCTTGGACTTTAACGAATTTTGGCTCGGGATTTCTTTAGACTCGTCTTTTAATTCTTCGATAAATAAGACTTGAGTTCCTCGTCTTTAAGTAAACTTCCGTCTTTTGACTTTTTCTTCGATAAATCTTCAGAATTGGTCTTGGACTTCCGTTCTTTTTGCACTCTTGACTTCTTGACTTCGTCTTTCATCTTTTTCTTCAATAAAGTCCGTAAATGCCCGTGAATTCTCGTGTTTTCTCCACTTTTCACCTTTTCGTCCTAAATCACAACAAAAACACAAACTACGCATAATTCCGACATAAAAGACATAAAATACACGTTTTGGTCCGGTTATTATTGCAATTAAGTGGTAGAAAAGATGTGTGTTTTCACACATATCACAACCCCTTTGGTATTTCATCAACGCCTTAGTGATTCCGATGAAATTCGCATGTTACATACAACACATAAAAAAACATTTTTCAATATTACTCGGTCAAGGTGACTTACCAAGTCAACGCAAAATGAAAGAAAAGATTTCAAGAAACACAAGAAAATTCAAAAATTTTCTTTAGGAATCAACGAGATTACCATTACTTGAATAAGGATCCACCATTTTAAAACGTTCTCATCCAAACATTTATCAAAACACTACAAGTTTCAAGATGACCAATTTGTTTGACACGATAGTGCCCTTCCTAAACTATGCATAATTAGCTAGATCATGCATACTTAAGGATCAAGCAACAACAACCAGTAAAACATGACTCTTCCCGAATTATGCATAGTTAGCTAAGCTGTGCATAATTGAGGATCGAGTGACGACACAAACATTATTATTACACACCAAATATGACTATGAAAGTTTTCGACCTATACTTCCAAAATAATTAAATCATTTGAAATGGAATTTGAAATGGGAAAATATTGTTACTATCGTTTTAAGAAACACATCAAACATTTTTCGTCCACTTTGGAAACATACTTTTGCTTTGCCTTTTTATGAGAAAATAAATATATAAATAAATAAATAAATCGACACCATTCGAAATGGGAAAACATTGTTACTATCATTTTAAGAAACACATCAAACATTTTTCGTCCACTTTGGAAACATACTTTTGCTTTGCCTTTTTATGAGAAAATAAATATATAAATAAATAAATAAATCGACACCATTCGCATTTGGTTGCACGAACCATTTGACACACTCATACATATTTTCAAAATAGACTATTCACAAAATAACGGTAAGGTGGTTCATGATTAAAGATCATTGCAAGCACAACAAGTAATAAAATCAAAAATCAATGGGATCGAACGAGGTAAACGAGCAATATAATTTCCAACTAAAATTTAACTACATTAGAAATGAAAATACTTCAAATATATGACAAAAGTCTCGGGATAACAACAGCGATCTACGAATACATGGAGTAAAAATTGAATATCAACACAAGCGTTAAAAAAAAATAAAACAACGATCATAATTCCCATCGTCTCGAGTTGCACACACATTCCACCAAGGGTATACGGGGAGAGGGGAAGAATCACCTGGTCGAATAGAAATAATTTCACCAAGAGGATCGAGTTCTTTCACCTCTACAATACGGTAAAGTGGCTTCGCCTCCTCGCTTGTGTTCAATTATAAATAAATAACCACTTTAATGAAGATTTATAACATCATTCAAGTAAATACAGAATTTTAGGTTCCATTAACCCAAAGAAGGAAAGTCACGACGTCCATGAAGAGGACAAAAATACACTGGGTGACATACTCTCATTATCAAGTACTAGCGAAGTAGCAATCCAAAATAAATAATGGTATCTTGCCATTGACAATATTAAAATGAACAATTTAGGGCTGCCCAAGTTCAGATATAGACTCGCAAAGTCAAAGAAGGGATGTCATACGATCGAACCATCGTGACTCAAAACATTATACATACATCTTTATAAAATATTATACAAGTAGGCGTGTGTTGGGTAATCCATTTGCATATTCAAATCGATGTTACTTTGTATATTGTAAAACCGAACATTTGCACATTATTAATTTGTGTTACACCATTAAAGAATTTATACCTTTCATTTTCCAATCTTTACAAAGTTTTTATTTCTGGAAAAATTTCAATCTCTCGGAAATTATTAACATTAGTAGATGCGGTGACTCGGTTATCACAATCGACAAATCATTAGGTTTGAAAATCTCCATACTTGTGTCAAATCTCATTAATGTTCATATCTTAAGTACCAAAAACGTACATACTAAGAATTTTCCAAGTTTTACGTTTTTATTATTACAACTTATCTTATTACGTATATACAAATATCCATCATGACTCAAACTAGTCCAATTAACTCTTAAAAATCAATCTTTGACTATTTATAATACACATGTCTTCCTTAGAATTTGTATGCTATATTTTATTCACGCGACTCGAGTCAGGCGTCAAAGACGTTTCATGTAGTATTATCTCGGATAAATTACTGATTTTAGTCGAGACTTGAATCTCAAAAATAATAATAATATAATAATATAATAATTAATCAGAAATGCTTATTTCAATAATTCTAAAATGTAGAAGATTCAACTTTTAATCCTTAGCCCATGATCAAACAGTTTTTAACATTAACACATCTCGCAGCGGAATAAAACAAAAGTTTTTTTTCAAACGATTTTAAACAAGCATCATCGAATTATGCATAGTGATTCTCTATAACGACAATTAAATAAACAAATGATTTCCAATGATGTTCCATCAATGTTTAAAAATTTATTTCAAGCGTTAGAATTTCTCACTTATAGTGTATATTCCGATTTTATCCCAGTTTATTCACTACAACAAGTAACGTGTTCTAGTTTACACCAATGCATACGTAAACATAACCTTATGTTTAAAATAAAACCAATTTTACAAAGTTTTTAGCTCCAAAATATATGACCAATTCCTCTACTCATGTTTTATATTACAAGATACGCCAAAAGTTTGCTCTATTGACCCGAAAATTAATTCATACTAAATCCAAGTTACATATACTCAACAGTCATATCGTAAATTTTATTATAAACTCCTTTTTCAAATTATATTAAACAAATTCTTAACAAATCCATCACTAGCTTCTAGTATCAAATTATTAATATATAAAAACAAAGATTTTACGAGTAATATAAATTACTTATTATGATATACCAACCAAGGTTGAAGGAAAAAAAAATAATTTCACTTTGTCCATTTCTTCTCTGCACTTATTTTTACTTGTTACAAGACACATCATAAGTCATTTTTATCCAAAATTTTCATCCGCCAAGTATTAAATATGTAAAACACTTTATGTTTAAACCATTCAATCAACAAAGGTTAGTGCTTACTTAACTCACACAAATGCCGGACTGTAACACCCCACCATGGCGGAATATGGGGTGCGACGTATGGATATCATCACAACAAAGGGTGTCTCTATAGAGAAAACTAAAATGCAAATATAATGTCATAAAATGGCGACAAAAATGTCATGACAATATCTCAACAATGCAGGAGTCTAGGTAAGTAGGTAACAGTCGTACCACTTACCCAAGACAAACAATAAACATAAACCAAACAAACATATAGGTGCCAACATGTATCACTTATAAAAAAACATAAAGGTAAACTAAGAAGGAACGTGGATCTCCTTCTATATGCAATCCTAAGGCATCCAAGTCTAGCCACTTCTATCCTCAAGCTTAACCACATTCTCACCTAAAAGAGACACTAAAACACGTCAACATAAAGTTGGTGAAAGTCATAGGTTTAGACTCCAACGCTAAATCAGTTACAAGCTGTGAATAACAATCATCAACAAAAGAACATATGGACAATGTGTTACAATTATGTATTAACAACTATCAATCAAGACCAATCATACCAAACCAATCCAAGGCTCCTACCTTGCCAAACAACACCATGGTACCTTAGATGATCACCCTATGTACCTATCCCAAGGCCACTACCTTGGTAAACCACAAGGCCACTACCTTGTCAAACCACAAGGCCACTACCTTTTCAAACCACAAGGCCACTACCTTGTCAAACCACAATAACTGAGACGGCACGTGTCCCCCAATCCAAATCACACACAATCAAAAATCACATAGCAGTTAATCACATAATGTACACACAAGTCCATCTCAAATCACAAACACATTCACAACATCAATTTAGAAAATAACTCAACACAGTGTCTCTTCCATCCCATCTGGAATTCAAAATCAATATTAAACATAGGACTATGAAACTCACCTGATAGCTCCTTCACACGTCCTTGCACTAGCAACAAGCTAACAAACCAAAAACACGAAATCAATAAACGAACCAATCACTAAGATGGCTCATTAACCTATGATGGAAATCTAACCCATTCTCACATATTTACCTCATTAATAAGCTCTAATTACCCCATTACCCTTCCTTAACAAGTCCTTAACTTGGTTAAGTTTAACAACTAACCCGTTCGTATTTTACCCAAAACAGTCCCAGTTTTTAGGTCTCAAAACTTTAGGTCAAACGCCCACTTAAACCTAACCATGGTTTCTGTAAAAGGAATATTCACACCCTTACATATGTGGGCTAACACCTCCCACTTGCCCTAACCTTAAAGCTACTGTTAAGGCCCCGATATATATATATCTACTTTCGTCATTCCAGATTTCCTGATTTTAAACGTACTAAAAGTTTGTTACCATTAAGGGGTCTTACCCTAAACCACCACCTTAGCCCAAGTGCAGATATTAACTACAATATATAAACCATCTCTAACGTTCGTGAGAAGATCCCAATGCAACCCTAAGTGCCCCAAACAACCCAAAACTTAAAAAGAAAACAGGCTGAATTCAAAACTGTTTTGACCTCCAACTGTTTTAACCTGTTTTTGACCCACTTCCCGACCTCCAATTTAGTTCTCGTTTCTTTCATTGGAAAGCCACTTCAATTAGATTTCCAGGGGTACTTGGATCGTTAAATAAGATTTTATAGAACTCCCGATATGATCAAAACAATTGACTCAAAATCTGCCTAGTTTTTAAAAACGGGTTTTAAACAAATTGAACTAATTAATTACCCATAACCCCATCTAATACAAGCCCTAGATTATATGATCATCATATTATGATTATAACATCATTAATTTACTGATTTTATATAAACCCTAACCCTAATCCATCATAAGAATGATTAAGAAATCATTAAAACAATTAAATTAAAAAGGGATTTGAAGGTTTTACCTTATGATTAATGAAAGATGAAAAACCCCCAAAATTATGAAGAACCCTAATTTTTTTATAAGACTCACGAATTTCCTTCATCTCCAGGAGAAAAATAATAAATTTGGTTTAGTATATACATTATATAGGGTATGGGTGAATCCTAGTCCAACCCAAAGCCCACTTTCCTTTTTTTTTTCCTTTTTTTCCTTTTTTTTCTCTTCTAAACCGACCCAAACACCCCTAATTTCGTTTTTTCTTTATTTTTTTTCTTTTTATTGTTAATTAATATCTTATTAATATTACCTTAATTTACCTTAATTTATTTCAGCTCCTAAAACTCCCAAAACCTCAAAACCGTAAAACTAGTCAAATTTACGCGTTTTACCGTAAAAGACGTAAAATATACACTTTTATAAAAAATCTCAAATTTTGAAATAAACTTTATAATTAAGTCCTAAATGACCTAAAACCATCCCGAAAAATATTCATTTGACTAATTACCTTATCCGAGACCTCTAAATGCTAAACCGTAAATCCTAAAAAATACACTATTACTATAATACTTATACGTATACGTAACCACCAAAATATCACTATTTCATTTCATAGTCACTAACTGTGATCTCATGAACATGAATTAACCGTTCCTCGATTTACTTATGAGTACTCTATACTCATAAACGATAATCACACCAACCTCGTTCACACAAAATAAACACGTAAGCACAAAAATCAAGTAGTCACACATAAAATAACCTAAAAGTATGACCAAGTGACGAACCTCAAAACCACGGTTGTCACATCACTCCCTCCTAATAGAAATCTCGTCCCGAGATTTACTCCTTAGGATCAACACACAGACAACAAATCACACGAGGATATTTGTTCTAAATGAACTCCTCTCATTTCCACGTGAACTTCAGTTCAAGTTTCAAGATACCACATGTACAAAACAAAATTAAACCCATTGCCAAACTCTTGACCTCACAGTCAATAAATCTCGCAAATGACTCTTCGATAAAACAAAGACTCTTATTAGCACAAAACCCAAATAACCGGACATGCAAATATGCATCCTCAAACAACATTTACCAACCCCAATACATGAAATGTATCATGCATACAACTCATTTCCCCCAGGTAATTCTATGCTCATAAGCTAATGGTCTGATCTTCCCAAAGATCATAAATAGACCTACAAAACTCTACATCAACACTTACATCTTTCCAAATCATACCACCCGTTACTATGGGTGAAACTCCATACATAACTTTGTCACTAAATCTAGTGGTTTCCTCCTTTTCTACATAGCATCCCTTGTTGCTCTCATTCTGTCCACAAACACCATTACCACATTAGTAGCCTCTTTTACCAATTCTAGTCCACAATGAGGACAACTCACCCTATCCTTTCATATCGTGCCTCAAATGGCATTTATCGACTTCTAGTACGATAACTTTCATTATATGAAAACTCAGCCATCGCTAACGAGTTTCCGAACTACCTCTAAATCAATCACCCATGTCCAATTACGTTCATCAACTCCCTCCAGTCCGTATCCCAAACTACTTTAAATTCCAATTTCCTTACAAAGTGACCTATGACTGTCTTTCACATATCCATTAATTCTTCCAACTTCCCAACTACGTGACTTCTCATTCCTCTTGAAATAGGTGATGAATTAGTCAGTCTATCGACTATCACCCAACTCTCATCGTACTTAATCCCCCACCGCATTATGTATCCTTTCCACCAACTTCGTCCTTACATCGCCCTTTCTAAACTACTCCTATCCATGTAAGAAGTATAGTCTACGTCCCTTTCCTCCTTACGATTGTCCAAACCACGCAACATAAATGTTGACGCGTTCACTGCTTTAGACAACTCAACTCGTGCAACCCACATCCTTCATCCAAACCACTGTAATACATCATCCCTATAGTTCAAGTTCATCTCAGCTTCACCTCATCCTTCTTATTCCATGTCTCATCGACCATGCTTGCCTTTCCCAGATGGTACTTGGCCTTGCAATTTTCTTTCATCAATTAACTCCACCCATCACCTTTGCCAAATGTTCAATCAAGATGATTGAATATGTGTTGGATACGTTCATGATCCGTATAGATCATTCTCCACGTCTCGTACACCAAATGCCTCTAGCATTCTAGGCAGATATAACAGTCCAGCTCCACTAACTAAGTCTATCCAGTTCTTCCAAATCTTCAGTTCCTGCAACGTATAAGCGATCGCCTTTCTTTGTCGTCCTCGTACGTGTCCAAATCCCTGCTCCACGTATCGTCATGCTTCGCGAATTCATCCAGTCCTTCCGATAATGCCAAGATCTGCTCATCATCCAATCCACCTCTTCAGCCTCCAAAATGCTTCCTCGTCCTTCTTCACTTTGCCCCTTGCTGGTTCCACGATATGCCATCATCTCTGACTACTAGTCCTGGCCAACTAAATCCTAAAACTCACACTTAAAAATCTCACGTTTCATTCCCTTTACTAACAACTCCAAAACCAACACATAATTCGCCTCATCCTCCTTCTAAGATTTGAGTAGATCAAGATGTCGTCGATGCTCCCGATGACAACTCGTTTATAGACGTTCATGCAAACTCGGTTCATTGACTCCATGAAAACCGCTAGTGCTTTGGCGAAGCCAAATGCATAACTGTAAATCCAAAGCGTTCATACAACATCCTTAGCAATTTCAACTATGTCCTCCTCACACCCTCTCTTAGCGGCAATACGAATAAATTTCTTGCAATTTCTAACAGCTCTTGTTTTTAAATCACTCCATCAACGATTTGCCTTGGAAAGGCACTAACTACAACTCTTCTCACCTCTCCTAGTTGCTCTATTCATGGTTCTACCTCAAAGTAATAGGCAAACCTACTAAGATTCAGGAAATTTTCAGAAAGCATACATGCCTTACGAACAATATCCCCTCCCAACACTCTCTATGGCGCGTTACTTGTACCAATAACCATACATTCTGCAAACCTCTATTCATCTCCCTTGACACTCCTAAGAGACCTCATGACCACATTAGTTCGTCTACGAACTTCTTTCCTCCCGACTAAGGGCATTCCGACCGTTCTCTCATGGTCACCTACTTAAGCGTGTAGGCGCGACCAAGTCTTTCATACGATTACTTCAACGCTCCCGAATAATACGTAACCAAAACTACATCCTGAATCCACCAGATACGATCAACGAATCAAACCCACGGATAACTAACGACATTTCACGTGCACCAGTTAAAACAAGTCAATACCACGAGACTCAAAAGAAAACTCAAACCCAGTACGTGTATCAATTCAAAATGACCCATGACAACAAAAAATAATCCAAGAAACACCCAATGGCAACCATACATATTACGCCCCGCGACATATTATTTAAACCGTGCAAAAGATCGACTTTTCCAAAAGAATATATATCTTTTTTTTATTTACTATTACCTCCCACATCCATGTGACTCAAACAATCTACAAACAACCCTCTTGACGAACTCAAAACTCAACTCAAAAACAAGGTATCCAATGCATCCCATATCAAAAAAAACTACTATTCAAACTCAACCTCTAACCCGACACTTGCACAATAATTTCGGCCAAGATACTAACCTCCCATGACTATACATTCTGAATATTTGAAAAGTACGTTCCGAGTACATAATTTCTGGCTTTTGAATCACTCAAAAAGCTCTAAAAACGAACAAGTTATGACCAAATCAGTTTTATACTAGTTGTTTTAAAAAAAACTAAAGAATAAACTTAATGATTAATGTAATCCTTTTAAATGACAGATATAATTGTATGTGTAACCTTTATAAACTCAATTTAACCTTGTATTAATAATTATAAATGACGTGAATCGGCTAAACCCAATTATATAAACTATGTAAGTAGAAAGAAATTTTACTTCGCTTTATTTTAAAGAAAGTCCTTTAGAATTTGAAATATATAAGTGTTGATTAAAAAGAAGTCTTATGTTACATCTTGTTTCAAACACGACTCCAACACCTTACCCTTATTTTACCGAACACAACCAACCATCTAACTCGATATATACCGACCAAAAGAAATGCAAGACCCAACACAAAAGATTTCATTATCACAAAAGAAATCCCAAGTTATTTCAATAGACTTGAAACCAAAAACACCATTTTAAAACGTACACGTGAAATACAAAACTCAAAGAATACGCTACAAGACACACTTCAAAAGATTCAAAACGTCGTTGGAACTCCAACAAACTCTAGCACCATAAAACACGACAAACACAAGGTACGTTCAAGTTATAATAACTAGTGAACGACCATATACCATAACCTAACACGTAGTAGTATATATACATCCGCATATATATACCTATCGAATCTCCCAAACATACCCGTTATCATACATGTCAAGTCAATTAATTGCTTTATACGCTCGTTTTTCCATACGAGTAATCACCATCTCACCGTGCCACAACAAAACATAAAGCCCACCTCCAAAACCAAACCATATCGTGTGACCCCAAAATCACACAACACAACTATAACCCAAAACATATAACACACTAATAAAAATAGCCATATCGTAGACAGCCGTTACATAAACCCATAAATAATACATATACCCAATATCTACATCTCACCATATACAAGCATGTACTAATCCTCTTTCATGCAATCATACTTGAGAACCCATTGAAGTTGTGGTACTTGTATAACTATGTTGGCCACCATACTTATACAATTACCCTTTCCCCAATGCACTCCCTCCTATGATGACACTTATAAGAATCAATACAACATATAACACATAAATCTATCTACTCACATAAGCTCATAACCACATAACCAATAAGGTCCAAAACTCCATCTATAAAATAACATAATAAAACTCTTGGAATACAGAAATCCATAGTCTAGCTAAAACAGCCTAGACTAAATCCAAAACGAAAACATAATCAGTTATAAGTCATGTCGCCCATAAGAGTGGAAATAGCATAAGGTCCTTCATATTCACCTACTCCTAATAACTCGAACCACCACATGATTCTTAGGGAACATGATTAAACATCAAAAGAAAATAATACCCCTTAGGTACATAAAATAACCCAACAAAAGATAGAAACTACTATGTACCAAATTATGTACTATAATGTACATTATAAGTAAAATACGACAATGACTAGCGTGGGCGATTATGGTTAAACCGGCACTACTCACAACTCGAAAAGAAAATAACATGTGGCTAAGTATGAACTTACCATGGTTCAATTCATACCAGTCAAAACATCACAATAAATAACATTCAAACACATCAATTATAATAAAATGCACACATACTCCTATGACGCCTATATGTAGGGACCCTTAAGCTATAGACTAGGCTACGCGACTAGGCAACCTAATTCTCCATAACCATTGTCTCTGATACCATTCTGTAACACCCCACCATGGCGGAATATGGGGTGCGACGTATGGATATCATCACAACAAACGGTGTCTCTATAGAGAAAACTAAAATGCAAATATAATGTCATAAAATGGCGACAAAAATGTCATGACAATATCTCAACAATACAGGAGTCTAGGTAAGTAGGTAACAGTCCTACCACTTACCCAAGACAAACAATAAACATAAACCAAACAAACATATAGGTGCCAAAATGTATCACTTATCAAAAAAAATAAAGGTAAACTAAGAAGGAACGGGGATCTCCTTCTATATGCAATCCTAAGGCATCCAAGTCTAGCCACTTCTATCCTCAAGCTTAACCACATTCTCACCTGAAAGAGACACTAAAACACGTCAACATAAAGTTGGTGAGAGTCATAGGTTTAGACTCCAACGCTAAATCAGTTACAAGCTGTGAATAATAATCATCAATAAAAGAACATATGGACAATGTGTTACAATTATGTATTAACAACTATCAATCAAGACCAATCATACCAAACCAATCCAAGGCTCCTACCTTGCCAAACAACACCATGGTACCTTAGATGATCACCCTATGTACCTATCCCAAGGCCACTACCTTGGTAAACCACAAGGACACTACCTTGTCAAACCACAAGGCCACTACCTTGTCAAACCACAAGGCCACTACCTTGTCAAACCACAATAACTGAGACAGCACGTGTCCCCCAATCCAAATCACACACAATCAAAAATCACATAGCAGTTAATCACATAATGTACACACAAGTCCATCTCAAATCACAAACACATTCACAACATCAATTTAGAAAATAACTCAACACAGTGTCTCTTCCATCCCATCTGGAAGTCAAAATCAATATTAAACATGGGACTATGAAACTCACCTGATAGCTCCTTCACACGTCCTTGCACTAGCAACAAGCTAACAAACCAAAAACACGAAATCAATAAACGAACCAATCACTAAGATGGCTCATTAACCTATGATGGACATCTAACCCATTCTCACATATTTACCTCATTAATAAGCTCTAATTACCCCATTACCCTTCCTTAACAAGTCCTTAACTTGGTTAAGTTTAACAACTAACCCGTTCGTATTTTACCCAAAACAGTCCCAGTTTTTAGGTCTCAAAACTTTAGGTCAAACGCCCACTTAAACCTAACCATGGTTTCTGTAAAAGGAATATTCACACCCTTACATATGTGGGCTACACCTCCC
The DNA here is from genome assembly GCA_025667525.1 of Glebionis coronaria. NCBI lineage: Eukaryota > Viridiplantae > Streptophyta > Magnoliopsida > Asterales > Asteraceae > Glebionis > Glebionis coronaria. The sequence goes on along the minus strand of CM046876.1, from coordinate 240,151,030 downwards.
ACTTGCCCTAACCTTAAAGCTACTGTTAAGGCCCCGATATATATATATCTACTTTCGTCATTCCAGATTTCCTGATTTTAAACGTACTAAAAGTTTGTTACCATTAAGGGGTCTTACCCTAAACCACCACCTTAGCCCAAGTGCAGATATTAACTACAATATATAAACCATCTCTCATGTTCGTGAGAAGATCCCAATGCAACCCTAAGTGCCCCAAACAACCCAAAACTTAAAAAGAAAACAGGCTGAATTCAAAACTGTTTTGACCTCCGACTGTTGTAACCTGTTTTTGACCCACTTCCCGACCTTCAATTTAGTTCTCGTTTCTTGCATTGGAAAGCCACTTCAAATAGATTTCCAGGGGTACTTGGATCGTTAAATAAGATTTTATAGAACTCCCGATATGATCAAAACAATTGACTCAAAATCTGCCTAGTTTTTAAAAACGGGTTTTAAACAAATTGAACTAATTAATTACCCATAACCCCATCTAATACAAGCCCTAGATTATATGATCATCATATTATGATTATAACATCATTAATTTACTGATTTTATATAAACCCTAACCCTAATCCATCATAAGAATGATTAAGAAATCATTAAAACAATTAAATTAAAAAGGGATTTGAAGGTTTTACCTTATGATTAATGAAAGATGAAAACCCCCAAAATTATGAAGAACCCTAATTTTTTATAAGACTCACGAATTTCCTTCATCTCCAGGAGAAAAATAATAAATTTGGTTTAGTATATACATTATATAGGGTATGGGTGAATCCTAGTCCAACCCAAAGCCCACTTTCCTTTTTTTTCCTTTTTTTCCTTTTTTTTCTCTTCTAAACCGACCCAAACACCCCTAATTTCGTTTTTTCTTTATTTTTTTTTCTTTTTATTGTTAATTAATATCTTATTAATATTACCTTAATTTACCTTAATTTATTTCAGCTCCTAAAACTCCCAAAACCTCAAAACCGTAAAACTAGTCAAATTTACGCGTTTTATCGTAAAAGACGTAAAATATACACTTTTATAAAAAATCTCAAATTTTGAAATAAACTTTATAATTAAGTCCTAAATGACCTAAAACCATCCCGAAAAATATTCATTTGACTAATTACCTTATCCGAGACCTCTAAATGCTAAACCGTAAATCCTAAAAGATACACTATTACTATAATACTTATACGTATACGTAACCACCAAAATATCACTATTTCATTTCATAGTCACTAACTGTGATCTCATGAACATGAATTAACCGTTCCTCGATTTACTTATGAGTACTCTATACTCATAAACGATAATCACACCAACCTCGTTCACACAAAATAAACACGTAAGCACAAAAATCAAGTAGTCACACATAAAATAACCTAAAAGTATGACCAAGTGACGAACCTCAAAACCACGGTTGTCACACGGACCTCGTCATATATACTATCAAATTTAAAATAATAAGACAACAAGAACACAAATGAAATAAACGAAGCGAGAATACGTATGTCAACTAAATGTTGTTATCGGCCTCGGATGAGTCTCGAAATCATACTCCACAAAATTAACACAAAAACCAATCAAATTCCTAGTTATCGCGATTGATCACAACGCTAGTCTATTTTAAAACACATCTTTAAATTCAAGTAAAATGGTAAACAACGATTAAATGATGATGCACCTCAACCATGTTTCATAATATACACACGTAATCGCCGCTAAAACGTACGCATCATTGATTATACTTCGGTTATGTTATAGTTACACGAACTAATATATCAAACCCATAAGGGATGAAGGAAATACAGTAATACGTGAGTAATTTACGTTCCAAAAAGAAGATGTCCCAAAATGACACACCACCGTGCGATAACGACAATCGAGATCAATCTAGTCGATATACAATATGTTACGAAGAATTATTTACGTATCTAGAATATCAAACGAGGTTTACACTCAGTTATTCGAACAATAAATTAATTATCAAGATTGATAATTTGCGGTGAGGCCGAATTCTCAACAAAAACGCATTATAACATGTACGATAATCACGCAAGGACCATTGCTTCGCGTGCAATGCCTTTAAATACCATAGTATATACATACTTATACATACAATCATTCCTACATACACGTAAGATTACAACGCAGTGTTGCCATGTAATGCAATGTAGCCCGTTATGCCAAATACATGCAACTTATAAGATAGTCGTATAAATGTTTGCAAAATTACGATATTAAGTACTCGACGTACACAACAATATATCTCAATATATATCATAGTATTTACTTAATAAATAGTAGGGAATTCATATCAGTTTGAGGGATACATCTAAAATATAAAGCAATGCTAAAGAAATCTTACCGTATGCAGGATAGTTGTGTGCTTGGACAATTTCTTACGACACCAAAAGTTATAGTTTAGGGTTTTTCAAAAATGACCTAGTTCTCTATAACTCATGGCTCTGATACCAATCTATAACACCCCCAACAAATGCTATGCGCAGCGGAACTACAACATTTGGGTGCTAGGTAGTTATCATCACACATAAGCTATATTAAACGACTCAAAGAGACGTAAAAGTTTAAACATAAATTAAAGATTGATTAAAACATCAAAGTCTACCGTTTTCCAAATCCCAAAAATGATACAAAATAGAGTTGCGTTTAGGTCCCCACTGAATCTCAACCCAAAAGTACATTTTCGTTCACCTGACATAATATAAATTATTTAAGTGCTAAAAGGGAGGAAAAACAAAGTAGACCGCCAAGCCACAACAACTTCCATCCTCGCATGCTCTGCTGCTATCAATCTTGGTCACCTGAAACACATGCTTAAAACCGTCAACACAAAGGTTGAGCGAATCTATATGTTTATCAAATCATAAGTTGAACATAAGTATTAAAAACCAATCATGATCATTCAATAGCATTGTCGTACTCACAATCTATTATTCAAGGATATTATCTTTAACAATAGGTAATAATTGTGTTTAAGCTCGTGACACTAATCCGTTAACTCAATCACCCGCGTACATTTACCGGCATGATTAAGATGAAACCAATGCCCCTTCTAAAGGCATCAGTTTCAATTATACCTTATTTCTTATCACAAGTTATCCGTCCGCAGAGTGTACTCAACGTACTAGCTCTCGTCTCGGATAGGGTCGTCAACCCCATAGTACTATCAATTGTATAATCGGCTATCTCCAACCCACACAAGGGCAAGACAATAGTTAATAGTTCAAGAATTTAGGGACTTTTGCAACTAGGTACTCAACACAATTCAAGGCAACATTCGGGTCCAACAATCATTCATGACTTATGTTCTTTTCATTTAAATAACATGCATCCCCCTCGCGGGTAAAAACATTTGAAATAAGTAAAGAGCGAGCCTATAGACTCACCTGGCGTAGTAGTAGTGGTTCTAGTGAAGACATAACGAGAAATGTCACCGACGACGTGGATGCCCGGGAAAATCAAACACTTGACCTAAAAATCAAGGTACGTAAACCAAATCAATACTCCGTGTACATTATTGTACTAAACACACTCATATGAAAACACTTAATGCTTATGAAAACTCACGCCAAACCCAAACAAGTAAATGCTACTAGACTTATACCACTTATCTATGTTATTAAAGTTACTATCCATTTTACAATTTTGCCGATACTTATCAAAAGTATGGGCTGTTTGCTATGACTTAAGCACATATATAAATTTCAAGAAAATTCACAAAAATACCTCATGACCTGTATAAAAACCATATTTAATCCCATGAAAAGTTTTCACTTCTATGACTCGTTACACATCACATTTCTAAACATACACTTTTAGGACTGATTTTGCACGTTGACCATGTTGGACTTGTTTGACCCATTTAAAATACACCATTGACTACTTTGACTCGTAAGTCTAAAAATAGACTCACAAGTGCAGGTTTGAAACCAAAATTTTACTTTCAATCATTTACCAAACTCTATCTATGGTCCCCGGGATTTGACCCAAAACCAAACACAAATTCGGATTGTGTTGGTTCTCATCTCCCGGTACACGTATTTTCAAAATAACATAACTTTTGACTCGTTTGGAGTCGTAAGCTCTACTTTATACCGAAACGAAGCTAAGACAAAGCTCTACAACTACATACAATGCTTATGACCTGTTTACAAAGTTAAACCCACAAAAATAAGCCCTAAACAATCTGGTCTAAGATCACCCTTCCAAAATCATTCCAAAACTTGTTTCCAATCCATTCTATCATTACCTAAACCTATGCTAACCACTTGTAATCATAGCCAATCATCCAAGCAGCCTATAACAATATGAAAATCGAATCCTCATCAAAACCTAAAGCCTAAATCATACATGCAATTAGTGTAAATCATTTAAAACATCACAAACATGATTCTAAACATAACCCACAACACATAAGCATCAAAATCATCAAGCCACCACCAAACCCATTTGGCCGTGGGTTTGGTGTAGCCAAAACACCCAAGAAAACAGCCCCTCCAACTTGTTTTATTGAATATTTAACATTATAAACACATGAATTAAACTTGTATACCATTTAATTAGATCAAAATCCGTTTTTGAAAAATCATAATTTTTGGAAAAATCAAGTTGTTGCATGTTTGTTTTTGTTGGTGAGATTTACTTACAAGATGAATATAAAGGATGGTCTTTGATTAGATTTGTCAAAAACAAAAAAAAATGATGGTGGTGGTGGTTGCGTGGTGGGTGGCCGGCGGCCTAGAGAGAAAAAGAAAGAGATGATGTTTTTTTTCTTTTCAAAATGAAGTGTGTGTATGTCTTTGTTCCTTTTTGTAAAAATGGAGGGACCCAAGTGGTAATTTTTGCTTTATTTTGGCCTTACTAATAAACGACCATTTAAAGAGCGGGATTTTGGCTAAATGACGGGTTTTGAAAATTTACGGGAGTCGGGGGTCGTCCCGAACACTCGAAAATACTTTTAAATGGTTCAAACACACACAAAACGAATATACACATGGTTCCGACTCGACTTAACATGTAACAAAAATAAAATCTCGAAAAACTCAAATATCGATCACTCGATAACAAAAGATAAATTTTGGGCATCCTCCGCTATCGTAGTCGTCATCGGTTCTTCTTAAACCGTCAAATGTTAAAATTACGACCGTAAACGTTGGTTTCAACTTAAACCGTCAAATATATAACAAACGAAATTTCTTAAAAATTTCAAAAATATTCGTAAAATAGGATTAAATAAATGACGTTGGGCTCGGGATATCACATCCATAAGTGAGCCACAACTTAAGAGAGATGCTCATACTGAACAACTCTTGAGACAATAACTTAGCATCCTACGGCACATTCACTGGTATTACATAAAAGGCCTATTTTCAATAAAAAATAGTTTTGACCAAAGAGAAACTTTACTACAACGAATCCTTCTAATTTGAGGAGACAATGGATCGATCCAAGTTTTAAAGCACAATATACTTCAAACACCTTGAGTGACCCGCTCTGATACCAATTATAGAAACTAGAAGGAGGGGGGGGGGGGGGTTGAATAGTTTCTCTTCAGTTAATGTCCTAATTAAAATTATTTCAATTAGGTTTGTGTCAAAACTACCTTTTACTTGAAAGCTAGTTGCATAGTGGTTAGGTTCAATTCTAAAAGCATTAACAATGATAAGTGAAACTGAATGCAATGCAAGAATGTAAATATAAGTAAAGAGAAGGAAATACGCAACCTAAAGAACGACACCAAGATTTATAGTGGTTCGGCAATGAAGCTCTATTCTCGTTCCTACTCCACTCCTCGAGTACACGTTACTCGAGATTCTCACTATATCCACAAGCTCCCTTCTCGGCGGAGAAAATCTTACAACGTCGCTTACACTATTTTCCGATACTAAGCTAAATGTCGAGACCTAATTTTAGCTAGGACCAATCTACACACGTCGCCTACTTCACCATTTTGCGACACAAGGCTAGATGACGAGTTCTAATCGAAAGCTAGAACCAATCTTCGTCACCCATCTTCTTTTCCGACACAAGGATAGATGTCGAGTTGTAATCAAAAGCTAGAACCAATCTTCACAACTCTTCACTTTGAAGCTAAGTGAGAACTCACAAGACACATACACACATCACTTTAGAGTTTAGTGAGAACTTACACACAAAACTTAGAACTCAATAAAACATATCCATGTATACACATGTAACTTTGATCCACACAAGACAAATCTAAGTATACACATATACAATGGTTTTACACAAGACTAATACAAGTATTCACTAACACACTGGATCAACAAAACACTAATCCAAGTTTCCAAAAATACACTGGATCTACATAAGACTCAAATAAAAATGATGAACATGACTAGATCTAAGGTAGGTGGATCTTCATCAAGGCTTCATCTTTAATCACATCACAAATGTGTGAATGATCTTCTCTTTGGACAAGTAAAGAAGGGGATCAAGAGGATAATAATAAGTAAACATACTTAGCACATTAAGTGATCATTTACTAATGATTAGGATATAGAAAAGAGAAAAGAGGCAGAAAGAATGTCCAAAAAGGTTCATGAAAAATGCAGATTTGATCCACTATTTATAAGAGACAAAGGCCAATGGCTATCTGCCTGCGGTTCCTTATTTGTCACTGTGGTTCCTTATTGATAAAGAACCGCAAGCCTATTTAAGGAACCGCGGGTAGTAGACTCCGCTCCTTTTTGTCCTTTAGTGGGGAAGTAATATCTGAGGTAAGTTTTACCTTCAAAGGATATTTCTATGGCATTTGGAATATGCCATATTCAAATTTATATTTTCCATTTTAAAAAAATATTTTCTTAAAAAGAATGTTTATTAAAATATTTTGTCACATTTGAAAAAATGTCAGTTATAAGGCTAATCACTTTTTATGATCCCTAAACATGATTATTACCTTGATGATAGTGTTTGTTAAATAATTCATCTTACGATTGTCTTTGACGATAAATGTCTTTTTACTTTGTCGTGATCAAAACTAAGAAAGATTAGTTAACATTAATAGTGTTTTTAGGCATCACTTGCATTAACATTCTCCCCTTTTTTGATTATGACAAACTATAAACTCATTTATGTAAATTACAAAATTATTTTAATTATTAACGAGTTTATCACTATCATTTCTCCCCCTTTGCCGAAGCAAAAAGGTTAGCACATGTCTTAGAAGAAGAGAAGAATCAAATTTGCTAGTAGCTCTCCCTTGGTGTTTACTCCCTCTAGCTTGGGGCACCAAGTGATTGAGCTAAGGTGACAAGCTACATACAAAGGTTAGTAGATAGAAAAGAAACACCAATGTATATATTAGTCACTACCTACTAAATAACTTGAGAGGGAGGAAGAAAATAAATCTCAAATTACAAGTAAGTATTTGCTAAGTATGTCCAAGGAGGGTGTTTTGAAAAAATCAATGTACAATTGATGGAATAAAGGTAGAAAAGAAACATCTATACCAATTGTAATGATAATATGTCAAAGGGTTAAAAACTTAACATTGTTGGACTTCCCCTAAAAGCAATTGAAAATTTTAACCACGATCAACCCTTAACAATATGCGTGATAAAGAATTAGCGAGAAAAGAAATAACACACATAACAATCATATTACAAAAATATGAAAGAAAACACAAGGGAAATATTCATGCACACAATATAAATATTAAACCAACAAGTACGAAAAATAAACAACATTAACATAAACTATTCTAGTAGTGATAGTCCTCCAAGATTGCTTAGGTTTTTATTTGACTCAAACAATTAGAACACAAAATGTGCTTTAATTGGTAAAATAAGACGACGCGGCATCATTCGAAGATTTGTTCACGAGAACAAATACTTTGAGAGGAGGTCGAGTCAGAAGAAATTCAAGAAAATTTAGCTTGTCATACACATGAGCAAGTTGAATTAGTTGAAATTGACAACACACACATGAGCTTCCATGATGCAAAACAAAGTCGTTTGATGGGAGAGGACCATCAAAATAAGAATATGGTGGTGGAGAAGGAGATTGAGGATAAGAGAGGTTTTCACAATGCCTTGAAAGGATGGGGAAAGAAGAAAGGTCATTGAGGTGAGGTATGTTGCAAGGTTTAGGTGGTGTTGGAAGAGCTTCTCTTTCTCCGGTAATTGGATTGATAGAGAATCATTCCAATACTCAATAAGAGAGAAAGAAGAAGTCTTGCAAGGTTTGGGAGAATAGGTATCATGTTGATCCTTATTATTCTTGATCCAAACGGGTCGAACCGAGATTTTCGGTTTCTTAGAAAGCTTAGAGGAAGAAGCTTTGGGTTTAGAGGATTGTGACAAAGAGATGTCAAGGTTAAGATGAGAATAATTAGACATTGTGAGGGATGAGAACAAGAACTCCCGAAACAAGAAGATTTAAAGAAAATAGACAAGGCAAAGATTTGAAATGAAAACAAAAGGTTTGAAGGAATGTTTAGCCAAAATTAGCAAACCAAGAATCTTTAAAAATACTAAGGTCAAAGAAGAAAGACCAAAAACGAGCCAAAAAAAAGGCTGTTGTCCGCGGGATCCATATTGATATGGAACCGCACGACAATTAATTATCCACGCACAATGGACATGAAAAATCGATTTTACAAAGTTTTAAGAAAAGTTTAGACTCTTTCAAAATTAAGAAAATCTTGGATTTTTACCTCTATTAGCACTAGATTATGCTTTGGTTGCACAAAAGGCAACACATTCACAAAGAGTGTCTTGACAAAGGGTGATAAAATATTTAGATAACATTTTGATCCAATTTTATTCAAGTTTTTGAGGTTATGATAGATTAAGGTTCAATTTTAATTAAAGTGAAGTTGATTAATGTGATCACATAGGTTGAAACACACAAAGGATTAATCTATTAAACATCTTCATGAAAAACTCATGAAGGAAAAAGGAAATACAAAAGAAATAAATAAAAACTAACAATTACAATGTTAGCTAATATAGTTTCATGATTTGGTGGACTTCCCTGGCTTGATTTTCTTAAAAAAAACATTTTTAGAAAATCAACATTCATCTCCTAAGAGGTGGAGGCAAGGTAAACAAAGTTAGCAAGAAATCTTGCAACCTCCTATAAAGACCAAACATATCCATTCTTAGGTTTTGAATGATGTAGTTATTATATAGGCAAAATGGACAATTAGTGCCATGAGCTTCTTGAAAAGAAAACAAGTATGGATCATTCATAGAGGTAGTAATAGGAACACCCAAAATTGTAGTGTTAGAGGGAGGAGGAGGAAGAGGCATCGTGTCCAATGGTGATATGGGTGAGTTTGGTGGGGTGAAAGGCGAGGTAACCAAAGGCTTAACCTCTAGTCATCCTCAAAAGGAATGCTTTGAAGAGGTTGAGGATTCACTTCCAAGAGAGGACTTAGAGTGAAGGGTGAATACAATTCATTCATCATAGATTAGAAAGAGGTAGAACCATGGGAATGGTTAGTATCATGAGTTGAGCTAGTCTTGCATGAAGCAAGAGGTGGTGAAGGTGATGAAGAAATGAGAATAGGAGATATCTCATTCTTGGGTGTAAAAAAAGATGAAGAACCTTGTTTAGGCAACTTGATCTTAATCTTAAGGTTTCTTTTGGTGGTAGAATGTTTAGAGGATTTTGAAGATCATGTGGACACCATGGTTGTGGACACAAAGTCATGTAAATCGAAAGTTCGATCACATGAACACATTAGGATTAAAATAGTAGCTAATCCAAACACAAAGTATTAGTTTAAACCAAAGACTAAACGCAAAAAATAAAACAAGTCTAATGAAAGAAAGAAATAATCCAACATTACACTAATGTCAACAAACATGTCAACAAACTTATATCATTCCCAAAATCTTCACTTGATCATCATTTCTTCTTGCCAAGATTCTTGATCATTTTACTCAAAGCCTTGAATGCACTATTGACTTCGTACGATGTTCGTACAACTCCCCTCAAGTTTGAAGGTTATAATGGTAGACATCCTCAAGTCCGAAGTTATCCGGAAGTGAACTTGAGGCATAATGAGGAGGAGGGTTGATTTGGTCTAACCCATCCATGAAAATGTTCATAGATGGGGCAGAGTCACTCGAAGAACCAACATGAGCACTAGTTCCCGCACCATCACCATCCCTTGGCGATGCAGGATCTTCCTCATTATCGGATTCTTGTGGGTAATTCCTTATTGTACCTCGATCACTTCTAAGCTTTCATGGTCGCACCTTTTGAATAGGAAGCATTACACGATTAACCGTTGTGAACCGGGAGAGATCGATTTCGAGGAAGTCTTGACGCACCCTTTTAATAAGGCGAGTGAGGATCATGGCATTGAGAAGATTGACTTTTAGTTTCGAGAGGACATAATCGATCCGTCGAGTGATGAAGTATGTAATATTGTACTTGGTGGAGGTGATGTGTCATACACGCCGAAACATGATCCCAGTTTCCACCATGGAAAAATACATTCTCCCTAAGAATGTCGGCCCAACGAACCATACATTCATTTAGATCGCAAACGAGTATCTCATGGCTTTTCAAAGACCACTTTTTTGTGTGGATACTACTTACAACGAAATAATTACGTTTTTAGTGATGAGATCAAGGACGAGGTCAAGCTCCAACATATCGGTGTCATATGGAGGATTCTCAATACACTTTAACAAACCATCAAAATTCTACGCATCCGTGAATCGACATTGACCTTCATATGGCACTTCTAGTGCCTTACCAAACTCCTCGAGAGAGTATATGATGAGTTTACCATTAATGGTGAACCTAACAAACATTTCATCATCATTATAGATGAGGGAATATGTGCTAAAGAACTCTAGGAGGAATTTGGGATATATGACTTCATTGATTTCTAGAAAGAAATCAAAATCAATTTCACTAAACATAGATTTTATAGTCATACTCATCAAAGTCCCCATAGACAACTCTATCCTCATGTAAACAACGTTTTTGAAGTAAACGATAGGAATTAGCAAGAGTTACTGAAGGACAAGAGTCGGTAAGGTTAGGCATATAGTTCCTAGTGTAGTTGTGATTCTGTTGATATTCTGAAGGCATGATTAGGCACCTAAACACAAAAATAGTTTTCCAATCACTCTTATTTTACTTAGTGAACAAAAATAAAAATCATGAGAATGTGTTTAATCAATTGCTTGACAAACAAAGGATTGATCCTTATCATTCTTATGTTCATAATGTACCCATTTCATCTTTGACTAATACATATGATTCATGCATGATCAAACATGAACATTGAACATTGGTTTTTCAAAATTCGTTTTTAGGTAAGCATTAACAATGCAATTACCAATGTGTTCATGGGTTAATATCAATTCCATCATTTAACCAAAATAACTTACTCAAAACTCGGATTGTTCTATAAGTGGGTATTAGTGAAATCGCAATGAATTCAAACCGAAGGAATCATAACATTACAACTATGTCAACCCATATTCCTAATTAGGTTCCAATTTGATTTTAATTCTACAAATCCCCAATTATAAGAATAAGAACCCTAGAACAAATTGATTGAAATTGAATGAATATACTTACAATTAATTGATGTTGGAAGAAGGATGAGTGAAATCCAAGTCTTGGAATCAATTAGTTTTGAGTGAGAACAAGAAGGCACGACGACAGAAACGACGCGAATAATCCAGACCCGGAAAGGGGAATTGAAGCTTTTGAAAATCAACAATGGTGGTTTTGGTTGAGAACCCGTCGTCTATGAAGAAGAAAGGGTGGGGTTTTTTTGAAAAAGTGATTTTTAATTAAAATCAGAATATATTTAGTCACTTAGTGGACCGCCGTTCCTTATAGATAAGGAACCGCCGGTTTGAACCGTGACAAATAAGGAACCGCTCACAAAAGACAGTTTTAAACCAAGAAAATTAATGAAATTTTCAAAACCAAGTTTTTCTAAAATACTAAAAATATATATCAAGCTTTTGGGAAATCATTGGATCACTTCAATACTAGGTAATAATGCCTTAATGAAGGATTACGAGTTAAATCGAGACCGAATAAGACCGATACGGAAAAACGACTACTCGTAAGAAAGAAACAAAGAAGAGAGAAAACAAGAGGAGTGAATCAAGGCTAAGTTCAATGCTCAAGAGATGAGTGACAATCTTCAAGTAGTAGAAACGAAGAGCTTGTGTCACCTATAGTGGTTTAAGATGTGCCTTTCTGGCGTAAGTCTAAACGGATTTGGTAATGAACCATACCAAGAAATTTTATTAAAATAAAGTAAGATCACTTTCAATACAAGTCTTAAACTGTAGTAACACGAAATTTTAAATCAACATTTAGACCAAGTTCTAATACTATTTCTAATATTCGGACCAATATTTATTAATCGAATTTTATTTGTCATTTTCTTTCGATGAATAATATTGAACTCTCGACTAACCGGCAAGGTTAGGGCTTTAACGTATCATATACGTGTCATTTATTAATTATCGGCAAAGTTTATGTCCGTTATCTATCGTAAATATCCTCGTTATGACGTAGAAATATTTTCTATTGTCGTCATTTTAATTTATCATTTTACGAGCATTATTCGTAATTTACGTTAAAGTTTTTGTTGTCATTCGTTTATACGACGTGTTAACGTATATTAAATTATAAGTCCTCGTTTAATCCTCGAAATATAAATTTTCTCCGAATGTCAATGGTTTTTTATATTGAACGTTTATTTTTCATATTTAACGCATATCTTTCGAATCACGTAAAATTTAAAATATCAGACCTCGATAATACACAAACTAATAACTTACAAAACAAAATTTGTTTATATCACGTCTCACATACTACTTGTTTGTGAGGTGTAATGAGGAGAACACAACACTCGAACACATTTGGGACAAGTGTTGCCTACATTTACATGACTTAAATCTTCCCATTCATTTACAAAACAAAATAAGACATACAATAACACATACATAACTCTCTTTGTCCATCTTTTTCTGTCTTGGGTCAATAACACAACACAACCATCTATTTTATTTATATTCTAGTTATCTTGACCTTGTATATTGAAGTTTTGATGACTCTATTAGTACCTTTGGGTAAAGATTCATCTTTAACATCATAATCAACAATTTGAAGCTTTATGGGGCTGAAGAAAAGAAAAAGGATTTTACATGTTTTGATAAACTTCAAGAAAGTGTTATTAGGTAGAGTGGTGATTATCTAAAATAAGAATGATTATTGGTTGGCGTAGAGTTGTTGTAAATTCATCATATCCATCGTAAGAATCACTTTTCTTTCGTTTTATTTATTTCTATTAATCCTTTTATTAGATATGTAATTTACTACTTGTTTCTGTCTATAAATTATCAAATAGTTAATTATAAGTTTTGGACATTGTATATTGATTTGGATAAAAGAAAACTAGCTTAAACAAGCCTTGAATAATTGTTGAGAATTATGTTATTAGATCAGTACCAAAAACGTAAGACTTGTGGAAACTCAGTAGGTTATGATCATTAGATAAAAATGTAGGGTGATAAGCCTTTGTTTTTTGGTGATTCTTCCGGGTCGCTCGTCTCGTGACGATGCGCGATGAATTAGATATGGCCGAAACAATAAAAAGTGCCGATTCCGAACATGTTGTTTAAACGGACTGAAAACTCCAAATATTTGTATACTGACCCCTAAATATGTAAAACTAAAAGTTGTAGCTAAACATATGTAGAATACAAATGAATAGGATAGTTTTCTACGGATAAACGGTTTGGAAATGATGACCAATTCGGTGAGAATGAGTTCGGCTGCCAAAAACAGCCGACTCTTTTAAGTGATAAAATGAGCAATGCGCTATGATAAATATAAATTAGGAGAAATTGAACTTATAATAAGTAAACTACATAAGTTAAGAATGACTTTGGTAAAAATAGCTCATCCATATTATTTACAGTTTAGGAGAAATGATCTAATCTACGAGACATGTCAGGAAATTGTAAGAATTGGACTATATTAAATTAATGTTAACGTGACAAATTTTATAAAAATCGAAGTTGTATGACCCACTGTCGGGAGTTGTAGACTCAGTTTTATACTTATATTTAGAGAACCCAAGACCCGACCAATGTGATATATTAAGTCGTCAACGCTTGGAGGCGTTTTAGAACCCGTAATGCATATAAAGTGCATTTGGGCCATGAAAGCCCAAGATACACTTATAATGGCTATTGGGCCATTATTGGGCCTAATGTTAGAATTAATATTTAGATTCAAACCTGATCATATAATAGGCTTAAGCCAATTGGACATTTAATAGGCCATTAATGGGCTATAATGGGCTTCATTGCCAAACTGGAAAAATATATGTTAAATTGTTATAAAAAGTCTTGTGAAAAGTTTTATAAAACTTATACAATGTCCAAACTTACTAAATGAACTATTTAAATATATGTATGATTTATTACTCGTCTCGAGCCTAAGACGCGTCTCGTCATGTTAGTCTCGCTCGATCATATGTCGATCGTTCAGCGTTTCATTCTCGATCAACGAGTAATTGTTATCTCGTGAAATTGTGGATCGACTATTGGACGTTGTTCCTTGATCTACGTGTAATTGCTATATCAGGTGAGTTCATAGCCTCGCTTTTACTACTTTATATGTGTTTATCAACCTGCGAGGGGGAATACATGCTCTTGGTATAAAAATATACATTGTTTATGCTTTTGCGAGAATACATGTTTTTGAATAAACATGCGATGTTTGGCTATATTCTTTAAATGAATACAAGTTGTTGTAGATGAATGTAAGATGGTTGATTAAATGTTTTTGAAAGATGAACACAAGCGTTGATTGTATTGATTGTGAGCCGATATTTGCTAAGTGTTGTATTTCCAAAATTTGAAAAGTCCCTAAAACCTATGAACCGTTAGCTACCTATAATGGGTAGGCGCTGCCACAGACGGATGGATCCATCGAGGATGGGCCCCACCTGGGCAGGTCGCACATGTGGGTTGGAGGCTCAGTCAGGTGTGTTGTATGAGAAGTAAGGGGGTATTAGGCAAGACACCTGACGGGCATTATTTATACTTAAGGTTTCGGTGTCATGGCTTAGTAGAATAGCGCGGACTTTGGATATTGTATGTGTTACAATATTAGCAGTGGATGAGATTCTTGTGTTCAAATGCTTTATAGTTTATTTAAAAACCCATGATTGTTTATTTAAAAACCTAGAATTCACTCAACCGTTGTTGATATTGGAGTTTTTGTACACCTTTAGGAAAAGGATGCACAAAGTAGGGCAAGTGTGCACGACGATTTAGGAAAACCGTGTGTGAATGACCCTAAGTGAGTTCGTTCTCGAGGAGGCAAGTGCGTTGTGTATTGAATTGATATTGATTTGTGATTATATGATTGAGAAAGAAATGGGATTAGAAGAGAAAGACGGTTACAAAGACGGATTAAACTACGACGAAAAAGGCGAACACGCAAAACCGTAAATAGTGCCAAAATTAAAATTTTAACCTAAAAAACTTCTAAAAATTACTAAAAATCCCCAATAATATTCTAAGAGTTTACAAAAAATCCAAACTTGCTAAAACCTTTTAATTAATTCAATAATGACTTTTTAATGCTAATTAAAGCCCTAAAAATCACTTTTAATTATTAAAAAGCCCTAAACAAGATCTAATAGTTTGTAAACCTCAAAAATATCCTAATTAAGCTAAAAACTATTTTTAAAAAATTTTAAAACCAAATTTAACTATTTTTAAACACTTAAAAACTATTAAAATCTATTAAATCTTAAATTAATTCTAGAAATTAAATGAAAAGTCTAAAAAAATATTTGGAAAGTGACAAAACTCCTAATTAAGTGTCCTTAACCTAGGAAAAATGAAAAAACTAGAAAAAATGAAACTTTAATTTTTAATAATAAAATAATATTAAAATATTCAAAAAATAAAAGTTTGTAAATAAATTCTAAAAAATTACCAAAAATCCTAAATAATGTAACTAAAACAAAAATGCAAACCAAATTTTCTGGAACCTATTTAATAATTTTATATTAAATTTTAAAGTTAGCTAAAAACCCTAAAATCCAATAAAATCAAAAATAAGCTAAATTGAAAACCTAATAAGCTGTAAACCTCAAAAACATGATTAAAAACCTAAAAACTATTTTTTCAGATTTTTAAATTACTTTTTACTATTTTTAAACGACTTTCTAAAATAAAAACTTAAAATAATCCTAATAAATTAATAAATAATGAGAAAAATAAACTTTTTGCTCAGAAAAATCAATAACCCTAATAAAAACCTAAGAAAATTGTTAAACAAGAAAAAGCTTAAGGAAATAAGTTAGGAACAGCTTATTTACAAGCTGTTATCTAAATAAGCTATAAAACACAAACACCTTAAATATCTAATGAAATGAAAGGTAAACGTAAAAAGCCATCTAGATCACTGGTAAACACGCTAGCCCTTGGAAAGCAAGGTCGCGTGTTCGAGTCCAGGCAGGGTGTGCTTTTTGCAAATTTTTTTTCTTTTTTTTTTACTTTTAAAAACTCAATCTAGTGACTAATTTAAACACAAAAACTCAAACACAATTCAATTTTAACCAAGATTAAGGCCTAGGAAAGCCAAAACGTGCCCAGTTTTGCACTGGTATCTGATGAACACTTATGGTGTTTCTTCACAAGTGAAAAGAAAAGACAAGAGGGCTTGTCTTGTGATTGTGGTGTATTTGTTGGACAATGAGGGCACCCTTATACTCTTTGGAGTATAAGGAGTCAGAATCAACACAAATATAAGCAGGTTGCAACACAAAATCAAGCACACAATAAGCAATAAGGTTACTGATCTAGCTAAATGTTTCTGATGAGTACTTGCTGATACACAATGCACACAAATGAATTTCAAAAGCTCATAACCAGCATATAAATCCACCAAGTGACATACAATCAACTCACACTCCTTCTTAAACCTATTTTCTAACAGATTAACAAATTTGAAGGCTCAAATCCACACAAATGATCAGAAAAGTCAAGTGACAGATTTCAAGCTAACTTTTCCAACTTTTAAGCATGCAATGTGTTCTAAACTTATCCAAACTGAGACTTAAGCACACTAAACACCTAAGTACTAACTAATGAGTGTATTCTAACAGCTTTTAACACATAATCAACCAAGTGAACTTAATTAATATGCAAATCCAAACACCCCTTTAACTTGACTGAAATCAAAATTTTCAAAGCAACTTAACACAAAACTCAATCAAATCAAATCTAAGCTGTCTAAACATGCATACAAGACCTATATAAGCAATGTTAAACACTTAAACCAACAAACAAGTAAATATCATGCAATTCACATAAACATCATATAAAAAACAGAAAACTTGAAAATGAAATTGGAATGAGGGTGCTACCTTAAGGGTCCTACATCCAGGACCCTTAGTGGTTGAAAAACCACCTCCAAACAAGCCCGGGCTTGTTCTGAACTTTGTTGAGATTTTGATGAAATTTTGCTTAACAAAAAATGAATAAGATTGGCCCTTGTTTAGAACCTGCTAAAAACAAACCAAAACAACAAGAGTGACCTGGAATATGAGCCAATGAGCTATAAGGATGACTTATAGACAAGTATCCTTATAGCTTATAGCTTTTTAGCTGAAACAGTAATGTAAGAAAAATAAGCAAAAAGGTTTTTTACCTCACTTTGCCCTTTTTACCCAAACTTTTATACCCACTACACCTTGATATCTCCAAGATATCAGGGTTGTATGGTCATATACAAGCTTGAATGTAGAAGCTTATGTGGTTTAACAACCTTTCTAGCTTAACTTGAAAAGAAAACTTGAAATCAGAAACTTTTGAACACAAGACTTGAATTAGCAAAACTTGAAAAGTAAACAATCTTGGAATTTTAAACAACAAGCAAACAATGTAAATTAAGATGGCTCTTTCTTCTCATCAACAAACTTAAACCTTTTTCATTCATAAAAATAGGACTTACAAAGTTGTGAAAAAAGGAGAAAAAAGAACAGATTAATGCTACGTCCTAAGTGCCTTTATATAGAGGCTTACATTGTGATTCTAGAAGTGAATAGAAGCTAAAAACCTAACAAGTGAACTTCCAGCTTTGCCCTTGGAGAATATTTGAATTTTCAGTCAAAACAAAGCCATGTGAAGATCTTTGGCTTGTAGCTGAGATGCTAGTGATGTAGGAACAATCTAGGACGTCCATTTTGCCTTTGGGAGTAAGAAAATGCTGTGGGTTGTTGATCTTGCTGCCAAGTTTTGTTTGAGAGTGAATAGTGGGGCAGGGGAGGGTTGCACACACATGTGAGGTGATGGTGATGGGAGTTTAAGGGTGGTTTTGGGTTTAAGAGGTGTTTAATCAATGATCTGGAAATAATCACCCAAAACCCCTTTGATTTAATTAGTGTTCTTCCTGGAAAAAATTAGGGTTTAAGGGTGGATTAGGGGAGTGTTTAATCTATTTTGGGTAAAACGTTTTTAAATAAAGTGTTTTGGTGGGAGATTTAAACTGATTAATTAATCAGTTAAGGGGTGAGTGGATAGGTGATGTGGAGAAAAGGGCGCTTTTGATTGGGGTGTGGGGTGTGAGTGGGTGAGGTGTCAAGCTGTGAGTGGAGGGAATAGCTTAGGTTGTCTGGCAGGAATGCCCCCTTATCTTTTCAACTTTGTTCACTTTGTTATAAATGGCTATCAACGCCCAATATACACATGACAACTTTTGAACATTGGCAGTTTTGGCACAACAAGTTTTGAAACTTGTTTTAAGGACTTAAAATGCAATTTCTTCATATTCCAAGGACTGATTTTGACATGTCTTCATACTTCAAGGCCTTGACTTGTTTGTTGACTTCTTGGAGGACCATTATTGACAATTTAGTTTTGTTGAGGGACTAAATTTGCCAATTCTTCAAAGTTAAGGGTCCTTTTTGTAATTTTGACAAACTTTAGGGACCAAACTTGTAATTATGAAGATACAAGGGTATAAAGTGTAAACTCTTCGAACTTGGAGGACCAATCTTCAATATTCTTCAAATCTTCAAGGGTTTTCTTTGGAAAATTCTTCATTAGGGCTTGGTTCATCGTGCGGCTTCGTTTCCCGTGTTCGTTTTTACATGATTCTTGTGATCTTTTGTCATTTTCTCAATATCCGTACCTAAAATACACAAGCAACAAACACAAGAATATATTTGGGTATTTTGATGATATTTAATGCATTTTAAGCCCAATTTGGACGATGAGACTATGTATAAAAGCAGTCTCATCACTCCCCATACTAAACCATTGCCGTGCCCTCACGCAATGCTAGAATAAAGTATCATAGCATCTCCAAAATCCATTTTTATTCACTTTATTGGAATGATAAACTAGCTACATTACTACTATTACTACTACTACTTGTGTTATAGACATAATGTATGATTTTCATCGCAAAATGGGACGTTTAGGTTCATAGAATAAGAACACGTGAATGCTTCGTTAGAAATAATTTCATCGTCCTCGATTTTCACTACAATCCCATGCTAAGCGTGCAACGAGATCATTGTCATTATAAGTTAGTAATGCTAACACTACTCATATGCCCTAATCACGTACTTATCCTCCCATTATTCCTAAGTTGTATCTCTTATATTTTATTATGTCTTGAATGTTTCACGAGGATACATTGTTGACTTATGCGATAATAGAGATTTAGGTCTAAAAATAGAGTCCTAACGGTGTAACTAAGACCATCAAATCAATAACCCCTCCTAATAGACAACGATGTTAAAAAATTAAGTTGACAAGAAGAATCGATAAACACGGTTTTATAACGGTTTTGAACATGAGACTTATTACCAAGACTTTTATACGCCCCCTAACGGAAGGACCTTATTATCTTTGGTTTACCTCCATCTTTTATTCAACTTCGCCATGAAGCTTTTATTATGACTTCGGTCTTGCCTTGCCTTTTATTATCCGCCTCATCGGTGGTTTTATTAGCCAAAGACGTATATCCTCACGCTAAAGCGAATTTTGGATCTTTAAAGCTTCGAAGATTAAGGCTTGATTCACTTTCAATTTTGCATAGATTTTAGGCCTTGTGGGGCTTCAAATTGTTTGCTTGATTTTGGTGAGCACTTGAAATCTTATTATTGGGTGAAGCTTTCGATTATTAGGGTGCCAATACTTCAAAACCGTGACGCTGGCGATGCCTTAATGTCTTCCCAATTTAATTACACGGAAGCTACTAGAAAAGACTAGAAACCCAACAATCCTAACTAAACCGCTAAGTCAATATTTATTAAGCAAAAAATATTTACAAGCGAAGGGAGAATAAGCAAACAACGAGAACACATGAGTTTTTGAAAGAATACGAGTACTCTACGTTTAGCATAGTAACTTATAATTAACCCTATCATTTCTCGTCCTCATTTAAGAGACTTAGCCTAATGTGTAGTTAAGGAATCAAAGCTAAGTGCTCAACACGCACGGTCGAGTCAAAAATTACTCTTATTCTCGCCATCGGAAAACCTACATTCGTGTCTTCAAACACTTATAAAACATGAGAAAAATTTAAAATTTGGCCATTTTTAGCCTTATTTTGCAACAAAACGATAACAAAAAGATAAACTTTGGAAAGCGTGAAGGTTTGGCAAGGCAAGTATCTATTCACCCCCCCATACTAAAGTTAAACATTGTCCTCAATGTTTCGAGTCTAGGGGTGCAAACACCCCCATACTAGAGACGTAGTCGAATGCCTAATCTAGCATGGAAAGGGTGTAACCAATAAGTAATAGCCGTTTATGAAGTGTGCTAAAAACCTAAGGTTAGAACATCAAAAGGATATATCATCGATATTGAGAAATGTCTCCAAAGCAAACGATCGAGTTCTCCCATAAAACGAACACGAGAGGCTCCAATCGTGAAGATCATGATCTAAAAACCACAATTCACAAACAACCACGGAACAAAGGTTGGAAGGGCACAAATCCCCACACGTAAGCTACATTAAAAAGCGATAATATGTACATAGGATAAGCATGGGACTCCCCCACGAGGCACCTCGTTTTTGATTACCGAGTCATGAGCTCGACTCGATCCCCTCAATACTAATTATCATTGGGGAAGGTGACTTGGTCGAGGTAGTTCAAGGATGGAACTTCCCCGCCAAAGTAGTGCTTCAACCTATGTCCATTCACCTTGAAGTTAGGACCATCATCTTGAGCTAGCTCGATGGTCCCATACGGAAATACTTGAGTCACGGTGAATGGACCGGACCAACGGGATTTCAATTTACCGGAAAAAAATTTTCAATCTTGAATTAAAAAGCAAAACTTGATCCCCAATGTTAAAAACCCGGTTTTTAATTTTAGAATCATGCAACTTTTTAGTTTTATCTTTATAAATCAATGAATTTTCATAAGCAATATCCCTTAATTCATCCAATTCATTTAATTGCATTTTCCGGTGTTTTCCCGCGGTCTCCATATCATCATTACAATGCTTTAGGGCCCAATAAGCCTTGTGTTCTAACTCGATAGGCAAATGACAATTCTTTCCATACACAAGCTTATAGGTAGTGCACCCAATGGGTGTCTTATGAGCGGTCCTAAAGGCCCATAAAGCATCGTCTAACTTATCCGACCAAGATTGTCGGTTTTCCCCAACGGATCTTTCCAAGATCCTCTTCAACGCTCGGTTTGAAACCTCGACTTGCCCACTTGTTTGTGGGTGATAAGCCGTAGAATGACGATGTGTAACCCCATATTTCCTTAGAACCCTTTTAAATTGGTCATTACAAAAATGGGTTCCACGATCGCTTATGATAGCACGAGGGGTTCCAAACGAGAAAACAATTGCTTCAAAAACTTGACTACCACACGAGCATCATTGGTGGGCAAGGCCTTGGCCTCCACCCACTTAGAAAGGTAGTCAACCGCAACGAGAATGTACTTATTACCACGAGATGATGGGAACGACCCCATAAAGTCTATGCCCCAAACGTCAAAGATCTCACATACTTGAATGATATTTTGTGGCATTTCATCTTTTTGTGAGGCTTTTCCTTGTCGTTGGCATGCATCACACGACTTCACAATATCTTGTGCATCTCGGTAAATAGTAGGCCAAAAGAAGCCGACATCAAACACCTTCTTAGCCGTGAGATTAGCACCGTGGTGACCACCCGTGGGTCCCTCATGGCAAGCTCTAAGGATGTTAGAAGCTTCGGTGCCAAATACACAACGGCGGATGATTTGATCCGCACACGTTCGAAACAAGTAAGGGTCGTTCCAAAAGTAGAACTTGACGTCACGAAAGAATTTTCGTTTTTGTTGAGTCGTCATACCCTTAACGATGAAGTTACCCGCATGGTAATTTGCAAAATCCGCAAACCATGGGGTAGAAGAATCAAGCTTAGAATTCACTATACCAAGTGTCTCGAGCGGAAATGTTTCAGTGATTTCCTTGGGCTCGTAAACACTTTGGTGAGGATCTTCCAAACGAGAGAGATGATCGGCCGCTAGATTCTCGGCTCCTTTTTTGTCAACGATTTTGTGATCAAATTCTTGAAGGAGGAGAATCCAACGAAGTAATCTCGGCTTAGCATCTTGCTTTGCCATGAGATACTTGATAGCCGAATGGTCCGTATACACTATGCATTTCGTCAAGACGAGATAAGGTCGGAATTTCTCAAATGCATACACCACGGCAAGGAACTCCTTTTCCGTTGTAGTGTATTTAAGTTGAGCCTCGGTCATCGTCTTGCTAGCATAGTGAATAGGCAAGAAGTTCTTATCATGACGTTGCCCCAAAACGGCCCCAATAGCGTAATCACTAGCATCACACATAAGCTCAAAGGGGAGGTTCCAATTTGGAGCAACAAGAATGAGAGCTTCGGTAAGTTTCCTCTTAAGGATCTCAAAGGCTCGTACACAATCTTCGTCAAAGACAAAACGTGCCTCTTTTTCAAGAAGATGTGTAATGGGTCGAGAAATCTTCGAGAAATCCTTGATGAATCGACGATAAAAGCCCGCGTGGCCTAGGAAACTCCTAACTCCCTTGACGGTTTTGGGATGAGGTAATTTGGCGATGACGTCTACCTTAGCTTGATCTACCTCAATCCCCGCTTTCGATGTTGGGAATAAATTAAGGCCAGATCACTTGTACGCTGACAAGAACAACTCAAGCGTTGACAAGAGCAAAGTGAGCGCTGACAGCTTAAGCGTTGACAAGTTAAAGTCAAGCGTTGACAGATTGAAGACAAGCACTGATGGAAGATATAAGCTACACGTTTATTATGTTCTAGAATACTTCTAGTAAGGATAGAAACGACAATGTAGTTTCTATGTTTATCTTTACCTAGAATAGTTGATACGTAGCTTATTGTACAAGGCTTCTTAGTCTATAAAAGAAGGCCTTTAGGTTAATGTTTAGTATCAAGTTTTCATTAAGTTTTCATTCGTAAACATCTTTCATTGTAAGCAAGTTCGACATTCATAATCAAAGTGAAAGTTTTGTTTACATCTTGTGTTCTTGTTTAAGTATTAAATTCCGCATAATACTTAGATTCACAAAGCATATAACAAAGGTTTCTCTACGTGTTATACTTGATCTAATCTCGTATACACAAAGCTAATCGATCTAAGTTTGGGATCAACAAGTGGTATCAGAGCTTGTTGAGGAACTTTTGATCTTTGAAGAACACCAGAACGATATACGAACACCAAAACCCTAATTTCCTCAAAACCCTAAAAACATCATGTCTGAAGCGATAACCTCCTCCTCCTCATCCTTACCAAACACCAAGATTCCCATGCTTGATGCAACCAACTTTGACTTATGGAGGTTCAACTTTGAACAATATCTGGGGATCTTTGACTACACACTCTGGGACATTATTGAATATGGAAACTCATTCAATAAGGCTCAAAAGATTCAGGATGCCATTACGGCAAGATCAGCTGTTGAAGGATGTCCTGATGAAGATAAGAAAGAAAAACCTGTAGATGGTAGAGCTGTAAGTGCTGAAGATATTGCAAAGAAAAGGGCTGACATGAAAGCCCTAAATATTCTGAAAGTCTCTTTGGGACAAGAAAATCAGCACAAATATAGAAGCTATGAATCTGCTAAGGATCTTTGGGAAGCAATTGAAGTTGCATATGGTGGTAATGCAGAAACTAAGGAAGAAAAGAAAAAGCAACTTCTGCATGATTATGCTGTCTTCAAAGCTCAGCCCAATGAGAAACTGAGCAGTGTGAGAAGCAGATTGCTTGACATCACAAGCAAGTTGTCCTTCATGGGGACACAAGTTGGTGATATTGACACCAATGCTACTTTTCTGAAAAGTCTTGGTGAGACATGGAAGATTGAGGCAAGATCTATTCTTGCCAATAATACTTACAAGAGCTCTTCGTTTGATGACATCTACAACAAACTAAGACTGTTGGAAGATGAAAATCTTTCAGCACATGGAAGCAAAGCTAGCACCAGCAACATGGCCTTCTTCTCTCATAGTGAAGGTCAATTCAATCAGAAGGACTCTTTTATGCATCCAGTTACTGGATCATCATTTGTCAGCGCTGGAACAAGTCCTATCAACGTCTCCTTTTCAGACACTGACACATTCATGAATGACTCCCCAAGAGTTAAACCTGCTGGTTTGGATTTGGATACTGTTTGTGCTTACATTGCTTCTTTGCCCAATGGTTCAGTGATTACATATGAGGACCTTGAGCAGATAAGTGATGAACACTTGGAAGAGATGGACATCAAGTGGAACATGGCTCTTGCTAGTATAAGAGCAAATAGGTGGAATAGAAGGTTTAAGAAGAAGATGACCTTCAATGCTAAAGACACTGCTGGATTTGATAAATCCAAAGTTGAGTGCTACAACTGTCATCGCATGGGGCACTTCATGAGGGAATGCAGATCTCCTAGAAGATCTGATGCTGGTAAACCCTCAAGTAAGGTTGTTAAAGCTCAAGACTCCAAAGCCATGGTTGCAGTTCAAGGAATTGATGGTACTGGATGGGATTGGAGCTATCTGGCTAAGGATGCTAAAGAGGACAAAGCTTTGATTGCTGATATTGAAGAAGAAGAGCATGTTGAATATGCTCTCATGGCACACTCCTCCTCTTCATCTGATTATGAGGTATATGATGATGCTTTTTGTAGCAAAGGTTGTAGGTTAAACACTGACAGACTTAACAAAGAGGTGTTAAAACTAAAAGAGGATATGAGCACTGAAAGGTGTAAATTATCCAATTACCAACTAGCTCTTACTGAAACTGAGAAAACCGTTTCTGAATACAAGAAAATGGAATTTGATTTAAAAGATAAAATAAATATATTAAAACATGAGCTAGAGGGTAGTATGGATATTAGAAATATCATGTCAAAGGTCAATAAAGATCATCAGGCTAAGTTAGATGAGGCCATTAAGAATAAAGATAATGTTGACCTCAAGATTCAAAGATTTGATAAAGCCACCCAAGCCCTAGGAGACTGTGTAGCTAAACAAAGGGATCCTAAGGACATGACTGGGATTGGGATGACTGATTACTCTGGTTCCACCACCAGCTGGTGACTTCTATGGTGTCCTTAGAAAGGATTTATCTTGGACTGGTATACCAGAATGCCAAGAAGAGGAATTCATTCCTCCACCAAGAGTTGTCACTCCAGTGGAAGAGTATCAACAAAAACTGACTGACCTAAATGAGTGGAAGAAAGCTAACCCTACTTTATTTGTTAAGGGAGGTTTGCTATGTGAAAGTCCAAATGAATCACCACCCATTAAGGTTACTCACCCAGTTACTGGTAAAGCTGTTGACCTAGGCTCAAACACTGTTAGAAGACCTACCATTAAATATGCAGAGATGTATAAAAACAATAGGTCACCCAAGAGCCAAGTTAACAATCATGGAACAGGTTTCTTTGCTTCTAGACCTAAGAATGTGTCTAAGAAAGCCTGTTATACTTGTGGTAGCTTTTCACATTTGGCATACAAGTGTGTCAACGCTCCCAAAGCCAGCGCTGATAGGAACAATTTCAGCGCTGATAGGAAGAAAGTCAACGTTGTTAGGAAGTCAAACGTTGTCAGACCCAAACCCTGTGTGCAGCAAAGTCCACAAGTGATTAGACCTGACCCATTCTTCTCTAGAAGGTCTAACACTCATGGACAAAGACCTTTTCAAAAGACAAACACCTGGTCAAATAGGCAATGGGTTCCTGTAGAAAACCCTAGGTTCAACGCTGACAAGGGTAATTTCAGCGTTGACAGGACAAAATCCAACGCTGACAGAAACGTGACCAGACCTAAGTATTTGCAGCCACAAGGTAAGGTGTCTAAAGCTTCTTCAAGCTTAACATGGAGACCCAAGAAAGATCAAAACCCTAATAATAATGGAATTTCAATGACTTGCAACATGTTTAATTACATTTCAAAAGTCATTACAAAACCAATTGGGGTTAACTGGGTTTTTCATCCTAAAAGGGATGAGAATGGGGTTGTTGTGAGAACTAAGTCTGTTCTTATTGAACAACCAGATGAATCCAAGTCTTCTGAGACTTGGGTTCCCAAAGAAAACTAATATGTTTTCTTTATGTGCAGGGCATTCAGAGACAGATCAATGATTATGGATATTGGGATAGTGGATGCTCAAGGCACATGACATGAAAGAAAGACTATCTGACGAACTTCACTCCTATTCAAGATGGTGATAAGGTATACTTTGGAGGTGGATATGGCACCATTACAGGCAAAGGAACCCTTCTCACCAATAATCTACGTTTTGAAAACGTCTTCCTGGTAAAAGAACTGGATTATAATCTGTTTAGTGTATCACAAGTGTGTGATAACAAAAATAAGGTTCTTTTCACTGATACTGAGTGTTTGGTGTTAAGCAAGGATGTTAAGATCCCTGATGAGAAGTATATTGAGTATAGAACACCTAGGCATAAGGACATATACAATGTGAATTTAAATGGTATTAAAGTGAATGCAAATATGTCTTGTTTTTATGCTAAGGCCTCAGTAGATGAAAGTAATTTGTGGCACAGGAGACTAGGGCACATAAATTTTAAAAATATAAATAGACTTGTGAGGCTTGGTTTAGTTGATGGTTTGCCTGAGAAGGCCTTCCATAATGACCACTCTTGTGTTGCATGTCTTAAAGGCAAGCAGCACAAGGTCTCATTCAAGTCCAAGCAGGTGCATACTAGTTCCAGACCTCTTCATATGCTTCACATGGACCTCTTTGGTCCAACTAATATAGAAAGTTTGAATGGCAAGTCATATTGTTTTGTTGTCACTGATGACTTTTCTAGGTTTACTTGGACATTCTTTCTAGCTATGAAGAGTGACACAACTGATGTTCTTATTGAATTTATCACTCAAATTGAGAAAAGGTCTGGAAATGAGGTTAAGATGCTTAGGAGTGATAATGGTGGAGAATTTAGGAACAAGAAGCTAGATGATTTTTGTGCCAAGAAGGGAATTACTAGGCAGTTTAGTATTGCTAGAACCCCACAACAAAATGGAGTTGCTGAAAGGAAAAATAGTACCCTAATTGAAGCAGCCAGAACAATGTTGGCTGATGCTCACTTTCCCATAGCCTTTTGGGCTGAGGCTGTTAATACAGCATGCTATGTGCAAAATAGAGCATTGGTTAACAAAATTCAGAACAAGACACCTTATGAGTTACTTTGGGGAAGAAAACCTAATATTGGTTTTCTCAGACCTTTTGGATGTCATGTAGTAGTCTTAGACACTAGTGATGCCTTAGGGAAATTTAGTGCAAAAGGTGATGAAGGTTACTTCATGGGGTATTCAGTCCAGAGCAAGGGTTATAGGGTTTATCTTAAGGAGGACAAACGTATTGTTGAGAGAGTACATGTTAGGTTCTTAGAGAATAAACCTAGTGATCCTGAAAGTGGTCCTAATTGGTTGTTTGATTTGGAACCCTTATCTAGAACTTTAAATTATATGCCTGTCACTAATCCAGACATTGTGAAGGTAACTTCAAATGTTGTGGAAGAACAAATTGTTAATGTTTCAGGTACACAGGTTGATGAAAGGGTTGGATCACAAGCAGAAAAGGCATCTCCTACATTTGAATATGTCACAATTCCCATTTGGACTGATGCTTTTGCTGCTGCTGGACAAGAAAATGGTGGTTTCCAAATACCACCAGATACAAACATGCATGGTTCTTCAGGCGCTGACAAAGGCAAATCTAGCGCTGACAAGACAAATTCAGACGTTGACAACAACATTTCATGCGCTGTCAGCCCTGACGCTGACAACCAAGATTCAAACGTTGACAACACTTATGGGCATCTTTTCTCTTCCAGTTTTGAACAAGGTGGACCTTCCAATGTCCATGAAGAGATTCCTGCTGCTCAAAGAGAGTCTGATGAAGAAGATATTGGTAACATGGAGCGTGAAGTTGAGGACACCAGACTTTTTGAAGGAGGAGTTCTCACTTCCACAATGAAGAATCACCCCCTTTCTCAGATCATTGGTGATGTTATGACTCCAGTTCAGACAATAAGATCCCATCAAAGTCTTGGTGGATTTATTGCCAATATACACAAGAAGGTTGATACCCCTCTTGTACAAACATGTTTGTTTGCATGTTTTATATCACAAGAAGAACCCAAGAAGATATTTGATGCTCTCAAAGAACCAAGTTGGGTGGAAGCAATGCAGGATGAGCTTCACCAATTTGCAATTCAGGATGTTTGGGAGCTGGTTGATTGTCCTAAATATGTCAGACCTATAGGGACAAGATGGGTTCTCAGGAACAAAAGAGATGAAAGAGGTATTGTGGTCAGAAACAAGGCAAGGTTAGTGGCTCAAGGTTATACACAAGAGGAGGGGAAAGACTATGAGGAAGTCTTTGCACCAGTTGCAAGGATTGAAGCTATTAGGATTTTTCTAGCCTATGCGTCTTGCATGGGCTTCACAGTCTATCAAATGGATGTGAAGAGTGCATTCTTGTATGGCACCATTGTTGAGGAAGTTTATGTCATGCAACCTCCTGGTTTTGAGGATCCTGAGCATCCAGATAAAGTGTATAGAGTCAAAAAGGCTATGTATGGCCTTCATCAAGCCCCTAGAGCATGGTATGGTACTTTGTCTACATACTTGGTGGACAATGGATTCAAGAGGGGCACCATAGATCAGACACTATTTACCAAGAAGAAAGGCAAAGATGTGTTGCTTGTGCAGGTCTATGTTGATGATATCATTTTTGGGTCTACTGATCCAAAGATGAGTGAGGACATTATCCATGCAGCTTTCTTCCCAAGAATTGTACATCTGAACCACCTCTGGCATGTCAAAGTCAATCTGCAACTTTAAATCTCTCAACTTTTCCCTAGCAAGCTCATCACCATACTCAAGTCTTTCTGGTTCAATAATCATCACACTTGAATCTGAGCTAGCTCCATCACTTTCTTCTTCAGAAGTCACAACAAATGGTGACTTTTCCTTTTCACCTTGTTCCATCATTTGCTCAGCCAATCTTCTATCAAATTCAACTTGGGC
The DNA here is from genome assembly GCA_025667525.1 of Glebionis coronaria. NCBI lineage: Eukaryota > Viridiplantae > Streptophyta > Magnoliopsida > Asterales > Asteraceae > Glebionis > Glebionis coronaria. The sequence goes on along the minus strand of CM046876.1, from coordinate 240,121,456 downwards.
TGTATTCTTTGGAACAATTTCTTCTACCAATATACCCTTACCCTTATCTGATGGTGCAATAGTTGGTAAGGTAGATGGTAATACCTGAGTAGGAACATCCTTGATGATAGATGATGACTGGAATACATCACCTCCATATGCAGATCTGTCAACGCCCAAATTTCCTCTATCAGCGCCCAAAATACTTCTATCAGCGTCCAAATTTGTCTTGTCAACGCTCAATTTGCCTTTGTCAGCGCCTGAAGAACCATGCATGTTTGTATCTGGTGGTATTTGGAAACCACCATTTTCTTGTCCAGCAGCAGCAGCAGCAGCAAAAGCATCAGTCCAAATGGGAATTGTGACATATTCAAATGTAGGAGATGCCTTTTCTGCTTGTGATCCAACCCTTTCATCAACCTGTGTACCTGAAACATTTACAATTTGTTCTTCCACAACATTTGAAGTTACCTTCACAATGTCTGGATTAGTGACAGGCATATAATTTAAAGTTCTAGATAAGGGTTCCAAATCAAACAACCAATTAGGACCACTTTCAGGATCACTAGGTTTATTCTCTAAGAACCTAACATGTACTCTCTCAACAATACGTTTGTCCTCCTTAAGATAAACCCTATAACCCTTGCTCTGACTGAATACCCCATGAAGTAACCTTCATCACCTTTTGCACTAAATTTCCCTAAGGCATCACTAGTGTCTAAGACTACTACATGACATCCAAAAGGTCTGAGAAAACCAATATTAGGTTTTCTTCCCCAAAGTAACTCATAAGGTGTCTTGTTCTGAATTTTGTTAACCAATGCTCTATTTTGCACATAACATGCTGTATTAACAGCCTCAGCCCAAAAGGCTATGGGAAAGTGAGCATCAGCCAACATTGTTCTGGCTGCTTCAATTAGGGTTCTATTTTTCCTTTCAGCAACTCCATTTTGTTGTGGGGTTCTAGCAATACTAAACTGCCTAGTAATTCCCTTCTTGGCACAAAAATCATCTAGCTTCTTGTTCCTAAATTCTCCACCATTATCACTCCTAAGCATCTTAACCTCATTGCCAGACCTTTTCTCAATTTGAGTGATAAATTCAATAAGAACATCAGCTGTGTCACTCTTCATAGCTAGAAAGAATGTCCAAGTAAACCTAGAAAAGTCATCAGTGACAACAAAACAATATGACTTTCCATTCAAACTTTCTATATTAGTTGGACTAATGAGGTCCATGTGAAGCATATGAAGAGGTCTGGAACTAGTATGCACCTGCTTGGACTTGAATGAGACCTTGTGCTGCTTGCCTTTAAGACATGCAACACAAGAGTGGTCATTGTGGAAGGCCTTCTCAGGCAAACCATCAACTAAACCAAGCCTCACAAGTCTATTTATATTTTTAAAATTTATGTGCCCTAGTCTCCTGTGCCACAAATTACTTTCATCTGCTGAGGCCTTAGCATAAAAACAAGACATATTTGCATTCACTTTAATCCCATTTAAATTCACATTGTATATGTCCTTATGCCTAGGTGTTCTATACTCAATATACTTCTCATCAGGGATCTTAAAATCCTTGCTTAACACCAAACACTCAGTATCAGTGAAAAGAACCTTATTTTTGTTATCACATACTTGTGATACACTAAACAGATTATAATCCAGTTCTTTTACCAGGAAGACGTTTTCAAAACGTAGATTATTGGTGAGAAGGGTTCCTTTGCCTGTAATGGTGCCATATCCACCTCCAAAGTATACCTTATCACCATCTTGAATAGGAGTGAAGTTTGTCAGATAGTCTTTCTTTCCTGTCATGTGCCTTGAGCATCCACTATCCCAATATCCATAATCATTGATCTGTCTCTGAATGCCCTGCACATAAATAAAACAAATTAGTTTTCTTTGGGAACCCAAGTCTCAGAAGACTTGGATTCATCTGGTTGTTCAATAAGAACAGACTTAGTTCTCACAACAACCCCATTCTCATCCCTTTTAGGATGAAAAACCCAGTTAACCCCAATTGGTTTTATAATGACTTTTGAAATGTAATTAAACCTGTTGCAAGTCATTGAAATTCCATTATTATTAGGGTTTTGATCTTTCTTGGGTCTCCATGTTAAGCTTGAAGAAGCTTTAGACCCCTTACCTTGTGGTTGCAAATACTTAGGTCTGGTCACGTTTCTGTCAGCGTTGGATTTTGTCCTGTCAACGCTGAAATTACCCTTGTCAGCGTTGAACCTAGGGTTTGCTACAGGAACCCATTGCCTATTTGACCAGGTGTTTGTCTTTTGAAAAGGTCTTTGTCCATGAGTGTTAGACCTTCTAGAGAAGAATGGGGCAGGTCTAATCACTTGTGGACTTTGCTGCACACAAGGTTTGGGTCTGACAATGTTTGACTTCCTAACAACGTTGACTTTCTTCCTATCAGCGCTGAAATTGTTCCTATTAGCGCTGGCTTTGGGAGCGTTGACACACTTGTATGCCAAATGTGAAAAGCTACCACAAGTATAACAGGCTTTCTTAGACACATTCTTAGGTCTAGAAGCAAAGAAACCTGTTCCATGATTGTTAACTTGGCTCTTGGGTGACCTATTGTTTCTATACATCTCTGCATATTTAATGGTAGGTCTTCTAACAGTGTTTGAGCCTAGGTCAACAGCTTTACCAGTAACTAGGTGAGTAACCTTAATGGGTGGTTATTCATTTGGACTTTCACATAGCAAACCTCCCTTAACAAATAAAGTAGGGTTAGCTTTCTTCCACTCATTTAGGTCAGTCAGTTTTTGTTGATACTCTTCCACTGGAGTGACAACTCTTGGTGGAGGAATGAATTCCTCTTCTTGGCATTCTGGTATACCAGTCCAAGATAAATCCTTTCTAAGGACACCATAGAAGTCACCAGCTGGTGGTGGAACCAGAGAGTAATCAGTCATCCCAATCCCAGTCATGTCCTTAGGATCCCTTTGTTTAGCTACACAGTCTCCTAGGGCTTGGGTGGCTTTATCAAATCTTTGAATCTTGAGGTCAACATTATCTTTATTCTTAATGGCCTCATCTAACTTAGCCTGTAGATCTTTATTGACCTTTGACATGATATTTCTAATATCCATACTACCCTCTAGCTCATGTTTTAAGATATTTATTTTATCTTTTAAATCAAATTCCATTTTCTTGTATTCAGAAATGGTTTTCTCAGTTTCAGTAAGAGCTAGTTGGTAATTGGATAATTTACACCTTTCAGTGCTCATATCATCTTTTAGTTTTAACACCTCTTTGTTAAGTCTGTCAGTGTTTAACCTACAACCTTTGCTACAAAAAGCATCATCATATACCTCATTATCAGATGAAGAGGAGGAGTGTGCCATGAGAGCATATTCAACATGCTCTTCTTCTTCAATATCAGCAATCAAAGCTTTGTCCTCTTCAGCATCCTTAGCCAGATAGCTCCAATCCCATCCAGTACCATCAATTCCTTGAACTGCAACCATGGCTTTGGAGTCTTGAGCTTTAACAACCTGACTTGAGGGTTTACCAGCATCAGATCTTCTAGGAGATCTGCATTCCCTCATGAAGTGCCCCATGCGATGACAGTTGTAGCACTCAACTTTGGATTTATCAAATCCAGCAGTGTCTTTAGCATTGAAGGTCATCTTCTTCTTGAACCTTCTATTCCACCTATTTGCTCTTATACTAGCAAGAGCCATGTTCCACTTGATGTCCATCTCTTCTAAGTGTTCATCACTTATCTGCTCAAGGTCCTCATATGTAATCACTGAACCATTGGGCAAAGAAGCAATGTAAGCACAAACAGTATCCAAATCCAAACCAGCAGGTTTAACTCTTGGGGAGTCATTCATGAATGTGTCAGCGTCTGAAAAGGAGACGTTGATAGGACTTGTTCCAGCGCTGACAAATGATGATCCAGTAACTGGATGCATAAAAGAGTCCTTCTGATTGAATTGACCTTCACTATGAGAGAAGAAGGCCATGTTGCTGGTGCTAGCTTTGCTTCCATGTGCTGAAAGAGTTTCATCTTCCAACAGTCTTAGTTTGTTGTAGATGTCATCAAACGAAGAGCTCTTGTAAGTATTATTGGAAAGAATAGATCTTGCCTCAATCTTCCATGTCTCACCAAGACTTTTCAGAAAAGTAGCATTGGTGTCAATATCACCAACTTGTGTCCCCATGAAGGACAACTTGCTTGTGATGTCAAGCAATCTGCTTCTCACACTGCTCAGTTTCTCATTGGGTTGAGCTTTGAAGACAGCATAATCATGCAGAAGTTGCTTTTTCTTTTCTTCCTTAGTTTCTGCATTACCACCATATGCAACTTCAATTGCTTCCCAAAGATCCTTAGCAGATTCATAGCTTCTATATTTGTGCTGATTTTCTTGTCCCAAAGAGACTTTTAGAATATTTAGGGCTTTCATGTCAGCCCTTTTCTTTGCAATATCTTCAACACTTACAACTCTACCATCTCCAGGTTTTTCTTTCTTATCTTCATCAGGACATCCTTCAACAGCTGATCTTGCCGTAATGGCATCCTGAATCTCTTGAGCCTTATTGAATGAGTTTCCATATTCAATAATGTCCCAGAGTGTGTAGTCAAAGATCCCCAGATATTGTTCAAAGTTGAACCTCCATAAGTCAAAGTTGGTTGCATCAAGCATGGGAATCTTGATGTTTGGTAAGGATGAGGAGGAGGAGGTTATCGCTTCAGACATGATGTTTTTAGGGTTTTGAGGAAATTAGGGTTTTGGTGTTCGTATATCGTTCTGGTGTTCTTCAAAGATCAAAAGTTCCTCAACAAGCTCTGATACCACTTGTTGATCCCAAACTTAGATCGATTAGCTTTGTGTATACGAGATTAGATCAAGTATAACACGTAGAGAAACCTTTGTTATATGCTTTGTGAATCTAAGTATTATGCGGAATTTAATACTTAAACAAGAACACAAGATGTAAACAAAACTTTCACTTTGATTATGAATGTCGAACTTGCTTACAATGAAAGATGTTTACGAATGAAAACTTAATGAAAACTTGATACTAAACATTAACCTAAAGGCCTTCTTTTATAGACTAAGAAGCCTTGTACAATAAGCTACGTATCAACTATTCTAGGTAAAGATAAACATAGAAAATACATTGTCGTTTCTATCCTTACTAGAAGTATTCTAGAACATAATAAACGTGTAGCTTATATCTTCCATCAGTGCTTGTCTTCAATCTGTCAACGCTTGACTTTAACTTGTCAACGCTTAAGCTGTCAGCGCTCACTTTGCTCTTGTCAACGCTTGAGTTGTTCTTGTCAGCGTACAAGTGATCTGGCCTTAATTTATTCCCAACATGCATGTTTGTATCTGGTGGTATTTGGAAACCACCATTTTCTTGTCCAGCAGCAGCAGCAGCAGCAAAAGCATCAGTCCAAATGGGAATTGTGACATATTCAAATGTAGGAGATGCCTTTTCTGCTTGTGATCCAACCCTTTCATCAACCTGTGTACCTGAAACATTAACAATTTGTTCTTCCACAACATTCGAAGTTACCTTCACAATGTCTGGATTAGTGACAGGCATATAATTTAAAGTTCTAGATAAGGGTTCCAAATCAAACAACCAATTAGGACCACTTTCAGGATCACTAGGTTTATTCTCTAAGAACCTAACATGTACTCTCTCAACAATACGTTTGTCCTCCTTAAGATAAACCTTATAACCCTTGCTCTGGACTGAATACCCCATGAAGTAACCTTCATCACCTTTTGCACTAAATTTCCCTAAGGCATCACTAGTGTCTAAGACTACTACATGACATCCAAAAGGTCTGAGAAAACCAATATTAGGTTTTCTTCCCCAAAGTAACTCATAAGGTGTCTTGTTCTGAATTTTGTTAACCAATGCTCTATTTTGCACATAGCATGCTGTATTAACAGCCTCAGCCCAAAAGGCTATGGGAAAGTGAGCATCAGCCAACATTGTTCTGGCTGCTTCAATTAGGGTTCTATTTTTCCTTTCAGCAACTCCATTTTGTTTTGGGGTTCTAGCAATACTAAACTGCCTAGTAATTCCCTTCTTGGCACAAAAATCATCTAGCTTCTTGTTCCTAAATTCTCCACCATTATCACTCCTAAGCATCTTAACCTCATTGCCAGACCTTTTCTCAATTTGAGTGATAAATTCAATAAGAACATCAGCTGTGTCACTCTTCATAGCTAGAAAGAATGTCCAAGTAAACCTAGAAAAGTCATCAGTGACAACAAAACAATATGACTTGCCATTCAAACTTTCTATATTAGTTGCACCAAAGAGGTCCATGTGAAGCATATGAAGAGGTCTGGAACTAGTATGCACCTGCTTGGACTTGAATGAGACCTTGTGCTGCTTGCCTTTAAGACATGCAACACAAGAGTGGTCATTGTGGAAGGCCTTCTCAGGCAAACCATCAACTAAACCAAGCCTCACAAGTCTATTTATATTTTTAAAATTTATGTGCCCTAGTCTCCTGTGCCATAAATTACTTTCATCTACCGAGGCCTTAGCATAAAAACAAGACATATTTGCATTCACTTTAATCCCATTTAAATTCACATTGTATATGTCCTTATGCCTAGGTGTTCTATACTCAATATACTTCTCATCAGGGATCTTAACATCCTTGCTTAACACCAAACACTCAGTATCAGTGAAAAGAACCTAATTTTTGTTATCACACACTTGTGATACACTAAACAGATTATAATCCAGTTCTTTTACCAGGAAGACGTTTTCAAAACGTAGATTATTGGTGAGAAGGGTTCCTTTGCCTGTAATGGTGCCATATCCACCTCCAAAGTATACCTTATAACCATCTTGAATAGGAGTAAAGTTCGTTAGATAGTCTTTCTTTCCTGTCATGTGCCTTGAGCATCCACTATCCCAATATCCATAATCATTGATCTGTCTCTGAATGCCCTGCACATAAAGAAAACAAATTAGTTTTCTTTGGGAAACCAAGTCTCAGAAGACTTGGATTCATCTGGTTGTTTAATAAGAACAGACTTAGTTCTCACAACAACCCCATTCTCATCCCTTTTAGGATGAAAAACCCAGTTAACCCCAATTGGTTTTGTAATGACTTTTGAAATGTAATTAAACCTGTTGCAAGTCATTGAAATTCCATTATTATTAGGGTTTTGATCTTTCTTGGGTCTCCATGTTAAGCTTGAAGAAGCTTTAGACCCCTTACCTTGTGGCTGCAAATACTTAGGTCTGGTCACATTTCTGTCAGCGTTGGATTTTGTCCTGTCAACGTTGAAATTACCCTTGTCAGCGTTGAACCTAGGGTTTGCTACAGGAACCCATTGCCTATTTGACCAGGTGTTTGTCTTTTGAAAAGGTCTTTGTCCATGAGTGTTAGACCTTCTAGAGAAGAATGGGGCAGGTCTAATCACTTGCGGACTTTGCTGCACACAAGGTTTGGGTCTGACAACGTTTGACTTCCTAACAACGTTGACTTTCTTCCTATCAGCGCTGAAATTGTTCCTATCAGCGCTGGCTTTGGGAGCGTTGACACACTTGTATGCCAAATGTGAAAAGCTACCACAAGTATAACAGGCTTTCTTAGACACATTCTTAGGTCTAGAAGCAAAGAAACCTGTTCCATGATTGTTAACTTGGCTCTTGGGTGACCTATTGTTTCTATACATCTCTGCATATTTAATGGTAGGTCTTCTAACAGTGTTTGAGCCTAGGTCATGGAACAGTTTTGGAACACTGTAAGTTCCTCAACAGTTAATGGAGTGACCACATTAACTTCTATTGTTCATGGGAGATCTTGGGTGGTTACTGAGGCCTTGGTACGCCAGGCCTTGCATCTTGATGATGCTGATGGTGTAACCATTCTTTCCATAACTGAAATAGAACAAGGGCTTAGGGCTTTGGGATACCCTATTCCTGATGAAGGTACTCTTAATAAGTACCATAAGCAGGAATTTCCCCCAGCCTGGAAGTACCTCATTCACATCCTCCTTCAATGTTTGAGTCCCAAATGTACTGCACATAATGAGATTAACAGATCTATTGCTAGTGCTATTGTGTGCATTGCAACAGGGCAAAAATATAACTATTCTAAAATGATTTTTGAAGGAATGTGTAAAAATAAGGGGACAAAAATGACTTTGGCTTATCCCCGTTTTCTGCAAATGATTTTTGATGATCAAAGATATTGTTCAAGGGATCACAATGATTTTTATAAAATCCCTGAACAAAAGAAAGCTATTTTTGCAAAGATGGATTCACCACCTCATAGAGACTTACCTTTAACCCCAGCCATGCTTGCTGTTATTGCAGCAGCACAACCCCAACCAGACCCTCAACCTCAACTTGACCCTCACCCACAACTTGAACATATTCCTGAACCTTTACCCTCACCTGAACATATGCAACTAGACCAAGAACCCTTTGACGCTGACACATCAAATGTTGGCGTTGATGTGCCTATTTCCAACGCTGACACCCAACCATCACAATCCCAAACACCCCTTAACCAACCCACATCTACCCATTCTTCCACACCATCTTCCACACCACCTGAATATAGGTTGATCAAACGGCAAAGGACTACTGGAGTGTTCTCCTCTGGTGGTCCTAGCCATGAAGCAGAGAGAACCACCACCACAAGTGTGGCTGGTGACCTGGATGAGGCTGGGACTATTGGTTCTGGCTTAGAAGCTGGCCAAGGCAGTCCCACCATAATTAAGTCCTCATCCATGCCCAATGAACCTGACTTGGGAGGTCAAATCCCCATTTCAGACGAGGGCAGACTGGAACCAATGACCATTTTGGAATTGACGGCAGTCTGCATTAGCTTGCAAAAGCAAAATGCAGACTTAGTACAAATTGTCAGCAAACAAGGCCTTGAACTCAAGGAATTGAGGGAGAGGATTGTTGTTTTGGAGAGTGATCATGCAAGGAGAGGTATGGAGGAGTCTTCCAAAGGGGAGGAAGATCAAAGAAATCTGAGTGATAAGAGCAGTCAAGATGGACGATCAATGGATGTTGCTGAAGCTCTTACTACTTTGAAGGAACAAACAGGTTTTGATACGTCCTTAATCTCTCCAACCAATCTAAATTTATCATTTACAGCTATGTTGAGAGAGGTTACACAAGGCGCTGAGGGAAAATATTTGAGCGTTGACAAGACAAATTTGGACGCTGATAGAAGTATTTTGGGCGCTGATAGAGGAAATTTGGGCGTTGACAGATCTGCATATGGAGGTGATGTATTCCAGTCATCATCTATCATCAAGGATGTTCCTACTCAGGTATTACCATCTACCTTACCAACTATTGCACCATCAGATATGGGTAAGGGTATATTGGTAGAAGAAATTGTTCCAAAGAATGCAGCCCAAGTTGAATTTGATAGAAGATTGGCTGAGCAAATGATAGAACAAGGTGAAAAGGAAAAGTCACCATTTGTTGTGACTTCTGAAGAAGAAAGTGATGGAGCTAGCTCAGATTCAAGTGTGATGATTATTGAACCAGAAAGACTTGAGTATGGTGATGAGTTTGCTAGGGAAAAGTTGAGAGATTTAAAGTTGCAGATTGACTTTGACATGCCAGAGGTGGTTCAGATGTACAATTCTTGGGAAGAAAGCTGCATGGATAATCCAGACTTGACCATTTCAGATCAAATATGGGGTTTGGAGATTCTTCTTAGAGTTCAGAAGGATTGTAAGGTGATTTTGAAGCACAAGGCAAGCAACATTCTCTCTGAGTTGAAAAGGGATAGAAGGAAGCTCTACTTTATGTTGCTCAGATGTCATGGAATTGGATGGACATATCAGAAGCTGAAGGCTTTGACATTTGATGAGTTGGAACATAGGGCTTATCCTATTTGGGTGAAAGTGTAGGAAGAAAACACTTTTAGACTTCTTTCAGATGAAAGAAAGGAGCAACTTGCAGAAGAGATGGAAATCAAGAAAGCTATGATAGTTCCCAGACCAGTGAAGAAGGGATTTACACTTGAGTTTCCAAAAGATATGAATCAACTATATCCAAGTGAAGCAGTTATTAGAAAGAGCCTCAAGCTCTCCCCATTGGAAGCTTCAGATATGGTGCAGGTGTTACCACTAGATTCCAGGAATCCAATTGTGAGTTATGATGAGGATGAATGTGGATTCTGGAAGATTGGAAGATATGGCAAGGAGGTACACACTTTTACCACTCTCATATCTTTATTTGCAAGTTGTGATAGAGAAGACTTGGTGGACCTTTGGAGGTTGCTGGAGACCAAGTATGAGGCTGAAGCACCAACTTCAGCCAATGGAATAAAACTTTGGACCACATTTAAAAGAATGTGTGGGACAAATGAGGAAGATCCTGAAATATGGAAGGATCTTGAAGATGACCTCAGTGGTCTTCAATGGAGGTTATATTCAGCTGCTGGTGTATACCATTTGAGTTCTACAAAGTTTGCTGAGTATCTACTAGTGGATGCTCAATATTTCATATCCAAGGCTGTTTTGGAAAAGATGAAGGACACCCAGTTGGAGATAGACTATACAAGTGACGTGGCAAAGAATTTGATCAGATTTGTTTATTACCAATATGATAAGGTTTGTCAGACTCCTCCAAGTTCTTAATGTTTATTCAGAAACTTGATCATAAGAGTGGATATCAAGTTTAGGGGAGGATTGTTGGGAATAAATTAAGGCCAGATCACTTGTACGCTGACAAGAACAACTCAAGCATTGACAAGAGCAAAGTGAGCGCTGACAGCTTAAGCGTTGACAAGTTAAAGTCAAGCGTTGACAGATTGAAGACAAGCACTGATGGAAGATATAAGATACACGTTTATTATGTTCTAGAATACTTCTAGTAAGGATAGAAACGACAATGTATTTTCTATGTTTATCTTTACCTAGAATAGTTGATACGTAGCTTATTGTACAAGGCTTCTTAGTCTATAAAAGAAGGCCTTTAGGTTAATGTTTAGTATCAAGTTTTCATTAAGTTTTCATTCGTAAACATCTTTCATTGTAAGCAAGTTCGACATTCATAATCAAAGTGAAAGTTTTGTTTACATCTTGTGTTCTTGTTTAAGTATTAAATTCCGCATAATACTTAGATTCACAAAGCATATAACAAAGGTTTCTCTACGTGTTATACTTGATCTAATCTCGTATACACAAAGCTAATCGATCTAAGTTTGGGATCAACATTCGAGACCTTGTGCCCTAAGACGATTCCACTCTTAACCATAAAATGACATTTTTCCCAATTGAGCACAAGGTTGGTTTCCTCACAACGTTTCAACATTCTCTCTAGGTTCGACAAACACGAAGTGAAAGAATCACCAAACACGGAAAAGTCATCCATGAAGACTTCCATCGTCTTCTCGATCATATCATGAAAAATAGCCATCATGCATCATTGAAAAATTCCCGGTGCATTACAAAGTCCGAATGGCATTCTACGATAGGCAAACGTTCCATATGTAAACGTAGTTTTTTCTTGATCACGAGGATCGATGGGAATTTGGAAGTAACCGAAAAAACCATCTAAAAAGCAATAGAAATCGTTTCCCGCAAGACGCTCCAACATTTGGTCCATGAAGGGCAAGGGAAAATGGTCTTTTCGAGTGGCTTCATTCAACTTACGATAGTCAATGCACACTCTCCATCCGGTCACGAGTCTAGTGGGAATCAACTCGTTGGCATCGTTTGGAACAACGGTCATCCCTCCCTTTTTAGGGACACAATGAATAGGACTCACCCAAGGGCTATCGGAAATAGGGTAAATCATTCCCGCGTCAAGGAGTTTAAGGACCTCCTTTTTGATGACATCGTGAATTTTGGGGTTCACCCTCCTTTGACTTTGGATTGTTGGCTTGAAATCCTCCTCCATTAAGATTTTGTGGGTACAAAACTTGGGATCGATTCCCTTAATGTCGGATAACTTCCACGCAATCACCCCTTTGTGGTCCTTAAGAACATCGACAAGTGCGGTTTTTTCATCATTCGAAAGATCCTTCGCAATAATAACTGGCAACTTGTCGTCCTCCTCCAAATAGACATATTCGAGGTGAGGAGGTAAATCTTTCAACTCGAGAATAGGTGGTTCCTCAAGTGAAGATTTGGGCTCGATACTCATAACCTCCTCGGGTGGAGGAAATGGGAAATCGTTGAGAAAATCCTTGATAATCGAGAAGTCCTCATTGTTGTCGAGGTCACAAGTACGTGGAACATCGAATTCTTCCAACGTAAAACCACCACCTTCGAAAGGAGTGAAGGTTGGTGTCGAATTATCAAGAATTGGATCTAACATAGTGGAATTGCCACTAGTTTCTTCATCACCAAACCCTAAAACTTCTTGTGAAAATTCCTCGCAAACCACGTCGATTATGTCAACGAGGTTTATGGTAGCAACGGAATAAACATGAGAAAGTTGAAAATTTTGAGTTGCGTTTATAACAAGTTCCTCGTCGTTGAAACGTAAGGTGATCTTTCTAGCATGCACATCAATTAAAGCCATAGACATATCTAAAAACGAACGACCTAAAATAAGAGGAACTTGAGGATCCGTGGGGATATCAACAACGATAAAGTCTACGGGATAGTAGAACTTCCCCACTTTCACAAAAACGTCTTCCGCCAAACCACATGCAAGAATCGTGGAATGGTCGGCCAACTCAATAGACATTCGTGAAGGAGTAAGATTAGGAAGATTTAGCGACTTGAAGATTGCAAGTGGCATCAAGTTAATGCTAGCACCAAGATCGGCCAAGGCATAGCATTCTTCCATATCTTGAATTGCACAAGGGATCAAAAATTTACCGGGATCACCGACTTTTTGAGGTATGCGATTAAGATAAACCGACGAACAACTAGACATTTGGTGCAATTTTTCCTTGTTGTTCAACATGCTCTTAAAGTTAGCGGCAAATCGAGGCATCATGATCAAAGCATCGGCGAAACTCACATTAAAATGCAAATCACGAAACATTTTCATAAAAAGCTCAAATTGGTAGTTGTCGCGCTCTTGTCGTTTCTCCTTCCTAAGTCTCGATGGGTAAGGCAAGGGTGGTGTGGGTTGGGGCATAGGCATAGCCTTTGGAATCTCGGGTTCCAATGTTGGTAAAGGGTCGACCGTAGGTGTGGCATGAGCGGTACTTTGTGGGATTGAAATATGCTCCTTTTCGACCACCACCTCGGGTTCTTCCTCAATTTCCTTCACCGTTGGAGTAATTGGTTGAGGAGTCGGTTCTTTAAGTGTCTTACCACTTCGTGTGGTAATCACTTTCATCTCTCCCTTCGGGTTTGAAACGGTGTTACTAGGTAGACCACTCGAAGTAGAGGCTTTGTTTCCCATGACGGCTTCTAAAATGGCATTAAGCTTAGCATCAAAACTATTAAACTTCAAATCTTGACTAGCGGCTTTTTGGTCAATTCTTTGTTCAAGCCTAGCATGACTTTGCTCTATCTTGTTGTTTTGACCTCGAATTTGATTAGCAAAATCATTTTTCAATTCATTCCTCATGCTAAGATTTTCTTTAACAAAATTAGCTAACTCCTTGGTGTTCTTAGCCGTGTCCCTAGCTTGATTAGCCAATTGCTCTTGAATGTTTTCCAAAATCTTATCATTTGCCATGGCGTAATTCACAAAATCCATTGGAAGTTCTTTAGTGTAAACATTTTGAAGACCTTGACTCGTGTTTTGAAAATTACGGTTTTGGTTTTGGTTTTGCAATTGGCTACTACTACTCCCTTGATTCCCATAGTTGTTATTACCCTTGTAATTGTTCCTTTGATTGCTTTGGTAACCAACTTGATTGTTTCGATAATTGTTAGCATTTTGATTTGGTGGAAAACCCGGTGGAGTCAATTGATTAGTGCGAGGAACTTGACCGTTTTGGTTATAAGTTCCCGCGGCCGCGAAGGCACTCGAAGTGTTACCACCGTTGGTAATGCACTCGGAATAATCGTGAGCTCCACCACAATACATACAAGAAACCTCAACCGCCTTAATCGTAGCGGGAGCGGGTTGTTCACCAACTTTAAACTCAACTAACAATCCTTTCACTATATCAAAAATTTTGTTCTCCAAATTAGCCTCGATTTGACAAGCATCAACGGTGTGTGACAATGAAGGCGAAGACGAAGTCTTACGAACACTCGACGTGCTACGAGGACTATACACCTTAGACCTATTCTCAATGATTAACAATGCTTCCTCGGCCGTCTTACACAAAAAATTACCACCCGCGGCGGCATTAAGATAATCACGCTCATGATCGTTCAAGCCATTGTAAAACGTGTCAATTTGATGCAAGTCGGAAAAACCATGATGAGGACATTCGTGCAACATTTCCTTAAACCTATTCCAAGCCGTTGAAAAACTCTCATTATACTCTTGTGAAAACTTTGAAATCTCGTTTTCCAAGTGCGTAGTCTTAGAGGGCGGAAAAAATTGGTTCACGAATTTTGAAACGAGATCCTTCCACGTCAATATAGAATTGGGTGGCTCTTTCTCTAACCAAATTTTTGCGGGCCCCGCTAAGGAATACGGAAAAAGCATCATCTTAATCGAGTCGTTTGAGACGTCCTTAAACTTGCAAGTGGCGGTTAGACGATTAAATTGGCGAATGTGGTTATGAGGGTTGTTCTTCTCGTCCCCTCGAAACTTGTTGTTTTGAATCATGGACAACAAACCCGTCTTAACCTCAAAATTCTCCGCAAGGATAGCGGGAATCACAATCGCTTCTCCATAACCCTTGGTGGGTGCTTGAAGCAACTCCATCATAGTTCGATTAGCCATGGGTGCTTCTTTCACTACAATGGGTTCGTCAATAGGAGACTCCTCACTAGTTGGAGTGATTGATTTGTTTCTTCGTTTACGAGCACGTCTTGCTTTAGAGCGAGTTTGCATAAACGTCACGTACAACGAGAAGGCGAGCAAAGAAGATTCTTTTTGGTGTTTTTACTTTTTCAATTTTTTTTGTGGCTTTTTTGATTGTTTTTACTTTTTTGGATTTTTGGAATGTATTAGTAGACATAAATCTACAAATCTCCTCCTTAATCAAATCTCTTGATTAAAGAAGCTTCAAGGAATGAAAATGATCACGTGAAGTGAACGCCTTCGATGACTTTAGAGCGATGGTGGAACACCAAATCGTTCAAGAGGGTTTAATCAATAGAAACCAAGAAAATATATATGATACTTAGTAATACTTTGGGCGGCAAAACCCTCGATTAGCTTTCAAAATCAAAATACGCACAAGCAAGCGGAGGAAACGAGGCGGCGCGAAGCACTTAAGAGCCTTTTTCCTTTAGGTCGTGAAATACAACCGCCTTATACCCACCTTATAGTTTGTATTTCTCAAAATCGAGCTTCACGAAAGTATTTATCTATCTTTGCCTTTTTCTTTGGTTTGAGATTCGAATACAATGATTGGGTAATGACCTCCCAAGTCAAGGTTGTGATTTCTCACGTATTTGGAGTACTTGTAAATTTATTGTTCTACGTATACAATATATTAATAATATTCACACAAAAACCAAAAAACGATAATACGTATTAGTAGAGTGCTACTAATACAATTACTTTTATGGCTATATATAAAAACAAAAATGGTTCAACCAAAACACAACACGCCTCCCCGGCAGCGGCGCCAAAATGATATTGGAGTTTTTGTACACCTTTAGGAAAAGGATGCACAAAGTAGGGCAAGTGTGCACGACGCTTTAGGAAAACCGTGTGTGAATGACCCTAAGTGAGTTCGTTCTCGAGGAGGCAAGTGCGTTGTGTATTGAATTGATATTGATTTGTGATTATATGATTGAGAAAGAAATGGGATTAGAAGAGAAAGACGGTTACAAAGACGGATTAAACTACGACGAAAAAGGCGAACACACAAAACCGTAAATAGTGCCAAAATTAAAATTTTAACCTAAAAAACTTCTAAAAATTACTAAAAATCCCCAATAATATTCTAAGAGTTTACAAAAAATCCAAACTTGCTAAAACCTTTTAATTAATTCAATAATGACTTTTTAATGCTAATTAAAGCCCTAAAAATCACTTTTAATTATTAAAAAGCCCTAAACAAGATCTAATAGTTTGTAAACCTCAAAAATATCCTAATTAAGCTAAAAAATATTTTTACAAATTTTAAAACCAAATTTAACTATTTTTAAACACTTAAAAACTATTAAAATCTATTAAATCTTAAATTAATTCTAGAAATTAAATGAAAAGTCTAAAAAAATATTTGAAAAGTGACAAAACTCCTAAGTAAGTGTCCTTAACCTAGGAAAAATGAAAAAACTAGAAAAAATGAAACTTTAATTTATAATAATAAAATAATATTAAAATATTCAAAAAAATAAAAAGTTTGTAAATAAATTCTAAAAAATTACCAAAAATCCTAAATAATGTAACTAAAACAAAAATGCAAACCAAATTTTCTGAAACCTATTTAATAATTTTATATTAAATTTTAAAGTTAACTAAAAACCCTAAAATCCAATAAAATCAAAAATAAGCTAAATTGAAAACCTAATAAGCTGTAAACCTCAAAAATATGATAAAAAACATAAAAACTATTTTTTCAGATTTTTAAATTACTTTTTACTATTTTTAAACGACTTTCTAAAATAAAAACTTAAAATAATCCTAATAAATTAATAAATAATGAGAAAAATTAACTTTTTGCTCAGAAAAATCAATAACCCTAATAAAAACCTAAGAAAATTGTTAAACAAGAAAAAGCTTAAGGAAATAAGCTAGGAACAGCTTATTTACAAGCTGTTATCTAAATAAGCTATAAAACACAAACACCTTAAATATCTAATGAAATGAAAGGTAAACGTAAAAAGCCATCTAGATCACTGGTAAACACGCTAGCCCTTGGAAAGCAAGGTCGCGTGTTCGAGTCCAGGCAGGGTGTGCTTTTTGCAAATTTTTTTTCTTTTTTTTTTACTTTTAAAAACTCAATCCAGTGACTAATTTAAACACAAAAACTCAAACACAATTCAATTTTAACCAACATTAAGGCCTAGGAAAGCCAAAACGTGCCCAGTTTTGCACTGGTATCTGATGAACACTTATGGTGTTTCTTCACAAGTGAAAAGAAAAGACAAGAGGGCTTGTCTTGTGATTGTGGTGTATTTGTTGGACAATGAGGGCACCCTTATACTCTTTGGAGTATAAGGAGTCAGAATCAACACAAATATAAGCAGGTTGCAACACAAAATCAAGCACACAATAAGCAATAAGGTTACTGATCTAGCTAAATGTTTCTGATGAGTACTTGCTGATACACAATGCACACAAATGAATTTCAAAAGCTCATAACCAGCATATAAATCCACCAAGTGACATACAATCAACTCACACTCCTTCTTAAACCTATTTTCTAACAGATTAACAAATTTGAAGGCTCAAATCCACACAAATGATCAGAAAAGTCAAGTGACAGATTTCAAGCTAACTTTTCCAACTTTTAAGCATGCAATGTGTTCTAAACTTATCCAAACTGAGACTTAAGCACACTAAACACCTAATTACTAACTAATGAGTGTATTCTAACAGCTTTTAACACATAATCAACCAAGTGAACTTAATTAATATGCAAATCCAAACACCCCTTTAACTTGACTGAAATCAAAATTTTCAAAGCAACTCAACACAAAACTCAATCAAATCAAATCTAAGCTGTCTAAACATGCACACAAGACCTATATAAGCAATGTTAAACACTTAAACCAACAAACAAGTAAATATCATGCAATTCACATAAACATCATATAAAAAACAGAAAACTTGAAAATGAAATTGGAATGAGGGTGATACCTTAAGGGTCCTACATCCAGGACCCTTAGTGGTTGAAAAACCACCTCCAAACAAGCCCGGGCTTGTGCTGAACTTTGTTGAGATTTTGATGAAATTTTGCTTAACAAAAAATAAATAAGATTGGCCCTTGTTTAGAACCTGCTAAAAACAAACCAAAACAACAAGAGTGACCTGGAATATGAGCCAATGAGCTATAAGGATGACTTATAGACAAGTCTCCTTATAGCTTATAGCTTTTTAGCTGAAACAGTAATGTAAGAAAAATAAGCAAAAAGGTTTTTTACCTCACTTTGCCCTTTTTACCCAAACTTTTATACCCACTACACCTTGATATATCCAAGATATCAGGGTTGTATGGTCATATACAAGCTTGAATGTAGAAGCTTATGTGGTTTAACAACCTTTCTAGCTTAACTTGAAAAGAAAACTTGAAATCAGAAACTTTTGAACACAAGACTTGAATTAGCAAAACTTGAAAAGTAAACAATCTTGGAATTTTACACAACAAGCAAACAATGTAAATTAAGATGGCTCTTTCTTCTTATCAACAAACTTAAACCTTTTTCATTCATAAAAATAGGACTTACAAAGTTGTGAAAAAGGAGAAAAAAGAACAGATTAATGCTACGTCCTAAGTGCCTTTATATAGAGGCTTACATTGTGATTCTAGAAGTGAATAGAAGCTAAAAACCTAACAAGTGAACTTCCAGATTTGCCCTTGGAGAATATTTGAATTTTCAGTCAAAACAAAGCCATGTGAAGATCTTTGGCTTGTAGCTGAGATGCCAGTGATGTAGGAGCAATCTAGGACGTCCATTTTGCCTTTGGGAGTAAGAAAATGCTGTGGGTTGTTGATCTTGCTGCCAAGTTTTGTTTGAGAGTGAATAGTGGGGCAGGGGAGGGTTGCACACACATGTGAGGTGATGGTGATGGGAGTTTAAGGGTGGTTTTGGGTTTAAGAGGTGTTTAATCAATGATCTGGAAATAATCACCCAAAACCCCTTTGATTTAATTAGTGTTCTTCCTGGAAAAAATTAGGGTTTAAGGGTGGATTAGGGGAGTGTTTAATCTATTTTGGGTAAAACGTTTTTAAATAAAGTGTTTTGGTGGGAGATTTAAACTGATTAATTAATCAGTTAAGGGGTGAGTTGATAGGTGATGTGGAGAAAAGGGCGCTTTTGATTGGGTGTGGGGTGTGAGTGGGTGAGGTGTCAAGCTGTGAGTGGAGGGAATAGCTTAGGTTGTCTGGCAGGAATGCCCCCTTATCTTTTCAACTTTGTTCACTTTGTTATAAATGGCTATCAACGCCCAATATACACATGACAACTTTTGAACATTGGCAGTTTTGGCACAACAAGTTTTGAAACTTGTTTTAAGGACTAAAAATGCAATTTCTTCATATTCCAAGGACTGATTTTGACATGTCTTCATACTTCAAGGCCTTGACTTGTTTGTTGACTTCTTGGAGGACCATTATTGACAATTTAGTTTTGTTGAGGGACTAAATTTGCCAATTCTTCAAAGTTAATGGTCCTTTTTGTAATTTTGACAAACTTTAGGGACCAAACTTGTAATTATGAAGATACAAGGGTATAAAGTGTCAATTCTTCAAACTTGGAGGACCAATCTTCAATATTATTCAAATCTTCAAGGGTTTTCTTTGGAAAATTCTTCATTAGGGCTTGGTTCATCGTGCGGCTTCGTTTCCCGTGTTCGTTTTTGCATGATTCTTGTGATCTTTTGTCATTTTCTCAATATCCATACCTAAAATACACAAGCAACAAACACAAGCATATATTTGGGTGTTTTGATGATATTTAATGCATTTTAAGCCCAATTTGGACGATGAGACTATGTATAAAAGCAGTCTCATCAGTTGTATTGACATTTTAGCATGTATTCTCAGGTGTATAGGTTTAAGAGCAGCTGGAGCATGGAGTCACGCGGGATAAAAGGCAACACAAACAACTTCCATTCGATACATTTGACACATCTTTATTTTTATTAAAGTGTGAAATATTTATTGGGACCTCTTTTTATTGAACTTTGATTTTGTCGAATGGTTTATTTTATAAAACGTCTCTTTTGAGGTCGTTTTCTATGACTATGTGTGATGTGCTATGAAGTAACACCCAAAGTTGAGTATCCGTTGACTTGTGAATTTGGGGTTGCTACATAAACTATTTCAAAATATGAGCAAGATATAGATTCACTTACTCTCCCACATGATCGGATACAAATTATTGCTAGGGATTGCAATAACGATATCATTAGAATATTTCAATTCCAAATGTGTAATATCCTAACTACAACATATGATGTAGTTTGGTATCTCAATGGATTAATCAATCATCCTATAGATGAGATCAATTTCACATATTACACATGATATAGGGCCTACTAACCGTATAAGTTGCAAACCATATAAATCATGCTTGATACTTTAAGCTACTACTAACTTACTCTACAACCCCTAAGTGAGTCAAGTATCCAAGTAATGAAGGTTTGAGAGGGTACAAGAATAGAATCACATACCACAAACAAATGTAAAGGCAAGGATGCCAAGAACAAGCGCATAGTCAAGTAATGAACAAAATAATGATCAATGTGGCGTGTGGAAGGACGAAAACGTACCTTAGCCGCAAAGTGCATCTCAAGTCTTCTAAGGACCAATGCAACACCCAAACTTGACCAAAGTGAATACTTAGTCTTCAAGGACTAGTATCACTAACACCAATCTTGATGTCATCATCCTAAGATGTTGAAAATCCAAGGAGATGAGTCTTCCACAAGTGCAAGTAACTCAATTCACAATCAAATTAATGATTAATCTTCATGAGTGAAGGTTTATATAGTTCATAACAATTACACAAAACCCTAACGAGATCAAAGCACGCATATAGCGGAAGCGATTTAACAAGATCATAATAACACAATTATAATTAATCGAATTAGGGTTACATACCTTTACGCTAAAGCAAATCCACAAGATAAAGGACGAATCACCAATTCGGGTTTATAACGTACACCACCAAGATATAGTCTAATGTAAGACTATATTACGTTCTTGTACACACGTAATACAACGAGCTAACCGTGATTCTAGCACGTGTAAACCGAGCTTCTACGCTTGTGAAAAATCTACCCAATAACCCTAGAGATGGGATAGCACTAGATTATAAGAAAAATCGATAAAACAAGAAACCAACCAAAACCCTTTGTGGGTTCTTTCTTGTGATCGACTAGAGATAGAGGAAGAGAGATTGTGTGTGTTGAATTATGAGGGTGGGGGTTGTTTATATAGACCTAGAATTCTTGTCTCCCAAACATGTTGGTCCCATGTAAATCGTTATTAATTATCAACCTTAAGTAATAACTCTTTACCAAGACTCAAGTGTGTTGTTTTAACAATAGATAAGAACTATGAACAATTAAAACAACAATACCAATAACTTTTCAACGTATAGACTTTTATTAGAACCAAATAAAGAATCTATAACTCACTTTGTTTGCGCAATAATAAAGTGGTTGAATGACAATGGGTTGTGATCTCCTCTACTTAAACGTATAACCAAAATTAAAGTTTAAGCTCCAATCTAAACGTTCATATGCTTCTTGGCTATATGGTTTAGTTGGTATCGAGAGAGAAAGGTTTTCCAGAGTTTCAACTATTGTATTGGTTAACCCTTTCTCTCTCAATGTATACCCATTTTATAGGCAGTGTAAACTAGGCTTTGCCTTTGCATGTTTCAATGCATGGGTTTATCCAGCGGGTGTTTGATGCCCATGCTGGATAAACAGTACAAAGTACATAATAAACTATTCTAGAAAAGATAAAGGTTGTACTTATATCTAAGTATACAAGCAACCTTCTTTGACTTAAAGTTATCTTTTCCCGCCTAATGCAAATCATCAGAATACTGAAGAGTCTTCAGTATCCTAGAGGAGATCAACATCATTCAGTTTGGTATTGTTAATTCAAACTAAACTGAAAGCTCTTCTTCAGTTCTTGTTCTTCAGCAACTAGACCGCCTAGTATTTGAAGCGAAGACTCCTTTGTCTTCTAAGTTAACTGGAAGAGGAATGTTGAACGTTCTTCAGCTACAAAGTCTTCAGTAGGAACTTTGTTCCTCTGGTCATCCTTCAGCAGACTGGCGTTACTGCTGAGCATGAAACACTTAGGGAGATTTTATATTCAAATCCTAGAGTTGCTTCAGGGTCAGTAAATACTGACCCAACAATCTCCCCTTATTTGGATATACAAATAGCCTAAGTCTAATGTCAGTAGTAAGTGAGCATAACAACTTCTTCTTACTTGCACTAAACAATTAAATACTTATAAACATAAGATAATCATTTATTCATGAAACATTACAAATTACAACATAGATAGTACAAATGATTATTCAATTTTCCTTAGGCCTAAGTTCTTCAATTATGGGAGTCTGAGTTGATGGATTTGAGTTTCTGTTGTCTAATATAGCAAGCAAGCACATGCTGAAGGTTTTAGCAGCATCAGTACGTCCTGTACCTCCATGCTGAGAGTAAAAGATCCTTTGAACATTCGAGAGAAGTTCATTGTTCATTTCATCAAGGTCACTTATGCCCACAAAGTCTTGACGTTCTTGATGATTGAACATTATCATTCCCAGTTCTGGTTCGTTAAGTACATGACCAGGGAGATGATTTTGAGACTGAACAAAGCCTTTGTATTTCTTTGTAGTGAAAAAGATGTCACCCACTCCAGGTTGTATCCGATTGGCTCTTTTGTTCAGCTCCAATATAGGATCTTGATCCTCCAAAGAAACTTGAGTGTTGATGTTCAAAATCTCACCTAGTCTTTCATTATTTCTCATAAAGTGCTCAATTCTGGTGCAAACTTCATCCCATCTTTTGGATTTCCTTTTCTCAATCTTCACACTCATTTCAGTCCATTCAGTTTAAGAAATTTCTTTTCCTTGGAAGTTCTCAATTATCTCATCAGTTCCATCACCCCTATAGAACTTGAGATGAATATCACCTCTGCTGGTCAGCATATCAACATTGGTGATTGGTAAGAGACTTCTTCTGTTTAGTCTTGTTATACAAAACTTTTCATATAGCATTTTCTTCTTGAAAAGAATTTCTACTTCAGCTTTCCCTATTTGTTCATACAAGCTTAGCTTCAGATCTCTTAACTTTTCTTCTTGCTGAAGCTTGTATAACTTGTCAAGTTCTTCCTGAGTGGCCACCCCAGCTTTGATCAGTCGATCATTCAGTGTATAATATTCTTTGTTCTTGGGTATGAAAGGGGATGAACCACTGTCAGTTGTTTATCTACTTGTGGTGAGCCCATCCATATGATCATTCTTGGCTGATGACTCTCCCTTACCCTTTGCTGGGCTGTTTTCAGTAATTGGTGACTCATAGACAACAGGTTGTTTCTGAGCCTTCTTTTGGGCATGTTTCTGAAAGAGCTGCTGGATGATGTTTTTCTCCCCCTCAGTAGAAGACTGCCCATCAGCTTCTGATGACCCACCAACAGGGAAGAGGCCACAAATATGATCAAGAGTGGCAGATACCTTGGCCAGCATGGCTGGAACATTTTCAAGAGCATTTAATTTCTGCTGAACCTCATCAGACATGGTCAGCTTCTGTTTCTCCAGTAACGCCACTCTATCGTTTATCTTAGATACATAATCACACAAAGCATTAACTTGGCCAGTAACTGGTGTGAATTCTGGTGGAAACTCCATGGAAGCACCGTTGATGGAATCCATAAGTGATGACATTTCTTGCTTTAAAGAAGTGGTGGTGGCCACATCTTTGACTAGTGGCTTCAAAGCAGCAATGATGACATCCTTGATTCGTTCAACAGAAGGAGGAATTGGTCTTGCTTTAATAGTTGAGATTTCAGTGTCAGCAAGCACCTTTTCTTCCCTTCAGTCTAGCCACCTGTGATTGAAGAATCAACATTTGATTTGTTAATTCTTTTACCTATTCAGTTCTGGGGGATGGTAGCTTTGGTGCTGCATCAGCAGTCTCTTCATCACTGTCATCAAGGTTGACTGGAACTCTTTCACTGAACCCAAGTTCCTTTTCCAAATCATCACCAGACATGCTGAATATAAATGAAGGCAAGTGTCCCACCTTGGCGCCAGTGGTGAGATTCACTTCCTTAGGTGTCTTCTGAGCATCACCTCTAGTGTGAGGATCAGTTTCAATTCCTTCACCACCAGGTTTGGTTTTACCTGATGGATCCTGAGAAAGAGTCCTTGATAACTTAAGATCAATGATAATGTTTTTGGTTCCTTCAGTAGGACCCTGTTGTGGGGGGGGGGGACTACATCATTAGAAACAGATAGGCCAGGGTCAACATCAGCTGTTGGATTTGCTGACACATCATTCCCTGGTGCAGACTCAGAGTGACAAGTGATAGGAATTGTATTCAGATGTAAAGTACTTACCAATGCTGACTCCACACTACTGAGCTGAGGGTGAGCTCTATCTTCACCCTTGTCTCCTAAAGAAGTTGAGAGAGGGTTGCCTTTTGGGCCTCTTTATGTATGTCACCTCCAGCAGAGACTAAAGGTGACGGCTGGCTTGGGTTCTTGTCCTTGGCCAAGGACTTATTCTTCTTTAAAACATGGCCTTGGGGTTCATCAGCAATCTTCTTTGAGGAAGATTGTGTGAGTGATTTCCTCTTTCTGGACTCACATCTAACCTTCTTAGTATTAACTGACTTGCTCTTCTGACGAGGTCCAGATGAAGCTCCATGCTTTTCGCCTTTGAGATCCCCTTCTCCAGTTGGAGGAGTGTCTTTTGGAGCTTTGTACACTACTGGACCATCTGCTGAGCAGATGTCCAACATGGGTTGTGTAAGAGGAGGATCAATGGTGCTGACTGGAATGTTCCAGCAAGTAAGATCAAATGGTCAAAAAATTAGTTTATCTCTATTGATTTTTGAAAAGTCATCACCAAGATGGTCAGCAAAGAGGATGATAGAAATATGGTGTAAACAACATTTTTCTCTCTTGTCTTTTTCTCCAGCTTCCCATAAAGATCTTCAAAAATAAGCCTCCCAAAATCAGATTTAATTCCCTTTGCCAGACAGTATAAAATAATAGCATCCTTTTGGTTGATTTGGTCAAGGCCTCATGTTCCCCCCCCCAAACACTCGATAAGAATGGTCATCAGCAGTTTCCACCTTGGTGGCAAACAACTCCTTTTTAACCCCCCCCCCTTTCTCAATAATCTCTTCAGTATACCCAATTTCTTTAAAGAAATTTTTAACAATCATAAAATCATCAAGTATAGCCTCATTATCACTAGGGTTTTCCAAATAATTTAGACCCAAAACCCTTCTAAATAATTTTAACCCAAATCTACCATGAATCCCAACTGTGGTAGAATCAAACTCAATGGACTTCTTGCTGTTAGAAGCCTCTGCTGTGAACCAGAATTCTTTTAGGACATTTTGAAACATCAAACCAGGATCCTCAAATAATGCATACCTTAAAACACTTTTGGACAAGTAAGTCATAGCTTGTTCCCCAATAACAGACTTAATGGATTCAGGTTTGAGTAAGGTGATGTTGTTGGGCTTGATGATGATGTCTTCAATGGGAAAAGTCACATGGGTGGATTGGTTGAGTGTGATCTTTTCTATCTTTGGGGAAGAAGATGATTCAACCATTGTTGTTTCTGTGTATGTTTTTTTGAAAGAGAGAGAGAGTTTGTGTGTGTGTTTTTGATGAAAAGATTTGTAAGCGTGGAATGAAATCCAATTATAAGGGATTATATAAAAACTTGAACCGATTTGTAAAAAGTTTTTAACACCATTTGAAAAAATTATAAATCTTTTAGGGTTTCTTTTGAACACTTGGCACAAACTCTCTCATTAATGTTCTGCAAAAAGGTATGATTTTCTGTTGCTTTGAACAGTGAAACGCCCTATGTGTCAGGGAATTGTTGAGTGTGGATGGAGACGTTTAAATTTTCCTTAATTAACAAATGACACCTTTTGAAAGAATGCTTGCTTTATTCATAAGATAATTCAATTCCGTTTAATACTTTTCATCACATGATTGATTTGTTTTAAATGCTATTGCTCAGATATGCTGAAGCTGATGGCAATACTTGTGAGCTTTAGTGCGTTAGATGAGGCGACAAAACCCCATATACATGTTCACATAAGTGAACAAGACATATGACATTGCACGCTCCTCTACTCAGGCCTAGCTACTTAGTTGTATTAAACATTTGTTCAGTATTTGCTGAAGGAAACTTTCGATGACTGGTGATCATTTGTTCAGCTTCAGTGAATCAGATAAGGCGACAAAACATCATGCACACAATCACATAAAGTGATATAGACACATGACATTGCACACTCCTTTACTCAGACAGTGCTACTTAGCATTAATCAAAAAACTTTTAAGAATTACTGAACCTTCAAGCTTCTTTAGTGAATGCTGAAGGTTCAGGTTTTGTATCATCAATGTTCAGCATACCAAGCTCCCTTATCAATCTTTTGAAAGTTGGTTCATCCAGTGGTTTGGTGAAGATATCAGCCAATTGATACTAAGTGGGGATGAAATGTAATTCAGTGTCCCCTTTCACAATATGATCTCTGATAAAATGATATATGATATCAATGTGTTTCGTTCTTGAGTGAAGGACTGAATTGTTGGATATTGCAATAGCACTAGTGTTATCACAAAAGATTGGTACCTTTTCATATTCTATGTCATAATCAGCCAGTTGGCTTTTCATCCAAAGAACATTGGCACAACATCCAACAGCTGCCACATATTCAGCTTCTGCTGAAGATATGGCAAATGTTTGTTGCTTTTTAGCACTCCAACACACAAGTTTTCCACCTAGCAATTGGCAAGCACCAAATGTGCTTTTTCTGTCCATATTGCATCCAACATAGTCAGAATCTGAATACCCCTTTAGATCAAAACCTAAGGATTTTGGGTACCAAATACCTAGACTTGGTGTACCTTTTAGGTATCTGAAGATTCTCTTTACAGCAGTAAGGTGTGATTCCTTTGGATCTGCTTGGTATCTTACACAAAGGCATGTAGAGAATTGAATGTCAGTTCTGCTTGCAGTTAAGTACATGAGTGACCCAATCATATCTCTATACTGAGTCTCATTGACTGATTGTCCATTGAGATCAAGTCCTAAGTTGTTAAGGGTACCATTGGAGTCTTCACTGAAGCACAATTGATATTATACTTCTTTAGCAGATACTTGACATATTTTTCTTGATTGATAGAGATTCATTGATCAGATTGTTTAATCTGGAGTCCAAGGAAGTATGTGAGTTCTCCCATCATACTCATCTCAAACTTGCTGGTCATAAGCTTGGCAAATTGTTTGCAAACTTTCAAGCTTGTTGAACCAAAGATGATGTCATCCACATAAATTTGTACCTGAATGGTGTCAGTTTTAGATTTATTGATAAACAAGGTGCTATCTATTTTTCCTCTGAAAAACTTATGTTTAATGAGAAATGCATGATCTTGGAGCTTGCTTCAGTCCATACAAAGCTTTGTAAAGCTTGTAGACATGGTTTGGGTATTTACTACTCTCAAAGGCAGGAGGCTGTGTAACATAAACTTCTTATTTTAAGTCACCATTTAGGAATGCACTTTTGACATCTATTTGGTAGATGATGAAGTTCATGTAAGTGGCATAAGCAAGAAAGATTCGTATGGCTTCCATACATGTAACTGGAGCAAAGGTTTGATCAAAATCAACACCATTCTCTTGATTGAATCCTTGGGCCACCAGCCTAGCTTTGTTTTTTGTCACCACATTGGTTTCATCTCTTTTGAGCTTGTAAACCCATTTGGTGCAAGTGGTTGATTTACCATATGGAAGAGGAACCAATTTCTAGACTTTGTTTCTTTCAAATTGAGTTAGTTCCTATTGCATGGCATCCACCCATCCAGGGTGTGTGAGTGCTTCAGAAACCTTTGTAGGTTCAATTTCTGAGAGAAAGTTTGCATAGAGGCATTCTCCAGATAAAGCAACACTCAGTTTCTTTACCATAGATCTAGTGACTCTACCTTCACTAGGATTGTCTATTATGTTCACTAGCTGTATGTGACTATTGTTAGTCCAAGATTTTTGTGGAGCTGGAGAATAGGCACTGGTATCATGATTAGAGCTAGAACTTGGAAGTCCATGACATGGACTTGGACTTGGATTATCTCTAGTGTCTGCTGAAGGATATTCAATAGACAAAGTTCAATCAATGGAGGGCTTCCTTCTTAGTCAGAAGCAACACATCCAAGACCTAATTCTCTAGAGATAGTTGGATAGTTTTGAGTAAAGGGCTCAGATTGTTCATCAGCAGCTTCATTGGACTGATCATTTTGATCATGTGTCTCAGCATGCTGATTGTTTTGAAACTGACCATTTTGGTCATTTGTGTTGCTTGGCTGATCATTTTGATAATTTTGAGACTGATCATTTTGATTGTTTGATTGTCAGCCATCAGTATTTGATACTGAAGGATTTCCTTTTGTAGGACTTGTCATATCTTCAAATGGATCAATTTGAGGAACTGAATTGCTTGTTTGATATCTTTGAGAAGGCTCATAATGTTGAAATTCATCAGATGGATAGTTGTGAGATTCATGAATATGAAGTTCATCATCTGATGGATTTGTAAATTTGAGAGCTTCAGAACTTTCATTGAAAGTGATGTGATAAAATTCTTCAATACATTGTCTTCTTGTGTTGAAGACTCTATATGCTTTAGATACTAGAGAGTATCCAAGGAAGTAACCATCATCAGATTTTTCATCAAACTTCCCAAGGTGATCCTTGTGATTGTGAATGAATATTGGACACCCAAACACATGTAGGAATGAAATGTTTGGAATTCTCCCCCTAAAGACTTCATAGGGAGTCTTTATGTGTCTCTTCATAATGATGAATCTATTTTAAGCGTAGCAAGCAGTGTCTACAACATCAGTCCAAAAATGCTTAGAGAGAGCAGATCCAGCAAGCATTGTCCTTGCTGCTTCAATCAATGTTCTGTTCCTTATTTCAGCCACATCATTTTGTTCAGGTGTGTAAGGAGATGAGAAATTTTGGGAAATTCCTTTGTCATCACAAAATTTGATCAGTGTTTGATTTCTGAATTCAGTGCCATTGTCAGTTCTGAGTTGTTTGACATGAGTCTCATTTTTATTTTCAACTCTTTTGATGAAAGACATAATGGCATCTGGTGCATGGCTTTTCTTTGTCAGAAAATATACCCAGGTGTACCTAGAGTACTCGTCAACAATGACAAGTGTATATTTTTCATGACAAATGGCCATAGGTGATACTGGGCCAAATAAGTCCATGTGAAGCAAGTAAAGACTTTCCTTGATTGAGAAAGTTTGCTTTGTTTTGAAACTGTCCCTATGGTGCTTCCCCTTTTCACATGCTGAGCATGGTTTGTCCTTGGAATAGACAAGTGAAGGAAGACAATAACAAGATTTTGTTTTGCCAACAGAGTTATTGTTTTGAAATTTAGATGTGAGAGCCTCTTATGCCAAAGCCAGTTAGTAATGTTGGAAGCTTTAACAAAGAAACATGTCTCCTGAGTAGAGTTAATGTTCATGACATAAACATATTTGTCTCTGGGAGCAATCATCACAATTTCATGATTGGATTTGAAGATTGTACCTTTTTTGTCATCAAACAACACTAGATACTTTGCATCATAAAGTTGAATGATGCTGATGAGATTGTGCTTTAATCCATTGAAATATGCAACCCTTGTGAAAACTATTACATTTCACTTAACCAAATCCTTCAGTAGTAGCTGATGAGTTATCACCAAAAACAACTTTAGGACCTTGTTCCTCCTTATACTTGTGCAAATAACTTTTGGTGGCAGTCATATGCCTTGAGCAGCCACTATCTAGGTACCAAATAGGCTTCCTGGGATCACACTGCACAAGTTATGGAAATGATCAGTTTTGTTTTGAAACCCACCTTTGATGGGTGGGGGTTTTAGATCTGCAAGGTGTTCCAGATCTGGAGGGTCCTCTTGATAAGGATGTGTGTGATTGCTCAAAAGAAGAAGAGGTCTGAACAGCTTTTGCTTTCTTAGCCTGGAGGGATTCACCTCTTCTGAACCACTCTATATGATTGTGATCAGATGTAGTGTGGACATTACTTCCACAAGTTTCACAACATTTGGTAATAGAGTTTGGATTCCTTGGTTTAATACCTCTTATGAGTGAGATAATTTGATTATGTCCATAAGTGTCATGGTCATAACTTCCACAAATATTACAAACATGGTAATAGTGGCAGTCATCTGAGTGATGATTGCCCATACCACAATGAATGCATGGTGGGAAAGGCATATTGCTCCTGGAATGAGATGCTTCAATATTATGAGCGTCAGCACTAGTTTTAGCAAGCATATACTGAGTATGTTCACAAGTGCGACAGTCAGTCCTCTCACATTTAGTACAATAAATCACTTTTAGGCAAGTTTCAGTTAGATGGTTATTTAGACCACATAGATCACAAGCCCTTTTAAATTGTGTCTTGTACTTGTAATGGAGAGTCTGAAGGTTCATCTCTGAATCGAGTTGATGTTTGCTGCTGCCTGAGTTGCAATTTGAGATCATTGATCTCTTGCATGTCAAGAGACATTCTCTCATCTTCCTTAGATCTATCATTATTCAGTTTATTTGTTGAAACAGAAGAGGTAGTTCCTATATGTGAACCACCAACAGGAGCTGAAGAGTTCTTTGAAGTGTCAATTTTGACATGCTTGGGGGACCTACCCTTGTGTGTTGTGTGAGACTTGATGATTGACTGGATTGATTTTGGTTCAGTAGAGGGTTCAGCACCAGCCAGCTTCTCCAAGGGAGGAAGTGGGGTACTTACTTCATTCTCTAAATCATCATCTGAGTCATCCTCAGTGACTGAGGACTCAACAGGTGCTAAAGAGTCAGCATTTGCTTGAAACTCAGGGAGAAGGATATTTCTAGTGTCATTATTGGGTAAATTCTCTTCACCTGACCTTACAAGTCAGGGATCGAGCTACCATCCTCATTTGAGGCTTTGAAAAAGACAATAGAGTTGGTGCTGGAGGATCCTTCAGCAACAAGCATTTTCCTCTTTTGAGCAGGAATTTGTTCATTTATGCATTGATTGACCCTATCGGAGTTTCTAAGCCAAGATTTAACAATATCTTTTGCTTCTTTTAGTTCAACTCTTAGGGAGTTATTTTCATCAAGAATCTCTTTGTTCAATTGTTGAAAAGTAAGTACATCAAGTTTAGCTTCTTTTAGCTCTATTTGCTTACTTTCAAAATCCTCAAGTTTTAGAACAAGTTTATGATATTTTCAAGCAAATTGTTTCTTTGTTCTTTAACAAATTTTAGATCAATACACAGGTAATCAAAGACAAATTTAATGTCATCCTTTTCCTCTAATTCAATAAGAGTTTGTACCTTTTTTATTGTGATATTGACCCATTCACCGTTTCTAGCACTTTCTCTGGCCACAACATTGGAGTTTGACCCTTCATCATCAGCAAGTGCCATTAGCACTTTTACATTAACTAATTCATCAACATCTGAAGAAACATCTTCTTCATCCCATTCATAAGCTTCAGCAACAAGCCCTTTGTTCTTGTCTTGCTTGGGAGCCTTGGAGGAAGAACTTTCAGTGCTCATGAGGGCCAGTCTAGCTTTAATCTCTCTGTATTTGGCCTCAAAGTCTTTTGTTGGTCGAAGTTCAACCCTGTTTTGCTGAAATGAAGTAGAAGCAATTTGTTTTGGTTGAAATGATGATTGACCAGGGGTCTTGATTGAGCTGGTGAGGAATAGGAAGGGATGGATGTTTTGGAGTAACAATCTCTAGCATAGTGACCAGTCTTCCCACATTTGTAGCATTCAGTGTCAACTGAAGCTTTTGTGGTGCTGGAGAACTTGACTCCTTTCTTAAAGAACCTTCTAAACTTGGCTAGAAGTGCTCTTTCTTGAAATTCCTCTTTGAGGTCATTCAAATATTCCTCACTAGTTCTTGTGTCTTCTTCATCATCAGGACTATCTTGGTAGTCTTCGATGACAGCCTCACTGAAGAAGGCTGTAGACAAGGGTGTAGCAATGGTTAATGCTTTACTCTTGCTTGAGCCTTCATAAATCCTATCAACTAGGTTTTCTTCATATTTGAGTTTCCCAAAAAGAGAGGCCGAATCATAATCTTTAATGTGATTAGCATTTCTCAAGATTTGGCAGAAACTGAGCCACTTTTTTGGTAATGCATTAACAAAAATTTTGTTGATTTCAAGTTTTGAAAGCTCAACGCCATCATTCACAAGTTCATTCATCAGTGCTTTGTATCTGGTGAATGTCTGTGTGAGGGTTTCCCCTTCTTTGTGCTTGAAGGTGTTGTATTGAAGCTTTAAATCCATGATTCTAGTTTCTTTCACATCAGAGGGTCCCTCATGATAGAGAATAAGGTCCTCCCATGTAGATTTTGCTGTTTTACAATTCACAACAGAATTCATTTGGTCATCTAGAAGCACAGATAATAACTGAAAAATTGATTTTTGATTATGTCTAATAGAATTGATCCGTTTTTTAGTGTGACTCAGTCGTTTTTGGCTAAAGAAAGAAGATGTCGTTTATCTATTTCCATTTAAAAATTGAAAGTTTAAAAACATAAACTAAATTAAAGAAAATTAAACAATTTAAAACTTAATTAAAAGTAAATTTGAAAATAAAATAAAACAAAACAATTTAAAATAAAGCTAAATAAAATTGGCGGGAAAATGAAAATTAAAAAAAAAACAATTTGGAAAACAAAATCTAAGAAAATAATTCGGGAAAAAAGATAAGTATTTAATTCGGAAAATAAGATTTTAAAACTAATTCAGAATAGTGGAAATGAAACACAAGTCGGAATAATGAAAATGAAGTAGTTCGGAATGTTTAAACATAACATAATTCGGAAAACAGTGGAACCTGACCTAATTCGGAATAAACAATTTAGAACTAATTCGGAATCCCTAAGGTTAAGACCATTCAGAAAAAACACTTTAACTACTAGTTCGGAATATATAAAGAAAAGCTAATTTGGAATGTTGTGTGTTATCTATTAATTCAGAATAAGTTGAATTTATTGCGAATTAATAGATAACACACAACATTCCGAATTAGCTTTTCTTTATATATTCCGAACTAGTAGTTACACAAGTCAGAAAAAACCACCATCAAGTGGCCTAGTGGTAAGGTCCTTGACTCTCAAAAGAGAGGTCAAGGGTTCAAACCTCACTAGGTGTGTACACTTGGGGGTGGCCACGGAGGTTCACCTGCGACGACTCCGGGCTATCCAAAAGGGTAGTCGCCCTAGGATTAGTCGGCTTACAATGTCGAGTCGGAAACCTAGGTATACCAAAAAAAATACACAAGTCAGAAAAAAGAAAAATAAAGTAATTCGGGAAAAGGTTTAACAATCTAGTTTGGGAAAAGGGTTTTGAAATCCGGATTAAATGAAAATAAGCTAAAACAAAATAAGCAATTAACCTAAAATTAAGCAAACAAATTTTAAGAAAAGCTAAACAAGACACAAATCAAAAACTCTAAAACATCAAATAAGCAAAATATATAAAATCAACTTTTAAAAACATTAATATACCAAATCCACTTAATTAAAAATAAGCTAAACACAAAAATAAGCAATAAGCACAATAAGCTATAACATCAACCACATCAAGACAATAAGAACAAAGAAATAAGCACTTCAATCAAATAAGCAATACGATCAAACAAACTACTTGATTAACCAAATCAAACATAAGATTTAAAACAAGAAAGGAAGAATGAGATTATTTAAAAAGCTTGAATTAAAGATGAAGATTAAGATTCACAAACTTAAAGATTAAGATGAAAAGCTTAAGAACATGAAAGAAAAACTAGAGAGAGAAAGTAACCTACTCCTAAAACTTGAAAATTAAAACTAAAATCTACTAACTAATAAAATGATGGAAAATGGTCTATTTATAGTGGAAGGGTTGTGGTGTTGTTGCTTCCTTCTTTCTCTTTGTCTTATCATCTTCTTAATTCGTCTTTCTCGACTTTGTCTCGGAATTTGTCGATAGATAATATGAACTCGTCTTCTAATTTTCTTCTTTTATTAGACTTGGTTATTCGACTTCGTTAAACTTTCGTCTTTGGTCTTTTTCTTCGATAAATCTTCAGAATAGGCCTTTGACTTCCGTTCTTTTTGCACTCTTGATCTTTTGACTTCGTCTTTTGTCTTTTTCTTTGATAAAAGCCCGTGAAAGCCCGTGTTTTCTTCATTTTTCATCTTTTGGTCCTAAAACCACAACAAAAACACAAACCACGCATAATTTCGACTTTTACGACATTAAATACACGTTTTGGTCTCGTTTTTATTTATTTTAAGTGATAAAAGGATAAGTGTTTTCACACTTACTAAAACCCCTACACTTGACCATTGCAATGACCTCATGCAATGCATCAGTTTCAAAGCAACATTTACATTCTCCATCATAATTAACCCACCTTGGCCTTTATTACATACTATGATACTATAGAAACTAAAAAGATAGAAATTTTCAAAATGTTTGAAGGAAGAAACTCGTAAAGAAATCAAAGACTTAAATTAGGGCTTTGGTGTCACGAATATTAATCACCCTTAAGTTTCACGTTCCACACACCAAGCTTAAAAACGAGATCATTGTTATTATAAGTTAGTAAAGCTATCACTTACTCATGTGGCTCAATTATTCACTTAGACTCCCTTATTCCTAGGTGTATCTCTTAATTTTTATTGTTGTCTTGAATGATCACGAGGATGCATTTTTGACTTATTTCGATAGTTTATTAAGGCTGAAAATAAAGTAGGACGATTTTATCAATAGTTAGCTAAAGGACAAAATCTTTTAAAACTGCTTCTCGAAACCTCATAAAGTTCATATCTTGGCATAACTCGGACCGATATTTGGCATTGACTTCATACTTCGAATCTTGAGAGACGTTCTTGAAATAATGGTCTTCTCTTCATAATAGGAATTTCTTCACTTGAAGTTTTTGAGAGATTCTTCAAACATGGACCACGACTTCATC
This sequence comes from Glebionis coronaria, assembly GCA_025667525.1. Taxonomy (NCBI): domain Eukaryota; kingdom Viridiplantae; phylum Streptophyta; class Magnoliopsida; order Asterales; family Asteraceae; genus Glebionis; species Glebionis coronaria. The sequence goes on along the minus strand of CM046876.1, from coordinate 240,086,527 downwards.
ATTTTTCTTCAATCTTTATTTGAGATTTTGATATAAAACGATCTGCCCCCTTTTCGGACTTGGATCTATTTATCCTCATACCTTGTTAGGGTCTTTTCGGATAGACTTCTCCATGATCTTTATGGGAGTAATTTCTTCTCGTCGTGTGTCTCGATCCTTCATATTGATTTTTGAATAATGATTATGCACATCACTTTTGGATCTTTAGCAACAAAATGGAATCCTCATGCCTTTGGGCCTTTTCGGACTCGCCAATCTTCGCATCCCGCTTCAGTAAGTTATGCCTTGGCTATGAACTCTAATTAATCCCGAGCAACTTTTAAACGATCTTGGGCTAGAAGCCAAGTAACTTTTCAAATCGTACGACCTTACTTATTGCAAATATCTATTAACAAGCGATGGGAGAAAAAGCTCATAATTAACTCACATAAATTCATGAAAGAATACAAAACTTATAATTGACTCTATCATCTCTCGTTCTCCATAATTTAAAATATCAAGGAATGAGACTCGTAGATGCTTACCCTAATAAACCAATTAAGGTCCATATGGTTAAGGATACTAGCTAGAGTAAACTCAAATAAGTAAACTCGGGTTGAGTCAAAATATTCACGACGGGCCTAATATATCAAAGACATCTAAACTTGTTAAAACCATTTTATTTAAAAATTTATTTTGACTTTATTCTAGAAATGAAATACATACATACGACGAAAGAAAACAACGATAACAAAGGAAAATACGACTAGGCCAAAACAAATCAAAATTTTTGAAAAATGTGGAAAAACCAATTTTCCGGTTAAAATGAGGCCAAATTCATGGAAAAGCCCACTTAACTTCGATAGAAGTCCCCCTACACTTAATATAAACATTATCCTCAATGTTTAAGCATGCGGAAGTAAACTCCTCTACACTTAGGACATTGTGTACGTTGTTTAAATCTTGCTAAAGAAGAGAACACTAAAGTGATTCCTATTTCAACATATATATGATAAAATATTGAATCAAAAGAGTTTAGGATAAAACTAGGAAGACGGGTACACGGAATCACGGGTCGTCAAAATCCTCAAAAGTGGATCTTTGAAAGCTCTAATCCCTGCACATCATAAGAAAGAAAGCAACAAACACATACTAGGGTCTCCCCCTAACTTATTATGAAAACGGATAAAAAAGGATAGATCATCGGGGTGCCTCCCGAAAAGTTCTTGTTTTTGTTAACTGAGTCATGAGCCTGACTCGAGCTCAAGTACTATGGTTGAAAACACATAGAAGACCTTGAAGAACATCCACAGGGGTCAAATATATGGTTCTCATCCAGCAAGTAGCAAAAGCCTATGGTGAACAGCACAAGCCAAAGTAGAGTAGGCGAGGTTCCCTTAAGAAAAAGTTGAGCACGGTGATAGAAGGTATGGTGAGGTGAAAGCATAGCTCCGTATTTTCCAAAATTCTATCATTTTATTTCATCAGATGGATACTGAGATGGCTCAAAAACTGTGATACCTGGATCGAACACCTTTTCCTTTGGGGGAAAATAAGAATAACACCCAGTAGACCTTGAAGAAGATTCGCCCATATCTCGCACAATCTCATAAAAAAAAGTGGAAAGAGAGGTGTCAAAACATAAGTACTGCGAATGTTGGTGTCGGTCGATTTCTTCTCCTTTGAAACGGGTTTCTTAACATTCGAAGGAGGGTAGAGGCCATAATCAAAATCTAAAGGAGGAGAATCATGCTCATTAGGAAAGTAAGTATTGAGAAAGGTGGCGAAATCTTCCTCAAAAGAGTAATCCTCTAAAGTAGTATCAAGCGTTGTTGGTGGAGGATCCTCATCAAAAATAGGAGCAAAATTATCATTAGAAGACACAACACTTGAAGAATCACTCGAAAGAGTGTCAACATCATTAAAGTCATCATAAGTCGGCATGTCTTCATACTCGGAAGAGAAATCATCATATTCATCGAAAATTGGTGGATCACCCAAATCGGAAATAGAAGCATCATCATATTCATCATAGATTGGCGGAGTTTCCAAATCGGAAAGAGAATCATTAGGATCTTCCACATGGTCTTGAAAAATTGGATTATCATAGAAAGTCTCGAAAAGAGGATTGTTGTGTACTACAAAATCATCAAGATTTGTACTTTCCAAAGTAGTTGTAACAAACTCGTCTTGAAGCACATCAATCATTTTTGCCGATTCTTTTCCGTTTGATTTGCTTGTAATCTTTCCCATCTTAAACACTTGTTGATCATTCCCGACCCTAAGAATTAGCTCACCTTCGGCAACATCGACTAAAGCTTTTCTGTTTCTAAAAAATAGCCGTCCAAGTATTAACGGAATACGAGGATCCATTTCATAATCAACAACAACAAAGTCAACCGGAAAAGTGAAGGTACCAACTTTAACAAAAACATCTTCGACAATACCAACGGGGTAAGAGAGAGTTCGATTTGCTAGCTCAAGGGTCATACGGGTTGGTATAAGATCGGGTAATGATAACTTCTTCTAAACACTTAATGGCATTAAATTGATACTAGCCTCGAGATCGGCTAAGGCAGTACATTCCTTGATTTGAGAAAATGAACAAGGTAGCACAAAAGACCGGGATCTCCAAGTTTCTCCGGAAGTTCTTTAAGAAGGATTGCAGAACAATTTTCATTTAAGCGAGTATTAACAAACTCAACCATCTTCTCCTACTTACTAAGTAACTCCTTGAACGCTTTAACAAATTTTGGCATTTGGACAAGTGCTTCAACAAGGCTAACGATAAAGTTCATTTGTGTGATCATCTTCAAAAAGGAAGTAACTTGAGTATCCTCCTTAGTGAGAAATTTTCACTTGTCTAACCGAGAAGGATAAGGAATATTGGGCTTAGGAGGTGTAGGTGTAGAAGGCGAAGGTGTAGAAGGTGAAGGTTGAGAGGTTGAAGGTTGAGAAGGTGAAGGGTTTTTCTTGGGTACAACTTCAGTAAGAGGTGGAGATGGTAATGGAGAACTAGTACTAGGCGTGGTAGTAGGAGGGATAAATGGGGGTGGAGGAGGTGTAACTGGGGGAGAGATAGAACGTCCTACTATAGTTTCTCCACTGCGTGTAGTAATAGCACTCACATTAGCTCTAGGGTTGGTTTTGGTTGTTGAAGGAAGAGCACCTTGGGGACGAAGGGCTTGAAACATTTGAACGAATTTCCTATCTGTGCAATTTTGCATTTCCTTTAATTTCTTATCTTGTTCCGACATCTTTTGAAGAACTATGTCCATTTGTGGATTAGGTAAATTGAACCCTTTTTGTTGAAAACCTTGGTTTGGGTATTGGTTGTATGGTGGAAAACCTTGAGGATTAAAAACTTGGTGTGGAAAGCCTTTATTTTGCACTTGATAAGTTCCTTGATTTGCATTATAGCCCCTCACATTTTCATTTTGTTGAAAATTAGCTCATGGTGGCCCTTGGTTGTTTTGGGTGGGTGGGTGTGGTCTTTGTTGAAAACCGGGTGGAGCCAAATAATTTGTGGAATTATAGGAAAAATGATTAACATCAACATTAGGCTTGAAATGAACCCTCTCCGTGTTGTTGTAAGCGTACACTTCCCCGTGAGATTGGTCATAAGCCTTATCACAATTAATATAAGAGTGTGGCCCACCACATGTTTCACAAATCACATTAAGGGCATTCACATGTTGACTAAGGGTGTTTTGAACATGTAAGGCAAGTTTAGTCACTATTGAAGTAAGTGCTTAAATTTGATTGGTAGTCTCACTATCACCAGTACTAGCCATAGTAGCCCTTACAATTTTAGTTTGCACTTTAGCCTTGTTTTCTATTATTGCCCAAGCATCATTCATTGATTTAACAAGAATATTACCCCCTGAAGAACTATTTAGTGAATCATGGTCATTCAAACTTAATTCATTATAAAGAGTATGAATTTGATGCACTTTAGTAAAACCGTGTTGTGACATTTTCTTAAAATCTCCTTAAAACGATCCCAAGATTCACTAAATGTCTCACCTTACTTTTGTTCAAAGTTAATGATATCATTCTGCGAAGCAGTAGTACGTGAGGGTGGAAATAAGTAATTAATGAATTTGGTCTCTAAGTCCGCCCATGTAGTAATACTTTGGGGTGGTTCCTTATCAAGCGAAGTTCGGGCTTGTCCCTCGAGAGAGAAAGGAAAGAGGAGCAAACGAATTGCCTCTTGTGAGACCCCATTGTATTTCACGGTATTAGTTAAGTAAACAAACCTCTTGATATGATCATGAGGATCATCATGAGTGCGACCCAAGAAAGGTGTTGCAGAAACCATTTGAATAAAACCGGTTTTGAGCTCGAAGTTGTTGGCGTCAATAGCCGGCACCACAATCGCATTGTCATTACCTTCAACATGTGATTGCAAGAGCTCGATCATTGGACGGTTATCCATAGTGTTGACAACACAAGTCTCGATGATAGCGGCTTGAATGGATTTCCTCCTTCGTGAACGGGTACGCATACACCTACAAAAGAAAAATATAGCAAAGAAATAGAAGAAGAAATAAAGTTAACGTAAAAAGAAAATATTTTTGGTGCAAAACTTTTGAAAAGAAATGCCTTTTATGATTTTTAAAATGTTTTTGGATTTTTGAAATTTTTGATTTTTATGGATTTTTTAAAAAAAATTAACACGAAAAAAAATAACGTTCAAAAGTGAACGGATCCCAAAATCCAACGCGTCTCTCACAAAAAACCGTTAATCTTTACGAAAAGAGCCGGCAGCGGCGCCGTTTTAATAACTGAAAAATTAATTTTTGATTATGTGTAATCGAATTGATCCGGTTTTTAGTGTGACTCAGTTGTTTTTAGTTAAAGAAAGAAGATGTCGTTTATCTATTTCCATTTAAAAATTAAAAGTTTAAAAACATAAACTAAAAATAAAGGAAATTAAACAAATTTAAAACTTAATTAAAAGTAAATTTGAAAATAAAATAAAACAAAACAATTTAAAATAAAGCTAAATAAATTTGGCGGGAAAATGAAAATTTAGAAAAACAATTTGGAAAACAAAATCTAAGAAAATAATTCGGGAAAAAAGATAAGTATTTAATTCGGAACATAATATTTTAAAACTAACTCGGAATAGTGGAAATGAAACACAAGTCGGAATAATGAAAATGATGTAGTTCGGAATGTTTAAACATAACATAATTCGGAAAACAGTGGAACCTGACCTAATTCGGAATAAACAATTTAGAACTAATTCGGAATCCCTAAGGTTAAGACAATTCGGAAAAAACACTTTATCTACTAGTTCGAAATATATAAAGAAAAGCTAATTCGGAATGTTGTGTGTTATCTATTAATTCGGAATAAGCTGAATCTACACAAGTCAGAAAAAAGAAAAATAAAGTAATTCGGGAAAAGGTTTAACAATCTAGTTCGGGAAAAGGGTTTTGAAATCTGGATTAAATGAAAATAAGCTAAAACCAAATAAGCAATTAACCAAAAATTAAGCCAAACAAATTTTAAGAAAAGCTAAATAAGACACAAATCAAAAACTCTAAAACATCAAATAAGCAAATATATAAAATCAACTTTTAAAAACATTAATCTACCAAATCCACTTAATTAAAAATAAGCAATAAGCACAATAAGCTATAACATCAACCACATCAAGACAATAAGAACAAAGAAATAACCACTTCAATCAAATAAGCAATTAGATCAAACAAACTACATGATTAACCAAATCAAACATAAGATTAAAAACAAGAAAGGAAGAATGAGATTATTTAAAAAGCTTAAATTAAAGATGAAGATTAAGATTCACAAACTTAAAGATTAAGATGAAAAGCTTCAGAACATGAAAGAAAAACTAGAGAGAGAAAGTAACCTACTCCTAAAACTTGAAAATTAAAACTAAAATCTACTAACTAATAAAATGATGGAAAATGGTCTATTTATTGTGGAAGGGTTGTGGTGTTGTTGCTTCCTTCTTTCTCTTTGTCTTCTCGTCTTCTTAATTAATTCGTCTTTCTCGACTTTGTCTTGGGATTTTTCGATAGATAATATGAACTCGTCTTCTAATTTTCTTCTTTTATTAGACTTGGTTCTTCGACTTCGTTAAACTTTCGTCTTTGGTCTTTTTCTTCGATAAATCTTCAGAATAGGCCTTTGACTTCCGTTCTTTTTGCACTCTTGATCTTTTGACTTCGTCTTTTGTCTTTTTCTTTGATACAAGCCCGTGAAAGCCCGTGTTTTCTTCCTTTTTCATCTTTTGGTCCTAAAACACAACAAAAACACAAACCACGCATAATTCCGACTTTTACGACATTAAATACACGTTTTGGTCTCATTTTTTTATTTATTTTAATTGGTAAAAGGATAAGTGTTTTCACACTTATTAACAGACATGATGAGACTTTTGAGACGCTGGTCTAGGTTAGCAGCTTTTCTCTCATCAGCAGTCCATTGTACTTCAGGTTTTCTATTGTCCCCAACCATGGGAACAAAAGGACCATTTTCAATGATTCCAAGGAATTGAGGTTCAATCCCAACCATGTAGATAAGAAGCCTCTTCTTCCAATTTGTGAAATTAGCTACCTCTAGTACAGGAGCAACATTGAGTTGGCCACCCCTATATTTTAGGGTTTGTGGTATAATTTGAGCCATTTTTGGATCTTGATTTGAAAACTTTTAAATGAACAGTTTAATAAAATAAGAGTTTAGCTAATCAAACTGCGCTGATGCCACTTGTTGGTCCCTCGTAAATCGTTATTACTTATCAACCTTAAGTAATAACTATTTACCAAGACTCAAGTGTGTTGTTTTAACAATAGATAAGAACTATGCACAATTAAAACAGCAATACCACTAACTTTTGAACGTATAGACTTTTATTAGAAACAAATAAAGAATCTATAACCCACTTTGTTTGCGGAATAACAAAGTGGTTGAATGACAATGGGTTGTGATCTCCTCTACTTAAACGTATAACCAAAGTTAAAGTCTAAGCTCCAATCTAAACGTTTATATGCTTCTTTGCTATATGGTTTAGTTGGTATCGAGAGAGAAAGGTTTTCCAGAGTTTCAACTCTTGTATTGGTTAACCCTTTCTCTCTCAATGTACACTCCTTTTATAGGCAGTGTTAACTAGGGTTTGCATTTGCATGTTTGAATGCATGGGTTTATCCAGTGGGTGGTTGATGCCCATGTTGGATAAACAGTACAAAGTACATAATAAACTATTTTAGAAAAGGTAAAGGTTGTACTTATATCTAAGTATACAAGCAACCTTCTTTGACTTAAAGTTATCTTTTCCCGCCTAATGCAAACCATCAGAATACTGAAGAGTCTTTAGTATCCTAGAGGAGATCGACATCATTCAGTTTGGTATTGTCAAACCAAACTGAATTGAAAGCTCTTCTTCAGTTCTTGTTCTTCAGTAACTAGACCGTCTAGTATTTGAAGCGAAGACTCCTTTGTCTTCTAAGTTAACTGGAAGAGGAATGCTGAACGTTCTTCAGCTACAAAGTCTTTAGTAGGAACTTTGTTCCTTTGGTCATCTTTCAGTAGACTGGCCTTACTGCTGAGCATGAAACACTTAGGGGGATTTTATATTCAAATCCTAGAGTTGCTTCAGGGTCAGTAAATACTGACCCAACAAAACAAATATAAGGAAAGTTTTTCCTTCCCCTTTTTCCCCTCCATAACCGACGGCCCAAACACCCCTTAGGGGTGTTCCGGAACCTTCCATTCTTCTTTTTATTTATGCCTCTTTCTATTTATTCCACAACGCTCATTAATACTTAACTCTTAATTATTTAATGATTGTTAAAGTTATAGCTCAGTTTAATTTAATAAACATAATAAATTTATTTATTAAATAAATTAACTCTTTACGTATTGTGTGCAGTCCCGTAATCTCGAGTTCGATCCTATCACACGACTATTAAATAAAAGTCCATAAACTTTCAGCTCCCACTTGGACATATTTCGAATATCGTGATTAAATTGACTAGCGTCTAGTTACACTAGCAATGTCTCTAGTACAACTCGAGTAAGGTCTCCTGGATAAAACCTTTTAATAATTCATCATTATTATTATCCTTTTATTTCTAATACAACGTTAATAAGGATATGGATCTCAGTCATTCCTTTTATTAACCATTCTGTTTCTCGTTCATAGATTCAGCACGATTACCAAAACAAATTTGGGTGCAGCCGCACAAACATCTTACTAATCCCACCCAACTGTATTATACTCCAAAACAAAATTGGAGGAAATAAATCCCATATTGACTACAAGAAAAACTTATGAATTTTGCAACACTTCTGAAAATAATCCTTATAGCTACCAGTTACGTTTAGCATTAAATTATTCCACAGAGATGCACTAGATTGATAACAGTTTCCTGGTATCTCAAGTCTAAGGATAACTATTTATGATTTACTTGATGACAAAGATCCACAAAGTAAAATTATATACTTGGGATAAGTCTAATATATGATTCATCGAATATCCTCCAAAATCGATCAATATAGTTTCAAGTATACTCTATCGCAATGTTGATTTGTCTTAATTTAATAATATCCCCATATTATTAATCGACAACGGACATTTAGCATAACAATTTATTTTTTTAGGTAAAGGGGACTAACCCTGGTAAAATATTATTACGCCAAAAAACATTGAAATACAAACGAATGTAGGTGAATCCTAACATCACGGCCCGTTACATAGGCACCAACATACACAGAACAAATTGTATAACAAACAGAACCCTACATAAGAATACACCCCCTCTTATGAACTAACAAAATCTATAATTTACTTCCTACCTCGATGATGGAGCTGAATATCATGTAAAGCTTGAATTTCTCTAGGTAAATCACTAATCTGATCCGCATAATCGTCATATTCATCATAATCCTCCATTTCAAGTGAATTACCGTCCCCGATTGATGACATATACGCATTAAATTCATCTTGAGATGCAAATACCTCCTCCTCATCAGAGTCACTAACATTGCTGAGATCAAGATGTCTAAATGACAATTTGGGTTTACTAGACGAAGCTACATCAGCACCTTCTTTTACATTCTTACCATTATTCAGCTTATGTACATTAGAGACACCACTAGTCATCGTAGCATCTTGGTGACTAGCATCAACCATATAAGCCCCATTAGACTCATCTAAAACCTTATCCTCTTCAATAAGTTTAGCAAACGAATTCTTCAATTCCATTACATTGATATTGTCATTAAAGTATTTTGGGTTAGAAGTAGTAGTGGAATTGTTTGACTGAGACATAGGTTTAGAAACATCTCTATAGAACCAATTCGTTTTATGTTTAGGAAGTGAATACCATCAATATGACGATGTATGCTTAGGTTCACATTTCCTCTTTGGACAAACCCTTCCTCATCAGCCGATGTATGCTTAGGTTCACATTTCCTCTCTGGACATTGTTTATCATCATGATCAAACATTTTGCACACATCACAGCTAGGATGTTTCCATTCGTATTAAACCTTAAGCGTTTCCATTGAGTGTCCCGAACCATCACTAAATGGAATAGCTACTACTAAAGATTTAAGTAACAGTACTTCAGCCGATACCTCAACAAGCACTCTTGCATAATCACGAGTACCCCATGGGTTAAGGCACATGTCACTCGTGTAGGTTTCTAACATAATAGGGCGTCCTAGCTCAGTCATGATCAAGCTAAGACCAATTTATGAATATGCTACAATAGGTACATCATGAATTTTCACCCACACCAGTGCAGCTTTGATTTCCTCTTTGTAAAGCCGTGAATCTGGATTCCAAACATTCAGAAATAATGGTACTAAACAGATCAGCCATGGACCTCATTCAAGTACTTTGTTCATGCCCTCATTAGACCAGAACTTGAATAAAATCAGGCCCTTCCTCAATACAACACGCTCCAACCCATATTTTGCCCACACATTTTAACGTACATATCAACAATAGGAAACGCCACACGTTTGCCAATGAAGTACCCACAAATAGTATTTGCAAACAAATCACAAACATCTTGAACATCAGCCAACGGGATCTCCACATTACAACCCAAAACCTTGTTATCATTCTTTAAAACAGAAAGCGAAACCTTCTTTTTATCCTTGCTGACGAATGACACAAGCGTAATCTGCGCGTTTACCACATCCACCTTTAGAACTGCTCGACAATCAGCAGCCACCCGAGGACAAACAACGTTATCAATTGCATTTGAAACAGAAACATCAGGCTGCAAATACCCCTCTATCTCATTGTTTCCATGCGATGGACTCGTCTCAGTCCTTCCATCCTCCATAATCCCATGTTGTTTGAGTATAGACTTCAAAGGCTGGCCTATAGGATTATGAGTAATAATTTTGGTAGGACTATCAACAAACAAAGCATGTTCACTGATTACCTCCCCACGTTTAGCTTGAAAACGTGTACCATCTTTCCCAATAACCTTCCCTTCAATATTGCGAACTTTCTTTGCTAGGACCTTACCAATATCCTCTAACTTCGTGTTGACATCAGCAACAACTTTAGGACTATTGAGGAAACCTTTCTCCATCTCTCTAAAAACCCACAGCCAATAACACCATATGAATATCAAACGACACCAATAGAAACGCTAAACAAGGTTTATAGCAGTCTACGCCCCGACCAGCCAATCCACTACTAACAAACTAGAATAGATCAATGACGCCCAACCCCAATCAAGAAATGATCAGGTTAGTATAGATCGTAACAGAGAAACAACAGTGATTCCTTAAAATATTGAAAAAAGACGGCAGAAACCTTAAACCGAAAAAATAAAACCCTAACCTCATATCAGATCCAATCTAACACGCAAGGCAATGATACCTATTCCCTAAATCAGTTACGATTTCACACTCATATAAGGCTTCATGAACAAGCTCTAAACGAACCACGAAACCCTATTCGATTCAAAAGATAGTTATAAAAAATACAGTGATAATTGATAGACAAGATATAGAAGCAGGATTTATGATCGGAAAAATATTTAGGGTAGCCGGAAATCACCATGTTTAGAGAGAAAAAACTAGGGTTTTTCGCTGATGATGTTGTAAAAGGTGAGAAGCAATCTGACGAGGCTAAGACTAGGATACAATTTATTCATGGATTAAAACATGTAAAATAGGATACAAAATTAAGTAATAAGAATAAACGAAACCCAATCTTTATTTTATTAAATAATAATGTCTTAACATCCTTTATCCATCGCTACCTAGTTGCAGCCCAATAGCCTTGGCATGCTTAACTACCTTTGGTCTAGGCAAAGCCTTAGAAAAAGGATCAGCTACGTTATCATCTGTGTGAACTTTTATTAATTTGATTTCACGAGCTTCTACTTGTTCTCAGACGTAGTGATGTCTACGCTTAAAGTGTCTGGCGCCTTTCATGACTCCAGAATCATTGGCGAATATTATTGCAGCAGAATTGTCGCAATATATATAAATAGGATCTTTAATTGAAGGCATCACTCCAAGATCACCAATAAACTTCCTAATCCAAACAACTTCCATTACAGCTTCTGAAGCAGCCATGTACTCAGATTGAGTAGCATGCATTGCAATCGTTGTTTGTTTCTTTCTCTTCCAGTCAACTGCTCCTCCATTGATAACAAACACATAACCCATCTGAGACTTCGTATCCTATTTATCACATTTACAGGACGCATCACAAAAACCTGTCACATTCAGTTTTGTGTCTGGTTTCCCTCCAAATACCAAAAACATATCTTTCGTACTCCTCAAATACTTTAGAATATTTTTAACAGCAGTCGAGTGGAGCTTCCCTAGCATCTGTTGGTATCTATTGACCAAGTTCTGAGCAAACGCCACATCAGGCCTTGTGCATCTTATATCATACATAATAGATCCAACACGCGAAGCGTAAGGCACCTTCTGCATGTATGCCTCCTCTTCAGGAGTTGATGCATCCATCTCATGACTCAGATTATGCTTAACTTCCATAGGTTGAAAACCTTTCTTGGAATTATACATACTATATTTCTTCAATATCTTATCTATATAAGCATCTTGACTTAAACCAATTAACCTTCTTTTCCTATGTCGATGGATCTTAATTCCCAGAATGTATGCAGCTTCTCCTAAATCATTCATAACATTTACCATGATAATCTTAACAGCTTTAAATCTTGGAATGTTACTTCCCATGATCAATATGTCATCAACATATAGGACTAGAAATACTACATCACTCCCATTAGCTTTGCGATATACACATGGCTCATCAAGATTTTGAATAAATCCATCCAAACTACGTGATGCTTGCTTTAAACTATAAATAGATCTTTGAAGTTTACACACGTGTTTTGGATTTTTAGGATCAACATACCCTTCCGGTTGTTGCATATAGATTTCTTTATCTAAGCGACCGTTCAAGAAGGCAGTTTTAACATCCATTTTCCATATCTCATAGTCATAGTATGCTGCTATAGCTATGAGAATCCTAATTTCTCTAAAGTCTGCTACAAGAGAAAATGTCTCCTTGTAGTCTACACCAAAAGTTTGAGTAAAACCTTAGCTACTAAACGAGCTTTATAAGATTGTACTTTTCCGTCCATGTCGGTTTTCTTCTTGTATGTCCACTTATGTATCACTACTTTAGCATTTGGTGGTGGATCTACAAGAATCCAAACATCATTAACTTTCATGGGTTTCATTTCCTCATTCATAGCAACCATCCACTTGTCCCTCTCAGGATCAAGCATGGCGGATTTATAATTAGCAGTTTCTCCAAGATCCCCTACTTCATCATCATCCTCTATATTAAGACATATATTGCTATTTGCATTTTTAATCTTTTCAGATCTACACAGAGGAACTAATTCCGGTGGAACCGCCAGACTTTCTGGTTCTACAGGAATTATTTCGCTAGTGTTTTCAGAAGGTAATGTATCTATATGACTCTCTTCAAGATCATAATTTCTCCCACTGAACTCTTGATTTACAAGATCACTTTCAAGGAAGTCTCCGTACCTAGCAACAATCACTTTGTTCTCAGGTGGATAACAAAGTAGTAACCCATAGTTTCCTTAGGGTATCCTACAAATATACATTTCACAAGTCGTTGTTGGAGTTTGTCACCTGAGTCACGTTTCACACACGCCTCGCAACCCCAGACCATTAAATAAGACAAATATGGCTTCTTGCCATGCCATAGTTCATATGGTGTCTTATTTACCTTCTTTGTGGGAACCATATTTAAAATGCGAACAACAGATTCTAAAGCATAATCCCAAAAGGACAATGGTAAAGTTGTTAGATTAAACATACATCGCACCATATCTATTAATATACAATTTATGCTTTTGGATACACCATTTTGTTGTGAAGTATAGGGAGAAGTAAGATGCTGAACAATTCCATTCTCACTTAGATAATCTATAAACTCTTAACTTAAATATTCATCACCTCTATCAGAACGAAGAGCTTTAATCTTCTTTCCTAGTTGCAATCCTTCTTCTGCTTTAAACACTTTAAATGTTTCAAATACCTCATGTTTATGCTTAAGTAAATAAACATAACCATAACTGCTATTATCATCTGTAAATGTTAAGAAGTAGCTAGCACCTTTCCTTGACACATGTCTAAGTGGTCCACACACATCAGTATGTATTAAACCAAGTAGATCAGTAGCTCTTTCAATATTACTATTAAAAGGTTTCTTGGTCATCTTTCTAGAGATACAAGACTCACATTTATCAAATGATTCATCATTGATATTTTCCAAAAGACCTTTACGTTGAAGCTTTTGTATACGAGTCTTCCCAATATGGGCAAGTCTACAATGCCAAAGATAAGAAGAGTTCTTGTCAAACTTTCTCTTCTTATTCATGCTAAAAATAGAATTATTATTATACTTAGATTCATTTTCATGCATGTCTATTTCAAACACACCATTCACATAAATTGCATTAAAATAGAAAATACCATCTTCCCAAACAGAAATTCCATTATTATCAATAGTGTGAGCGAATCCATTATTCAACAAACAAGAAAAGGAAATAACACCCCTAATAATTATAGGTGCATAATGACAATCATTTAAAATCAGTACTAAACCCGAAGATAAAACTAAATTAAATGTTCCTATAGCTTCAACCGCTGCTTGTGCCCCATTGCCCACTTGCAGAAATTGTTCCCCATAGGACAACTTCCTTTCCAGATTAAATCCGTGCAGCGTATTACAAAGGTTAATATCGCATCCTATATCATATACACAGGAATTTAATTTGTATGTCAAATTAAATAATTCAATCATAAATAAAGTACCTGAAGTTGCAGCGCTCTGCTCAGACTTCTTCTTTATTTCTAGCAACTCTTCGAGGTAAAGAGGGCAATTCCTCTTCCAGTGACCACTTGCCTTACAATGGTAACAAGTCTCATCCTTCTGAGATTATTCTTCTTGGCAAAGTTCTGCTTAGGTTTCGAATAATTCGCAACTTGCTTGCCCTTATCACCTTTGCCTTTTCCTTTCTTCTTGTTCGCTTGTGGTTTTGGCTTACTCACTCTAACCTTTTGTATGGTTAGTACAGGAGTAGTAGTAGTAGATTCCTTGTCATTTAACCCCTTTTCGTAGTCAATGATTCCCCGTGCAATGCATATTATAGTTTCTAACAAAATAACTGAATTAAGGGTCCTATTGATCAAGTTGATAGCCATATTATGATCATAGGGTTGTCCTGGTGCAATGAGCTGTTCCATATAACCCCTCATCTCCATGTAATGGGCACTAACAAACTTTCCAGGAGTTTGCTTGCATCTATGCAAAGCATCTACTAAGTCGTAGATCTCTATAGCTTGCGGCTTTTCGAACATAGCCTTGAGCTCATCAAGCATACGCTTAGGTGAAAATAGCTCATACTTCTTTGGAAGTGGAGGGGCCATTTTCCCTAACATTAAGCAAGCCACCTCCGAGTGCTTCTTAACATTAGCAGCGTGTTCAAGCCTTTGCGCTTCAGAAGCTCCTTCAGCAAGATCTCCGGATAAGGAGTGGTCAAGATATAAATAGTGTCCGCTACTCTCAAAACAATTCTTAGTGAGCGGTACCAATCATTGAAGTTTGGGCCAGTAAGTTCAGGACGATCAAAAAACGTTTTGAACGCAGAACTTATAGTGTTATTGTCTGGTTGAGCCATTTCTACAGAAATAAGTTCAAATATTAGTATTTTCGATAATAAAATACTTTCAAGAAAATAAAATTACCCCGGTATCTAAACCATAGTATTTTCCTTGAATCCTGTAACATATATTGACATAGATTCATTACATCAGTTGATCTGTTAGTAATGAATGTACTCAACAAAGCGACTTGTCGAACAATTCAATAGACAAACAATTTTCAATTTCTAGATATTTAAGGGATTTACATTGCCAAAAAAACGTTTTGCATTGTAAACATTTTTCATCCCTTCTGAATGCCTTAAGTTTCCATATCTCACTGAGTAACTTAATTAAGTCGTCTAATCTGAATAACGTAAAACCATCATACGAATTCTCATTGTAAAACCCGCACGCTTTTATCATGAATGTACACTACGTAAACACATGAATAAATTGAAACTTTCCTTTTTATAGCACAAACACGTGTCACGAATATTAATTATAGACACTACGCACGTGTTAGTGCACGATAATTATTAAGTACGTGATAATACACGATAATTATTAAGTATAATAATTATAATCACGAATATACGATCATGAATATTTAAGAACGTGATAACTAATACGTATAAAATTATAACACGACTATTAGGACATGACATATATGCACGTAGTATATGTAACACGAACATTTAAACACGACACGACAATTAAACTCGACACATGATAAATATTCTAACACGAAAACTAAAGGAAAACACTTGGAAGGGTTTGGGCTGGCGGTTTGGACAAAAGAAAAGAGAGGAAGTGGGCCAACCCATCCAAGTCCGGTTACAACTAGTAAAAGGACGGGACATATTATTTTTTAGACAAAATCCATTGTAACCCTAAATAAAAAAAACAGATCCGATCATTCTCGTCTTCCTTCTTTTATGCCGTCATCTTCATCCCAAGAGAACAAGAAAGCACGTGGGTTTAATTCAGATATCAAGAGTTTTGTGTTTGTGTTTTATTATTCCTAAAACCCTAAAACGCATGTAATCTTGTTTTATTTTTTTTCCTTCATTAATTGATCTAGGATCAGGGAATTAGATCTATAAACATGTTAAATGCAAGACTAAATTATTCGGGTTGTTGAGGTTGTTGTCTGGGTTACGAATTTCACAAAAACCGAGACACCTATGTGTCTCGGTGGTGATTAAATACCACCAGCCGCAAGGCCAGTGGTTTTTTTTTGTCAAAATGGTGGCAACCCCAACATGGGTACTTTGTTAAAATAGTGGGAACCGAGACCTTTATAGGTATCGGTGGTTATTTTGTTGACGACAATGGATAATACAGGGCGGCAACAGGAACTTATAATGAGCAGTAGGTACTAGTTAATAAAACAGCGGGTAGAATGGGCAGGCAGTGGCAGCAAAGCCACTGCCGGTGGCAATAACACCACAGCCAGGGTATTAGGCACTTTAAGGGTGTGTTTGGTTTTTGGTTTAAGGCAGTATTAAGAGGTTGTTTGGTTTGGCTTATATGTAAAACACAACACGGGCACGGGTTTTATTTTTTTACCAACATATATTTTTCAAGGTTAATTAAATTAAATTAAATATGACTTAGAATTAAGTTAATTTAATCATGGACTTAGGTTATATTTAATTTTAATAAATAATACATGTATAAGCCTAAGTATTTTTATCATTTAATTTTAGGCAATAGTTTATTATTAATTAATTATTAAACATGAACTTATAATTAATTAATAAAACATGACTTAGGCCATAATTATTAAACATTAATAATTCATGATTAACTTAAGTATTTATTTAGACTAATTTAATTAAATCATGCTTTAATTTAATTAAATCACATAACCTATAGTTTATTTATTTCCATGTGTTTATTTAATAAACTATACTATAACTACATGACTTATGATAATAATTCAGCTTAATTCTAAATATGGAAACTTTCTAATTCAGGAAACTTACTATTTTTAGAAACTTGTCTATTTTAAGAAGTTAATCTATTTTTGGAAACTTTCTATTTTTGGAAACTTTCTATTTTAGGAAACCTGCTATTTTTAGAAAGTTACTTATTATTACACAACAAGTATAATAATACAAGAAGTACAAGTAATACTTAATAAGAATATGCAAAATACATGATAAACACAGCATAACGTTAAAATCAATAAAACAAGACATGAACATAAAAAACAAGTTAACACATGATAAAACTAGTTATGTACTCAGTAATCAGAATACTTATACACGTATACTATTTATGTAGCATTAGTGAGATCGAAGTAGGACTCCCTTCCGTTCGTCTTCTTCGTTCACTGGACATAAGGTACGGATTTCCCGTCCTTCAGTAAGGACAATCTCTTCCTTCATTAGGATTTCCCGTATGCAACCAACTGTTTTCCCCAGTACTTACAGATTAAATGCTTATGTTTTATTAGTTACCTTAGCCATATACATGCATGACTAGTTTCACCTAGTTATGGAGGTACCATAACCATAACACTAGAGGCACTAGTGTTATGACTTCACCACGGCTGAGTGATAGCTCGTGGCGTCCCTTTTCAGTTATTTGGCCATTATATTATTATATTATCATATAGGGCGTATGGGTGAATCCTAGTTATATGTTTCAGTCAGGATTTCATGGTGAATGTGGTGTGCGCCTTGCATCCTTCACAAGGAGCTGATCCCTCCTACCCACTTACCAGTTAATAAGAGGCATCCCCTCTAATTTGCATGATGAGGTTACCACTCCAAGTATTCATGCACGCTGTTGACCTCATGACCTATATTGGCTATTTTTTACATTAACTAATACAGATTTTCATAAGTAACATAAGCTATGTTTTCAGAACTAAAACTAGTTAACATGACAGACAACTAGGTTTTCCAGGACTTATACATTTCCGCTGCTACTAGTCTTAGTTATGTTTCAGCTATTTATACTATGTCATATATCCGTACACTAAGCGTTATGCTCAACCGTTACTTTCCTTTCCATGTCCCAAAACGGCAGGTACCCTAGGACGGACTCGAGCATTTGGAGGAAGTGCATAGGATGGAAGCTGCCATATACTTCTTCTCTTTTTGCCATATACAATTGCTTGTCTAGTCTTTTCTAGTTCATTTACTTTATTTATGTTTTGGGCTTATGTTTGGGGAATCGATGTTTGATTCTGGTTTTCCCTATGGTCATGTATGTTTTACTACATATTACTTTGCATGCTTTGATGACAAGCCATAATTACGCGTAACGGTCCATTTATCAAATTAGGGTGGTACAATTATGTTATCAGAGACAAGGCTTCGACCTGTAGGCTCTAAAACTTGACCTGTGACTAGTGGGTAGTCATCAGGAGCTTCCTAAGCCAACGCTTGTTATTCCAAGTATTTATGTTTTTAGCACCTTGTTGTTTTAACCATGATGTTTTCATCAGAATTGCTTTTACTAATATGGACTGAACAACCGTCATCCATACTTTGTTACGTGTCATTGTTTCATGCACGTTGTTCCTTGTGAACTGTGGCTAACATGAACTGAACCCCAGTAGTTCATAATTGGTCACATAAATTATTTTTTTTCTGTTAAGTTTTGACAGCTGAGTTTCATTCATTTATTCCATGTATCAATGTCGCGGGTTTATGACTAAGTATCGGTTGGTACAGGACCGACCCTATTTAGTTGCATGTGCTTTTATCGAAACTTTTAACTTTGGGACCGACCCATAGGCGTCCCCTCACCATGTCTTTTGTTTTGGGTAAACTGACCATAGGCGTTTACCCTCGCGCATATAAAGGTTTTCATAAACTGCATCATGCATTCAC
Organism: Glebionis coronaria; assembly: GCA_025667525.1. Classification (NCBI taxonomy): domain Eukaryota; kingdom Viridiplantae; phylum Streptophyta; class Magnoliopsida; order Asterales; family Asteraceae; genus Glebionis; species Glebionis coronaria. The sequence continues at coordinate 240,067,529 of CM046876.1, read as the reverse complement.
GCACTGCTTACATGCATAAAATGTTTCTCATGATTTATTGGCATAAATTTTTTCCATGTCCCCTCATAAGTTAGTATGTCTTTATGTCAAGTATGTTTTCATACTATCATGGTTAACTTCATTTTCATGCTGATTATGTTATATACTCCTTCATGTTAAGTTGTTTCATGTTTCTTAATGATGATTTTGTCTTCATGTTGATTACTTCTTACCTCTCTTTTGTTGTTTATGGTTTCATGCAAGACACTATTGGAATCCATTTAAATCCTGCTTTCGTGATAGTCATGGTTGGTTTTTCATTAATCATTGTTTCAGGAAAATCATCGTTGAAATTCGTTTAACCACACGTTAGCGTTTCTCTATGCAACCAGAATGAGGTATATACTGGCATTGCCAGGTTATCATGATGGTCTTTCTAACCGTTTAAGCAATTATGTTCCTTTAAAATCATGTCAGATGATCGACCCCATATCGATCATTTCATGTGCATTCCATGTGTACTCCATGTACCGTATCCCATGTGCGTATTCTACTTGCTTATACTCTACAAATTGCTGATGTCGCTCATAGCTTGGAGATGTTACTAAGGGTTGATGCTGTGGATTTTAGAGACGCTACGAGATGCTGATGTTGTTCATAACCTGGAGATCTTACAAGACGAAGACAAAGGCGTTAGATTAAAGCGATCGGACGAGAAGATGCTACACCACCAGACGATTTCCATCAATCATTGTTCCTAATTCTTAGTTACATGTCACACGTTATTCAGTTGTCGTTTCAGTCGTATGAGTGAGAACCGGTACCAGCCGACCACTCAGCTGAATAGTTACATGAATCACAGTTATGAGAATGACCGTCATGGAACTGACAGACAAGATGATAGTAACCACTACTATGACAACAACTATCCTAGCAATCGCAATTGAAGCTCTGGCCGCGGACGTGATCAGAAATACAAAGGATCAGTAGTCCAACCGATCCGACAATTCTGGCATAATAACCTAATATTTGTAGTTCTATTTGTTTCACATCTCGAGATATATGTCAAGACACATGTCTCACGTATACTTTTTGAAGACACATGTCAAGACACCAGTCAAGACACATGTCATGCTTATATTTCCCAAGACATGAGTCAAGACACATGACTCACGTCCAATTCTAGAACATCCCTAAGAAATTCAGGGTACCCTCCAAAGGGTATATCCATTTTGTGGTGCCATGTATTAATCAGGCCACAAGAAATTCAGTACCACCACCGGCGTATCAGTGAGATCTGTCACGATTGCTCGAAGACACATTCATTTCTTGCACCCATATTTCATATATTCATGACCATAAAGGACGCCATTCGTATTCCCCATGTATACGAAGGTTTTCCTTCAGCCTCATGATGAGATCCAAGCTACTAACGCATTACCTCGGACAGATGCGATTTGAATTTAATCCTAATTATGAACTACGAACAGCACACCATGCTACGATTCATGATTATGTACAGTAATGTTCAGGCTCCTGAATACATTCAGCATGGTTTTCAATCAGGAAAATATGTACAAATTATCTATGCTTTACAAGCACGTGCTTTGTTAGCCATGGCTGCTGAAAATTTCTAGCTGTCAGTTGAGACACGACCACTGAAGTTCTTTTACGCATAACCAGCCGATTATTCCAAAATCTTCCCATGTATTTCAGAAGAACTTTCTAATAGAAGGATGGTAACACGAGATTATGTGTCGACTACTGTCGATTTAAACAAATCACCATTCATAACCATTATTCTCCTCCACGTATTGACAACATGTCCAATCGACTTTAGGGTGTTAATCACTCTTCCAAGATCAGACTCATGATCATGCTGCCAACAGTGATGAGTGAAAGAGCAGGACATTTCCATGACTGCCATTCGTACATGACTCGGTCATGCTAGATTCATAATTTTGTATTAGTCTCATAAATGCCCCAACAGCATTATGGTTAATAAATTGAGTTTCCATGAACTCGTAAACAAATTCATCAGTGTTTTCATCAAGGACAACCTGATTTTATCAAAGTCTAGAGAAAAGCAAGAAGACCATTTTTGCACTATGTTGCAAATTCTACGACAAGAGAAATTTCACCCTGAAATTTTCCAATATAAATTATGGTTGATTACAGTGACACGCTGAATTGCATGGATTCTCACGGTTAATCTTAACATGACTCAGCTTATGCGTAAAGGTGAGAACCCTACACTACATTAGGTGTTTTAGAAAATCCTACGCTAAGATAAGTGAGACTCGTAGTTTCGCAAATTTCTATGTATCAAGTTTCTACGAAGCGAGATACAGTTACGTTCATATCTAAGTACCTGACATACCAACATGCTAAGATAGAACACCAACAGACTAAGATAGAACACCAACATACTAGGATGTTTTTTTTCCATCATCAGAAATTGTGAACAGAAATGGGACAAGATCTTCATGGATTTTGGTTACCAGATTAACGCAAACTCGGAAGAAGCATGATGCTATCTGGGTTATTGCCAGCAATTTGATCAAGTCTGCAGAATCCTTACATCCGCAAGGATTTCAGAACCAACAGATTGATCAGACATGTTCCAGCAAAGGCTCATCCGATCACTTGGTAATCCCTCAGTTATCGGGTAAGACAAGGGTTCACATTTGTGCTCCTTATTTACGTTCACGTTCTGGTTCCAATATTACGACTTGCTTTCACACTCACGTTCATGACACTATTCACGTTCATGATCGTATCCTAGCTTACGATTTTAGGTTCATTTTCGTTATGGGAGGTTTTGCAAGAACTTGAGAGACCAGACTCAAGTTTAGTATAACTCTCTATCCTCAGAGAGACGTTTCACGTCACATTCCACGTCTCACCTTATAGCGTTTGGCGATACCGCCGCCGTATTCCATGTTCACGATATGTTTCACATGTCATGTTCATTCCACGTTTCTCATATCACGTTCACGATATTTTACACGTATCATTGATCACGATATGTTTGCCATATACACTCACCATATCTCCACGTTCCACGTTCAAAATTGTTCACGTATCACGTTCACAACTTTTCACGTACTATGTTTCAGTATGTCTCGAGCATCATTGCTAAGACGTTACTATTATCAGTTAGGTTAGGTTATTTTGCATCGTAATGTTTTAGTTACCCTTGCATGTTAATTCTAATCCACTCGATCAGATTCATGCAAATCTATCATACGTTGACACCCAGAAACTTTTACGTATTTTCAAGTCAAGGTCAGGAGGACCAAGATTTATTAGTTGTGTCAAGATCTTGTGGAGGAACCATTTCGAGAGGGAAGCCACGTAGAAACGGACGATTCCATCCGGATTTTATCCTCTCATCCTTCCATAATTCAGTAAGACTCTTTCAGTCACGTCACGTGTGATGTCCTTTTTAGCCATGTCACGTTCCACGTTCACTTCTACCATGTCACCTTCATTTTCGGTTATCTTACATACCCTTCCAGTTTGATTCGGGTATGTTTCTCTTTCAGTTTACTTTATCTATAATTCGGGGACGAATTATTCTTTTTAGGGGGGAAGAGTTGTAAAACCCGCACGCTTTTACCATGAACGTACACTACGTAAACACATGAATAAATTGAAACTTTCCTTTTTATAGCACAAACACGTGTCACGAATATTAATTACAGAAACTACGCACGTGTTAGTGCGCGATAATTATTAATTACGTGATAATACACGATAATTATTAAGTATAATAATTATAATCACGAATATACGATCACAAACATTTAAGAACGTGATAATTAATACGTATAAAATTATAACACGACTATTAGGACACGATATATATGTACGTAGTATATGTAACATGAACATTTAACCACGAACAACAATTAAACTCGACACATGATAAATATTCTAACACGAAAACTAAACGAAAACACTTGGAAGGGTTTGGGCTGGCGGTTTGGACAAACGAGAAGAGAGGAAGTGGGCCAACCCATCCAAGTCCGGTTACAACTAGTAAAAGGACGGGGCATATTATTTTTTAGACAAAATCCATTGTAACCCTAAATAAAAAAAACAGATCCGATCATTCACCTCTTCCTTTCTTTTTGCGGTCATCTTCATTGAAATTAAGGTTTTTTTATGTCAATTAATGTTCGTTTTCTCCTCGACTCGACTCGAATTTGATTTCCAATTATCGTTTCGACTTAAATTTGTTTTTGGTAAAATAAAACTTTTTGGAAATTTTAATCTAATTAAAAACTATTTAATTAAGAGAAAACTATTTAATTAACTAATTTAAAACTTAAATAAATTTGAAAACTAATTTAAACTAATTAAAAATATAAAACTATTTAACACTTAAACAAAATTAACTTTTAAATCTAATAAATTTAAAACTAAAACTTTAATTGAAATCTATTTTAAAACTAAAATGTAAATTTAAAACTAACTTAAAATTTATAAAAGTAAATAAAATAAAAATCTTTTTTTTAGTCTTTTTATATTTTATAAAAACTGAGTTAAAAGAAATTTAAAATAAAACTATTTTAAAAACTATCTAATTAAAATTTAATGGAACTTAAACTTGAATTAAACTTAATTAAAGAAATTTGCCAGAAATTAAAGCTACTATATTAAATAATCTATTCAGAATTAAACACAAAAGGAGTTCTAGACTACTGGTAAGGGCAATGGACTTGTAAGCGAGGGGTCGAGGGATCGAATCCCAGGAGACCAGATTTAACTATTTATTTTTTTGACTTTTTGGGATTTTATTTTTGGAATGTTAAACAACACATACAGATCTAATGAATCTGTATGTTGATGCAGAAAAACAGATTAAATCAGATAAGCGCTAAAAAAAGGGGAAAAAGCAATAAGCAAATAAGACATAAGCTAAGAGCACCAAATAAGCAGTGAAATAAAAGTAAATAAGCTATATCAAATATACCAAGAACGCAGGCAAAAAGCAATTACCAAATTAAGCTGATACTAAACAGACATATCCAAATAAGCAGATAGGGGAAACAAAAATAAGCCAAAATCCTAATAAGCAAAATAAATAACATAAACTAGATAACTAATAAACATTAACATAAAAATAAAAAAGGAAGAACAAAAACCTATTGATGAATCCTTTGAGTAGAAGGTTGGCGCTGAGCCACCTTGTGAATCGAAACGAACTGTCACCACCCTTCGAATCACCTCCTTCTTTATCTCGGACCAACACTCAGACCAAATTGCATCCAAATGAACAGTAACAGTAACTTTTTTTGTATATATTAAGAGTAACGAGTACAGTAACAGAAACAAGTTTAAAGATGAATTTAAATTTTGACAGAAATTTAAAATAGAGACGAGATTAAAATTAAAAACAGCTTTTTCATTAATAATAAAAAGATTACAAATACTTGAAATTTAAAGAAATACAAAAATTAAACCCTAATCTAATTTCGCAAAAATTAAATCTAATTTACCCTACTCCTAATTTAATTAAAAAAACAATAAAATAAAATAAAGAAAAAAGTGCTATCTAATGAATTACAATGAAGGGGTTTTTATAAAGAAACCCTAAACTTGGTGCCCAAGTTCTTGAATCATCACCGTTGATTTCTTCTTTTCTTCTTTCTCTCTCTTTTCTTCTAATCAAACGGATGAAACTCACCCATGAGTCACGGATTGCCACCTTTATTGGTGATGTGGGAGAACCAATCACAATAAGGAGGGATGCCACGGTGGATGGAGATGAGGACCACAGGAAGTGCTTGATGCGATTTTTATGGGGATTTAATCCAAACACCTGTGAATCACACGTTTGGATTAAAAGCCCCAATTTTTACTTATGAATTTTACTGATTAAGGATATTAGGGTTTGGAGGGGCTGCGAGTTTTTGGGGAAGATGAGCAGTGGTGAGTGTGTTTATTGTTTGTAACGAAACATAAGTGGGGTGTGGGGTAAAAGTTTGTTATTTATTTGTGTGGGATAAGTGGGGGTAAAAGGTGGATACACATGTGAGGTGTAAATGGGTTTTTCATTTGAGAGTGTTGACTGGGGAGATAACACGCTGACCAAACCACATTCATCCATCTCTCTTTTTTTTCAAAGTGAATACTTCACTTTTACAATTCGTTCCAAGTTAATCTATTTGGGCTTGAGGCCCATACTCTTTTAATCCGTCCCATGTTAATACCTTTTTACTTTGTAATTGAATTTGGGCCATAATGTGCTTTTCAAGGATAACTTAAGCATTATAAAAAACCCAAATGGGCTTTTGGGCCCATTAATCACAAGTGGGACCCACAAGCCCGTTTTATCTCCATAAATATTAAATCCGCTAAAAAACGAGCTCAATTTCGGCTTTGACGATCTTTCCTTTAAAGTCGTTTCGAATTCGCCAGTTTTCGTGATCATTGGCACACTTTTGGTCTTTTGACTTTGTCTTCGTCTCTTTCTTGGACTTATCTTCATTATTTGACCCTGAAATCCCGTGTTTTCTCTTCTTTTGATCATTTGTACCTATTTATCACAAAAACATAAAACCACGCGTAATTCCGACTTTTACGACATTAAACACATGATTAGGTTTTGTTTTACCTTGATTTTAGTGGCAAAAGGATAAGTGTTTACACACTTATTAAATCCCCTACACTTGACCATTGCAATGACCCCATGCAATGCATAGTTTTAAAGCATAAAGTTACATTTTTCTCATGATTAATCCATCTCGGCCTTTATAAAGATATACTATTATTACTAAGACGGAAAGATAAAAACTTTAAAGGAAACAAAAGTGATAACAATTTTATTAGCTTGAAATTATTTGATGGAAGAAACATGTAAAGAAATCTAAGACTTGAATTTGGGCTTTGGTGTCATGAATATTAATCACCCTCAAGTTTCACGTTCCCCATACCAAGCTTAAAAACGAGATCATTGTTACTACAAGTTAGCACAACTAACACTTACTCATGTGGTTTAATTAATCACTTAGACCCCCTTATTCCTACGGTGTATCTCTTGTATTTTATTTTTGTCTTGAATGATCACGAGGATGCATTTTTTACTTATTTCGATAATTTATTAAGGCTGAAAATAAAGTGGGACGATTTAATCAATAGTTAGCTAAAAGACAAAATATTTTAAAACCGCTTCTCGAAACCTCATAAAGTTCATATCTTGGCATAACTCGTTTCATGATTTGAGACCTTTCTCGGACCGATATTTGGCTTGTACTTCAAACTTAAAATCTTGAGAGACGATCTTGAAATTATGGTCTTCTCTTCATTTTGGTATACATCTTCATTAAGAGTGAAAGATGCTTCAAACGTTGACCACGACTTCTTCATTTATCCTCTTCTTTATTTAGGATTTTGATATACAACGATCCGCCTCCTTTTCGGACTTGGATCTATTTATCCTCATACCTTGTTAGGGTCTTTTTGGATAGACTTTTCCATGATCATTAGGGGAGTAATTGCTTCTCGTCGTGTGTCTTGATCCATCATATTGATTTGGATTAATGATCTTCACATCATCTTTGGATCTTTAGCAAAAAAAGTGAATCCTCATGCCTTGTGAGGGCCTTTTTGGACTCGGGTATCCTCATGCCTTGTTAGGGCCTTTTTGGATATGCCAATCTTCGCGTCCCGCTTCAATAAGTTATGCCTTGGCTATGAACTCTAATTAATACCGAGCAAATTTTAAACGATCTTGTGCTAGAAGCTAAGTAACTTTTCAAATCGTACAACCTTATTTATTGCAAATATATTTATTAACAAGCGATGGGAGAAAAAGCTCAACTAACTCACATAAGTTAATGAAAGAATACCAAACTTATAATTAACTCTATCATCTCTCGTTCTCCACAATTTAAAATCTCAAGGAATGAGACTCGTGGATGCTTAGCCTAATAAACCAATTAAGGTCCATATGGTTAAGGATACTAGCTAGAGTAAACGTGGATAAGTAAACTCGGGTTGTGTTAAAATATTCATGACGGACCTAATATATCAAAGACATCTAAACTTGTTAAAACCATTTTATTTATTTATTTATTTTTGACTTTATTCTTGAAATGGAAAATATAAATAAGATGTGATGACAAAAGGAAATAAATGAAATATACTACAAGGCCAAAATAGATCAAAAATTTGAAAAACGTTGAAATTTTTTTAAATTTTCCGGTTAAATGGGGTCAAATTCATGGAAAAGCCCACTAACATTTCGATAGAAATCCCCCCTACACTTAATATAAACATTGTCCTCAATGTTTAAGCATGTGGGAGAATAAACTCCCCTACACTTAGGACATTGAGTACGTTGTTTAAAATCGAGCTAAGGAAAGGACAACTAAAGTGATCACATTTATTCGTTTTATTTATATACATGATTGAATCACAATAGCAAAAACTTATTGAAGGAACCGGGTACACGGGAAACACGGGAACACGGGTCTCGTCAAGAGTACCAAAAGTGGATCATTAAAGCACATGTCCTTGCACAATCACAACACACAAAACAAACAACCTACACGGCTCCCCTTACACTTATTGTAGAAAATAGATTGAAAAATAGATCATCAGGTTGCCTCCCGAGAAGCGCTTGTGTTTGTTAACCGAGTCACGAGCCTGACTCGACCCCGAATTAAATGGTCCATGGGGAAGCCTCGAATGTAATACCGGGATCAAAAATCTTATCCTCGGTCCCGGAGGAACATAATAAATGAGAGGCAGGAGGATAAGTCATAGAAGGTAAAAAGGTCCTCTCAACATATGTGAAATATGTGAGGTCGTGATCCACGGGAGGTGGGATGGGTAAAGGAGACAAATTGTCATCCCCCAAAGACATAGGATGGTCACTATTCGGCAAAGCCGTAAAGGTATCTATCATAGAATGGTCAATGTCACCTCCCGGGTCAAAGCATTCATCCTCATAAACGTGAATCTCTTCGATTTCTTCATCATAGATAGGCTCGTCAAACAAAGGTTTGTTGTTCCCATCTTTGAGGATTTTAGAAATTCTCTCGAAGAGATCATGATCAAGTAGGAAACCATCATTCATTTGTGGGATTTGTTGATAAGTTAAATCCTCACGAATGTGGTAAACGTAATTCTCATTAGAGGAGTGTTGATAGGTAACTCCTCGGGAATTGGATGCAAATCGATGGTAGAATCAAAAGTAATTGGCGAAGAGGCAAATGTGAATTTATCAAAATACGAGTTTTCAAAATCAATATCAATATCAAGTTTTAAAACTCCATTTGCCTTCTCATCAATACCATGATCACAAGTAAGCTCATGCGAGAAATCCAATAACACGGGATCATAAAAAGCATCCTCGTGATGGAATTTCTCAATGCTCGGGGTATAAAAGTCATCGCTAAGGAGTAAAGAATCCGATAAATCATTAGTATCATGGTTTTCAAAAGTCGGTCTTGGTAAAATAGGCGAATCATCCTCATCCGAACCCGATGAATAATTAAAAATGTAGTCGGAATCACAAGATAACTCATCCCTATCTACAAACTCCTTAGGTGTAGGACAACTTATGGGTTCTTCTTCTATGCCCTCCTTATAAAGTTCTTCACACTCCTCAAAAATTGGTTTATCAAAACATGTCTCGCTAAGATGATTTGAAGAAAGCATAAAGTCATTTGAAGGGGTAGGTGAAGGAGTCATAAAAGAAATGGGGTCATCAATGGGTAATGGAGGCTCAAGTATAATCTTGGGAATTTCCTCAATAAGTGAGCTAATAGTATCCGTGGGTGTCAACACCGGAGGGTGAGTAAAACTCATGATAATCTCCGGGCCTTGTCTCTCCTTTATTGGCGGAGAGATGGAAGGGTCCACAGTGGGAACATCACTACTAGTAGTGGTGTTAGCCTCAATATCAACTCTCAAAGACGACTCAATATCACATTGAGCTTGATAGGTTTCTAAAATGAGCATGAATTTCCTATTGGTTTCCTCTTGCATTTCTCTTAAGAATCTATCATGTTCCTCAAGTTTATTAAGAATTAAATCCATTTGAGGTTGTGAAATACTCCCTTGATTATTGTTTTGAAAATTGCCTTCATTTGGAAAACCTCCATTATTTGAAAACCCTTGATTTTGAAATTCCCCATAAAACCGTTGATCATATTGTGGTGGGTCACTATTGGTAGGAAAACTAGGGGAGCCAAAATAAGTATTATTATCATAACATATACTTTCCTCATTATTATAAACCTCCTCATAAGTTCTGTCACAATTAAAATAAGCATGAGGCTCACCACAAGTCGTACACTCCTCGGACATAATCTTATAACGCTCTTCTTGCAATATTTCCCAAATCGGACGATTATCCATGGTAGTGTCGAAAGAAATCGAAATAACAATAAGTATTATGTTACGTAATATATTATAATAAAAGAAAAATCTTTTTGTATTTTTTTAGAAAAATATATATTCACAGTAAAAATCGAAAGAAATCAAATTAAGAAAAATAACACTAATACGTAATTTTTTTGGTGTAATACTTTAGGAAAAGTATGACTTTTTGGTTTTTTTAAATTTTTTTTGGTGCAAATCTTAGGAAAGAATTTGCTTTTGTGATTTTTTAATTTTTTTAATTTTTAAGTTTTTGATTTTTTTGTATTTTTGATTTTGTTAACAAGAACGTAACGTTCAAAATGAACGGATCCCAAAATCCAAACGTCTTCACGAAAAATCGTCAATCGTACGAGCGAAGCGGCAGCGGCGCCATTTGAAATTAAGGTTTTTTTTATGTCAATTAATGTTCGTTTTATCCTCGACTCGACTCGAATTTGATTTCCAATTATCGTTTCGACTTAACTTTATTTTTGGTAAAATAAAACTTTTTGGAAATTTTAATCTAATTAAAAACTATTTAATTAAGAGAAAACTATTTAATTAACTAATTTAAAACTTAAATAAATTTGAAAACTAATTTAAACTAATTAAAAATATAAAACTATTTAAAACTTAAACAAAATTAACTTTTAAATCTAATAAATTTAAAACTAAAACTTTAATTGAAATCTATTTTAAAACTAAGATGTAAATTTAAAACTTACTTAAAATTTATAAAAGTAAATAAAATAAAAATCTTTTATTTTTTATTTTTTTAGTCTTTTTATATTTTATAAAAACTGAGTTAAAAGAAATTTAAAATAAAACTACTTTAAAAACTATCTAATTAAAATTTAACAAAACTTAAACTTGAATTAAACTTAATTAAAGAAATCTGCCAGAAATTAAAGCTACTATATTAAATAATCTATTCAGAATTAAACACAAAAGGAGTTCTAGACTACTGGTAAGGGCATTGGATGTGGAAACCTTGGTTTCCGGATCTTTGAAGCAACTAGGAATGCATCATGTTCATATGATTTAACAATCAAAGCGGAATTAGAACACGACACATTAACAAGGTGTTTAGGCACGAATAACATGAATTAAAACAATTGGATTGCCCATTATATTAATAACGAACAACCACTAGACGTGTATACATTGAATCCCACGTCTAGTCGACACATACTTTAGGTTTACATTGTGAATGAATTGAATAAATAAAACCTATGACCCTTGATTCCTTTTATAGTGTAAGGATTAGGGTTTACAAGAGATAATGATGAATAAACAAGTAAATCTTCTATTTAAATAAACTTATGCAGAATATCTTTTGCATGTTTATCTAAATAGAAACTTCCATAAGCTTCTTTTGTCTACGTTTAGTCAATGCTTGAATTGCATGTGACAATGCTTGAATTACTCTTGACAATGCTTGATTCCATCAACGCCTAAATAACTCTTGTCAACGCCTGGAATGCTCTTGTCAACGCCTAGACAAATACTTCACGTTTTCTTCATTTTTGAGTTTCTGCCACATCAACTTTTTGACCCAACAATCTTCCCCTAGTTGATAGTGGCAAAACTTCTATGTATATCTCTTGTAAGTTGTACATGATCTTCAAATTGCTTCCCCTCAAATGTAGCATGTATTTTCTTCCCCTTTTTGTCACATCAACAAGGAAGTAAACAATGTTGCAATGTTGAAGATTCCCCAAAAGTAGCTCTATGTAATGATCTTGAAGAAAAATAAATAAGATATTCTTGATGTAGAAGTAGAATAACCCAATCTTGTGTTCCATGTCTTGTATTATCCACGTGATAAAGTACTTATATCAGACCAATTATAAGTAGACCTCGATCCCTTGTCAATATTCTCATCCTATGTGAGACACTGAGCACGATAATGTAACTCCTTCAAGTGTTATGACAAGTCTTCGTCACCAACCATGTAAAGCACGAACAAGTTACCTTTAAAGTCTATGACTGGAAGTGCACGACTTTAAGATATGATAGAACACAAACCCGCAAAAATCTTCTTCAATCATCAAACTTACCATAAGAATTCTTCCCCTTAAGCTAACACCTCTTCATAATGACTTTCATTACATCATAAATTATGCTAACCCGCTTTAAGATCATTAATTCCTTTTAAAAAGATCCGAGCCATAAATATCATCATGATATTCTAAATTATAACGGAGATTCCATGTACCTTTGTGTGTATTTTCCTCCTTTTTGTGTGCTTAAAACATACCAGTTTTCTCAAACAGCAGCAAACCTTGTGTTGTCCAATATCCTCTTCTGCCCAATATCTTGGTCAGATGTATTGTCCAATATCGGACAATACCTATCAGCGTTGAAGTACATATATCGGACGACACTGTCAACTCTATCAGCGTTGACTTATTCTGTCAGCGTCAAAATTCTTCCTGTCAGCGTCTGAATTACAAACGTCAGCGCCAACCATAAACCCTGTCAGCGTTCATTCTTTTCAGCGTCTAAAACATATTCTGTCAACGTTGCGTTTCAATCTTTCTTGTCAACGTTGCTTCAAAACTTTGTCAACGTCAAAATAACAACCAAATCTTTTCCTTTATAAAACGCATCACTTTTCATAGTAGGGCTGTGATCGTGTGAATGCTAGTGTATGATAACTATGCAAATACAACTTGTTTCACCAATGAGGAAGCTTCCTCGTGTGAACATAAGTATCATTCACCAATATTTCAATCTAAGCATATTGGGGACCACGCTACCATTAGTACCCTCAACTTTTAGATCGGCCTATTGCTTCACGTCAACCAGGACCAGTAACATCCAACATCACGTGAATAATAAGCCCTCATGATATCACTTCTTTCCTTGTTGATCGTGTGAACATAAACTTGAATAGCCAATCAGAAACTTCTCATCGTGTGAACACAAAGCTATAAAACCGTGTGAATATAGAGAAGCTATTATGTAAACATATGATTTTAACCAATCATAGGCAAAGCACCGTGTGAACACACCAAGAAAAACACGCATCATGGGAACACCAATTGGACCAGTAAATAAAATCGAGCCATATTCTCTGCCTTACATCTTTATATCACGTCAATCCTCCTTGGCTGCGTTATCTTTTGCTGCAACAGTTTAGAACATAAAGATCTTGAATTCTTGAAAGCCCAGTCGTGTGCACACCTGTAGTACTTAGTGCAACATCTCGTATCACCATAATTATGAAAAACAGCAACCATGAAACCCTAGAACAGTATCTTAATCTTTCCATTCGAAACCCTAATTAGGGTTATGATAAACTTGTAATTGGATCTGAATTTTATGAACCATATGCATGTTATAACAGCCACAAACTACAATTCTTCCTGCTTTTAAGTAGATCTAGGGTTTGAGGAACCCTAATTCATGATTTCATGTAAAAGCAGAAAACTGAAAATCAACCATCAGCCAACTTCGACGCTTAATAACTTTTGCCTGGGGATAAAACTCGACAATCCCTCCGGTGGATGTTTAGATCTATGTATGTAGAACACACATATAAAATTTCGTGACGATCCAACGGTTCAATCAAAAGTTATGACCTTCTGAATACTGCTGCGCACACAAAAACGTCCAGAAAAACCCTAGACGGATTTTTCTTTTCTTCTCGAAACACGAACACCTTGTTGGTCCTAGCATCACGAGCCACGAGGCTCTGATACCAATTGTGGAAACCTTGGTTTCCGGATCTTTGAAGCAACTAGGAATGCATCATGTTCATATGATTTAACAATCAAAGCGGAATTAGAACACGACACATTAACAAGGTGTTTAGGCACGAATAACATGAATTAAAACAATTGGATTGCCCATTATATTAATAACGAACAACCACTAGACGTGTATACATTGAATCCCACGTCTAGTCGACACACACTTTAGGTTTACATTGTGAATGAATTGAATAAATAAAACCTATGACCCTTGGTTCCTTTTATAATGTAAGGATTAGGGTTTACAAGAGATAATGATGAATAAACAAGTAAATCTTCTATTTAAATAAACTTATGCAGAATATCTTTTGCATGTTTATCTAAATAGAAACTTCCATAAGCTTCTTTTGTCTACGTTTTGTCAATGCTTGAATTGCATGTGACAATGCTTGAATTACTCTTGACAATGCTTGATTCCATCAACGCCTAAATAACTCTTGTCAACGCCTGGAATGCTCTTGTCAACGCCTAGACAAATACTTCACGTTTTCTTCATTTTTGAGTTTCTGCCACATCAACTTTTTGACCCAACATTGGACTTGTAAGCGAGGGGTCGAGGGATCGAATCCCAGGAGACCAGATTTTTAAGTATTTATCTTTTTGACTTTTTGGGATTTTATTTTTGGAATGTTAAACAGCACATACAGATCTAATGAATCTGTATGTTGATGCAGAAAAACAGATTAAATCAGATAAGCGCTAAAAAAGGGGAAAAACAATAAGCAAATAAGACATAAGCTAAGAGCACCTAATAAGCAGTGAAATAAAAGTAAATAAGCTATATCAAATATACCAAGAACGCAGGCAAAAAGCAATTACCAAAGCTGATACTAAACAGACATATCCAAATAAGCAGATATGGGAAACAAAAATAAGCCAAAATCCTAATAAGCAAAATAAATAATATAAACTAGATAACTAATAAACATTAACATAAAAATAAAAAAAGGAAGAACACAAACCTATTGATGAATCCTTTGAGTAGAAGGTTGGCGCTGAGCCACCTTGTGAATCGAAATGAACTGTCACCACCCTTCGAATCACCTCCTTCTTTATCTCGGACCAACACTCGAACCAAATTGCATCCAAATGAACAGTAACAGTAACTTTTTTTTATATATTAAGAGTAACGAGAACAGTAACAGAAACAAGTTTTAAGATGAATTTAAATTTTGACAGAAAATTAAAATGGAGACGAGATTAAAATTAAAAACAGCTTTTTCATTAATAATAAAAAGATTAAAAATACTTGAAATTTAAAGAAATACAAAAATTAAACCCTAATATAATTTTACAAAAATTAAATCTAATTTAACCCTACTCCTAATTTAATTAAAAAAACAGTAAAATAAAATAAAGAAAAAAGTGCTATCTAATGAATTACAATGACGGGTTTTTTATAAAGAAACCCTAAACTTGGTGCCCAAGTTCTTGAATCATCACCGTTGATTTCTTCTTTTCTTCTTTCTCTCTCTTTTCTTCTAATCAAACGGATGAAATTCACCCATGAGTCACGGATTGCCACCTTGTATTTGTGATGTGGGAGAACCAATCACAATAAGGAGGGATGCCACGGTGGATGGAGATGAGGACCACATGAAGTGCTTGATGCGATTTTTATGGGGATTTAATCCAAACACGTGTGAATCACACGTTTGGATTAAAAGCCCCAATTTTTACTTGTGAATTTTACTGATTAAGGATATTAGGGTTTGGAGGGGCTGCGAGTTTTTGGGGAAGATGAGCAGTGGTGAGTGTGTTTATTGTTTGTAATGAAACATAAGTGGGGTGTGGGGTAAAAGTTTATTATTTATTTGTGTGGGATAAGTGGGGGTAAAAGGTGAATACACGTGTGAGGTGTAAATGGGTATTTCGTTTGAGAGTGTTGACTGGGGAGATAACACGCTGACCAAACCACATTCATCCGTCTCTTTTTTCTTTTTATTTTTTTCAAAGTGAATACTTCACTTTTACAATTCTTTCCAAGTTAATCTATTTGGGCTTGAGGCCCATACTCTTTTAATCCGTCCCATGTTAATACCTTTTTACTTTATAATTGAATTTGGGCCATAATGGGCTTTTCAAGGATAACTTAAGCATTATAAGAAACCCAAATGGGCTTTTGGGCCCATTAATCACAAGTGGGACCCACAAGCCCGTTTTATCTCCATAACTATTAAATCCGCTAAAAAACGAGCTCGATTTCGGCTTTGACGATCTTTCCTTTAAAGTCGTGTCGAATTCGCCGGTTTTCGTGATCTTTGGCACACTTTTGGTCTTTTGACTTTGTCTTCGTCTCTTTCTTGGACTTTTCTTCATTATTTGACCCTGAAATCCCGTGTTTTCTCTTCTTTTGATCATTTGTACCTATTTATCACAAAAACACAAAACCACACGTAATTCTGACTTTTACGACATTAAACACATGATTAGGTTTTGTTTTTCCTTGATTTTAGTGGCAAAAGGATAAGTGTTACACACTTATTATTCATCCCAAGAGAACAAGAAAGCACGTGGGTTTAATTCAGAAATCAAGAGTTTTGTTCATGTTTTATTATTCCTAAAACCCTCGAAACGCATGTAAGAAACCCTAATCTTGTTTTATTTTTTTTCCTTCATTAATTGATCTAAGATCCAGGAATTAGATCTATAAACATGTTAAATGCAAGTCTAAATTATTCGGGTTGTTGAGGTTGTTGTTTGGGTTACAAATTTTACAAAAACCGAGACTATGTGTCTCGGTAGTGATTAAATACCACCAGCCGCAAGGCCAGTGGGTTTTTTTTGTCAAAACGGTGGCAACCCCAACATGGGTAATTTGTTAAAACAGTGGGAATCGAGACCTTTATAGGTCTCAGTGGTTATTTTGTTGACGACAGTGGGTAATACAGGGCGGCAACGGGAACTTATAATGGGCAGTAGGTACTAGTTAATTAAACAGCGGGTAGAAGGGGCAGGCAGTGGCAGCAAAGCCACTGCCAGGGTATTAGGCAGTTTAAGGGTGTGTTTGGTTTTTGGTTTAAGGCAGTATTAAGGGGCTGTTTGGTCGGCTTATATGTAAAACACAACAAGGGCACGGGTTTTATTTTTTTACAAGCATATATTTTTCAAGGTTAATTAAATTAAATTAAACATGACTTAGAATTAATTTAATTTAATCATGGACTTAGGTTATATTTATTTTTAATAAATAATACATGTATAAGCCTAAGTATTTTTATCATTTAATTTTAGGCTATAGTTTATTATTATTTAATTATTAATCATGGACTTATAATTAATTAATAAAACATGACTTAGGCCATAATTATTAAACATTAATAATTCATGATTAACTTAAGTATTTATTTAGACTAATTTAATTAAATCATACTTTAATTTAATTAAATCACATAACCTATAGTTTATTTATTACCATGTGTTTATTTAATAAACTATACTATAACTACATGACTTATGATAATAATTCAACTTAATTCTAAATATGGAAACTTTCTAATTCAGGAAACTTACTATTTTTAGAAACTTTCTATTTTTAGAAACTTGTCTATTTTAAGAAGTTAATCTATTTTTGGAAACTTTCTATTTTTGGAAACTTTCTATTTTAGTAAACCTGCTATTTTTAGAAAGTTACTTATTATTACACAACAAGTATAATAATACAAGAAATACAAGTAATACTTAATCAGAATATGCATAATACATGATAAATACAGCATAACGTTAAAATCAATAAAATAAGACATGAACATATAAAACAAGTTAAGACATGATAAAACCAGTTACGTAGTCAGTAATCAGAATACTTATACACGTATACGATTTATGAAGCATTAGTGAGATCGAAGTAGGACTCCCTTCCGTTCGTCTTCTCCGTTCACTGGACATAAGGTACGAATTTCCTGTCCTTCAGTAAGGACAATCTCTTCCTTCATTAGGATTTCCCGTATGCAGCCAACTGTTTTCCCAAGTACTTACAGATTAAATGCTTATGTTTTATTAGTTACCTTAGCCATATACATGCATGACCAGTTTCACCTAGTTATGGAGGTACCATAACCATAACACTAGAGGCACTAGTGTTATGACTTCACCACGGCGAAGTGATAGCTCGTGGCGTCCCTTTTCAGTTATTTGGCCATTATATAATTATGTTATCATGTAGGGCGTATGGGTGCATCCTAGTTACATGTTTCAGTCAGGATTTCATGGTGAATGTGATGTGTGCCTTGCATCCTTCACAAGGAGCTGATCCCTCCTACCCACTTACCAGTTAATTAGAGGCATCCCCTCTAATTTGCATGACGAGGTCACCCCTCCAAGTATTCATGCACGTTGTTGACCTCATGACCTATATTGGCTATTTTGATACATTAACTAATACAGATTTTCATAAGTAACATAAGCTATGTTTTTAGAACTAAAACCAGTTAACATGACAAACAACTAGGTTTTCCAGGACTTATACATTTCCGCTGCTATTAGTCTTAGTTATGTTTCAGCCATTTGTACTATGTCATACACCCGTGCACTGAGCGTTATGCTCAGCCGTTACTTTCCTTTCCATGTCCCAAAACGGCAGGTACCCTAGGACGGACTCGAGCATTTGGAGGAAGTGCATAGGATGGAAGCTGCCATATACTTCTTCTCTTTTTGCCATATACTTATGCTTTTCTAGTTCATTACTTTATTTATGTTTTGGGCTTATGTTTGGGGAACTGATGTTTGATTCTGGTTTTCCTTATGGTCATGTATGTTTTACTACATATTACTTTGCATGCTTTGATGACACGCCATAATTACGCGTAACGGTCCATTTATCAAAGTGGGGTGTTACACTCATTCTATGAAAGTTTTCTCTCCATTACAACATCGTCCAAAAATCTCATTTGATGACATAGTAATTTTAAGTGTTCGTCAATTATGAGCATTCGACTTAAATTTTAATGGTACAATTTTGATGTCAAAATCAATGTATGGAGAAGCATGCATACAAATCCATAGCATAAGTTTAATGAAACATTTAGTAAACTTTTTACGAGACTAAATTTCTACATAAATTATGTTGAGGTATTAATCAACAAATTTACCCACAACTATTCACAACGTACTTACGGCTAAAGCACAAAGCAATAACCTTATTCATTGTGATTTTGGATGTAAATTTGCGGTAAATCAACCTTAAGGTATAATGTAAATAACAATCGTAGGTAATTTTAATTTGACGCACAGGCGAGCCGAGAATTTGGTTAGCGACTAATGGCTTAACACCTCCTTCCTTAACCGGGTACATGACCAGCGGTACGTTATACCCACTTTATAGTTTGTCAAAAGGAGTAGGCCGTTAGATTATTATTGCAATTCACCAATAAACGTAATTATATATAAGTTGGATCTCAAAACAAATCTTAATTTTAATATGATTTTTTCCATATTTGTTTTCCTTAAAAAAACCCTTATTTACAACAATTCGTACAATTTTTTAATATAAACAAGTAACAAAACTAAATCATAAACACATAATAACAATTTATATGTGCGATAAATAAATCAAATAGCCACATACAAACGATTTATTCAATATCCTTTAAATCTAGGTTTTTATATTCACATAAAAGTCTTCCCTAATTCAAGATTAATTGAATCAAATAAAGCAAGTATCACATAAAATCATATAAACATACGATTTTAAGATCCATGAAAACATGCACGTTCATCATGGATCCACCCTCAAATCTTAACAATTAAATCTCTACAGATCGAAACCTTTGATTTACATGGCATAACAATTAATCATGCAATTTGATATAAAATTATACAACATGTAATTTAGGGTTTCAAAAACAATCCTTTTTTAATAAAAATCGGCCAAACCCTAATTTTTAAAAAACAAAACCCTAATTTTTAACTAAACCTAAAAAACATGTAGTTTTAACTCAAAACAATTATTAGTTAAAAAAAACTTTAGATTTTTGATAATTATAACATGTTAAAACGGTTCTCGATGTCACTAAAGGTTTATATAGTTCATAACAATTACACAAAACCCTAAACGAGATTAAAGCACACATATAGCGGAAGCGATTTAACAAGATCATAATAACACAATTATAAGCAATCGAATTAGGTTTACATACCTTTACGCTGAAGCAAATCCACAAGATAAAAAACGAATCACCAATTCGGGTTTATAACGTACACCACCAAGATATAGTCTGAAGCAAGACTATATTACGTTCTTGTACACACGTAATACAACGAGCTAACCATGATTCTAGCACGTATAAACCGAGCTTCTACGCTTTTGTAAAATCTACCCAACAACCCTAGAGAGGGGCTAGGACTAGATTATAAGAAAAATCGATAAAACAAGAAAACCAACCAAAACCCTTTGTGGGTTCTTTCTTGCGATCGACTAGAGAGAGAGAGGAAGAGAGATTATGTGTGTTGAATTATGAGGGTGGAGGGTTATTTATATAGACCTAGAATTCTTGTAGCCCAAACAAATATAAGGAAATTTTTTCCTTTCCCTTTTTCCCCACCATAACCGACGACCCAAACACCCCTTAGGGGTGTTCCGGAACCTTCCATTCTTCTTTCTGTTTATTCCACAACGCTCGTTAAAACTTAACTCTTAATATTTAACGATTGTTAAAGTTATAGCTCGGTTTAATTTCATAAATATTATAAATATATTTATTAAATAAATTAACTTTTTAGGTATTGTGTGCAATCCCGTAATCTCGAGTTCGATCCTATCACACGAATATTAAATATAAGTCCATAAACTTCCAATGAGTACGTGCACAAAGAAACATGCAAACTACAAGATATATTTCAAGAGTAAATCTAAAATGTATGTAAGCTATTAAACAAGATATAATGCATAATTATCAATTAAAAGGCCTATTTTCAATGAAAAATAGTTTTGACGAAAGAGAAACTTTAGTACAATGAATCCTTCTAGTTTAAGGAGACAATGGATCGATCCAAGTTTTAAAGCACAATATACTTCAAAGACCTTGAGTGATCATTACTCTGATACCAATTGTAGAAACTAGAAGGGGGGGGGGGATGAATAGTTTCTCTTTGGTTAATGTCCTAATTAAAACTTTTTCAATTAGGTTTGTGTCAAAACTACCTTTTACTTGAAAACTAGTTGCATAGTGGTTAGGTTCAATTCTAAAATCATTAACAATGATAAGTGACAATTGAATGCAATGCAAGAATGTAAATATAAGTAAAGAGTAAGTAAATAAGAAACCTAAAGAACGACACCAATATTTATAGTGGTTTGGCAACAAAGCTCTATCCTCGTTCCTACTCCACTCCTCGAGTACACGTTACTCGAGATTTCCACTATATCCACAAGCTCCCTTCTTGGCGGAGAAAACCTTACAACGTCGCTTATATTATTTTCCAACACTAAGCTAAATATCGAGATCTAATATTAGCTAGGACCAATCTACACACGTCGCCTACTTCACCATTTTCCGACACAAGGCTAGATGACGAGTTCTAATCGAAAGCTAGAACCAATCTTCGTCACCCATCTTCTTTTCCAACACAAGGCTAGATCTCGAGTTGTAATCCAAAGCTAGAACCAATCTTCACAACTCTTCACTTTGAAGCTAAGTGAGAACTCACAAGACACATACACACATCACTTTATAGTTTAGTGAGAACTTACACACAAAAATTACAACTCAATAAACATATCCATGTATACACATGTAGCTTGGATCCACACAAGACAAATCCAAGTATACACATATACAATGGATTTACACAAGACTAATCCAAGTATTCACTAACACATTGGATCAAGACAACACTAATCCAAGTATCCACAAATACATTAGATCTACACAAGACTCAAATAAAGATGATGAACATGACTAGATCTAAGGTAGGTTGATCTTCATCAAGGCTTCATCTTTAATCACATCACAAATGTGTGAGTGATCTTCTCTTTAGACAAGTAAAGAAGGGGATCAAGAGGATAATCATAAGTAAACATACTTATCACATTAAGTGATCATTTACTAATGATTAGGATATAGAAAAAAGAAAAGAGGCAGAAAGAATGTCCAAAAAGGTTCATGGAAAATGTAGATTTGATATACTATTTGTCACTGTGGTTCCTTATTTGTCACTGTGGTTCCTTATTGATAAAGAACTGCAAGCCTATTTAAGGAACCGCGGATAATAGACTCCGCTCCTTTTTGTCCTTTAGTGGGGAAGTAATATCTGAGGTAAGTTTTACCTTCAAAGGATACTCCTATGGCAATTTGAATATGCCATATTCAAATTTACATTTTCCATTTTAATAAAACATTTTCTTAAAAAGAAAGTTTATTAAAATATTTTGTCATATTTGACAAATTGTTAGTTTTAAGGCTAATCACTTTTTATGATCACTAAATATGATTAAGATATGTTTGTGCAATACCTAAATGATTATTACCTTGATGATAGTGTTTGTTAAATAATTCGTCTTACGATAGTCTTTGACGATAAATGTCATTTTACTTTTTCGTGATCAAAATTAAGAAAGATTCGTTAACAGTAATAATGTTTTTAGGCATCACTTGCATTAACAATCTCCCCCTTTTTGATTACGACAAACTATAAACTCATTTATGTAAAATACAAAATTATTCTAATTATTAACGAGTTTATCACAATCATTTCTCCCCTTTTGTCGAAGCAAAAAGGTGAAAAGTCTTTGAAGAAGAGAATAATCGACTTTGCTAGTAGCTCCCCTTTGGTGTTTACTCACCCTAGCTTCGGGCACAAAGTGATTGAGCTAAGGTGACAAGCTACATACAAAGGTTAGTATAAATAAAAGAAACACCAATGTATATATTAGTCACTACCTACTAAATAACTTGAGAGGGAGGAAGAAAAGAAATCTCAAATTACAAGTAAGTATTTGCTAAGTATGTCCAAGGAGGGTGTTTTGACAAAATCAATGTACAATTGGTGGAATAAAGGTAGAAAAGAAACATCCATACCAATTGTAATGATAATGTGTCAAAGGGTTAAAAACTTAGAATTGTTGGAATCACCCAAAAGCAATTGTAAATTTTATCCATGATCAACCCTTAACAATATGTGTGATAAAAAATTAGCAAGAAAAGAAACAACACACACAACAATCATATTACAAAAATATGAAAGAACACACAAGGGAAATATTCATACACACAATATGTATATTAAACCAACAAGTAAGGAAAATAAACAACATAAGCATAAACTATTCCAGTAGTGATAGTCCTCCAAGATTGCTTAGGTTTTTATTTGACTCAAACAATTAGAACATAAAATGTGCTTTAATGGGTAAAATAAGACGACGAGGCATCATTCGAAGATTTGTTCACGAGAACAAATACTTTGAGAGGAGGTCGAGTGAGAAGAAATTCAAGAAAATTTAGCTTGTCATACACATGAGCAAGTTCAGTTTGTTGAAATCAAAAACACTCACACGAGCTTCCATGATGCAAAACAAAGTCGTTTGATGGGCAGGACCATCAAAATAAGAAGGTGGTGGTGGAGAAGGAGATTGATGATAAGATAGGTTTTCACAATGCCTTGAAAGGATGGGGAAAGAAGAAAGGTCATTGAGGTGAGGTATGTTGCAAGGTTTAGGTGGTGGTAGAAAAGCTTCTCTTTCTACGGTAATTGGATTGATAGAGAAAGTCTCATTCCAATACTCAATAAGAGAGAAAGAAGAAGTCTTGCAAGGTTTGGGAGAAGAGGCATTATGATGATCCTTATTCTTATTGATCCAAATGGGTCGAACCGAGATTTTAGATTTCTTAGAAAGCTTAGATGAAGAAGATTTGGGTTTAGAGGATTGTGACAAAGAGATGTCAAGGTTAAGATTAGAAGAATTAGACATTGTGAGGGTTGAGAAGAAGAACTCCCAAAACAAGAAGATTTAAAGAAATCAGACAAGGCAAAGATTTGAAATGAAAACAAAAGGTTTTAAGAAATGTTTAGCCAAAATTAGCAAACAACGAATCTTGAAAAATAATGAGGTCAAAGAAGAAAGACCAAAAACGAGCCAAAAAGAAAGCTGGTCCGAGAGGATGATCAGCCACACTGGGACTGAGACACGGCCCAGACTCCTACGGGAGGCAGCAGTGGGGAAGTTGTCCGCGGTTCCTTAAAGGAACCTGCGGTTCCATATTGATATGGAACCGCGCGACAATTAATGAGCCGCACACAATGGACATGAAAAATCGATTTTACAAAGTTTTGAGAAAAGTTTAGACTCTTTCAAAATTGAGCAAATCTTAGATTTTTACCTCTATTAACACTAGATTATTCTTTGGTTGCATAAAAGGAAACACACTCACAAAGAGTGTCTTGACAAAGGGTGACAAAATATTTAGATAACATTTTGATCTAATTTTGTTATTATAGATTAAGGTTCAATTTTAATTAAAGTGAAGTTGATTACTGTGATCATATAGGTTGAAACACACAAAGGCTTAATCTATTAAACATCTTCATGAAAAACTCATGAAGAAAAAAGGAAATACAAGAAAAATAAATAAAAACTAACAATTACAAAGTTAGCTAATCTAGTTCTTGATTTGATTGACTTCCTTGGCTTGATTTTCTTTAAAAACATTTTTAGAAAATCATTAGTCATCTCCTAGGAGGTGGAGGCATGGTGAACAAAGTTAGCAAGAAATCTTGCAACCTCCTATAAAGACCAACCATCTCTATTCTTAGGTTTTGAATGATGTAGTTATTATAGAGGCAATATGGACAATTAGTACCATGAGCTTCTAAAAAAGAAAACAAGTATGGATCATCCATAAACCCAAAGTTTATGGTTGACTGATATTGAAGAGTTCTTCCTTTAGATAAAAACTGGTAATTTAAGTTATCTTGGAGTTTTCTTTTTGAAAAAGAAAGTGTCCCCCGCGAAAGTCAAAAAGGAAGAACCTAAGATCATGCCCTTTTTCGAGCTTTCTGATAGTTAGTAGTACCTAGCCAAACGAAAGGCTCGAAAGAGCGTTTAGACTACTTATACCCCTCACTGGGAATTAGAGAAAGGAGAGGATAGGACCGGTATTAGCCGAATAGATGGTTTCCTAAGAATCCATCTGTTGGTATTTAGTAAAGACTTGAATAGATGCCTTCCTTCATAAGAACATGTAACCTGGTAGGTGGGACTTGCTCTACTTTGATTTCTCTATTTCATAACACTAGCCAACCTGCGTACCTGGAAGGAGCTGAGACTCGTCGAGAGGAGAAAGGGCAGGTTTTTGATCTAGTCTGATGCTTACAGGACATAGAATCACTTTTACGGATGAGTCAAGTTCTTGTTCCTTTCTCTTTCTAAAAGGGAGTATCAATGAGACCTAAGAAAGGTAAAACGTTTGAAGTACTAGGACCACCCATGGAGTGTTAGAGGGAGGGGAAGAAGAGGCATGGTGTCCAATGGTGATATGGGTGAGTTTAGTGGGGTGAAAGGTGAGGTAACAAAAGGCTCAACAAATTCATCCTAAAAAGGAATGCTTTGAAGAGGTTGAGGATTCACTTCTAATAAAGGACTTAGAGTGAAGGGTGAAGACAATTCATTCATCGTAGATTGGAATGAGGAAGAGGTAGAACCATGGGATTGGTTAGTACCATGAGTTGAGCTAGTCTTGCATGGAGCAAGAGGTGGTGAAGGTGATAAAGAAATGATAATAGGAGATATCTCATTCTTGGGTGTAAGAAAAGATGAAGAACCTTGTTTAGGCAATTTGATCTTAATCTTAAGGTTTCTTTTGGTAGTAGAGTGTTTGGAGGAGTTTGATGATCTTGTGGACACCATGATTGTGTGTATAGGTTTAGAAGAAGGCTTAGAGGATGAAGAAGAAGAATAGCCAAGAGAGGTTTAAGAAGAAGGTGGGATGATCCAAACTATAGAAATGTAAATCTTGCTTATGTTTTTAGAGAGAGAAAGAGATAAAGAGATGGTGGATTACACACACTTCTAGAGAGAGAAAACCAATGTTTACTATGTGAAAAAGTGAATAACCACACACCCTCTCCATCTAAGGAGATGGTTTATATACCCAAGCCCAAGTGATGGGCTTGGGTTTACATTAGGCCACCGGCCCATACAATTTATGTGCTCAGTTTTGGGATTTGTTAAATAAATGTAAATAACTAAACTACGAGCTATTACATGGACTATTGTTGGAGTGACCGATCCTTCTTAATACGTAAAACGTATTTCCAATAATCTCCCCCTAAGGGAGGTAACTCCAAACAAGGGCGTTACCCGAGTTACAATAATAAGATAAACCTAGCATACTATGCTTGTCTTGAGCTCGTAGTCTTCGTCTTTCTTTTATTTTTCTTTTCTGGTGAACATGCTGATGTGATCTTTGATATCAATCTTGAGAATTAATCTCTTCCCTTGATCTCGTGCATCCATCACTTGTGATCTTCGCCTCTTCGTGACACCATGTCCCACATACTTATACCTTCGTAATTCTTGAAAGCTTCAGAGTTCGATACAGCGGAAGACTGAACTTTTAGGCTTTCTTGAATTAGATGAGATATTAAGTGCGTAAAGTATAAGCATGCGGGGAAGACTTCTTCTTGGATTCCGCAACGCCATCGTCTTCAAATGCCGCAACATAAGTAGACACGAACGAAATGGCTTTGAACATTTCATTCTAAATCGGTAGCATTTTACCTCCGGTCGGTGAAGACCGTTGGATGATATTGGATATCGTACCCGTGACGGATAGTTTCAATTAAGTAACTTCGTGACAGGATTTCGCGGGTAAACCCGTTCTCTTTATTCGATCGTCCAAAGCTGACTGCGAACATAAACAGTGAATCATTTGGATAATAATATCCGCATGATTTGAAGCCGTCAATTCATGTTCCTGGAACAAGTGAAATTCAATTAAGAACCGCACCATCGTTGCTTTCTAGTTGTCACAAGCTTGATTCGTATAGAATCTTGCAAGTTACCTACCAAGTGTTGTTTGATGTTAACACTAGAATGATTTCTACTCATCACTGTGAACACTAAGGTATCACTCTGAGTGTTCTGGCAAGATCACTGAGATTTTGCGTAGAGGCCTGGAACGTGTTTAAATTCAGTTAAGAATTAAACCACTGTTGCTTTCCAGTTATCACAAGTTTGATTCATAAAGAATCACACAAGTCACCTACCATGAGCTTTTTGATATTCGCTCAAGAAGGATTTCCATCTTTATTGTAAATACTTTCGTATTACTCGGATGTTCAGGCAAGATCATGAAGATTTTGCGTAGGACTCTTAAAATCTTTCTTACTTTTCACAGTGTGTGAAGAAGCAAGGAATTATGGAATGTGTCCTAATGAGATATTTGATGATCTCAAGTGGCTCTAGACTCGATCGTGCACTTTGGATTTTAGTGATCGGAGGCTGGAGAGGAGTGCCACCTTTTCAATACCAATTTATTCGGATTGAATAAATCAATAGATAATGTGTTGTCTCCATGTGATTAAAACAAATATCTTTTAAGAGATATCTGAGTTAGCTGGGATGGGTTGTGCTTTGCATCACTGGGTCCATGATGTCTGTCTTCAATATCGAGAATCATTAAAATGATCTCAATAGCATATGTATTGACCCGGTTTCTGCCTAAAGTTGTAAGGAGGGCTTCTTCCTTTACACCCTTTATCTTTATAATTCCTTTTCATTCTTCAACCCCTTCAATGCTTACCAATACGTCATAACTAGCACCTTGTTGTGATTGTTCCAGTGCTAGCTTAAGTACTTGGTCGGCATTCAGCTACGTTCACAATCTTTCTCCAACATTCCTAAGGACTACTATTTCTAGCTATGGAATGTCCTTGGGAAGATTCCTGCGGTTCTGGAAGAATCATAGGACTTAACCTATCCTACCATCCTTATGTCACCACAATCTTCATCGTCGTGAAATAAATGGGTTTTGGGTAAGTATATGTCACCATGAAAATCCATTTTGATATAGCAAATCCATTTTGCTCCCCCTTAACATATGCCACGATATTCGAAAACATTTCGCACATGTCGGGATGAGCCAACACATTAAGTCAAACCATTTGTGATAATATCCCATATTAAATCACATTTTCTCCCCCATATTAAAAATATTAAACCAATCGATGTTTTTAATATCAATTGATTTAATGAAGTTTTAACAAAGGTTTTGTGAAGAAAAATGCAAGTCCATTTTATCTTCATGATATCAAACGTATGAGATATGATACCGATTTGTAACATGATCACATATTCACCATATTAGAAAAGAATTGACAAGGTTGGACCTGATTGATGAGAACATCATATGATAAGATCAGATGGTTCTTGTCAGCATATGGTGGTCACCTCGTCACGTCTGAAGTCATCTCTTGACACCACATGTACGATTGGTATTGTATTCTTGACACCAACTTGTGAACGTGGCACTTTCAGCATCGAAGATTCTGAATGCTTGACAATTGCTCCCCCTTAATTGTTGACCCGTGTTCTATTAAAAGAGTTGTAGTCGTCGGTTGAGTAGTCGCATCGTCGAGTATGTAGATACCAATTGTAGATAGCTATGGTTGTAGAGATGATAACTTCATAAAAACAAGACTTCTCTTGTTTAAACAAATAAATGCACTGAAACGTACATAGATTTGTGTTAGACCAAGTTATAAAGTAAACTTGATCCCTTACAAGGTTTTAAAGTAAACCTTGCCCGAGAAAATTAATTCCCGTTGTGAGCCAAATCTTTCATAAGAAATACTTGACTTTAATGTGAAAACCGGGTTGCAGTCAGAAATAACTACAAGCCATAAGGGCATGTTTTATGAAATATTTACAAATTTTGTACGAACTCTATTTATGGCGCCGTGTCGATATTAATCAACATTTCTAAGGCTGTAAATATTATCGTACCAAAAGACATGCCTTTGAAAAATAAAGTAAAAATATTTTTGGATTTTTCTTAACTTTTCAATTTTTATGGTTTTTATATGGTTTTATATTTTGCTTTTGTGGATAGAAATATAAACAATATATACAGATGATCACCAAGGATACGGAGAATAGTTTTACCACCACTATTCTTTCGCTTCATCTGCCAGTTCCTTTAGAGTCTCAGGCGAGAAAGTTCTCATTCCTAGCTTGTCGGCCAAAAATTCAATTCGAGCGCGATCTAAAGCCTTCGTGAAAATATCCGCCAATTGATACTCAGATCGGACTAAGTAAAGCTCGATCACTCCATTTTCCACTTGCTCCTTGATTAAGTGGTAGCGAATGTCAATGTGCTTTGACCGGGAGAATTGAACGTTGTTGCAGCATAAGGCAATTGCACTCTTGTTGTCGCAGTACATCAAAATTTTGTTGAAACCTAGACCATATTCGGTTAATTGTGATCTCATCCAAAGAATTTGAGCACAGCAACCATACATAGCTATGTATTCTGCTTCCATACTTGAAATTGCAGCACTTTTCTGCCTTTTTGATGCCCAACTGATTAGTCGATCTCCTAGTAGTTGCAAAGTTGCACTCGTGCTACGCCTTGTATCTTGACAACCCGCGTGATCCGCATCTGCATATGCCGTTAGTGCAATAGAAGAGTCCTTCGAATACCAAAGTCCCCGATTAATGGTTCCTTTAAGATATCGAAAGATCCTTTTAACAGTAGCTAAGTGTAACTCAGTAGGCCTAGTTCGATACCTAGCACACATACATATAGCAAACTGAAGATCAGGTCGACTCGCTGTGATATACAGAAGAATACCGATCATTCCACGATAAAGTGTCGGATCAACGGCAACTCCATGTGGATCTGCATCAAGCTTAGATTTTTCCACCATTGGAGTATCCAGTGGGTCGCAAGATTCCATCTTATACTTCTTAAGCGATTCAAGGGCATACTTGGATTGATTGATAAAGATGCCTCTGGGACTCTGAGATATCTGATGACCTAAGAAGAATGATACCTTGCCCATCATTGACATCTTAAACTTGGAAGACATGAGTGTCCCAAACTCATCCAATAAGGTTTGGGTCGAGGCTGCAAATATAATATCATCAACATATATTTGTACCATAATCATATCTTTACCTCGTTTCTGAATGAACAGCGTGGGATCCACCTTGCCTTTAGCGAAGCCTTGTGAAATGAGGAATTGTGACAGTAGATCATACCATGCGCGTGGAGCTTGCTTCAACCCATAGAGAGCCTTCTTAAGCTAATACACATGATTAGGATAATTAGGATTCACAAAACCATCCGGCTGTTGAACATAGACCTCCTCCTTGATTTCTCCATTAAGAAATGCCGTCTTCACATGCATCTGATAGACGATCATATTCATATGGGTTGCATAAGCGAGGAATAGTCTAATAGCTTCTAAACGGGAAATAGGCGCAAAGGATTCCATAAAGTCGATGCCCAATAATTGCTTGTATCCACGAGCTACTAGTCGAGCTTTGTTTTTCAATATTCCGCCTAACTCATCAAGTTTCACCTTTTAAACCCATTTCAAAGTGAGTAACTGCACATGATCCGGGCATGGGACAAGTTCCCATACTTCAAGACGTATAAATTTATTAAGTTCTTCTTGCATAGCTTCTATCCAACATGATTGAGTAAAAGCTTGTTGCCATGTCTTAGGTTCAACTTCAGTGAGAAAAGCATCAAAGTGACAAAACATTGCACTTTCTTGTAACTGACTTCGTGTGGATACCAGACGATTAGGGTCACCAATAATAGAATCTATAGGATGATCCTTTGTTCACTTGCTGTCATGTTCACGAATCCGTGGATTGGAGTAAGCTGTAGAAGGAGCTTCCTCTGAGGTGGACGACCCGGCTTGATTAGGGTCGGGAATTGGTACACCAAAGAATGGAAGTTCACGCATTTGAGCGAATTCCAAATCGTGATCATCATCATCCTCTTCATCATCAATAGGCATGACATGGGTAATTGATTCGGTTGTAGGTTGAGAATTACTAGATGATGGTATATATTGACCAATTGTAGGTGCAGATGTGTTTGATTGTGCAACGGTTGTTGGAGCGACAACTTCGGTTACCAGAGCTCTTACCTTAGGTTCTGGAGCAACAATACTTGGAGGAGTAAAGAATTCATCAAAGAACGGTTGAAACAACGTATCCCATTCATTCCTAGTAGGTGGTATAAATGATGATGAAGTAGGGTTATTTGGGACAAGACCGGAGCTAATGTTACTGGGTCCCATTTCATGAAGTGCGGGTTCAGAGCTGCTTTGCTCAGAAGCCATAGCTGTCGGCTCATCAAAATCAACATTCATAGTTTCAAGGATCTTGCGAGAGTTACGGTTGTAGATTCGGTATGCCTTCTTTGCGGGTGCGTAACCAATGAAAATACCAATATCAGCCTTTGGTTGAAGTTTTCCCAAATTGTCACCATCATTATTTGTGTAACATCCCCAAATTTATACAATTCAATACAGCGGAAGACTCGTTGGTGTTACGGGATAGCACATTACTCACATCATAGACAACGCTTAAAAATCGCGTCGTTTAATAATAAGGTATTTTCCATTCATGAATATCAAATTTACATAGGTCCCAAGTCATGGTCATTTCATATAATTTTACAAAAGATTTGAATGGAAATTGTTATTTAAGTGCGGGCCATGAATTCTTGTTGTCTTCCCGAGAATTACCTTCAAGTACCTGAGATAAAACATGTTAAAAGAAAAGGTCAGCGATAACGCCGAGTGAATTCATAGAGTTTAATAAATCATCAATATAACATCGGTATAAAATTATTACCAAAAATCATTTTATACAAATCATTTTAATAGGCGATAAAATAGCCAAAGTCATTTTATACAATTCCTTATCAAAATCATAATATAGACTTTCGCCTTCAAAATCATTATACGAGCCAATGTCGTAAAAACATCATACAATACGTTTTATAACGTTGTATAAAGTTAAATAAAAACCGTTATGTGAATATGGTTATATAAAACCAAAACACGAACATAATATCAGTGATAAGACCCTGTATTGCTAGTCAGGCAATATATCGTAATTTGATGCATAAAGCAGTATTTTCGTTAATTGGATTATTATAAGCCACATGACATTGTTACCTTACTACAACAAACAACGGGTAGCTAGCCCGAAACTCAATTTTCCCATCTAAGTTAGCGTGTCGTCACAATAATCACGCTTGTGTAAATCTCCTCATACATAAATTCGCTTACCAATCAATGTGGCACGACGGGGATCAACCGTCAAGGCGCGAACTGGGGTGATCGTCCCCAAATAGTACTATTATATGCATAAGCGTCTACCAACTCCCGGTAGTTCACAATTCATGCTAATGGGACTTTTAGTTACATAACCTAACTTTAATAATCCATTTCGTTTCATCTATCGGGTCATTTAATCATTCATCGAGTCATACAATCATTTGGGTCCAAATCAATAAACAAACAATCGAGACAACTAGTGTCCTATTTCATAAAAACTAACATGTTATCTCCCTCGCGGGTTTATAAAACATTTCTTAAAAACATTTAAAAGAGTGCGAGGCTATGAACTCACGTTGATGTGGGAAAGCGGGTTATCGGCAATTCGGATGTACGGTACGTGCTTCAATCACGGAAACCTAGACAAATAATACTTGTCTTAGACTCTTGTCCAATGACTTTATAAAAATAACAATTATGTATCATATGATGATTTTATATATATGATGATCAAGCGGGTTTACATATTCTCTTTTACTCATTTTAGTGTTTATGTATTGGTAACTTCTTACTAGTTTACTAGTTTTACCTATTTACGTGTTTTAGGTCCAATAAGCCTATTATAAGTTCATTAACTTGTATTAATCCATTTCATACTTGTATTTCAGTATTTATACTTTACATGTTGGGCCCAAATGGTTTAAGCCCAATAAATAAGTTTATAAGTGTTTTAGCCCATTTTGTTGTATTATTAGTCCAATAATGTTAACTTAGCCCGTTAATGTCTGTATGTTTTATAGTTCGGGTTTTATTGGTTTTTACTTGTTATATATGTTTATATATCAGTATATGAGTTTATAAAAGTTTACATTAGACGGGTCCAACCGTCTAAGTTTTATTTAACAAAAACGTTAATTTTACGGTAATAGCCGAAAAAGTCGTAAAAATCATGTTTATAGTTTTATAACTTATAAAACTTATCAAACTACCATTTTTATAAAATATACATTTATTTATCCTTATACATATATATAAATGTATTATATAAGTTAGTGGGTTTTAATTCACATTTTATACTATTTTTATTTGAGTGCTTATATAATACTATTATACTTTAATTTCCCAAAATCTGATTTTTACTTTCATGTTCACCTAAACAACCATATCTAGAGTTCTATATGGAGATAGAAGCCCAAATTTTTATGGCATAAACTACATGATATGTGCTCCATTTAACTCTTCTATGTCTACTGTTGAATCAGCCTTTAAGTATTTTCTAAAAATCGTCCATAACAGTCTATGCAGATTTGTACTCTAATATTGTTTTGATCATATCTCACTCATCCTAATGATTCAATTGCATGGCCAAATCTCACATGTGTACAGGACATATATCTTACTGTATATTAATTTATCCAAACCATTTTATCAGTTTATCATAAGATTCTTTACTGTTTTATACAGCCTCCTAATTTAGCCATGATTTTAACATCCTTTTATGTAGCTTTTAATCTTTTTAATCAAATCTATCAACACATGATCCCCACATAATATTTTTGATCATCACTAATCATCATATACATATACATAAATGAAGAAAATACAAGATTACATATTCAAAATAACAAGAGGATAGGAAGAAACAATCTCTATACCAACCAAATGATGGAGACCTTTAATCTTAGTGAAGAATCAAAGAGATGATTACACCAATTAGGTCATCCTTGTTGAACCTTCATATTCATAAATCCACCCTAGATTTAGCCATGCATGAACCCATTGATCTAAGCTCCAATCTCAGCCCTAGAACTCCAAGAAAACTTCTTTCTACAAGTTAGAATCACCTCCAATCATCATCTTGTTGTGTAGTTATCAACATATGTTGATTATATCTTATGTTTGTGGTTAAAATTTGATGAATATGGTGATTTTGTGATGGATATGGACGGACAAGGAGAGGAGTTATGGAGGTTGAGAGAGTTTTTATTTTCTTACACCTTGCATGTGTGAGAAAAGTGTGAGAGAAGGAAAGCTAAGTAGCTTTGAATCTTATGAGACAAGTGTCTCAACTAAGGCTAATATTGTGACACCAAAGAGTGTTACACTCTTGTGTAATCCACCCCTATTAGAGGTGGGACAAGTGTTAAACTTGTCTCATCCCTAATAATTTACGGGAACTTCTCGATTCTAGTTTTCTCGATTTGCGTGCCCTCGGGTCGTTTTACGAAAAACGTTTTTATAAATTATGAATCTACGGCACGAAAAAATTCTAATAAAAATTGTCTCATCAAAAACGGAGTTCGAAAACGTAAATACGTAATCCTAAGGTTTCCGGTTTAGTCGTAAAGGACGTTAAATTAAAATCGTAAGTCCTAATCTCTTCTCGTAAAATTTGTAAGTTTATGAA
Source organism: Glebionis coronaria (assembly GCA_025667525.1). Taxonomy (NCBI): domain Eukaryota; kingdom Viridiplantae; phylum Streptophyta; class Magnoliopsida; order Asterales; family Asteraceae; genus Glebionis; species Glebionis coronaria. The sequence continues at coordinate 240,032,765 of CM046876.1, read as the reverse complement.
CCAACACAAATTTAAAATTCCAAAATAATATTCACGGATAAATTTATTTTCTGAAATGTCGGACTGTCACCAAAACGGTGTATGTAAACGTAAGCACGTAACGTTGAATCCTCCGGTTTAGACGTAGTCGATGCTAATTCAAGACGTAAATCCAAATTACTTCCCAAAAATAATTGAGTTCATAATATAACATTAAAATAATATTTTTAAATAATATTTGAGAATAAAATATCAACCATAAATTGACGGATTGTCACAACATTTACCCCTAAACAGGAGCTTTGTCCTCAAAGATCATCTTACCTTACTACTCGCTTCTTATAGAGTTAAAGCCATGTGGGTATTTCCTCCACATTCAGTCTTTTCTCACAAGTGCAATTCATTACAATACGCGAGTTTCATCAAACATAACTACGGGAATAAGATCAGGCTTAATGTTGACTTACTTTCTCTATCCATGATGTTCACGGGTTTTTGATGAATGCAACTTTTCGCTGATCTAAACATTACTAAGAAACAATCAGATTTTCACTTGATAGACATTTCATCAAGTTCGATTTACGAAACATAATTCACGCAGCCCTTGAAGTCATAGGGTAGATCCAGCTTATATGCCTTTCAAACCAATTTTTACATCATCTCAATGGTCCCATACAACGGGGACTTAATTCCCATGATCTTTCAGATCTTAATTCATCTTTCTATGGTGAAAATTTTTGGCATAACTTCGCTACCCATCCTGCACTTCAAGATCTACATTTCATATTCACATTACCTCCTGACCACTATCGGTAGTCAATAATCAGATCCTAATTTCAACAATCATTTCAGGTCTCGCGGGTCGGGTATTTTGTAAGGTTAGGTTCGCCATCATAGGAAACCTTAAACCTAAAAGACATGTCCAACTCACAATGGGTGTATGTCGGGTGTCTTCATTCCAACTCCTGCTTACAGATGCTCTAATATATATCCTCACAAGATTCGATCTCAATCCTAATACGATAATTATCAAGGATAATCTCTCCAAAGGAAAACGATTTTACATTTTATTGCCAAAGGTCAATCATTCAAACATAAAACAAGACTTCTAGTGTTTTGTATCTTTACTTTACCTCGTCCCTTCGATTTGGGGTGGTAAACAGTACTCTCATCAAGGTTCGTTCCCAATGACTTCTGGGCAAATCCCTAGAAATTTGATGCGAAGCGAGGATCTTGATAGAGATGATCGATACATGCACACTATGTTTACACAACTCCTTTAAATACAAAAGAGTCAATTTCTTCATCAAGAATCAATCATTAACAGGAATGATATTAGCAGATTTGGTCAGTCTGTCGATGATGACCCAAATCGAATCAAATTCAGATGATGACCTTTGCAATAGCTAGACGTTTACTAATGTATGAAGCAATTTCTGCCTTCATAATTTGCCATTAGTACAACTTCTTCAGATAAAGATACATTTAATCAGAAATGACAGGAATAGAATACTTATACTTACGAGATTCCAACATGACTACATCTCAAACTCTCCATATTTAGGCAACCACAAGTGGCCTTTTATACATTCAACGCCACCGGCTTCTCAATTCTAATGGTTCACATTAGCCGCGAACCCCTTTTTATTATCTATATTACCCTTTTTAAAAGTATCAGCTATTTTTAAATTGTTCGGCAATTTATTTTGCACAATCATTATTAAGAAACACATCCTAATTGATTCTTTATACTTTTTACATAATGCGTCGATATCTAAATTCACCTTTCCTGATGATATAATTATCATGTCCACAATTCACTCAGATATTCTTTCTTCATATTTTCTAAGTTTTAATTTCTTCTCAACTATCATTTTTATCCGTTTTACTCAATCCGACGACTAAAGCGTCGATAATTATTGCAAGTAATTAAATAATAAATATTTAATTTTTATGAAATGTCAACGTAAAAAGTTTTAAATTTCTCGGTTCGTCCAATTATAGGAAAATGTTCAAAAGAATAAATTTGAATTTAATTATCACGATTTTTATTGATTTACTGAAAATAATTAGTGAGATTCGCAAATGTTCGAAAAATATTTATTTATACTTTGGTCACAATTTTCTTAGTTGAAAAGCAAAAAGTGTCGTTTCAAATTTCAAGTCATGGTTTAACAGTTTCCTCAATCCTTCTTAGGTTGTCTCGAGGTATACACGAACATTTACCCCTAAACATGAGTTTAGTTAAATGTTCTGGGTATAAGGGAATAATCCCTCAAAAGTTCTTTTCGATAAAACATTTGTCAAACACATTTGAACTTTCTTTTTGGTATAATCCCAAAGTCTTAATAACTCTAATCTTTGAAGAGTCAGTATATATATATATATATATATATATATATATATATATATATATATATATATATATATATATATATATATATATATATATATATATATATATATATATATATATATATATATATATATATATATATATATATATATATATATATATATATATATATATATATATATATATTTTACCATCATTAATCAAACAGACATTTTATGTAAAGGATCAAGCCTTAAATCTTATGTTAAATATTCAAGGTACAAGTTTTCATTGTTCGGCCAATTCAGGGCAATCTATAAATAATTACTAACTCCTTCTTATACTTATAAACAAACAAATGGTCCTTAATGATCACAAGCATGATTTTATCAAATTACAGCCTACACACGTGATTCACCAAATTTATGAATACTACTTGTGCATTGGTCAATCTAAGCGACATCACATGAAACTCATAAGGTTCATTACAAGTTCTGGATGTAGTGATTGGAATAGATAATCTTTTTCGCGGATGCGAAGTTGATGATAACCATGTCGTGAATCAAATCTTGAATATACGCTAGAACCTTGTAAATGATCGAACAAATCTATCATCTTGGGTAGTGGATATAGATTTTTAATCGTCAATTTACCTAGTTCACAGTAATCAATAAATATAAGGAATGATAATACCATAGCTCTTCATAATGACGAGCTTGGTAGAATAAAATCTTTCTCCGACAACTCTCTCAGTTGTACGGTAATTCCTTTAATTCAGATGGTGCTGACGTACAGTGCACATGCCACAAGTGCAGCACCGGGAATATAATCAATACCAATTTCAACTTGCCTTAATGGCAAAAGTCTAGGTAATTTACCAACAAATACCTTCTAAAGTTTTAGATAACAGAAACATCTTTTATTAAATTCATATTAGGTTCTTTCTAGATTATGGTATCTACGACTAATTCACAACCATTCACGGTATAATTTCAAGTCTGAATGCAGGATATGGTCATCCATCAAGAATTATTTAGATCACTTTTGATAATCAACATCTTATCATTGAGGGGAATTTTATTCGAGTTCCCATCAATTAAGACAATGTCCTCATGTCATAATCAATCAATCCATTTTACTGGCACTACCAACTTTTCAGTTTTATTGCCGTTGATAAGATGTGAACTTCTCAAAAGACTGATAATAACTCATAATCCTTCACAAATTTAAGGATATCAGGAGACATAACTAACCTTAAAAGAGTAAGGTCAACGCATGATTTATGCGATAGAATTTGAAATCAGATACAGACGAAAACATTTAACGAATATGAATATATCCCATGTTTTCATGATTTGAGTACGCATTCGAAAGCTCCTCGGATCGTTACCCAGGTCACTCAAATATGAAATCTAATCAAAAGAAATGATAGGAACGTCGATACATCCAATCGGGTATCAACACTCGGTAATCATATACTTTTCCTAAGAATCTCACTACGGGAGAATTGGACAAGAAAGAATTGTTAATTGTCAAATAAGACAATTTCCACAGATGAGTAAATTCTACTTAGAAGAATAGATGCTACAGGAACATATGGAGGTGTCCCTAACACTATGTCCCTATTTTTCACTTCTTGCAGATCTCATAAAATTTAATATTTCATAATCTTCAAAGAAAATGTAGTGTTTATTCATTAGTTTTATGGTGACTACTAATCAGCCTTGCATGGTCTATTCCAAATTGTATGTAGGCGCGCAACTATATACAATTTCAAGATTAACGATGCAATACTCAGTTCGTCAAAATTTTATCATCATGTTTATAATAAAAACATTTTCATGCTTAATTCTTAAATAAGAATCAAAAATAAATTTACAAAGATTTTATTTGTTATGAAAACAATTAAGTTTTCTAAGGTGCTTTATAAACAACTTCATTTCGATAACAATCACTTATAAATCTCACTTTGAATAATCCTTATAGTGATGAAAATTCAATTTGTCCCAAGGAATACTGTTTTATCTTATAAAAACAATTAGTGATCTGCAAAGGAGTGATGAAAAGTTGTTTACCAAGAACTAACCACAATATAATAGGAAATGAGCTTAGCCAAATAATCATGAGGTTCATGACCTCGATGGCACTCAAAAAGAATAATTCACAACGCAACTCAATTCGATATGAGTACTTGTTCAATGGTTGCATGACTAATGCGAACGTTAGGATAAAGCAATAAAAGATAGATAACATCGATACATGTAGGATTTAGCAATCAAAGGTAGTCTTTTCATTAATCACAAACAAGTCAAAATGTATCGTAACACATTACGTGTCACTATGTCATACAATTCCAAGAACTCATCCTACCAACTGATGTCTCAGTTTAGTTAGGGATTTTTAAAAGATACCACAATGAATACTAATCTACAAGAGTCTTTAGGTGTCCCACCTGTCCCGGAAGATCCATCGGTCCCAATTCAGAAGAAGATTTCTTCAATTTATTTCCTGGACACTAGGCATCCTCGTCATTGGACAATGGTCTAGGAACAACCCTTAACACAAACCAACAATCATTTAAAACCTTATAATTCAATCACAAAACTTAACGGCTTCCTCTTAACAGTCTCATACAAGTTAAATTTTATTTTATTCAAGTTTTAATCAACTTATACTCAATTCAATATCCTACCTCATTCTCCAATACTTTCAGTCTTATTCTTAGACCTTGAAAGGGCAATAAAAGCTCGATATGATCAACACTTAATTTTCAATCCTATAGCTCTTACAAAAACAATTATCAAATGAGTCACTAGCATGAGATGACTCACACATTCAATTAGACTTCTCGGAAAGGTACTAGTAGCATGAGGCTTTTGGGTAATGGTTCCAATGACAGCCTCAAGTGCAACATTCACCCTTTCGATTCTCAAATTTAAGAATTGGGTGACAACAAATCATATGACACCTTTCCAGGTGGTAACGTTTTGTCAAACTCCACTCTATAAGGAAAGATCGTCATGATATCGATATCAGTTTTAATCTCGCCAATTCTTCTTAAATATCACAATCAACTAATATCTACATGTCTACGAATATCAACCTTTTTGTTGGGATCATAAATATCCATGTAGAATATTGATAATCTTATGAATCAATGAAGTGGGTTGAAGATTTCTAGAGAGAGAAACTAGTGAGAGAAAGTATGTGTTTTATTCAAAATGATAAAATGGAAAACATCAACAACCAACCCCTTTCCATGGTGGAAAGGGGTATTTATATCCAAGCCACTAACGGGCTTGGGCCGACCCATGACAAGCCCATGGGTCGGTTTATTACTTAACTTAATAAGCACACATTAACTACGAGCTATACAACATTAATAATATTGTGGAGTGACCGATACTTCTAATATACGTTAAAAACGTATTTCTAACAATCTCCCCCTAAGGGAGGTCACTCCACGTTACACAGTTCTAAACCTAGCATACTATACTATGTCTTCGTTCTTCAGCTCGTAGTCTTTTCTTCTTTCTTTTTGTTGTGAATATGTTGATTTGATCTTTTAGGCTTTGGCTTGAGAGCGTTGTTCTTTAGACCAATCACGTGTGATCTTTGCCTTCTTGTGAATCTTGCCTCCTCGTGACTCCATGTTCCACACACTTATGTCTTTTGTTGAATTCTCGAAAGCTTCAGAGTTTGGTACAGCGGAAGACTTCATTTTGCACTTTCTTGAATTTTGCTGAACTTTGATGCAGAAAAACATAAGCATGTGGGAACGACTTCAGCTGGTACACCGCAACGCCACCGTCTTCGCAGCAACATGATAAGACACGAATGAAATGGCTTAGAACATTTCATTCTAAATCGGTAGCGTTTTACCTCCGGTCGGTGAAGACCGTTGGACGATATTAGATATCGTACCTGTGACGGATAGTTTCAATTAAGTAACTTCCTGACAGGATTTCGCGGGTAAACCCGTTCTCTTTATTCGACGATCACTAAGCTTGACTGCGAACATAAAGAGTGAATCACTTGGATAAATTATCCTTGTGATTGAAGCCGTCAATTCATGAAACCTGGAACAAGTGAATTTCAGTTAAGATTTTCACCATCGTTGCTTTCCAGTTATCACGAGCTTAATTCATAAAGAATCTTGCACGTCACCTACCAAGTGCTGTTTGATGTTAACACTAGAAGGATTTCCACTCGTCACTGTGATCGCTAAAGAGTCACTCTGAGTGTTCTGGCAAGATCATATGATAATGCGTAGAGGCCTGGAACGAGTTTAAGTTCAATTAAGAATTAAACTACTGTTTCTTTCCAGTTTTTCACAAGATTGGTTCTTAAAGAACCGCACGTGTAACCTACCATGAGCTTGTTTGATGTTGGCTCAAGCAGGATTTCCATCTTCATTGTAATACTTGCGTATTACTCGGATGTTCTGGCAATATTACAAGAATACTGCGTAGGACTCATAAAAATCTCTTACTTTTCACAGTGTATGAGAAAGCAAGGAATAAATGGAAAGTGTCCTAATGAGACTTTTGATGATCTCGTGGCTCTAGACTCGATAGTGCGTTTTGATTTAGTGAGCGATGGCTGGAGAGGAGTGCCACCTTTTCAATATCAGTCTATTCGGAGTGAATAAACCAATAAATAACGTGTTGATCTCCGTGTGATTAAAACAAATACCTTTTGAGAGATATTTGAGTTAGCTGGGAAGGGTTGTGCATTGCATCACTGGGTCCATGATGTCTTTCTTCAATATCAAGAATCATTAATCAATGATCTCAATAGCATATGTATTGACCCGGTTTCTGCCTAAAGTTGTAAGGAGGGCTTCTTTCTTTACACCCTTTATCTTTACAATTCTTTTTCATTCTTCAACCCCTTCAATGCTTACCAATACGTCATAACTAGCACCTTGTTGTGATTGTTCTAGTGCTAGCTTAAGTACTTGGTCGGCATTCAGCTACGTTGACAATCTTTCTCCATCTTTCCTAGGACTTCTAATTCTATCTAGGGAATTGTCCTTGGGAAGATTCCATCGGTTCTGATGAATCATTGGACTAAAACCTATTCCTACCACCCTTTTGTCACCACATCCGTCGTGAATTAAGCGTGTTTTGGGAAAGTATAGTCACCATGAAAAATCCTTGAAAATCGCTTAAGGTACTTGTGATATTGAAATCAAGAGTTTTGTACCTTAAGTGTTTTGTTCATCAAAAACGCTCCCCTTAACACGTGCTTTACACATATTAAGTTTGATTATCGTTAAGTCTTTTTCATCTTTTAGCCAAGTATCATTTAAGTCTCCTTAATCCCATTTTCTCCCCTTATCCAAAATGTTAACCATTAATATTTGGGATATTGAATGGATTAACCGGTCTTTGGGTAAAAATGAAAACGATGTTTGGCCATAGAACATGTTAATGCTCCCCCTTAAATTAATAAGGGATAGTTGTAGTGCTTTAGTATGATATATTTTGAAAGATTTAGAATCTCGTAGGAAATTCTTGAAAAATTATCATACCTTAACACTACATCAAGCCGTAAAAGCACAATATTCACAAATTTACATATTCACAATTAAAAACCAATATAGAGTAGACCTGAAATGTACGATCCATTAGATGGATCGTTGCAGTAACTTGTGGTGCACTCCATATGGTCTACCACCAACGAACCTTTCTAAGCTCCTCATCAATCTACGTTCCCGGAGCTTTTGATCAATCTTCTTGATCACATATTTCGCCATATGCCGATAACCCGGATGCCAGTCCTTAGTCATCTCTGGTAAAGACCCACCAGAATTAAGATGCTCCAATTTTCCTCTGACGTATATGAGTGTCCCATCACTGTACTTATAAAGCTCACCTACCCTCATAAACTTCATTATCCCACGACTGTTCAAGTAGAAAATCCCGTAACTCGGAATGGTAATGCCGGTATAGGGACATCTAGTGACATGTTGAGGTAGAACTTGATTCATTGGTCGGGTCAGGTTAAGTTTCCTTTGGTAGCTTTCAACTCCCAATTGAAGATCTTCAACTCGTTTCTTGATAACAACGCTCCGTGTGAACATACAAAGTGTTGTATTCAAGGCGATGATTTCTTCACGAGTAAGATGGGTCAGTTGATCATGGGTAATCATAAGCAACATGTCTTCGATATCTTCAAGGCGAATGATAGAAAAATCTCCCTGCTGTATTGTGTATTCTCTGTCATCCTCCCTTTTTAGACGAATCTCCGTCACATGATGATAGCCATTTTGGCTTCAGTTTTCAGCCCCAAAATACTTGAGATGCGAATATCGGATTTGACACGACTTCCTGAATTGGCTAAGCAGCAACCTCTGTACGCCCTTCGGACTCGCTCGTCCCAATGTGATGCACCTATAACAGCATACATATCATAATTACGATTTACTTTTGGGACCCAGAGTCGGTTTACCTTTTCCTCGATCCAGGGTATTGTTCCCCAATTAGCTGCTTTCAACAAGGTCAGGGAGGTTGCGTACTTGGATGACCCCTTAAGAAGATACTCAAGATCATAGGTGACAAAGAAGTCAAGATCAATTTGATTATCTTGAGAGGGATCAAGTGGAGGTGGAGCTCTTTCTAACTCATGAAGACCTGGCCTTTGAACGGTATTAAGAGCTTTCAGGACCTCATCAGCATAGTACTCGTATTCCATGCGGCTTAACCTGGTTTTGGCGTGAATTCTCTTATCCTTTAGCGCTCTCTTCACCAAAGACGGAGTGACCGAATATTTATACACATGAGCCAGAAATGCACACAAGTCTATCGGACTACGGATACGGAGATATAGAACATCTCTGTCAGCGTCTGTGATTGGATCATATTTAGCAGCTGCCGTGATCCAAGCTTGTGGCGGTGTAGTTTCATCAATCTCCAATGTGTCCGCCCAGTCCCGTGTGCTTGACTCGGGAACAGTAGATTGTGGTTCTTGTTGCAGAGGAGTAGAGACATGAACATCTGCTGGTTCTGATTCAGGCATCTCGGCGGTGTCATGAACAGGCGAGTGTTGTGCAAATTCAGGTTTAGTTACTGATTCTCCATTCACAGGAGCAACAAAAGAACTAACAGGATTAGTGGTAACAGGTATAGAAACAGAGACAGATGTACCGGGAATCGATGACGCCGTAGTAGCATTCACATCATGGCGCCACTTGGTTCGTCTTGATTCCGTAGAGGTGGATTTTTCCTTTTGCGCAGCATCTTTCTGAGACTTGGTACCAGACTTAGATGGTTTCTTTGTGCTGGAAACCTTTTCCCCCGTTTCAGGCTGATCACGTTTACCACCATCATCCTCATCGTCGTCCCTGTTGCTTCCCTTATCACTCTCCTCATTTCGATCACCACCATCACCACCATCATCATCATCACCATCCTCATCATCATCACCATCACCATCATCGTCACCATCATCATCATCATCACCATCATCATCATCTTCTTCTTCTTCTTCTTCTTCACCGTTACCCTCCTCTTGTTCACTATCTTCCTTTTCCTCCTTAGGCAGAATGTGGTAAGGTACCACACTTCCAAACATCTTAAACAACCGATCATCCTCCATGATAGCTTCATTGAGTGCTTTGTAGAGTGTCCGTTGAACTTTAGACTTATCAAAAGATCCAACTTCCCTCATGCGAGCTTTGAGGATCTTCTTCAATTCAAAATCCGTTAAGTCATATGCCATTTTGTATGCGGATTCGGAAGGGTTGGACGACTTGATCATCAAGTTATCAGCCGCAAGTTTTCTCATTTCTTCATGCAGCTTTGGCATAAGGGACTCAACAGATTCTTTCACCTTCTCTAAAATAGAAGCTTCAAGTGTTTCTTTCTGCTCCTTATATTTATCTTTCATAGTTCGAAGTCTCATAAGTTGTGCTTCATACTTATCAGCTTCAGCCTGTTTGACCCGAGCAAGTTCTTCTGCATGAGCTTTACGTGTCAATTCCATCTCTGCAGTGAACTTAGCCATCATCTCTTCTTGGGCTTTCTTGGATGCCTCTTCACTTTGTACTCGTCGAAGTAGTTCTTCTTGAAGTTTATTCATCTCTTGTCTTTGACTGTCCGTGTGTTTTTCCAACATTTCTGCCATGACGAATGCAGCCATTGAAGATGATGCAGAGCTACTCTGGGTTGGTTGAAGAGGCTCGGTTGTGATTACAGTACTGAGGATGGAGGTTATTGGAGGTGGAAGGAATGGTGTTGGCACCGGTCGGGTTGGTAAGGGCTGGATTGGTGGAGGGTGAGTAACGAGAGGCTGGGTAGGTACCATGATTTTAGTAGCACCGGACTCCTTTTCAACACTTGCTGAAACAGCAATGGATGTCTCCTTCGAAGTAGTGTACCGTTCGGGTGATCCAAACTCATCAATATCATCTGGCTCCTCGTACTCTTCTTCAACATCCATCTGTGCACCCGAACCACTACCGCCCATGTCTCTCCTACTCTTTTCAATAGCCATCTTCATTAACTTTTTCTCAGTCTTGTCAAGAGTAGGATCTTCATCAATATCTTCTTCATCGTGAAGAACAAACTTGTCAGCCGTGCTCTTACCCTTTTTAGCTACGGTCTTTGTCTTTTTGGTTTTGGGTTCAGGTAAAGTTGTTTGCTTGCGTTTACCTTTACTCTTAACCGTGGTAGACGAGTCTTCTCCTGCTTGAATGCTTGCTCGTTGATTCTCGATTTCTCGTAGCAAGTTCTTGTAATCAGCAGATGCGATAATCCCATCTGTCAGGAGATGACTGGGAATGGGACGAGGGATAACAATATTGGAGTGAGTTTCTTGCCTTAAGTCCACCAAATCATCAGCATCCATTGTATGGTGACGGCTATCTGCACGCTTATCAATAGATGCATCGTTTTTCATAAAGTAATGTATGATTAGCTTGATGAACCTAGGGTACTGGTAACCTTTAGCCTTACCCTTCGTGTTTGTGAAGAGTTGAAAAATAAACTCTTCCCACAGTAATGATGCATAATCAATACCCATACCTTTGAACATACCATAGAACATCTTGATGATGGGCGGACGCACAGCATCATACCCAGTTGTTTTGGGTGTGAGACATCGGCTGAGAATACCAAAAATTGCTCTCCAAGGTTGACCCACTTTGGCTGTGGTAAACTCGGACACTATTCGTATGTCTGCACATCCAATGTCAGTGAACATCTCCATGAGCTGCTCCTTGGTAGGGTTCGCAGAGTATGATAATCCTTTGGTTGCCTCCCAAAAACCAAAGATCTTGCGGAAGTCTGACACGGTGAGAGTTTGTTGCTTGTTATCCAGGAAGAATGTGATCTTATTTGACGTCTTCTCTTTGGTTGCCTAGAATTCGTACATGTAGTCGAAAGGTACCGAAGCACTTTTCCTTAGCGCATTCTTGAGGTGAGAATTGTCAAGAATGGCTGAACCTACCTTGAATCCATTGTGAGTGGAATGAGAGATCTCCTTCAACCGGTAGTTGTTTGGAATGAACTTGAGGGTTTTGGCCTCGGCAATGGCTGCTGCTCTAGAGTCTTGTATTTGTTGCACGGTTGGGTTAGTCATTGTTTCTGCTTAAGAATAAAACACAAAAGTTGATACATACAGATATGAATATCATGATGAATTTATACCTAAGCATTATACAAATGACATAATCCATTAGACTTTTAAAACACTCAAACATCCTTCATTCAGAATAATCATTTAATTCAGAATAAACCTCTATCCGGAATAAACAAGTCTATCCGGAATAAACAAGTCTATCCGGAATAAACAAGTCTATCCGGAATAAACAAGTCTATTTTGAATAAACATGTCTACGCGGAATAAACATGTCTATGCGGAATAAACATGTCTATGCGGAATAAAACGTCTAGCCGGAATAATCATTCTATGCGAAATAATCAGCCTATGCGGAATAAGACGTCTACTCGGAATAATCATTCTATGCGGAATAAAACGTCTACCCGGAATAATCATTCTATGCGGAATAATCAGCCTATGCGGAATAAACATCTACTCGGAATAATCATTCTATGCGGAATAAAACGTCTACCCGGAATAATCATTCTATGCGGAATAATCAGCCTATGCGGAATAAATGTCTACTCGGAATAATTATTCTATGCGGAATAAAACGTTTACTCGGAATAATCATTCTATGCGGAATAAAACGTCTACCTGGAATAATCATTCTATGCGGAATAATCAGCCTATGCGGAATAAACATCTACTCGGAATAAACAGCCTATGCAGAATAAACGTCCACTCGGAATAATTATTCTATGCGGAATAAAACGTATATTCGGAAAACTCTTAGAAACAATTCGTTTACCCGGAATAACCTAATCACACCTTTTGATCGTCTAATCAATGCTTAGATGTTCGTTTTAATCATTCTAAAGGCCACCAGTCTTATCCTTGACCTATTCCGCGTGAAATCCAGGCAAACCCCCAAATCAATTATCCCTAATTAAGCAGAAACGCTAATTGGATTTCACCTAATTAAAATGAGTTAATTAAGTTGATTTGAAGGAATAATTACACGAATTAGCTGATGATTGTACTTTAGGAATGACTGAGATGGATTATCTTGAATAAAAACAGTGATGTTTGCAAGCTTAAGGTGCGTGATAATGGCGGTCAAGAGAAAAAACAGAAAAGAAAGAAGATAAATGAAAGAAACGGGGAGGAGGGAATTGACTTAGGTCAAACTTTTCACAAGTTTGAGACTTTGTCACTTTTTCCCCATGTCTTTTCTTTCTTTTACTTTTTATTCCTTGTCTTTTCATTTTTCTTTTCTAGTCTCCCTAGCCATCGTTAAACTTAGCCAACTTAACCTATCTTAGCTAAACTATTCACGACACTCTTACAAACAACTACAAAACTAATGTCGAGGCAATTCCAGTCATTAACCATTGAGCTAATTAATTTTCCTCGAAAACTTTTGAAGACCTTTTTGATGACGAAGACGATTTAACATTTTCTCCCCCTTAAACGATGACCCGTTTTCTATTTAAAGAGCTGTAGTCATTGTTTCACGAGGCACATAATGATGAAAAACATTTGTCAATTGATGTTTTGAAAAAATTGATTCGTGGTGGCAATAAGATTTCTCTTATTTAGACAAATTAATGCACTGAGACGTACACTAACTCGTGTTAGACCAAGTTATAAAGTAAACTTGATCCCTTTGCATGATTTGGCATGTAAATCATGCCCGAGAAAATTAATTCCCGTTGTGAACCAACGTTTTCCAAGGAAATACGTGACTTTAATACGAAAAGCGGGTTGCAATCAGAAATAACTACAAGACATAATGGGCATGTTTTAAAAATGTACAACTTTTATACGGACTCTATTTATGGCGCCGTGTCAATATTGATCGACATTTCTAAAGCCGTAAATATTACCGTACTAAAAGACATGCCCGATTTAAAAAACGAAAAAATATTTTTGGATTTTCTTGATTTTATAATTTTTTGTGGTTTTTCTAGGTTTTATATTTTTTATGGTTTTTCTTGGTTTTATATTTTTGTATTTTTCTTTTTGTGGTTTATATATTTACGATAATATACATGATCACGAACAAAGGATATGCATGAATAGTTTACCACCACTATTCAGCTGATTCTTCTGCCAATTCTTTGAGAGTCGCTGGAGAGAATGATTTCATGCCAAGCTTGTCGATCAAAAACTCGATTCGTCCTCGATCTAAGGCTTTGGTGAACATATCTGCCTGCTGATACTCAGTGGTGACAAAATACAGCTCGATCACTCCGTTCTCCACTTTCTCTTTAATGAAATGGTAGCGAATGTCTATGTGCTTTGCCCAGGAGTGTTGAACGTAGTTGCAGCAAAGGGAAATGGCGCTCTTGTTGTCACAATACATCGGGATTTTGTTGAATCCCAAACCGTAGTCAGTTAGTTGTGATCTCATCCAAAGGACTTGAGCACAACAACCGGACATGGCGATGTATTCAGCCTCCGTGCTAGAAATTGCAGTGCTTTTCTGCCTTTTTGAAGACCAACTAATCAATCTGTCTTCAAGGAGTTGCACAGACCCAGAAGTGCTACGCCTCGTGTCTTGACACCCAGCATGATCAGCATCTGCGTATGATATTAAAGCAATAGAGGAATCTTTCGGATACCATAGACCACGATGAAGTGTTCCTTTGAGATACCGAAAGATCCTTTTAACAACATGTAGGTGCTTTTGGTAGGCCGAGCCTGATATCGGGCACACATGCATACGGCAAATTACAAATCAGGCCTGCTAGCAGTCAGATAGAGAAGGGTGTCGATCATTCCACGGTAGAGTTTCGGATCGACAATAATCCCATTCCTATCTTCATCTAACTTGGATTTCTCCACCATTGGAGTGTCCACGGGGTCACAATTTTCAAAGTTATATTTCTTTAAGGATTCTAGAGCATATTTGGATTGATTAATAATGATGCCTCTGGGATTCTGAGAAATTTGTAATCCTAAGAAAAATGAAAATTTTCCCATCATTGACATCTGAAAGCGTGTGGACATTATCTTCTCAAAGCGTTTGGACAATTCTATGTTAGAGGCAGCAAATATTATATCATCAACATAAATTTGTACCAGAATCATGTCGTTGTCCTCCTTGAGAGTGAATAGAGTGGGGTCCACCTTGCCTTTGGAGAAGCCTTCCGAAATGAGATATGTTGAAAGGAGATCATACCACCCGCGTGGAGCTTGTTTCAACCCATAGAGAGCCTTCTTAAGCTTGTACACATGATTAGGAAACTCCGTGCTAACGAACCCATCCCGGCTGACTAACATAGACTTCTTCCCTTAGTTCACCGTTCAAAAATGCCGTCTTCACATCCATTTGATAGACGATCATGTTCATATGAGCAGCATACGCAAGGAATAGTCTAATAGCCTCCAATCTTGCAACAGGAGCAAAAGATTCTTCAAAGTCGATACCCAAGGCTTGTTTATATCCTGTAGCAACCAATCTAGCCTTATTCTTCAAGACTCCACCCATCTCATCGAGTTTAACCTTATAAACCCACAACAAAGTAAGGATGTTAACCTTGTTAGGGAGAGGAACTAATTCCCATACTTCAAGTCTTTAGAATTCATTTAGTTCCTCTTGCATGGCTTCTATCCAAGATGATTGAGTCATAGCATGTTGCCAGTTTTTAGGTTCAACTTCGGAGAGAAATGCATCAAAATAGCAATAGAGTGCACTCTCTTGTCATTGATGGCGTGTAGAGACTGGTCGATCGAGACCTCCAATAACATTCCTAATTGGGTGATCTTTTGTCCATTTGGTGCTGTGATTTTCAATCCGTGGTGGTCTGGAGTGAACAATTGTAGGAGCTTCTTCTGAGGTAGACGCGGCTGAAGGGTTTTCAGGTATCGGTATACCAAAGAAAGGAAGCTCTTGTAGGTGAGCATATTCCAAATCGTGATCAGTAGAATCCTCTTCCACATCAGTAGGCACAAGTAAGGGTGAAGATTCGGGTGTAGTTTGAGAATCACTTGGTAGAGGTGCATCCGGTTCAATGTTAATTGAAGATGCATTTGATAAAGCTTCATTAGCTTGAACAACAACTTCAGGGATTGGAGCTATCACTACAGGTGCTGGAACTTCATCATTTGGGGATCAAAGAATTCATCAAACAACGGTTGAAATAATTTATCCCACTCGGGCCGTGTAGGTGGTAAAAATGATGTAGAAGTAGGATTATTGGGAACTAATCCGGAACTAATAGCACCGGTTCCCATCTCATGAAGCGCGGGTTCAGAGCTGCATTGCCCAGAAGCCATCGCTGTCAGCTCATCAAAATCTGCGTCCATAGTTTCTACTATCTTACCAAGACGACGGTTGTAAATTCGGTATGCTTTCTTGGAGGGTGAGTAACCAATGAAAATACCTATATCGGCTTTCGGTTTAAGTTTGCCCAAGTTCTCACTATTAATGTTTGGATAACAAAGAGAACCAAACACATGAAAGAATGAAACATCGGGTTTACGATCATGTAGAAGCTCGTAAGGTGTTTTTCCATGGCGATCCTGAATGATAGAGCGGTTTTGGGTGAAACATGCAGTAGATATAGCTTCTGCCCACAAGAACAATGGAGCGTTCGCATAAATCAGCATAGTCCTAGCAGCTTCCATAAGCGTACGATTTCGTCTTTCAACGATACCATTTTGTTGTGGAGTACGTGCAGCGGATGTTTCATGTGAGATACCAACCTCTTCATAGTAATCACGAAGAGTTTGGTTGACGAACTCTATTCCATTATCTGTACGAATACGGCGGACAGTAGTATTTAAACGTACCTGAATGAACTTCAGAAAAATGATGATAGCCTTTGGTGCTTCATCCTTTGTACGTAGAAATCTGACCCATGTAAACCTGAAGAAATCATCCACAATAACAAGGATGAATTTCTTACCGCTCACACTTTCGGTTCGCATTGGCCCACAAAGATCCATATGCAAAAGATGAAGTTTTTCTTGATTGGTGTCTTCAGCTTTGGGCTTGTATGATTTCTTGGTACTTTTCCCCCTTGAACACGCGGAACATAAATGGTCCTTGTGAAATTGGAGCTTTGGAAGACAACGAACTAATTCGTTTTTAGCCAAATGATTAATAGCATCAAAGTTGAGATGAGATAATCTGCGATGCCATAACCATGACTTGGTCTTAGATGCTTTAGAGAGAAGACATACTGGAGAGGCGGCCATCATGTCTTGTAAGGACAAAGTATAAAGATTTGCACCACGAGACCCCTTCAACAAGTCTTTTCCTTCCAAGTTGCGGATGAAACAAGTGTGTTGTCGAAAAGCAACCTCTAGGTTGGAATCACAGAACTGTCCTACTGAAAATAAATTATGACCAAGACCTTCTACATAGTATACCCTTGAAATCGTGACATTTCCAATCTGATATTCACCATACCCCATTATTTTTGCAATATGATCATTACCGAATTTTACCGTTCCAAGAAACTTGCTGACGAAATTTCGGAGCATCGAGCGATCTCCGGTCATATGCTTTGAGCAACCGGAGTCCAAATACCAGAGGATGATTTGGACCACCTGAAAATATCACCAGACGAAGACAATGTATAGGTTTCGGAATCTGAGTGTTCCTTGTTATTAGCAGGTATAGATTTAATGATCTTAGATTTGCTAATTTTAGGTTTCTTAGATTTCCTAGCCTTCTTCCTAGTTGGTGGTGTAGATTCAAGTTGGCTTAAATCCTGAGGTATTTCTTCACTGATAGGCACTATAGTGGGGGATGACCTAACTAAAGGGCGCGGTTTCCATACTTTGGTGCTAGTGTGCCTAACTAAAGGACGCTGAGTCCTAACCTCAATGGATGCATTCCTAGTTAAAGGGCACATTTTTCCATTTAATGTAAAGGTCCTACCAGTGGGACGTCATTGCCATCCAACTTGGGTACGTGTTCTCCCAGTGGGCTTCCATTCAAGATTATTCCTAATGTCATTAATTTCATTCACATGATCAATAAGACACAAATCATGACGTTGGGAAAACATGCACTCGTTACAATTCCAACAATTCAAATTAGAATTCACAAATGGTTTAGGCTTCTGCACAGGCGCAGAGCTTTTAGTCTTAGCAACATGATTCTTTTTATTTAAATCTGACATAACATTCCTATGGTGAGCTTCTACTTTCTTCTTGTGGGTACTACTAGTGGAGGGCTTGATCTTATCTTTCTTGAGTGGCGATCCTTTAGCCTTAGTAGACTCTTTTAATCCTGTAGAAGTCAAAGTGGGAACATTAGTAACAGATTTAAAAGGTGCCTTAGTTGATGGTGCCAATGACGGTTTTGCTCCTGGAGTCTTATTGAATGGAGTTACAGCAATGGTCGATTATTAAGTAATGTAGAACCCCGTTTTCCTATGTATTGCAAATATGCTAAGCAATATTGAACACGCTTAATATATTCATGAGCTGAATAATAGTAACTGCTTGAGGGATCTAACGCATACAAATCATCTAAAATATCCCTAACAAGATCTACATGCTTAATTGCATTCCTCATATAATCATCATAGGTAACCGGGTTTTTCTTATGGAGCGGGTTCTTATAAAGCACTACTGAATTGGTTGTTGGAGCACTAGAGGACTGTGCAGAGTTGGTAGCTAAGTTATTAACAACTTCTTGTCTGGTGAGAAGAAGTGTCTCCTTTAACTCGGCCAAAACCATGTTTTTGTCAATGAGCTGGATGTTTAAGTCAGAGATTTCCTTACACTTTTGGTTCAGTTGTTCAACATGAGATTGTTGCTGTGCTGCATTAAAAGCTAAGCGTTCTTCTATTGAACCATAAAGAGCGGACAGTCCCTGTCTTGCCCGATCCATCTCCCCTGGAATAGACGAAAATATAATTTCTAAGTCCTGGTTTTTAGACTCTGTGGCCTCTAGTTCCAATTTTAGTGTTTCATTTGATGATACATCTCTCTTTAATCTCATAATCTCTTCCTCTAATGCCTTAACTATCTCAATCATCTTGTCACTCGTCTCAACACTGTTTTCACAACCATTTGTTATCAAAAGATCCTCATTTTGAGTTTGTTGTTTTAATTCTAAAGATATACAATGTTGTTCAAGTTGATTAAAACGTTTTGTAAGTAAATTGTAAGAATCTTGAAGCTTTAAAAATTCAGCGTTAGACTCGTGACAAGAATGATTATCTACCTCATTTACAGTATCAGCAACCTTTACAGAGAGATCACACACATCATCACATATATTCATAGCATCACATTTAATCATAGCGAATGTAAGCTCATTCGAATAATTAACATTTACAGTAGTAAGCACATCACACGAAATTACTTGGGACAAGAATCGGTCATATTCGGATAAAATCTTTTCCTTTTCAATTAATTGTTGTTCGTAAGCGGTGTCCATTTCATAAAACACTTTTTGAACTTCTGCAATTTCAAACTCAAGATTTTCCGAAAGAGATGCAAAACTTCCTTTTAGAATTTCGATAAACGGATTGATCTCATTCTTAAACACCTCGTTCATGTGTTCGAAAGCCCATTCTCTGGCGTTTAGGCCATTTGAAGTCGTACATTCCAGAATGACCTTGTCAAAACTAGCAAAGTATTGATTAATCTCTTGCAAGTTTAACCATACAGTGCTAACAGGTGGAAGATCCTTTGGAATTTCCTTAGGTCCGTCCATTTTGACAAGTGTAGGAAGTGTACTAGGGTTTTCTTCATTTAACATGTAGGTTGGTGCTGTGATGAGATCTTTATCCATATGGAAGCGAATTCTAAAATCCGTTTTTGCAAGCTCCTGATTCATTTTAAAATAATCACACTCGGGATATTTTGCAAAGTTGTATGACCGATTCTCATCAACTAGATCCTTATTTGTGCGATCATCGAAAATAACAATCGGGTCTAAGACCAATCCTAATTGGGTTTCATTATAAAGTCTTGGACTATGGATAAAAGCTTGTTTTGCATACCGTGGGTTAGTGGGAAGGCCTTTTTGACGCGATAAGTTAAACTCTCTAAACGATGCGTCAAATAAGTGCACTAGTTGAGAGGCAGTGTATTGTCTTAAAAGCAAATAATCTAAACTTCTAATCTTATTAGCCGCATTAATTTCCATTTCATTCTTTTTAGACTCGAGTAATTCAAAATCCGTTTGAAGTTTGTGAAAATTAGTGACCACTAACTCTTTTTCTTTAAGCTCGTTAGAAAGATCTGCTCTTAAGGTTTCAATTTCTTGCAAATGACTCATTTGTTTGTTTCGAAAATGATCATATTCGGGATTTGTTAGAACAGTGGACGAAGGAACTAATTCCAAAGTTTGAAATTTTTCGTTGCACAAAGCAAGCTTAGCAGACAAATTCTTATTCTTAGCTAGGGTTTCTAAGAGTGCAGTATTCATTTGGCTAAGTAATGTAGCAGGAACCATGACCAAATCTTGTTGAGCAGGAATATGCGTATGCGAAATGGCTCCCGGTTGTGATTCACTCAAAGTCTGGGGACTCACATTGATATTACTATCATTGATTGTCTCCTCATTTGAAAGACTCGCCACCAAAGACTCATTCGGATCAGCACCCTCTTGCCCAACTTGATGTGGTTGAATACTAGTATCAGTGGTATTATCAGTGGTATTATTAAGTACCTCAGATATTTTTTTATGGCCCAAAGCTAGAGATAGTTGCCATAAGAGCTGCCTGAGCAGATTGAAGTTCATCACAGTCTGAATCGCAAGCATCCAGATCATCTGCTTGGTATGCTGCATTCTGTGTAGTGACAACTTCTTGTTCAGCAATCCCTGGATCAGCAAGAAATGCAAGCTCCTCTTCATCAAGTTCCTGTCCTTATGCCTGAGCGTTCACCAAATAAATCTTCTCTGCAAACCATTGACCATCCCTTCTCCTCTTGGGTTTTGTGCAATCCCTGGACATGTGACCTTCTTCCTTACAGTTGTAGCATGTAATCATTCTCAACTTGCCTGTGGAATTAGCCTGTGGAGGAGTGTTGACCATTGGACCAGGATTGACCATGCGTGCATTGGTGGTTGATGTATTGGGTCTCCCCTGATAAGGTTGAATAGGTTGAACCATTACCCTACCATTCTCAATAGTAGCTTGTTGTCGAGAATTGGATGAATTCCTCAGCTGATTGTTAGTAGGAGCTGGTCCTCTAAATCCTCGTTTGCTCAATGTCCTTGTGAGATAAGCAGACATAGTGGCTAACACTTCAACTGGGTCAGTTCCTTGTTTGAATTCAGGAATGGGGACTTCATCATTATCACAATACATTGCTTGGTCTTGTTGAGCTGCATAAGCGCCAGAAGGGATACTCATGTGGTCAGAGTAGCTTGATGGATATGCTGCATTTTCTTGATAAGAAGAATATGATGATTGAGCATAAGGTGCAATGCTTGCTGGTGAATATGGGTGAGGTTGTGAGGCATATTGTGATGCTTATGGTTCTCTCTGAGACAAAGGTGCATTAAACCTATATTGTTGCTGATGTGAGGTGGGTGGTTGCGACATAATCGAATATTGGGGGAAGCTTGGAGTCAGGTACGGTGATGGATGATAAGCTTTGTGTCCCATGATATAAGGAGTGTTGTTATATGAAAAGCTTGGTTGATTTGCCATCAAGGCTAGAGAATCAGGGTACGTTCCTCGAGTTGAACGGTGCATGATCACGTGTTTCTCATGCTGCTGAAGAAAAGCATAGAGTTGATCCAAATTGCACTTATGCAAATCCCTAGTTAACTTAACATCGGTAATATACTCACCCCATTCAGCTTGAGGTAAAGTATTCAAAAACTTGGTGTTAACCTGGAATGGAGCAATCACGAGATTGTATACATTCAAATCATTCATGAGAGTAGTGAATCTGAAGTAGTAGTTGTGAAGCGTTTCCCCTGGACTGTACGTGAATCTATCAAATAGATCATACAACTGACATTCTCATTCCTGTTTAGTGAGAGACGTACCTTGTAGCAACACCTTCAGACGTTCCCATAAATCCTTTGCAACCGTATATTGACTTACCATTCGATAGATGTCATGTGGAAGAGCTTGGAGAATGGTTTGAAGAGCCTTTTCGTCTGCATCGGCAACAAGTTGTTGGGCTGGTGTAAGTTCTTCAAACTCACGTGGTCGAGTCACATTGTTAACCACAATGGTACCATAATCAAGTGGACCATTTAGAATTGACTTGACGATAAGCCTCCCATATGTCGGTTTTCCCTTAATGTATGACATCATACGGCCTTGCCATGCTTCAAAAACTTCTTTAATGAGCATTGGAGGGCGATTATCTGTTCCCGTAATGACGGAAATATCCGTAAGTGATGTCATTTGAGGCATTAATGAATTCGGATTCATTTTGATCACTTTAAAGAGACAAAGATTATCGGTTGATCGAGCAGTGAAGTAAGGTTGTGAATTGTGTTGTGTTGTTGAAGTAAAGAGTGTGTAAGAAGCCAAGATTAAATCCACTAATAATCGACAAAAAATACCCCTTGATCTTGCTTATCCGGAATAACTCCTATTCGGAATAAACCTTATGCGGAATAGAACCTATTCGGAATAACCCTTATACTGAATATACCCTATTCGGAATAACCCTTGTGTGGAATAGACCTATTCGGAACAACCCTTGTGCGGAATAACCCCTTATGCGGAATACCCTTATGCGGAATAATCCCTTACTCGGAATAATCCTACTCGGAATAACCCTACTCGGAATAATCCCTTACTCGGAATAATCCTACTATTCGGAATAATCCCCTATTCGGAATGATCTTCTATTCGGAATAATCCACTATTCGGAATGACCCTTCTATTCGGAATGTTTGGCTATTCTGAATGTTTGGCTATTCTGAATATTTGGCTACTCGGAATGTTTGGCAATTCGGAATAATCTGGAAAAAAATTGACTTCGAGCCCAAGAAATAGCTTTTTACACGAATCAAAACTCGATTTTTGATCAAAAACCACAAAAAGTTTTATGATTTCTACCAAAATAAGCTAAACCCAATACTTATCAACTAATCCCAACAACAAAAAAACCAAAAATTACAAGATTCAAGGATGATTTTCCTACAAATCACTAATACATTCAAAAACTAAAAAATAACACTAATCCTTACCTTAAATCACCCCATGGCTCTTGATACCAAATGTAGAATATTGATAATCTTATGAATCAATGAAGTGGGTTGAAAATTTCTAGAGAGAGAAACTAGTGAGAGAAAGTATGTGTTTTATTCAAAATGATAAAATGGAAAACATCAACAACCAACCCCTTTCCATGGTGGAAAGGGGTATTTATATCCAAGCCACTAACGGGCTTGGGCCGACCCATGACAAGCCCATGGGTCGGTTTCTTACTTAACTTAATAAGCACACATTAACTACGAGCTATACAACATTAATAATATTGTGGAGTGACCGATACTTCTAATATACGTTAAAAACGTATTTCTAACAATCCACAACTTGGTTTAGATCTAGGATAGCTAGAATTCCTACGAGAATAGCTTCGATTAATTTACTAGGAGATTCAGGGTTCCTTGTGACAATCTACGTCGTATAAATAGCTCGTATAAATATCAAAATAATCATCAAACAATCATGTAATAAAATTACATCATATATATTTATAATCCAAGTTATATATATATATTAAAATAACACTTCTCAGTCTGGCCTTGTCGGTAACTCGGGAATTCTTCGGCACCGTTATAGTCAAAAGATTTTTAGACATTTTTAAGAAAAATGTTTATAGTTAAAAGGTTTTATTCAAAACCTTGGTTTTAAAAATCTTTCTTTCTCTATAACGAGAGCTCTGGTACCAAACTGTAACACCCCCAAATTTATACAATTCAATACAGTGGAAGACCCGTTGGTGTTACGGGATAACACATTACTCACATCATAGACAACGCTTAAAAATCGCGTCGTTTAATAATAAGGTATTTTCCATTCATGAATATCAAATTTACATAGGTCCCAAGTCATGGTCATTTCATACAATTTTACAAAAGATTTGAATGGAAATTGTTATTTAAGTGCGGGCCATGAATTCTTGTTGTCTTCCCGAGAATTACCTTCAAGTACCTGAGATAAAACATGTTAAAAGAAAAGGTCAGCGATAACGCCGAGTGAATTCATAGAGTTTAATAAATCATCAATATAACATCGGTATAAAATTATTACCGAAAATAATTTTATACAAATCATTTTAATAGGCCATAAAATAGCCAAAGTCATTTTATACAATTCCTTATCAAAATCATAATATAGACTTTCGCCTTCAAAATCATTATACGAGCCAATGTCGTAAAAACATCATACAATACGTTTTATAACGTTGTATAAAGTTAAATAAAAACCGTTATGTGAATATGGTTATATAAAACCAAAACACGAACATAATATCAATGATAAGACCCTGTATTGCTAGTCAGGCAATATATCGTAATTTGATGCATAAAGCAGTATTTTCGTTAATTGGATTATTATAAGCCACATGACATTGTTACCTTACTACAACAAACAACGGGTAGCTAGCCTGAAACTCAATTTGCCCATCTAAGTTAGCGTGTCGTCACAATAATCATGCTTGTGTAAATCTTCTCATACATAAATTCGCTTACCAATCAATATGGCACGAC
The DNA here is from genome assembly GCA_025667525.1 of Glebionis coronaria. Classification (NCBI taxonomy): domain Eukaryota; kingdom Viridiplantae; phylum Streptophyta; class Magnoliopsida; order Asterales; family Asteraceae; genus Glebionis; species Glebionis coronaria. The sequence continues at coordinate 240,008,238 of CM046876.1, read as the reverse complement.
GGGGATCAACCGTCAAGGCGCGAACTGGGGTGATCGTCCCCAAATAGTACTATTATATGCATAAGCGTCTACCAAATCCCGGTAGTTCACAATTCATGGTAATGGGACTTTTAGTGACATAACCTAACTTTAATAATCCATTTCGTTTCATCTATCGGGTCATTTAATCATTCATCAGGTCATACAATCATTTGGGTCCAAATCAATAAACAAACAATCGGGACAACTAGTGTCCTATTTCATAAAAACTAACATTTTATCTCCCTCGCGGGTTTATAAAACATTTCATAAAAACATTTAAAAGAGTGCGAGGCTATGAACTCACGTTGATGTGGGAAAGCGGGTTATCGGCAATTCGGATGTACGGTACGTGCTTCAATCACAAAAACCTAGACAAATAATACTTGTCTTAGACTCTTGTCCAATGACTTTATAAAAATAACAATTATGTATACATATGATGATTTTATATATATGATGATCAAGCGGGTTTACATATTCTCTTTTACTCATTTTAGTGTTTATGTATTGGTAACTTCTTACTAGTTTACTAGTTTTACCTATTTACGTGTTTTAGGTCCAATAAGCCTATTATAAGTTCATTAACTTGTATTAATCCATTTCATACTTGTATTATCAGTATTTATACTTTACATGTTGGGCCCAAATGGTTTAAGCGCAATAAATAAGTTTATAAGTGTTTTAGCCCATTTTCTTGTATTATTAGTCCAATAATGTTAACTTAGCCCGTTAATGTCCGTATGTTTTATAGTTCGGGTTTTATCTGTTTTTACTTGTTATATATGTTTATATATCAGTATATGAGTTTATAAAAGTTTACATTAGACGGGTCCAACCGTCTAAGTTTTATTTAACAAAAACGTTAATTTTACGGTAATAGCCGAAAAAGTCGTAAAAATCATGTTTATAGTTTTATAACTTATAAAACTTATCAAACTATCATTTTTATAAAATATCCATTTATTTATCTTTATACATATTTATATAAATGTATTATATAAGTTAGTGGGTTTTAATTCACATTTTATACTATTTTTATTTGAGTGCTTATATACTTTAATTTCCCAAAATCTGATTTTTAATTTCATGTTCACCAAAACAACCATATCTAGAGTTCTATATGGATATAGAAGCCCAAATTTTTATGGCATAAACTACATGATATGTGCTCCATTTAACTCTTCTATGTCTACTGTTGAGTCAGCCTTTAAGTATTTTCTAAAAATTGTCCAAAACAGTCTATGCAGATTTGTACTCTAATATTGTTTTGATCACATCTCACTCATCCTAATGATTCCATTGCATGGCCAACTCTCACATGTGTACAAGACATATAGCTTACTGTATATTAATTTATCCAAGCCATTTTATCAGATTACCATAAGATTATTCACTGTTTTATACAGCCTCCTAATTTAGCCATGATTTTAACATCCTTTTATGTAGCTTTTAATCTTTTTAATCAAATCTATCAACACATGATCCCCACATAATATTTTTGATCATCATTAATCATCATATAAATATACATAAATGAAGAAAATACAAGATTATATATTCAAAATAACAAGAGGATAGGAAGAAACAATCTCTATACCAACCAAATGATGGAGACCTTTAATCTTAGTGAAGAATCAAAGAGATGATTACACCAATTAGGTCATCCTTGTTGAACCTTCATATTCATAGATCCACCTTAGATTTAGCCATGCATGAACCCATTGATCTAAGCTCCAATCTCAGCCCTAGAACTCCAAGAAAACTTCTTTCTACAAGTTGGAATCACCTCCAATCATCATCTTGTTGTGTAGTTATCAACATATGTTGATTATATCTTATGTTTGTGGTTAAAATTTGATGAATATGGTGATTTTGTGATGGATATGGACGGACAAGGAGAGGAGTTATGGAGGTTGAGAGAGTTTTTATTTTCTTACACCGTGCACGTGTGAGAAAAATGTGAGAGAAGGAAAGCTAAGTAGCTTTGAATCTTATGAGACAAGTGTCTCAACTAAGGCTAATATTGTGACACCAAAGAGTGTTACACTCTTGTGTAATCCACCCCTATTAGGGGTGGGACAAGTGTTAAACTTGTCTCATCCCTAATAATTTACGGGAACTTCTCGATTCTAGTTTCCTCAATTTGTGTGTCCTCGGGTCGATTTACGAAAAAAAAATTTATAAATCTACGGCACGAAACAATTCTAATAAAAATTGTCTCATCAAAAACGGAGTTCGAAAACGTAAATACGTAATCCTAAGGTTTCCGGTTTAGTCGTAAAGGACGTTAAATTTTTTTCGTAAGTCCTAATCTCTTCTCGTAAAATTTGTGAGTTTATGAACCAACACAAATTTAAAATTCCAAAATAATATTCACGGATAAATTTATTTTCTGAAATGTTGGACTGTCACCAAAACGGTGTATGTAAACGTAAGCACATAACGTTGAATCCTCCAGTTTAGACGTAGTCGATGCTACTTCAAGACGTAAATCCAAATTACTTCTCAAAAATAATTGAGTTCATAATATAACATTAAAATAATATTTTTAAATAATATTTGAGAATAAAATATCAACCATAAATTGATGGATTGTCACAGCATTAACCCCTAAACAGGATCTTTGTCCTCAAAGATCATCTTACCTTACTACTCGCTTCTTATAGAGTTAAAGCCATGTGGGTATTTCCTCCACATTCGGTCTTTTCTCACAAGTGCAATTCATTACAATACGCGAGTTTCATCAAACATAACTACGGGAATAAGATCAGGCTTAATGTTGACTTACTTTCTCTATCCATGATGTTCACGGGTTTTTGATGAATGCAACTTTTCGCCGATCTAAACATTACTAAGAAACAATCCGATTTTCACTTGATAGACATTTCATCAAGTTCGATTTACGAAACATAATTCACGCAGCCCTTGAAGTCATAGGGTAGATCCAGCTTATATGCCTTTCAAACCAATTTTTACATCATCTCAATGGTCCCATACAACGGGGACTTAATTCCCATGATCTTTTAGATCTTCAATTCATCTTTCTATGGTGAAAATTTTTGGCATAACTTCGCTACCCATCCTGCACTTCAAGATCTACATTTCATATTCACATTACCTCCTGTCCACTATCGGCAGTCAATAATCAGATCCTAATTTCAACAATCATTTCAGGTTTCGCGGGTCGGGTATTTTGTAAGGTTAGGTTCGCCATCATAGGAACCTTAAACCTGAAATACATGTCCAACTCACAATGGGTGTATGTCGGGTGTCTTCATTCCAACTCTTGCTTATAGATGCTCTAATATATATCCTCACAAGATTCAATCTCAATCCTAATACGATAATTATCAAGGATAATCTCTCCAAAGGAAAACGATTTTACAGTTTATTGCCAAAGGTCAATCATTCAAACATAAAACAAGACTTCTAGTGTTTTGTATCTTTACTTTACCTCGTCCCTTCGATTTGGGGTGGTAAACAGTACTCTCATCAAGGTTCGTTCCCAATGACTTCTGGGCAAATCCCTAGAAATTTGATGCGAAGCGAGGATCTTGATAGAGATGATCGATACATGCACACTATGTTTACACAACTCCTTTAAATACAAAAGAGTCAATTTCTTCATCAAGAATCAATCATTAACAGGAATGATATTAGCAGATTTGGTCAGTCTGTCGACGATGACCCAACTCAAAACAAATTCAGATGATGACCTTTGCAATAGCTAGACGTTTACTAATGTATGAAGCAATTTCTGCCTTCATAATTTGCCATTAGTACAACTTCTTCAGATAAAGATACATTTAATCAGAAATGACAGGAATAGAATACTTATACTTACGAAATTCCAACATGACTACATCTCAAAATCTCCATATTTAGGCAACCACAAGTGGCCTTTTATACATTCAACGCCATCGGCTTCTCAATTCTAATGGTTCACATTAGCCGCGAACCCCTTTTTATTATCTATATTACCCTTTTTACAAGTATCATCTATTTTTAAATTGTTCGGCAATTTATTTTGCACAATCATTATTAAGAAACACATCCTAATTGATTCTTTATACTTTTTACATAATGCGTCGATATCTAAATTCACCTTTCCTAATGATATAATTATCATGTCCACAATTCACTCAGATATTCTTTCTTCATATTTTCTAAGTTTTAATTTCTTCTCAACTATAATTTTTATCCGTTTTACTCAATCCGACGACTAAAGCGTCGATAATTATTGCAAGTAATTAAATAATAAATATTTAATTTTTATGAAATGTCAACGTAAAAAGTTTTAAATTTCTCGGTTCGTCCAATTATAGGAAAATGTTCAAAAGAATAAATTTGAATTTAATTATCACGATTTTTATTGATTTACTGAAAATAATTAGTGTTTCGCAAATGTTCGAAAAATATTTATTTATACTTTGGTCACAATTTTCTTAGTTAAAAAGCAAAAAGTTTCGTTTCAAATTTCAAGTCATGGTTTAACAGTTTCCTCAATCCTTCTTAGGTTGTCTTGAGGTATACACGAACATTTACCCCTAAACAGGAGTTTAGTTAAATGTTCTGGGTATAAGGGAATAATCCCTCAAAAGTTCTTTTCGATAAAACATTTGTCAAACACATTTGAACTTTCTTTTTGGTATAATCCCAAAGTCTTAATAGCTCTAATCTTTGAAGAGTCAGTATATATATATATATACTTTACCATCATTAATCAAACAGTCATTTTATGTAAAGGATCAAGCCTTAAATCTTATGTTAAATATTCAAGGTACAAGTTTTCATTGTTCGGCCAGTTCAGGGCAATCTATAAATAATTACTAACTCCTTCTTATACTTATAAACAAACAAATGGTCCTTAATGATCACAAGCATGATTTTATCAAATTACAGCCTACACACGTGATTCACCAAATTTATGAATACTACTTGTGCATTGGTCAATCCAAGCGACATCACATGAAACTCATAAGGTTCATTACAAGTTCTGGATGTAGTGATTGGAATAGATAATCTTTTTCGCGGATGCGAAGTTGATGATAACTATGCCGTGAATCAAATCTTGAATATACGCTAGAACCTTGTAAATGAACGAACAAATCTATCATCTTGGGTAGTGGATATAGATTTTTAATCGTCAATTTACCTGGTTCACAGTAATCAATAAATATAAGGAATTATAATACCATAGCTCTTCATAATGACGAGCTTGGTAGAATAAAATCTTTCTCCGACAACTCTCTCAGTTGTACGGTAATTCCTTTAATTCAGATGGTGCTGACGTACAGTGCACATGCCACAAGTGCAGCACCGGGAATATAATCAATACCAATTTCAACTTGCCTTAATGGCAAAAATCTAGGTAATTTACCAACAAATACCTTCTAAAGTTTCAGATAACAGAAACATCTTTTAATAAATTCATATTAGGTTCTTTCTAGATTATGGTATCTACGACTAATTCACAACCATTCACGGTATAATTTCAAGTCTGAATGCATGATATGGTCATCCATCAAGAATTATTTAGATCATTTTTGATAATCAACATCTTATCATTTAGGGGAATTCTATTCGAGTTCCCATCAATTAAGACAATGTCGTCATGTCATAATCAATCAATCCATTTTACTGGAACTACCAACTTTTCAGTTTTATTGCTGTCGATAAGATGTGAACTTCTCAAAAGACTGATAATAACTCATAATCCTTCACAAATTCAAGGATATCAGGAGACATAACTAACCTTAAAAGAGTAAGGTCAACGCATGATTTACGCGATAGAATTTCAAATCAGATACAGACGAAAACATTTAATGAATATGAATATATCCCATGTTTTCATGATTTGAGTACGCATTCGAAAGCTGCTCGGATCGTTACCTAGGCCACTCAAATATGAAATCTAATCAAAAGAAATGATAGGAACGTCGATACATCCAATCGGGTATCAACACTCGGTAATCAGATACTTTTCCTAAGAATCTCACTACGGGAGAATTGGACAAGAAAGAATTGTCAATTGTCAAATAAGACAATTTCCACAGATGAGTAAATTCGACTTAGAAGAATAGATGCTACAGGCACATATGTAGGTGTCCCTAACACTATGTCCCTATTTTTCACTTCTTGCAGATCTCATAAAATTTAATCTTTCATAATCTTCAAAGAAAATGTAGTGTTTATTCATTAGTTTTATGGTGACTACTAATCAGCCTTGCATGGTCTATTCCAAATTGTATGTAGGCGCGCAACTATATACAATTTCAAGATTAACGATGCAATACTCAGTTCGTCAAAATTTTATCATCATGTTTATAATAAAAACATTTTCATGCTTAATTCTTAAATAAGAATCAAAAATAAATTTACAAAGATTTTATTTGTTATGAAAACAATTAAGTTTTCCAAGGTGCTTTATAAAAAACTTCATTTCGATAACAATCACTTATAAATCTCACTTTGAATAATCCTTATAGTGATGAAAATTCAATTTTTCCCAAGGAATACTGTTTTATCTTATAAAAACAATTAGTGATCTGCAAAGGAGTGATGAAAAGTTGTTTACCAAGAACTAATCACAATATAATAGGAAATGAGCTTAGCCAAATAATCATGAGGTTCATGACCTCGATGGCACTCAAAAAGAATAATTCACAACGTAACTCAATTCGATATGAGTACTTGTTCAATGGTTGCATCACTAATGCGAACATTAGGATAAAGCAATAAAAGATAGATAACATCTATACATGTAGGATTTAGCAATCAAAGGTAGTCTTTTCATTAATCACAAACAAGTCAAATTGTACCGTAACACGTTACGTGTCACTATGTCATACAATTCCAAGAACTCATCCTACAAACTGATGTCTCAGTTTAGTTAGGGATTTTTAAAAGATACCACAATGAATACTAATCTATAAGAGTCATTAGGTGTCCCACCTGTCCCGGAAGATTCATCGGTCCCAATTCAGAAGAAGATTTCTTCAATTTATTTCCTGGACACTAGGCATCCTCGTCATTGAACAATGGTCTAGGAACAACCCTTAACACAAACCAACAATCATTTAAAACCTTATAATTCAATCATAAAACTTAACGGCTTCCTCTTAACAGTCTCATACAAGTTAAATTTTATTTTATTCAAGTTTTAATCAACTTATACTTAATTCAATATCCTACCTCATTCTCCAATACTTTCAGTCTTATTCTTAGACCTTGAAAGGGCAATAAAAGCTCGATATGATCAACACTTAATTTCCAATCCTATAGCTCTTACAACAACAATTATCAAATGAGTCACTAGCATGAGATGACTGACACATTCAATTAGACTTCTCGGAAAGGTACTAGTGGCATGAGGATTTTGGGTAATGGTTCCAATGACAGCCTCAAGTGCAACATTCACCCTTTCGATTCTCAAATTTAAGAACTGGGTGACAACGAATCAGATGACACCTTTCCAGGTGGTAACGTTTTGTCAAACTCCACTCTATAAGGAAAGATCGTCATGACATCGATATCAGTTTTAATCTCGCCAATTCTTCTTAAATATCACAATCAACTAATATCTACATGTCTACTTATATCAACCATTTTGTTGGGATCATAAATATCCACAACTTGGTTTAGATCTAGGATAGCTAGAATTCCTACGAGAATAGCTTCGATTAATTTACTAGGAGATTTAGGGTTCCTTGTGACAATCTACGTCGTATAAATACCTCGTATAAATATCAAAATAATCATCAAACAATCATGTAATAAAATTACATCATATATATATATATATAATCCAAGTTATATATATACTAAAATAACACTTCTCAGTCTGGCCTTGTCGGTAACTCGGGAATTCTTCGGCATCGTTATAGTCAAAAGATTTTTAGACATTTTTAAGAAAAATGTTTATAGTTAAAAGGTTTTATTCAAAACCTTGGTTTTAAAAATCTTTCGTTCTCTATAACGAGAGCTCTTATACCAATCTATAACACCCCCAAATTTATACAATTCAATACAGCGGAAGACTCGTTGGTGTTACGGGATAGCACATTACTCACATCATAGACAACGCTTAAAAATCGCGTCGTTTAATAATAAGGTATTTTCCATTCATGAATATCAAATTTACATAGGTCCCAAGTCATGGTCATTTCATACAATTTTACAAAAGATTTGAATGGAAATTGTTATTTAAGTGCGGGCCATGAATTCTTGTTGTCTTCCCGAGAATTACCTTCAAGTAACTGAGATAAAACATGTTAAAAGAAAAGGTCAGCGATAACGCCGAGTGAATTCATAGAGTTCAATAAATCATCAATATAACATCGGTATAAAATTATTACCGAAAATCATTTTATACAAATCATTTTAATAGGCGATAAAATAGCCAAAGTCATTTTATACAATTCCTTATCAAAATCATAATATAGACTTTCGCCTTCAAAATCATTATACGAGCCAATATCGTAAAAACATCATACAATACGTTTTATAACGTTGTATAAAGTTAAATAAAAACCGTTATGTGAATATGGTTATATAAAACCAAAACACGAACATAATATCAATGCTAAGACCCTGTATTGCTAGTCAGGCAATATATGGTAATTTGATGCATAAAGCAGTATTTTCGTTAATTGGATTATTATAAGCCGCATGACATTGTTACCTTACTACAACAAACAACGGGTAGCTAGCCCGAAACTCAATTTTCCCATCTAAGTTAGCGTGTCGTCACAATAATCACGCTTGTGTAAATCTTCTCATACATAAATTCGCTTACCAATCAATGTGGCACGACGGGGATCAACCGTCAAGGCGCGAACTGGGGTGATTGTCCCCAAATAGTACTATTATATGCATAACCGTCTACCAAATCCTGGTAGTTCACAATTCATGCTAATGGGACTTTTAGTGACATAACCTAACTTTAATAATCCATTTTGTTTCATCCATCGGGTCATTTAATTATTCATCGGGTCATAAAATCATTTGGGTCCAAATCAGTAAACAAACAATCGGGACAACTAGTGTCCTATTTCATAAAAACTAACATGTTATCTCCCTTGCGGGATTATAAAACATTTCATAAAAACATTTAAAAGAGTGCGAGGCTATGAACTCACGTTGATGTGGGAAAGCGGGTTATCGGCAATTCTGATGTACGGTACGTGCTTCAATCACGGAAACCTAGACAAATAATACTTGTCTTAGACTCTTGTCCAATGACTTTATAAAAATAACAATTATGTATACATATGTGATTTTATATATATGATGATCAAGCGGGTTTACATATTCTCTTTTACTCATTTTAGTGTTTATATATTGGTAACTTCTTACTAGTTTACTAGTTTTACCTATTTACGTGTTTTAGGTCCAATAAGCCTATTATAAGTTCATTAACTTTTATTAATCCATTTCATATTTGTATTATCAGTATTTATACTTTACATGTTGGGCCCAAATGGTTTAAGCCCAATAAATAAGTTTATAAGTGTTTTAGCCCATTTTGTTGTATTATTAGTCCAATAATGTTAACTTACCCGTTAATGTCCGTATGTTTTATAGTTCGGGTTTTATCGGTTTTTACTTGTTATATATGTTTATATATCAGTATATGAGTTTATAAAAGTTTACATTAGACGGGTCCAACCGTCTAAGTTTTATTTAACAAAAACGTTAATTTTACGGTAATAGCCGAAAAAGTCGTAAAAATCATGTTTATAGTTTTATAACTTATAAAACTTATCAAACTACCATTTTTATAAAATATCCATTTATTTATCCTTATACATATTTATATAAATGTATTATATAAGTTAGTGGGTTTTAATTCACATTTTATACTATTTTTATTTGAGTGCTTATATAATACTATTATACTTTAATTTCCCAAAATCTGATTTTTACTTTCATGGTCACAAAAACAGCCATATCTAGCGTTTTATAGGGAGATAGAAGCCCAAATTTTTATGGCATAAACTACATGATATGTGCTCCATTTAACGCTTCTATGTCTACTGTTGAATCAACGTTTAAGTATTTTCTAAAAATCGTCCAAAACAGTCTATGCATATTTGTACTCTAATATTGTTTTGATCATATCTCACTCATCCTAATGATTCCATTGCATGGCCAACTCTCACATGTGTACAAGACATATAGCTTATTGTATATTAATTTATCCAAGCCATTTTATCAGTTTATCATAAGATTCTTTACTGTTTTATATAGCCTCCTAATTTAGCCATGATTTTAACATCCTTTTATGTAGCTTTTAATATTTTTAATCAAATCTATCAACACATGATCCCCACATAATATTTTTGATCATCATTAATCATCATATACATATACATAAATGAAGAAAATACAAGATTAGATATTCAAAATAACAAGAGGATAGGAAGAAACAATCTCTATGCCAACCAAATGATGGAGACCTTTAATCTTAGTGAAGAATCAAAGAGATGATTACACCAATTAGGTCATCCTTGTTGAACCTTCATATTCATAGATCCACCCTAGATTTAGCCACGCATGAACCCGTTGATCTAAGCTCCAATATCAGCCCTAGAACTCCAATAAAACTTCTTTCTACAAGTTGGAATCACCTCCAATCATCATCTTGTTGTGTAGTTATCAACATATGTTGATTATATCTTATGTTTGTGGTTAAAATTTGATGAATATGGTGATTTTGTGATGGATTGGACGGACAAGGAGAGGATTTATGGAGGTTGAGAGAGTTTTTATTTTCTTACACCTTGCATGTGTGAGAAAAGTGTGAGAGAAGGAAGCTAAGTAGCTTTGAATCTTATGAGACAAGTGTCTCAACTAAGGCTAATATTGTGACACCAAAGAGTGTTACACTCTTGTGTAATCCACCCCTATTAGGGGTGGGACAAGTGTTAAACTTGTCTCATCCCTAATCATTTACGGGAACTTCTCGATTCTAGTTTCCTCGATTTGCGTGCCCTCGGGTCGATTTACGAAAAATGTTTTTATAAATTATGAATCTACGGCACGAAACGATTCTAATAAAAATTGTCTCATCAAAAACGGAGTTCGAAAACGTAAATACGTAATCCTAAGGTTTCCGGTTTAGTCGTAAAAGACGTTAAATTAAAATCGTAAGTCCTAATCTCTTCTCGTAAAATTTGTGAGTTTATGAACCAACACAAATTTAAAATTCCAAAATAATATTCACGGATAAATTTATTTTCTGAAATATCGGACTGTCACCAGAACGGTGTATGTAAACGTAAGCACGTAACGTTGAATCCTCCGGTTTAGACGTAGTCGATGCTACTTCAAGACGTAAATCCAAATTACTTCCCAAAAATAATTGAGTTCATAATATAACATTAAAATAATATTTGAGAATAAAATATCAACCATAAATTGACGGATTGTCACAATTTGGATAGCAAAGAGAACCAAATACATGAAGATATGATAAATCTGGTACTTTCCCATGGAGAAGCTCATAAGGTGTTTTACCATGGCGTTTACGAATTAGCGACCGGTTTTGGGTGTACACTGCTGTAGATACTGCTTCTGCCCATAAAAATAATGGAGCCTTTGCGTAAATTAACATCGTTCGAGCAGCTTCCATAAGTGTGCGATTTCGCCTTTCAACGACACCGTTTTGTTGTGGAGTGCGTGCAACGGATGTTTCATGAGAAATGCCAACTTCTTCATAATAATCATGCAAGATTTGATTCACAAATTCGGTTCCATTATCTGTACGAATGCGTCAGACAGTAGTGTTGAGACGCACTTGAATCATCTTGAGAAATCCGATGATGAATTTAGGTGCCTCATTTTTTGATTTAAGAAATTTCACCCATGTAAACCGAGAGTAATCATCGACAATGACGAGGATGTACTTTTTGCCACTAAGACTTTCAACACGCATTGGCCCACAAAGATACATATGCAACAGATAAAGTTTCTCTTGGTTGGTGTCTTCCGTCTTGGGTTTGTAAGAGTTCTTAGTGCTTTTCCCCATTGTACACGCGGAACACAAATGATCCTTGTGAAATGATAGTTTAGGAAGACCACGAACAAGGTCGTTTTTCGCCAATTGATTAATAGCGTCAAAGTTAAGATGAGATAACCGTCGATGCCATAACCATGACTTAGTCTTTGATGCTTTGGAGAGAAGACATACGGGAGAAGCGGCCATCATGTCTTGTAGAGACAAAGTGTACAAATTATTTCCTCGAGTACCTTTCAATAAATCCACCCCTTCCAAATTACGAATGAAGCAGGTATGCTCTCGAAAAGCAACTTCTAGGTTTGCATCACAAAATTGTCTCACAGAAAATAAGTTGTGACCGAGACCTTCCACATAATACACTCTTGAAATTATAAAATTCCCAATATGATATTCACCATAACCCATTATCTTTGCAATATGATCATTTCCAAATCGAACCGTACCAAGAAACTTGCTGACGAAATTTCTGAGCTGAGAGCGATCTCCGGTCATATGCTTGGAGCAACCAGAGTCCAAATACCAGAGAACAATTTGGACCACCTGTTTTCAATAACAACAGTAGACAATGCATTGGAAACTATTGGTTCCGGAGTGTTAGCAGATACAGATATAGAATTATCAGAATTGCTAACATTTTTGAGACCCTTAGATTTCCTGCGTTTTCTAATGTGAGTTTTAGCACTAACGGGTTTTACTGTTCCAACTTTCTTAGGTTTTGGATTATTCGTGGGCACTACTGTAAAACCTGCATGCTTTTACCATGAATAGTACCCTTAAGATCGTCGGTGCTAGATTTAAACTTTCCTAATATAGCATGAATACGATTACGTGTTAGGATTTTACGTATTACGTACGTGTTAAAACACGATAAGTATTTACTACGCACGATCACGTGATAATTATTTGACGATAATTAATCATGAGCATGCGATCATGAAATCATGAACGTAATTAAAACACGAACTATTATTAATTACGTATATATTTATTACGAGCGTAATTAAATATATTAGATCACGATATTTACGTAACGAGAACACTTAAAACGCGAACACAAATAATCACGAACGTGTAACTTAACATCGAGACACGGAAAAAGGTACGGGTACCCTAAGTGGGGCCCCCCTACCCGCGACTACAAGGACAAATGGGCCAAGCCCATTTGTCAAATTTTACTAAAAGGGAAAAAGGGATTTTTCACTACTCATTTACAATTATAGAAGATTTTTAGCAAAAACCTAAAAACCCTCCTTCCTTGTTCTTTTTGTGCCGCCACCTTACAAACACCACAAGGAGGTGGTTTGTGATCTTGGATCTTGGAATTTTAGTTGGTGATCGTATTTGTTCTTCATCCTTTTGATCCACGAATTCGGTAAATCCTTTTTAAACTTTTTCTTTTGATTTGATCTTTTAATAAATCAAGAACATGTTATGTTTTTTACAAAAACCTAATAAATAAACATGGATCTAACATGATTTGGGGTTTAATAAAATCAAAAGTATGTTTTTAAGGGGTGTTTGTTTTTTGCCGCAGGCTGCACCGAACCCGAAGGGGTTTCGGTTTGGCCAACCGACCACCACCAAGACCATATGGTCTTGGTTGGTTGGTGTGGGTCCCACGGCAGCCTCAAGACACGGGTACCCCAATTTGGTTCGGGGTACGGTGTCAATTTCATGTCCGGTTCATGCTTTTGATTCTAGATCCGGTTCATGGTGTATGTTTAGTTTTTATATTTTATGATCTTATGTTAAATATTAAATTAATAAAATGACATGATTAATTTAATAACATGATTTAGGTTATTTTAATTATTAATAAACATGAAATTAATTAACCTAAGTATTTTATATTTTAGACTTATAATTAATTAATTATTTAAAAACCATGATTATACTTAATTAATTAACTTGACTTAGGTTATATTATTAATATATAATAATACATGTTTTAACCTAAGTATTTAACTTTATTTAATTAAAAACATGTTATACTTTAATTAAATATTTTAACCTATAGTTTAATTTAATTATATGAAATAATTATTAAACTATACATTATATCATATGACTTAGAAAATAATCATGAAAACACTTAGGCTTATATACTTAGCTTATTTAACCAGCTTATTTCTAATTATGGAAACTTTCTATTTTTAGAAACTTAATTAAATAAGGTAGCTAATCTATTTATGGAAACCTTCTATTTTTAGAAACTTATTTATTTCAGGCAGCTAATCTATTTATGGAAACTTATTTAATTAAGGCAGCTGATCTATTTATGGAAACTTTCTATTTTTGGAAACTTATCTATTTTAAGCAGTAATTCTATTTTTGGAAACTTTCTATTTTTGGAAACTTTCTATTTTTGGAAACTTTCTATTTTTGGTAACTTTCTATTTTTGGAAACTTTCTATTTTAGGAAACTTGCTATTTTTGGAAAGTTACTTATTATTACACAGTAGGTATAATAACACATGAAATACCAGAAATACTTAATCAGATTAAACAGAATATAAGATAAACACGGTTTAAGGCTTTAAAACAGTAAAACATGGTAAGAACACATAAAATAAGCTAAGACATGACATAAAACCAGCTACGTATTTAGTAAGCAGATACTTATTCATGTATGTATTTATGTAGCACTAGTGATTCGGAAGTAGGATTCCTCTCAGTTCATCTTCTTCGTTCACTGGACATAAGGTACGGATTCTCGTCCTTTCAGTATGGACATTCTTTCCTTATTAGGATTCCCCGTATGCAGCCAACTGTTTTCTCGTAGTATAAGTTACGTGTTTGATTGCTTATGTTTAATTAAGATTACCTATAGCCATATACATGCATGACCAGTTTCACCTAGTTATGGATGTACCATAACCATAACGTTAGAGGCACTGATGTTATGACTTCACCATGGCGGAGTGATTGCTCGTGGCGTCCCTTCAGCTTTTGGCCATTTATATTATATTTATCATGTGGGGCGTATGGGTGCATCCTAGTTACATGTTTTAGTCAGGATTTCATGGTGAATGTGGTGTGTGCCTTGCATCCTTCACAAGGAGCTGATCCCTCCTACCCAAAAACCAGTATATTAAATTAGAGGCAGCCCCTCTAATTTGCATGATGAGGTCACCTCTCCAAGTATTCATGCACGGTGGATTTTCATGACCTATATTGGCTAATGGTAAAATATGACAAACAGTTTTTATAAGATAAACATAAGACTTTCTAACTATAAACCAGTTTAATCAAGACTTAACTAGGTTACTCGGGACTTAGTTTTCTTCCGCTGTTATATGATATATGCTTATCCTATTCATGCTTTATTGTACATCCGTGCACTGAGCGTATTTGCTCAGCCGTTTTCCTTTTCTATGTTCCCAACACGACAGGTACTCAGGGACGCTCGTAGACACTAAGAGTACGTGCATATGGACTGGAAGCTGTTTAGCCTTCTTTACCTTATGCATTTCCTTTCTTATGATATATTTGCTATAGACATTGTTTAGTCCTTTCCTTACTATACTTATGTTTGTGTGTGATGAGCTTTACTTTTGGACTACCGATGTTTGATTCCGGTATTTTCCTTTTTATGGTCAAGTAATGTTTATACATTTTTCTTTGTATGCTTTGATGACACGCCATAATTGCATGTGACATTTCCATTATCAAAATTGGGTGTTACAATTATGGCATCAGAGCCAAGGCTTCGACCTGTAGGCTCTCAAATATGACCTGTGATTAGTGGGTAGTCACTACAGTCTTCCTAGAACTGACAGTTGTTTTCATGCATTCATCATTTTTAAGCATACATATGCATGTCATTGTCGCAGATTTTGACTAAGTAATGGTTGGTACCGGATTGGCCCTATTTAGTCGCATGTGTTTTATCGAAACTTTTAGATTTGGGACCGACCTGTAGGCGTCCCCTCGCTATGTCTTTTGTTTTGGGTGAACTGACCAGAGGCGTTCACTCTCGAGCATACAAAGGTTTTCATAAAACTGCATCATGCATTCATACACAAAATTTTCTTGAATAAAAATTTTCTCGTGAAATTTTGGTATAATTTTTTTTCATGTATGTATATATATTTTATTTTTGATCTGTTTAATCATATGTTTTATGTTATACTGTCAGATGGTTCTCACACGCGAACAAGAGCAGCTCAATGCTGCAATTCAGGCTGCCATGCAAGCTTTGCTTCCTCAACTGAGGAATGACATCAGGGCTGAAGTTCAAGCTGCCAACAATCAGCAGCATAATCAGGCACCTCCTCCTCCTCCTCCAGTGACATTAGCAGTATGGCTGGAGAGATTCAACAAGCTCCGCCCTCGAGCTTTTGAGAAGACAGATAGCCCCAGCGATGCTGAAAGCTGGTTGGCTCACATCGAGAAGATTTTCAATGCTATGGGCTGTGACCCCGCATACAAGGCGAGGTTGGCATGCTATCGGTTCAAAGGCGGTGTACTCAACTGGTGGTTAGCATTGATGCAGTCTGAAGGTGGTGATGAGTGGGTTGCTGGTTTGACTTGGGCTCAGTTCAAGGACATGGTGATGGAGCACTTCTTTCCTAAGGCTGAGCAGGACAAGCTCAAGAGAGAGTACCATGGGATCCGACAGAGAGCTGGGGAGAATAGCAACGAGTTTATGCAGCGCTTTCTTCGCTTAGCTGGTTTCCTTGGTGCGGAAGCAGGTACTCCTGAAGAGCAGGCACATCACTTTAGATGGGCTCTTTGCACATCGGTCGCAAACAATCTGGTGTGTGCTACGTTCAACACTGTAGCACAAGTGGCCGATGCAGCACGAAAACTGGAGATGCTGCAGGAGAGAGATGAGTTCTGGGAAGCTGAAAGACCCGACAAGAGGTAAACCTTCGTATTCAAGCGGTGACCAATCCGTATACTTTCCATATGTCAATTATTCATCTCTTTAAATGTATCTTCCAGGCAGAAAACTGGGGACCGGTCTCAGCCGGCTACTCAGTAGCAGCCTCATCAGCCCAAGGGAAACGGTCAGACGAACGACCGTTCTGCTACGGATAGGCGTGGCGGTAATGATAATTACCGTAACAACGCTGGGCACTCCAACAGCAGCAGGTCCTAATACTTACGCATTTCCTTATGTTTTCATGTTATAACTCATATTCTGACACTTTAGCAAAACTTCTACCAGGAACCATGGAAACGGTAGGGTCCAGAACCAGAGAGGTTCGCAGCCTAGCCGTCCAGCTATCACTGGTATTCAATCTTACGATTATCCGCTTTGTTCTTTGTACCCAATTACCATGTCTTATGTAAAATGTTTCATCAGGTTCTCAGCCAGCCAGAGCACCTGCTGGAGGTTACACTCATCCTCTTTGCTCTACTTGCCACCGTAGGCACCCAGGACCATGTCGTCGTAATACTGATGCGTGCTTCAAGTGTGGTCTCCCTGGCCATATTATGAAGGATTGCCGTAAGGGCGAGATGGAGGGTACATCGGGACATGCTGATACCAAGCCGCCTCCTACTGCCGGGCGTGTCTACACGACATCTCGAGACCAGGCCAACAAGTCTACAGGTACCATCACTGGAATCTTGTATATGTATGGTCAAGCTGCATGTGTTCTTTTCGATACGGGTGCTACTCACTCGGTTATTTCTACTGCTTATGCTAAGAACATTAGGATGCCCCCCTTGCCACTAGAAAATAGGCTTACTATTTCCACGCCTTTGAGGGACTCTGTATTAATCACCCATGTATACAAGAGTCTTCCCCTAGAATTTGACGATAAGGTTCGACCTATCGACGCACTTCTGCTGGACATGAATGACTTCGACATGATTTTGGGCATGGATTGGCTATCCAAGCATCATGCTACCATAGACTGCCATTCATATCGATTTATCTTCGGTGATGTTAATGCACCAGAGTACATTCATAATGGGTTCATACCCGGACGGTCTGTACAAGTCATATCCACCCTGCAAGCGCGTGCACTACTGTCACATGGCTGCGAGGGTTATCTAGCTACGGTTCACGACATGGATGTTGAATCACCATCAATTCAGGATCAACCTATAGTGTAGGAATTCCAAGATGTTTTTCCAGCAGAACTTCCGGGCATACCACCTGCACGAGAAGTGGAATTCAATATCGAGCTGGTTCCAGGAGCTGAACCAATCTCCAAGGCTCCTTATCGCATGGCTCCCATAGAGCTGAAGGAGCTGAAGGATCAACTGCAAGAACTTCTTGAACGAGGTTTCATTCGATCGAGCGCATCTCCATGGGGCGCATCGGTCTTGTTTGTTAAGAAGAAGGACGGCAGTATGCGTCTTTGTATAGACTATCGCGAGCTCAACAAGATTACCATTCGGAATAGATATCCACTGCCACGCATTGACGATCTGTTTGACCAACTCCAAGGGGCCAAACACGTCTCCAAGATTGATCTTAGGTCAGGCTACCATCAGCTACGGGTCAAGGAGCAGGACATCGCTAAGACTGCCTTTCGTACCCGTTATGGCCACTACGAGTTTGTAGTTATGCCATTTGGCCTGACAAATGCTCTAGCAGTGTTCATGGATTTAATGAACAGAATCTTCCATGAATTTTTGGACAAGTTCGTCATTTTCTTCCTCGATGACATACTGATTTTCTCAAAGTCCAAGGAGGAACACGAAGACCATCTTCGTACAGTACTACAGATTCTTCGCCAGAAGTAGTTGTATGCTAAATTCTCCAAGTGTGAGTTCTGGTTAGACAAGGTGGCATTCTTGGGTCACATTGTATCAGCAGAAGGAATCACTATGGATCCAGCGAAGGTTGAAGCCATTACTAAGTGGCCAAGGCCGACATCAGCGACGGAAGTCCGCAGTTTCTTAGGCTTAGCTGGCTATTACCGTAGGTTCGTGGAGAACTTTTCCCGCCTAGTACTACCATTGACCAAACTGATGCGGAAAGGGGAGAAATTCGTCTGGACTGAAGATCGAGAGAAGAGCTTTGAAGACCTGAAGCAGAAGCTAGTATCTGCACCTATTCTTACTCTACCATCTGGTACGGGTGGATTTCAAATCTACAGCGATGCATCGGGGAAGGGACGTGGCTGTGTTCTCATGCAACATGGGAAAGTGATCGCGTACGCTTCACGGCAGCTTAAGCCATATGAAGAAAATTACCCCACGCACGACCTAGAACTTGCTGCAGTCGTGTTTGCATTAAAGATATGAAGACACTACTTATATGGAGAATCATGTGACATTTTCACGGACCACAAGAGCTTGAAGTATATCTTCACTCAGCGTGAATTGAACATGAGGCAGAGGAGATGGTTGGAGCTGTTAAAGGATTATGACATTAATCTGCAGTATCATCCCGGAAAGGAAAATGTAGTAGCATATGCTCTTAGCAGGAAGTCCGGAATGATCAACGACATTAAAATCGAAGAGGAAATCATCAGAGACTTAGAGCGACTAGACATCGAAATCATGGTACGTGGATAGCACGGTTACTGGGCTAATCTTAGAGTAGAAATCGAGTTGCTATCTAAGATCAAGGAAGCTCATAAGGATGACGGAGAAATCTGGGCGATAATATAGAATTTGGAGAAGCAGACAGAATTCAGAGTAGATGCAGATGGTATCGTATGGCAGGGCACGAGACTTTGTGTTCCTGATGACCAAGAACTCCGGGAAGCTTTGTTAGCTGAAGCTCATAGCTCCCCATTCTCTATACATCCTGGTTCGACTAAGATGTACCATGACATCAAGCCGTATTTTTGGTGGAGTGGTATGAAACAGGATGTGGCCACTTACGTCTCCAAATGTCTTACCTGCCAGCAGGTTAAGATCGAGCATCAGCGATCTGGCAGTCTCCTTCAACCGTTAGATATCCCAGAGTGGAACTGGGACAAAATCACCATGGATTTTGTTACTTGTCTTCCGCCTACCAAGAGGAAGCACAATGCAATTTGGGTTACCGTTGATCGACTTACCAAATCAGCTCATTTCTTACCGATCCGCAAGGAAGATTCGGTAAGTAAACTCGCAGATACATATAGAAGAGAGATCATGAGACTCCACTGTGCACCATCCAGCATCGTCTTAGACAGAGATCCTCAATTCACTTCGCGCTTTTGGAAAAGTCTGCAGAAAGCTTGGGGTACACAACTTAAGCTTAGCACGGCTTTTCATCCTCAAACGGATGGACAGTCGGAGCGAACCATTCAGACATTGGAAGATATGTTGAGGTCTTGTGCGTTGGAATGGACGGGTGAATGGGACGATTACATCTGTTTGGTGGAATTTGCATACAACAACAGTTGGCACGCAAGTATCAAATGTGCTCCATTTGAGATGTTGTATGGCATAAAGTGTCGCGCCCCAATCTGCTGGGATCAGGTTGGTGAGCGAACACTTGAAGGACCGGAAATCATAGAGATGACCAATGAGAAGATCGCAGTAGCTAAGCAGAAAATTCAGGAGGCACGGTCACGTCAGAAGAGTTACGCCGATAAGTATCGTAGGGACATACACTTTAACGTAGGAGATCACGTCTTCCTTAAGGTTTCGCCGGCACGTGGTGTTAGACGCTTCGGGATTACAGGGAATCTCAGTCCTCGTTTCATCGGACCGTTTGATATCATTGAACGAGTCGGTGAAGTATCTTACCGATTGGCCTTACCTCCGCAGCTTTCGCATGTTCACAATGTGTTTCATGTGTCCTTACTCAGAGGGTACCAGTATCATCCCCTTCACATGGTTCAGTATCCACTGGAACAGATACGTGAAGATCTCGCTTTTATAGAAGAACCCGAACGAGTTCTTGACAGACAAGAATGAGTCATGAGAAAGAAGACGGTTCCATTCATCAAAATTCTTTGGAGGGATCATACCGAGCGGGAAGCCACTTGGGAAACAGAGGAGTCTATCCGGGCTTCTTACCCTCATTTCATATTTTGAATTCGGGTATGTTCTTCTTTTCCAGTTTACTTTATCTATAATTCGGGGACGAATTATTCTTTTTAGGGGGGAAGAGTTGTAAAACCCGCATGCTTTTACCATGAATAGTACCCTTAAGATCGTACGTACTAGATTTAAACTTTCCTAATATAGCATGATTACGATTACGTGTTAGGATTTTACGTATTACGTACGTGTTAGAACACGATAAGTATTTACTACGCACGATCACGTAATAATTATTTGACGATAATTAATCATGAACATGCGATCATGAAATCATGAACGTAATTAAAAAACGAACTATTATTAATTACGTATATATATTTATTACGAGCGTAATTAAATATATTAGATCACGATATTTACGTAACGAGAACACTTAAAACGCGAACACAAATAATTACGAACGTGTAACTTAACATCGAGACACGGAAAAAGGTAGGGGTACCCCAAGTGGGGCCCCCATACCCGCGGCTACAAGGACAAATGGGCCAAGCCCATTTGTCAAATTTTACTAAAAGGGAAAAAGGGATTTTTCACTACTCATTTACAATTACAGAAGATTTTTAGCAAAAACCTAAAAATCCTCCTTCCTTGTTCTTTTTGTGCCGCCACCCTACAAACACCACAAGGAGGTGGTTTGTGATCTTGGATCTTGGAAGTTTAGTTGGTGATCGTATTTGTTCTTCATACTTTTGATCCACGAATTCGGTAAATCCTTTTTAAACTTTTTCTTTTGATTTGATCTTTTAATAAATCAAGAACATGTTATGTTTTTTACAAAAACCTAATAAATAAACATGGATCTAACATGATTTGGGGTTTAATAAAATCAAAAGTATGTTTTTAAGTGGTGTTTGTTTTTGGCCGCAGGCTGCACCGAACCGGAAGGGGTTTCGGTTTGGCCAACCGACCACCACCAAGACCATATGGTCTTGGTTGGTTGGTGTGGGTCCCACGGCAGCCTCAAGACACGGGGTACCCCGATTTGGTTCGGGGTATGGTGTCGATTTCATGTCCGCTTCATGCTTTTGATTCTAGATCCGGTTCATGGTGTATGTTTAGTTTTTATGTTTTATGATCTTATGTTGAAAATTAAATTAATAAAATGACATGATTAATTTAATAACATGACTTAGGTTATTTTAATTATTAATAAACATGAAATTAATTAACCTAAGTATTTTATATTTTAGACTTATAATTAATTAATTATATAAAAACCATGATTATAATTAATTAATTAATTTGACTTAGGTTATATTATTAATATATAATAATACATGTTTTAACCTAAGTATTTAACTTTATTTAATTAAAAATATGTTATACTTTAATTAAATATTTTAACCTATAGTTTAATTTAATTACATGAAATAATTATTAAACTATACATTATATCATATGACTTAGAAAATAATCATGAAAACACTTAGGCTTATATACTTAGCTTATTTAACCAGCTTATTTCTAATTATGGAAACTTTCTATTTTTAGAAACTTAATTAAATAAGGCAGCTAATCTATTTATAGGAACCTTCTATTTTTAGAAACTTATTTATTTCAGGCAGCTAATCTATTTATGGAAACTTATTTAATTAAGGCAGCTGATCTATTTATGGAAACTTTCTATTTTTGGAAACTTATCTATTTTAAGCAGTAGTTCTATTTTTGAAAACTTTCTATTTTTGGAAACTTTCTATTTTTGGAAACTTTCTATTTTTGGTAACTTTCTATTTTTGGAAACTTTCTATTTTTGGAAACTTTCTATTTTTGGAAACTTTCTATTTTTGGAAACTTTCTATTTTAGGAAACCTGCTATTTTTGGAAAGTTACTTATTATTACACAGTAGGTATAATAACACATGAAATACCAGAAATACTTAATCAGATTAAACAGAATATAAGATAAACACGGTTTAAGGCTTTAAAACAGTAAAACATGGGAAGAACACATAAAATAAGCTAAGACATGACATAAAACCAGCTACGTATTTAGTAAGCAGATACTTATTCATGTATGTATTTATGTAGCACTGGTGATTCGGAAGTAGGATTCCTCTCAGTTAATCTTCTTCGTTCACTGGACATAGGGTACGGATTCCCGTCCTTTCAGTATGGACATTCTTTCCTTATTAGGATTCCCCGTATGCAGCCAACTGTTTTCCCGTAGTATAAGTTACGTGTTTGATTGCTTATGTTTAATTAAGATTACCTATAGCCATATACATGCATGACCAGTTTCACCTAGTTATGGAGGTACCATAACCATAACGTTAGAGGCACTGATGTTATGACTTCACCACGGCGGAGTGATTGCTCGTGGCGTCCCTTCAGCTTTTGGCCATTTATATTATATTTATCATGTGGGGCGTATGGGTGCATCCTAGTTACATGTTTTAGTCAGGATTTCATGGTGAATGTGGTGTGTGCCTTGCATCCTTCACAAGGAGCTGATCCCTCCTACCCAAAAACTAGTATATTAAATTAGAGGCAGCCCCTCTAATTTGCATGATGAGGTCACCCCTACAAGTATTCATGCACGGTGGATTTTCATGACCTATATTGGCTAATGGTAAAATATGACAAACAGTTTTTATAAGATAAACATAAGACTTTCAAACTATAAACCAGTTTTATCAAGACTTAACCAGGTTACTCGGGACTTAGTTTTCTTCCGCTGTTATATGATATATGCTTATCCTATTCATGCTTTATTGTACATCCGTGCACTGAGCGTATTTGCTCAGCCGTTTTCCTTTTCTATGTTCCCAAAACGGCAGGTACTCAGGGACGCTCGTAGACACTAAGAGTACGTGCATATGGACTGGAAGTTGTCTAGCCTTCTTTACCTTATGCATTTCCTTTCTTATGATATATTTGCTATGGATATTGTTTAGTCCTTTCCTTACTATACTTATGTTTGTGTGTGATGAGCTTTACTTTTGTACTACCGATGTTTGATTCCGGTATTTTCCTTTTTTGGGTCAAGTAATGTTTATACATTTTTCCTTGTATGCTTTGATGACACGCCATAATTGCATGTGACATTTCCATTATCAAAATGGGGTGTTACAACTACAGTGGGAGTAGACCTATTTAAAGGGCACTTGGTTCCTACGGTAGTGTCGGTGTTCCTAGTTAAAGGACACGCTTGTGTTTTGGTAGCCTTGTTACTCCTAGTTAAAGGGCACGCTTTTTCGCTTTAGTGGGAGTGATCCTAGTCAAAGGGCACATATTTCCTACTATAGTGAAAGTTCTACCAGTGGGGCGCCACATCCAACCAACTTGGGTTAACACTTTCCCAGTCGGTTTCCATTCTAATCCATTTTTTCGGGCATACATCTCATTCACATGGTCAATAAGGAAAGAATCATGACGACTAGAAAACATACATTCATTGCAATTCCAACATTTCTAATTAGAATTCACAGTAGGCTTAGAACGCTGCACAACCGCAGAGCCTTTAGGTTTAGCTACATGATTCTTTTTATTCAAAACAGAAATAACATTCCTAGGATGGGCTTCTACTTTCTTCTTCACTTGACTACTAGATGGGGGCAAGATCCTATCATTCTTCTTGTTTCTTTTAAGCTTAGATCTTTGAGCCTTAGTAGTGGTGCTTACTCCTGTAGAAGGCAACACGGGAATATTAGAAGCTGGTTTTGATTCCGCCTTATCTTTAGTGACCAAAGTTTGAGATGGTTTAGTCCTAGGGCCCTTATTAAATGGTGTGACGGCTATAATGTTCCTTTTGATTGCACTAGAGGATGATGCTGAGACAGTGGCTGCGTTATCCATAACATTCTTACCTTTTAGAGTACGAAGTGTTTCCTTTAACTCAGCCAAGACAAGATTCTTATCACAAATTTGTTCCCTCAAATCAGATATTTCCATCGACTTTTGATTCAATTGTTCAATCAATGATTGATTCTGTGCAGTGGTATCAACACATGCAGGCTTTACTGAATCGAAGAGTCGTGTATTTTTCTGTTTTAAGTTATCAACTTTGGACAAAATCTTGGAAACTCGATTATCTAGATCATATTTAAAATTCTCAGTGGCCTCAAGTACGTTCACACAGTTAAGCTCCTTAGATTTCTCTATTTCTATCGGCAAAGATGTAGCAACTTTGTCACTTGGCTGACGCTGTTTTGATTGTAAATTCAATTGAAAATTCTTTTCAAAGTTTGCATCATCGATATTAACACCTTCGAATGACGTTTCAAAGATTTCTTGAATAAATTGTTTCTTGCATTCAAGCGAAATACAATGTGTTTGAATCTCATCAAAACGTTTTGAAAGTGAAGAATATGAATCTTGAAGCTTTAAAAATTCAGCGTCGGATTCGTGACAAGTACTATTTTACCACAGTATCCACAGATTCAACATTATGTACAATAGAATCATCATCAACACTTTTATTCACACAGACGGAAACTATATCATGAGACATCACTTGCTTCAGAAGTTGATTATTTTGGCGTGAAACCCGTTCTATTGCAAGTAAACTGTTTTCATAAGCATCTTCCATTTCATTGAAAACACGTCTAACTTCTTCTATTTCCAAAAGCAAATCTTGATCAAGATTACTAAGACAAGCTTTAACATTTTTTACAAACGGAACAATTTCGTCTCGAAACGCAGCTCTAGTGTGCTCAAAGTTCCATTCACCTTCCGTTATGGCCGAGGCCGTCGTACGTTCCAAAATGACCTTTTCAAAATCGGCTAAGTGTTGGTGGACCGCATTTAAGTTAACGGACGCCTTGCTTACCGGTGGAATTAACTTTGTTAAATCCGTTTTGACAAGTGTAGGAGACGTACTAGGAAGGTTTTCATTTGACAAACTTTGGGGCACAAGAACTGTTAATTCTGCTAATTCCTTTTGTAAGCGAATGCGTGTCTTTTTCGAAAATTGATCTTTGTTATGTTGATCATAATCAATTGTATGGAATTTTGAAAGCATTTTAGAATGAGTTTCATCCGCAAGTGATTGTGTCTCCTCAGTACTACGAACAAAAGGTGCTTCTTTCGATTTCTTAATTATGGTCATATCATAAAGACCGGGAATATGTTCCTGAGCTTGTTTTGCATAACCGGGATTAGGTGGTAAATCTTGAAGACGCTTAAGTTCGAGTTCTTTAAATGATTTAGTTAAAAGATGAACCTTTTCTGTGGAAGCGTATTGTTTTAAAAGCTGTTGTTCTTTAAATTTAAGAAGTTTGGTAGCATTAATTTCCGATTCAACCTTTTTAGACTCGAGAGTTTCGAAATCCATTTTAAGTTTCTGAAAATCATTGACAACCGACTCTTTTGCTTTTAATTCATTGGAAAGATTAGCTTTTAATGATTCTATTTCTTTCAAGTGTTCAATCTTTTCAAAACGAAATTGGTCAAATTCAGAACATGTTATTTTCTCTTCTTGAGGGACCATTTCAAAAGTTTTGACCTTTTCTTTATGCAACACAAGCTCAGCAGTTAGGGTGGAATTCGTATCTACGGATTGTCTGAGTGCCATATGCATTTGATCAATAATATGTTTAGGCACCATGACCAAATCATGTTGAGCATAAGATTCCATACCCGTCGTAGCATTTGGTTGAGGTTCACTCAAATGTGTAGGTTTGGGTACCACATAATTTGAATTACTAGTTCCCGAATGCTGTTTGAGGTTGTCATTTTCATGCCCAACTTGATGTTGGTTATCATCAATATTATTAGATGTGGTTGGTACCTCACTGATGACATCAGAACCGTAGTGAGAGAGATTAGCAACGAGAGCAGCTTGGGCAGAGTGAATGTCATCACAATCCGAATCATATGTGTCAAGATCATCTGCTTGATAAGCTGCATTAGAAGTGGAAACGACTGCAATGCCTTCAGTATCTGCTGCCCCTGGGTCTGCAAGAAATGCCAACTCCTCTGAATCCAAAATCTTCCCCTTAGACTAAGCATCAACCAAATACATCTTCTCACGAAGCCATGCATCATCCCTCCTCCTTTTCGGCTGAGTGCATTCCCTAGCCATATGACCTTGTCCTCGACAGTTGTAGCAAGTCACAACCTTCTTACGACCAATAAGACTCCCATTTCCACTAGCTTGAGAATTCACAGCTTAATTGTTCCTAGTCCTTGTAGGAGGTCCATATGAATTTTGCCTTCCCTGAATAGGTTGCACCATCACTTGACCATCTTGAACAGTGTCTTATTGTCGAGGATTTGATGAGGTGCGGAGCTGATTTTTTGTTGGTGGAAATCCTCTAGTTGCAACAAGTTTTGACAAGTAGGCTGTGAGATGGTTTAGAACATCATCTGGCGTATCATTTGGAGTAAAGACCGGTGCTTGGATTGGTGGAAGTTCATTAGAGTAGAAAGCTTGTGCTGGTTGTGCTTCTATTGGAAAAATCCTTGCTGAGGAGTATAGCCCATTGGAGAAGTGTTGGCTTGTGATGGTGATGTTTGATATGGTGGTTGCTGTGGAAAAGATTGTTGATGAACACTTTGTTGAAATGCTTGATGTGGCATCATTGGTGGTTGATAAGATGGTTGATGTGGTTGTTGATAGATGTGTGGTGGTGGCTGCTGCAAGTATGATGGTTGTTGATAAGTATAAGCCATGTTTTGTTGAGAAGCATACATTGCAAGTGGATCATGAACTTGAGGTGTAGCTAACCGAGCCTCGATCACATGGCATTCGTGTTGTTGAAGAAAAGCTTGAAGTTGATCCACATTGGTGTTATGCAAGTCCTTAGCCAATTTAACATCCGTCACGTATTTTTTCCATTCTGGAGAAAGAGTGTTCAAGTACTTGGTGTTCAATTGAAAGGTAGGGATTGCCATGCCATGGATATTAAGCTCATTCAACAATAGGGTAAATCTCAGATAGTAATCATTGAGAGTCTCCCCTGGAACATAGGCAAACTTATCAAAAGTATCATAAAGCTTACACTCTCGTTCTTGTTTAGTTAACGAGGTGCCTTGCATTAGAACCCGAATTCTATCCCATAACTCTTTGGCAACTTTATGTTTGCTGACGAGTTTGTAGACATCTGGAGGAAGGGCTTGGAGAATGATGTTTGTAGCATACTTATCACATTTTTCTTGAATCTTCATATCTCCAGTCAACTCACCCGTTGTCTGAGGACGAGTAGTCGTACCTTCCGTCACTGTACCATAATCTAATGGTCCATTGAGCACCGATGCCCAAATGAGATGTCCATTCTCTTTGTTCAACATGTAAAGTTCCATCCGGGAAGTCCAATCCTCGTACATAGACTTCTCCAACATTGGTGGACGATTATCCGTACCCGAGAGGATGGACTTATTCGTAAGAGATGTGTACTCCATTTCAATAAGTTAAGATTTACAAAGTTGATCGAACAATGAAATAAGGTTAAGTGTTTTTGTGTTGAAGTCGAGAAACAATGTTAAAATCCCCTAAAATATGTTCTCGATAAACAAAAAATTCCAAGTCAAAATTACTTTTTAAGGAATAATTTTTGGATTGTCGGAATGTCTAGATCGGAATGCCAGATCGGAATGTCACTATCGGAAAGTTCAGATCGGAATGTCACACTATCTGAATGTCCAGATCGGAATGTCACTATCGGAATGTCTAGATCGTAATATAACCCTGTCGAAATGTTGTTGGTATCGAAATGCCTAGATCGTAAAGTTCTATCGGAATGTTCAGATCGCAAAGTACTGTCGAAATGCTCAGATCGCAAAGTGCTGTCGAAATGATTCAGATCGGAATATAGCTGACAAAATTTAGGTAGAGTAACAACTTAAAACTTCCTTATAACCGTCGGAATCCCAGATCGCAAAGATCGATCGGAATGTCCAGATCGGAATAAGAATCGAAATCCAAGTATCGCAAAGTAGAACCAGTCACTTTCCGATGGTGATGGTTATTGCGATGGAAACCCCTTTTCACGTGTACTTTCCGATGATGATGGTTGCTTGAAATTCGGAATGAAGAGAAACAAGAACTTTTTGAACTTTTGATCCAAGAAAGATTGTGTTTTAACCAAAACCAAGATACCAAAAAACACTATAACACGATTAACTACGTTATACTACTAGAAATCACGATCAAACACAAAAAAAATTGATGATTCGGCAAGAAACACTCAACAACCTACGAAATGTTTATAAAAACATACGCAACACTAAAACAAACCTATATTTCATCCCAAGTGCTCTGACGCCATTTGTAGAAATGTAAATCTTGCTTATGTTTTTAGAGACAGAAAGAGATAGAGAGATGGTGGATTACACACACTTATAGAGAGAGAGAAAACCAATGTTTACTATGTGAAAAAGTGAATAACCACACACCCTCTCCATCTAAGGAGAGGGTTTATATACCCAAGCCCAAGTGATGGGCTTGGGTTTACATTAGGCCGCCGACCCATACAATTCATGGGCTCGGTTTTGGGCTTTGTTTAATAAATGTAAATAACTAAACTACGAGCTATTACATGGACTATTGGTGGAGTGACCGATCCTTCTTAATACGTAAAACGTATTTCCAACACAAACAAGTAATGAGTCAAAATTCATTTTGGTGAATAATGAAACATGCTAGGCTTAATTGGGAAAAGCTGTTTTTAGCAAAAGTTTCAGCCATGTTTACAAAGATTTAGAGAGAACATTTTAAAGCAAAGATGTTGTCGAAGTAAGAGCATGCGGTTCTGATAAGTGTGTAAACACTTACCCTTTTACCACTAAAAACAAGGAAAAACCAAACCAAAACGTGACTTTATAAACGTAAAGGTCAGAATTACGCGTGGTACAAAAAGACAAAAACAAAGAAAACACGGGATTTCATGGACATTTTACGAAGAAAAAGTCAACAAGAAGTCAAAAGGACCAAAAGTGTGAAAGAATAAGGGCTTGGAATGATAATTGAAGAAGTTATATGTCAAAGATGAAAGTTGCCAAACTGCAAGGGTTTATTCTGCCAAAGAGAGAAAGTTGCTAGCTTAGTGGCCACATGGACCAATAAGAATCCACCAAACAACCTCACACGGATCACAATCCTCATTCCACCACTAGAGCCAATCACGTTCCACCTTTTGCATCACTTGGATTGCCCAGATGGCAAGGCGCTTTTACAGAATAAAGAACCAACCATAACGTGACACGTGTCACTTTCTCATTCACCATCATACTGCCATCACTACAGGCCAATTCAGAAGATGATCAAAACATGAAAAATGATCACAAGGATGAGACGAACACATTGGTGCTAATGAATTGTGATGCCTTTCCTTCAATTAAAAACACCCAAATTGACTTCTATCCTATAAACCCTAAGCTTACCTGGCAGAGTTTTATTGGACGATTGTTGACAGTGACTGACATTCTTGCCAGTCTAGAGAAACCAAATAACCGTTTCTACCTACCACACACACCTGAGTAACCCTATAAATAGAGGACATTCATCATTTTTCTTCTCATAGTTCATTTTTTCATATATTTTCTAGAATTTTCCTCTCTTCTAATCAGTTAGCTTAATCTATAAGCTAGCTTCAGTTTTGTACTTTCCTTCACAAATTTGTACTATCATTTCAATCAAATCAATAAGCTTCCATTAAATCACTGTTCATTCATCTTCCTCGTTGAATTACTGTATCGGTTGACGTTGTTGTTATCGTTTGATGATATTAAGCTTGTAAACAAGATCTTGAATCCGTTTTGATCAGCTGAACGAATTCGTGTTTGAGTTTTCATAGTTGATCAGTTTTGGAGGGAAAAGTTCAATTTGAACTCGAATTGTTGATTGCTGGTGATTTGTGTTGTTATTGTGGATCAGAGAGTTAGATTTGGGGTATTTGATTGTGTTTCAGCTTACTTCACCATCAAAGGAGGCTTGGATGAAAGATAAGCTCTCAATTCCATTTCATAGGTTTATTTTTTTTTATTTTTTTTGGTAACCGTGATTTCCGACTCATTGGCCGACTAATCCACGGGGTTTGAGCGCACCGCCACACAGACTCAAACCAGGTAAAGCCCTCCCTTTTCAGGAGGTTGGCGTGGCCACTTCAAGGTTGTTTGCACCAAGTGGGAATTGAACTTGAGACCTCACACACTTTGGAGTGATAGCCACAAATCTTTTTGCCACTAGGCCACCCTTGAGTGGTTATTCTAAGTGTTAAACTGCTTAATTGAATATTGTTATGCTAAGTGCTGATATTTTTCTTGAACTTGTCTCAATTTGATCCAATTTTACTGCCTTGATATCTGTCATTGTTCTTAGTTGCTTAGAATTTCCTTTTCCTTTGATTTTTTTCATTATTAGCTTTTAAGGTGCTGTTTGGATATAAGATCTGTGTTAGAATACTTAAAGCTGTAGTTTGTTGAGTGATAGCATCTCATTTGTAGCATAAATAGCCTAAAAGGATCCACATAATTGTCTAAACACAAGGTCAATCAGGTACAAAAGTGAAATGCCTTTGGTTTTAGTTGTAAAAAAAATACCTCAACAGCCTCATAGAACTGATCATCAAACCTTCACTTTTCAGAGTTAGCTTGAGTTAATTGGTTCTTTGGAAAGGTAAAAGTTCTGGTTTTAATTCTCTAGTTTTAAGTTTTTGGATTAGCTTATTAGATAAGCCGTGAATCAGCTCCAAAGTTGACTGTCTAGGCTGTTTTGGTCACTAGCTTATCATAGATATTCAGTAGTTTCATTAGCTCGTTTCTAATTCTGTTTCTTTTCCAAAGTAGTTCAATCTTATCTTGATATCAATTTTAAGTCAAGATAATAAGTTTTGTAAAAACTCAAATCTTGTCAAACTTATCCAATAAGCTCACTTTAGCTTATTTTCATCGAATAGCTTATTCTGAGTGTCTTTAGAGATTTTGTTTGGATAGATCTTAATTTTCCCTACCTTTATTTCATTTTTTAGAAAATCAGCTTATTTAAATAAGTAAAATTTTCAATCTCTTAAACTTGTGCTTATTAGAAATTCCATTTTTGAGGCTTCTAGCTTATTTTAGTGGCTTTTATTGATTTTGGCTAGGTAATATTGAACTAGGATCACTTTAAGACAAATTTTAGTTAAATTGGTTCAGTAATAACCTTGGAATCGCTTATTTGTGCGTATAGACCGTTTTGGCTTAACAACTTTCAAATATTGCAACTGGGTCCTTAGTCACTCAATTCATTTCATTCGTGGCACAAATAGCTAATTGCATATTAGTCCTCACCCTTCATTCTTTGTTTTATTTTGGAACAAATAGTTACTTGGTTGGGCTGTGAAGTGGGCATGTTCATGTTTTGGTCTGCGATTGGTTTTGATTGATAACAGATTTTTAAATAAAAAATTCATTTTTTAGCTTTTATAAAAATATAAAAAGTATAAAAAATCAAAAAGTTAGTTTTATCATTTTGGTAAATTCTCATTTACAATTTTGAGCATTTTTACATTTTACGTTTTTATTCTTGCATTTGCATTTTATCATTTTAATACTTTGCATTTACGTTTTATTTGTTTTCATTTTCTTTATGCATTGCCTACTTGTACTTTGTGCTTTGATTGAGGTACGTGGACTTTGTTTTAGAATAGTACATATACATAAATAGTATTTTTACTCATTTTACATGCCTTGTTTGAATTAGACATAGATACCAAATCCGTTTATTGAACCAAAAACGATAAATCTCTTGTATTAATTGGAAATCATATCGAGTCGATTCGAGGAAAAACGATTACTAAAAAATGGATATTAAATTGGCGCCGCTGCCGGTTCGATCCTGATATGATTGACGATTTTTCGTGAGACAATTTGGATATTGGGATCCATTCACTTTTGAACGTTATTTTTCTTGTTAAAAAAATCAAAAACCAAAAAAAAATCAAACATATAAAAAATACAAAAAAAAAATTTAAAAAATCACAAAAAGCAATTTCTTTCCTAAGAATTGCACCCAAAAAATTATAAATAAAAAAGTAACACTTTTCCTAAAGTGTTACACAAAAAGCAATTACTACTATACATATTATTTTCTTAAATCGTTTTCTCTCATCTTTTCTTGTGAATATATCTTCTTAAAAAAATACAAAAATACTTTTTTTACTATATTACTATATATATTACGTATACGTAGATACGAACAATCAATACACATATCTTCATATGTATTGCTTTGCAAATACACCGTGATTAGTGGCGTTCCGGTGCTTTTCACGTGTATCGATCAAAGTTAATTAAGGCACAATAGATAAATACTACGAGCTATTTGATCTAGAGAGAGAACTCACTGTGTGAGGGGTATAAGGAGAGTGTATTTCACATTCGAAAGGAGAAGGCTCTTAAGTGCTTCGCGCCGCCTCGTTCCTCCGCTCCCTTGTGATTCTTTTGAAGGTGATAGTAGTAAGTGGTGTGCCACCCAAGTAGTATTACGTATATTTTTTTTGTAGCTTTTTGATATCGAACCTCGATTCGGGTAATCCCTCCCCTTTCAAAGTCATTAGGGGCAATCCTCTTACTCCTCGGTTTTTAGTTGTATGTGCACTCGCGGGCGTACACACATACTAAGTGGTGTACCTCGTCCTTCTAAAAATAAGACAAACAAAAATCCGTCACCAATCAAGCCGATCCTGAGAATCGAGCTTTTGACACTACTTTAGCCATGGATAACCGACCGATGATCAAGATTTTGCAATCCCACGTTGAGGGAAATGATGACGCGATTGTGGTGCCGGATATTGGAGCGAATAATTTTGAACTTAAAACGGGTTTCACCATTTTTGGGTTGCACTCATGATGACCCACACGCTCATATTAAGAGATTTTTACACTTGGCAAACACCATGAAATACAATGTGTGAGACCCCCAAAATCTGACAAGGAACAACTAGGCAACGAGGGGTAATACGTCATAGTACAAGAAACAATGAATTACAGTTCATACAAAGTTGAAAAACATGTACATTACATCATAAAAGGTCGGAGTTTTTAAACATAGGTCCCAGAGTTTTAGAAGCGGAAAATTATATAATTTTGTCTTGATTTATAACATAAAGTTGCCCAAAAAAAATAGAATAAACTTTCGACAGTTTATATAAAACCAATCTTTCAAAAGCATCACAGAAATATCCAAGCTGCGATAATATCCTGCGGGCTCCCATCCAAGCAAAGCTAAGTAATAATACCTGAGATTAAACATGTAAAATCGTCAACACAAAGTTGAGTGATATTCATAGGTTTAGCAATAAGGATGTGGAACACAAGCATTCATTTGTAAACAAGAAATAGGGGAAAATGGTTACGTACGATAACCATAGTCCGAAACATTATTATTGTTGTTTAGTTCATGAACCGAAGCTTAACTCAGTGTAAGTTCCTCTAGTCAGTATTTAGCCTAAATACTCAAGTGAATAAACAAATATTAGTGCGTCAAGGTAATCGGGACGGGGATAGTCAATCCCGATGGATCCACCCACAACATTCGCGCTTGGTAGCAGGATTAATTAACGGTTCATGATCAATGAGAGGTAACTTAAGGCTAAAGACTAAAAGCAATAATATCAATGAAAATAAGTTGGAAATCCTCAATTTCTGGAAAGCATACAATTTCTGGATAGCATACAAGTTGAGGATAGCACACAGTTTTTAAATGGTTGTGTTCCACCATGTAAAATCTCACCCCGTGTTTAGAAACCATGTACAAGTAAAAAGGGGCTATGAACTCACCTTAGCGACGAGGTAAGTCATTCACGGTACTCAGAAACTGAGTAGAAACAACGTAGTGAGACAATCACCGACGATATGGATGCCCGGGGAAACACGAAAACCGCAACCTATCACAATAAGGCGCGCGTTAAGACTCGAACTCAATATCGATATATACCAAATACAATATGACTCAAATTTTTTCAAAGTATTTTATATTTCAAAACCATTGACACGAACAAAAAGAATCCATACTAACCATTTATTCCAACACTACATGTTAAAACACTTGTACACTTGAAAATGACCCGTCATAAGACGCCAAGTCAACGCAAGTCAAACTATCCTCATACATCGCCCGAACCAGTAGCTAAGTCATTTATATAATGACTAAGAACTTTAGTAAGTCACCATATCCGATGGTGAATACTCAAACTCACGCAACACAAGCATTGAACTACGTGCCCAATATTAAAAATCAGCAAGTACACCCCGAATGTACACACCGATCTACCCTATCTAGACTTGTCCGTTTTACATGAAAATTGGTGTCAAGGCCACTTATAACCTGTATAAGACCTTACCAAAATTTGAGCCAAAGTTCACACTTTAAAATCCATCAGCTCGACATTTTACTCGAGTCCAAATTTGGGACAGATTTGTGCACTTGTTTTGTAAAACCGTTTGGACCATTTTAAAAGTACTAACTCGACAATCCGTCTTTTGAAATCACTACTAGACTCATCAAACTCAGTTTGTAAACTTTAAAAATCAGTAGTATCAACTATCTAACCAAGCCTAAAGTCCCCGAGAGTCGACCCAAAATCAGCCACAATTTCGGATTGTGCCGACTTGCGTCTCCCGGTACACGAAAACTAAAACTAGCATAAATTTTGACTCGTAATGACTTAGAAGCTCTATCTTATACCAAAACGACCGTCTCGAAAAACTTTATGACAATATCAAATAATCTTAGCCTTTTTCAGAACTTAAACCCACAAAAAATCTGTTTAATACCTGTTGTCCCAAAATAGCCTTGTAGAAAACAAGTCAAATTAATTTTTCAACCAAAACCATTCATTCCCATACCTCTAGGATCATCATACTATCATACCCATCAACCAAACACTCCTAAAAACACTTGCATGCAAACTCTAACAAAAACTCAAGATTAAAAATTAAAATTTTTAACATAGAAACATGATGATCCTTACATAATCAACACATGCAAGATGATCAAAACATAATCCAACCACAAAATCAAAAAACCATGAAATCTTGATGCATGTGGGATATTTTGATGTCAAAAGAACCACAAGATCATTTTAGGATGTGGTCTTAATTTAGTTTTAGCTAAATCATGATGGATGGTGGTGGTTGATGGTGGTAAGATGGCGGCAAAATGGAGGTGAGGGTGGGGAGAGAAGAAATTTCTTTGTGTATGTTTTTAACATGAAGAAAATGAGAAGAAAAATGCTTTATATATGGTAGTTTAAGTGGAGGGACCAATATTGCCAACTTTGAATGTTGTGGACTTAAAAACAATTAATAGTTTTTAAAGGGTAGAAAATGGTTATTGGTAAATATTTAAAATATTTACGGGGCTCGGGTTTCGTAAAAATACTTTTCAAAAGTTACAATGCATCATAAAAATGATCATACGATTTCTCGACACGACTTAATACGTAATTAAAATGAAATCGTTGAAAATATTAATTATCGAAACAATCGATAAATAAACGTAAACTTTTAGGCATCTGTCGGTATCGCGATCACTAGGAATTCTCGTTGTACATTGATTTTGAATAAACTCGTTGTAAAAACGCACGCGGGTGATTTTAAATCAAAAACTTTGTTTTAAATTAAATATGGAAAAATAAAATAAAATTTTTATAATTCCATATAAAGTATTGTCAATGATCAGAAAAATACTTAAAAAGTATAATTTAAAAATCTTAGGATTTACATATAGCAATACAAGAAAACGTAATACGTTGGAAAATGCAAGAAATAAAAAGAATAAAATAATACTGGGAAAGTACGGATTCTCACAGTCTTCCCCCCTAAAGGAACTCTGGTCCCCAGAGTTCTCCTGAAAACAGTAGAAGATGCAAACAAGAGGAGGTACAAAGTGTAGAACAAAATTCATTGCTTCCCAGGTACTTTCCGTACCATGACGAATCTTAACGGTTAGAATTCACCGTTCTTCAGTTTCTTAACTCCTTTTCGTAAAACTTTTCAGTCTTGGATTAGAATAACAATCTTTCAATACGGAGATACATCGAGAGATAGAGTTGTTGGAAATACGTGTGATAAACTAACAAGACTGAACACAAGAATCGCTTAAACAGGAAATGTGCGATAAAATGAACCAAGATTGTAAATCAACAAGGGGTCGCAAATCGTGCAACTATAAAACGTGAAAATCTTAAAATGTAAGAATCTAGTCACAAGCGAA
This sequence comes from Glebionis coronaria, assembly GCA_025667525.1. NCBI lineage: Eukaryota > Viridiplantae > Streptophyta > Magnoliopsida > Asterales > Asteraceae > Glebionis > Glebionis coronaria. The sequence goes on along the minus strand of CM046876.1, from coordinate 239,971,111 downwards.
ATAGAAAGGAAAAATGAATAACGTATGATTATTTAAAATACAAGCTGTCAAAATCAGTTGTCTAGGATTTTGGTATTACTTTAAAACTTAGTTTTAAATATTTTCTTTATTAAAAGAAAATTTTACAAGATGTAGTGATTTAAAAAAAATCAAACTCTCTATAAAATGAGTGGGTAAACAGTTGTCAAATCTTTTTCTTGATCAGGAATTCAAGGTAAAAGTAACTCAGTTCAAATAGTTATTTTGATCAGCTTAAGAGCTTTTCGAGTGACTACATGAAATTATCGTTAAAAACTCAGGTTTAACGTTACCATTAGAGAAATTTCAGATTTTCCAAGTTATTTAGAAACATTGTTTAGAAATTATAAATTAATTTAATAATTTCATTATGTTGAAGGTAAAGTACGATATAATCAAATACTTTAAAAGATACAGCTTGATATCCTTTTTAAATACTAGTTATAAATCATTAATCGCATCCAGAGACGTTTCGAAGGTCTACCAAAATAGATAAAGAAGATCGATTGATGTAGAAGCATAACAACGTTGAAACTTTCAAGTCTGGTATCAATGGCAAGAAATTAGACAAGCAGTAACAAGAATGGTATCATGAAGGAAAATGAGGTAACAAGTATAACAAAGGTAGTTGAGTAAGAAACATGTGCTTGAGGCATGTACTTTGTTCAAGAAAAGATAAGGGTTCATATGTGTATGTCGTGAATTGTTGCTACTCGCATAAGATGTAAAAGTTTTCAAAACTTTTATTTTATCTAACTTTTTAAGGAACATAATTAAAAAGTTGATTGTTGATCAAATATTTAGGGCGACTACTATTTGTCCTTACATGGCTCCTTCTAAATTAAGCATAGGTGATCAGGCCATGCATAATTTAGGACTAGCAATGCGATGCTCATCTTCGTCAAACCAGTATTACAGGTCATATTATTTAAATATGTATATAATGCCATTTGTAAAAACAGAAATCAAAATAGTTTATGAAACTATTCGCCAATAAGTTACTAGCTAGATATTTAATTCAACAATTGTATTGTTACAAGATTCTTTACAAGACCTAAGGTAGAACAATTTGTGAAAATACATTGTAAAATTAATATAAATTAATTTTATAAGATAGCATTCAATTATTTAAGAAAGCCCAAATGAAACCTTTTGTAAAATGATTCGCAAACAAGACCAGTTTGAGTTTATATGGTAACATGACAATAGTTTATAAAGTAGCGAGTGGGTTAAAAGAGGGAAATAAGGAATAGTTCAAGACAGTCAACGAAATGGTTACAAGGTGATAAGGTTTCAAGAGATTTAGCAGGAATCGTCAGGAGACACGTGTCTAGATGGTAACGAACGTTATGAAAGCAAGATCTTCAACCTCGACCCGGATCAGTGGTACGATAGAAGCAGAGAAAGAAAATAGAATGACAAATAAGTCATAAATAAAAGAAAGGAATAAGGAATCCGTATGTGCGCATCGTAATTTATTTGACAAAATACACTTTTAAGAAAGTAGAACATCAGTTTGTCAAATCACTTGGTTCCTAAAAGTTCAAGATTTATGTATGACCGAGATTAAATTACTGTTTGTAAACGTTTTCTAACACAATCAATGTTTCATGGTTGTAAAATGTTATTAGTTACAATTTTACGAGCTCACACGAACTTAAAATGCTTCAAACCATGTTTTTGACTTCTATCAGTTTTGACCTTTTTAGTCAACTTTGACTTTGTGGGTTTGACTAGACTCGTTGACTCACTAATGATATTCTAAGACTCGAAGTCTAATGCAATTCGATGTAAAACGATGTTTTGAACAACTTTCTAGTTTTACCCGAGACTTGAAACGCATAAAAATTGGACGAAAATGCCCTTGCATTAAATCTATCAACAAAATGATATTTTAAAAATATGTAGAATTAATTTCTTAAATTTTACAATCCCAAATGAGTGTAACCTGCTCAATTTTAAAGTTTACTAGTAAAACGTTATGTCCTAAACGAACATCTCAACAGGTAAAAATATATTTTTATGTCTAAGGTTATAAAAATATTTTCTCGACACTGTTAAATTTCTTGTAAAGTTTCTATACAAGGTATATTTTTCGACACAACTTGAAATTAAATTTAGATTTCATAATAACTCAAAATTAATGTACACACAAGACTTGTGGATTCCATAAAGACGAAAGAGAATAAACTGTATAATTAATCATGTAAAGAAAACACAGTATGGAAATGGTTCAAGAATGCCAACGACAATCTGAGAGATAAAAAACGATGCATATCATCCGTGTCTTCGGCTGCAAGATGCAATGCAGGAAGGTCTCCTGGCGGCGTGATTTTCCAAAATCACAAGACATACCGAGAAAGAAACAAAATATTAACAAGTCACGCTCCTGAGGCGAGGAGGTTTAATGAAAAAGGGAGGATACTAGTAGGATCGTATTCGAAACAATTGTCACATAATAAATGACCACCATGTGTTCAAGGTACAACAGATGTTGTAAGTCGAAGTCGAAACGTAGAATGGTCAATGAAATAAGATGTAATCCATGTACAAGTGTCGTGTAAAACGGTGGCTTAAAGGTAAATCAAGATTATGAAAACCCACAATATTATTCACGTACTGATTCAACGAATTCTTCGAGATGTGTGACTCACACGATGTCTTTTAGTCTTTCTGGGAGACACATTGAGCTATACAATGGTCTATTGACTAGAAATTCAACTACGAATGGTCGGAAAGTAAAATATGCGTATCTAAATAGATATTTTAAAGGAAATAAACAATGAAAGCAACATGCACGGTAGTAAGAATGAAAATCAGGAGTTTCATCGAAAACAACACTTCTTCAATTCTGAACAATGGTATCACGAGAGTATGCACAACATGTAGCAGCGAGTCGAGAAAAAAACAGACGGTTCAAAACAAACGAGCATATGGAGTCAGTCGTATCACGCATAAATGAATAGCAATAGTACTCAGAAAAATGAGTTATCAAAATTCGGCAGTATACGCGCTCTGAATACAAGTATGTAACGTCATAACGATATAAAGTCATTGCAATAAGATCAATTCACAAGAACAAGAATTCAAGAAATACAGTAAGAGCAGATGTAATCACGGTAACATTCAATGATAATTCATGAAGCACTAGGCTTTGAAAAGACATAGTAATTATCGTCATCAGGGTAACGTAATATTTCAACATGTAATCAAGAGATGAAATACTATAACGATAATTAAACGTAAATAATAAGGATTAGAGAGTTACCGCAAAGATATCGAACAACAATGGCAGATTCTGTGTTTGACACTTAGAAACAATAAAATATTTGAACTTTCAATTATAGACTAAGTTTTTGAAAATGACTCAGTTCCCTATAACCATCGCTCTGATACCACTCCGTGAGACCCCCAAAATCTGACATGGAACAACTAGGCAACGAGGGGGTAACACGTCATAGTACAAGAAACAATGAATTACAGTTCATACAAAGCTGACGAAATAAAAAACATGTACATTACATCATAAAAGGTCAGAGTTTTTAAACATAGGTCCCAGAGTTTTAGAAGCGGAAAATTATTTTATTTCGTCTTGATATATAACATAAAGTTGCCCAAAAAAATAGAATAAACTTCCTACAGTTTATATAAAACCAATCTTTCAAAAGCATCACAGAAATCTCCAAGCTACGATAATATCCTGCGGGCTCCCATCCAAGCAAAGCTAAGTAATAATACCTGAGATTAAACATGTAAAATCGTCAACACAAAGTTGAGTGATATTCATAGGTTTAGCAATAAGGATGTGGAACACAAGCATTCATTTGTAAACAAGAAATAGGGGAAAATGGTTACGTACGATAACCATAGTCCGAAACATTATTATTGCTGTTTAGTTCATGAACCGAAGCTTAACTCAGTGTAAGTTCCTCCAGTCAGTATTCAGCCTAAATACTTAAGTGAATAAACAAATATTAGTGCGTCAAGGTAATCGGGACGGGGATAGTCAATCCCGATGGATCCACCCACAACATTCGCGCTTGGTAGCAGGATTAATTAACGGTTCATGATCAATAAGAGGTAACTTAAGGCTAAACACTAAAAGCAATAATATCAATGAAAATCAGTTGGAAATCCTCATGTTCTGGAAAGCATACAATTTCTGGATAGCATACAAGTTGAGGATAGCACACAGTTTTTAAATGGTTGTGTTCCACCATGTAAAATCTCACCCCGTGTTTAGAAACCATGTACAAATAAAAAGGGGCTATGAACTCACCTTAGCCACGAGATAAGTCATTCACGGTACTCAGCAACTGAATAGAAATAATGTAGTGAGACGATCACCGACGATATGGATGCCCGGGGAAACACGAAAACCGCAACCTATCACAATAAGGCGCGCGTTAAGACTCGAACTCAATATCGATATATACCAAATACAGTATGACTCAAATGTTTTCAAAGTATTTTATATTTCAAAACCATTGACACGAACCAAAAGAATCCATACTAACCATTTGTTCCAACACTACATGTTAAAACACTTGTACACTTGAAAATGACCCGTCATAAGACGCCAAGTCTACGCAAGTCAAACTATCCTCATACATCGCCCGAACCAGTAGATAAGTCATTTATATAATGACTAAGAACTTGAGTAAGTCACCATATCCGATGGTGAATACTCAAACTCACGCAACACAAGTATTGAACTACGTGTCCAAAATTAAAAATCAGCAAGTACTTCCCGAATGTACACACCGATCTACCCTATCTAAACTTGTCCGTTTTACATGCAAATTGGTGTCAAGGCCACTTATAACCTTTATAAGACTTTACCAAAATTTGAGCCAAAGTTCAAACTTTAAAATCCATCAGCTCGACATTTTACTCGAGTCCAAATTTGGGACAGATTTGTGCACTTGTTTTGTAAAACCGTTTGGACCATTTTAAAAGTACTAACTCGACAATCCGTCTTTTGAAATCACTACTAGACTCATCAAAATCAGTTTGTAAACCTTGAAAATCAGTAGTATCAACTATCTAACCAAGCCTAAAGTCCCCGAGAGTCGACCCAAAATCAGCCACAATTTCGGATTGTGCCGACTTGCGTCTCCCGGTACACGAAAACTAAAACTAGCATAACTTTTGACTCGTAATGACTTAGAAGCTCTATCTTATACTAAAACGACCGTCTCGGAAAACTTTACAACAATATCAACTAATCTTAGCCTTTATCAGAACTTAAACCCACGAAAAATGTGTTTAATACCTGCTGTCCCAAAATAGCCTTGTAGAAAACAAGTAGAACTAATTTTTCAACCAAAACCATTCATTCCCATACCTCTAGGATCATCATACTATCATACCCATCAACCAAACACTCCTAAAAATACTTGAATGCTAAATTTAACAAAAACTCAAGATTAAAAATTAAACTTTTTAACATAGAAACATGATGATCCTTACATACACATGCAAGATGATCAAAACATAATCCAACCACAAAATCATAAAACCATGAAATCTTGATGCATGTGGGATATTTTGATGTCAAAAGAACCACAAGATCATTTTAGGATGTGGTCTTAATTTAGTTTTAGCTAAATCATGATGGATGGTGGTGGTTGATGGTGGTAAGGTGGCGGCAAAATGGAGGTGAGGGTGGGGAGAGAAGAAATTTCTTTGTGTGTGTTTTTAACATGAAGAAAATGAGAAGAAAAATGCTTTATATATGGTAGTTTAAGTGGAGGGACCAATATTGCCACCTTTGAAAGTTGTGGACTTAAAAACTATTAATAGTTTTTAAAGGGTAGAAAATGGTTATTGGTAAATATTTAAAATATTTATGGGGCTCGGGTTTCGTAAAAATACTTTTCAAAAGTTACAATGCATCATAAAAATGATTATACGATTTCTCGACACGACTTAATACGTAATTAAAACGAAATAGTCGAAAATATTAATTATTGAAACAATCGATAAATAAACGTAAACATTTGGGCATCCGTCGGTATCGCGATCACTAGGAATTCTCGTTGTACATTGATTTTGAATAAACTCGTTGTAAAAACGCACGCGGGTGATTCTAAATCAATAACTTTGATTTAAATTAAATATGGAAAAATAAAATAAAAATTTTATAATTCCATATAAAGTATTTTAAATGATCAGAAAAATACTTAAAAATTATAATTTAAAAATCTCATGATTTACATATAGCAATACAAGAAAACGTAATACGTTGGAAAATACAAGAAATAAAAAGAATAAAATAATGCTGGGAAAGTACGGGTTCTCACAGTCTTCCCCCCCTAAAGGAACTCTGGTCCTCAGAGTTCTCCTGAAATTAGTAGAAGATGCAAACAAGAGGAGGTACAAAGTGTAGAACAAAATTCATTGCTTCCCAAGTACTTTCCGTACCACGACGAATCTTAACGGTTAGAATTCACCGTTCTTCAGTTTCTTAACTCCTTTTCGTAAAACTTTTCAGTCTTGGATTAGAATAACAATCTTTCAATACGGAGATACATAGAGAGATAGAGTTGTTAGAAATACGTGCGATGATTAACAAGACTGAACACAAGAATCGCTTAAACAGGCAATGTGCGATAAAATGAACCAAGATTATAAATCAACAAGGGGTCGCAAATCGTGCAACTGTAAAATGTGAAAATCTTAAAATGTAAGAATCTAGTCACAAGCGAAATAGAAAGGAAAAATAAATAACGTATGATCATTTAAAATACAAGCTGTCAAAATCAGTTGTCTAGGATTTTGGTATTACTTTAAAACTTAGTTTTAAATATTTTCTTTATTAAAAGAATATTTTACAAGATGTAGTGATTTAAAAAAATCAAACTCTCTATAAAATGAGTGGGTAAACAGTTGTCAAATCTTTTTCTTGATCAGGACTTCAAGGTAAAAGTAACTCAGTTCAAATAGTTATTTTGATCAGCTTAAGAGCTTTTCGAGTGACTACATGAAATTATCGTTAAAAACTCAGGTTTAACGTTACCATTAGAGAAATTTCAGATTTTCCAAGTTATTTAGAAACATTGTTTAGAAATTATAAATTAATTTAATAATTTCATTATGTTGAAGGTAAAGTACGATATAATCAAATACTTTAAAAGATACAGCTTGATATCCTTTTTAAATACTAGTTATAAATCATTAATCGCAACCAGAGACGTTTCGAAGGTCTACCAAAATAGATAAAAAATATCGATTGATGTAGAAGCATAACAACGTTGAAACTTTCAAGTCTAGTATCAATGGCAAGAAATTAGACAAGCAGTAACAAGAATGGTATCATGAAGGAAAATGAGGTAACAAGTATAACAATGGTACTTGAGTAAGAAACATGTGCTTGAGGCATGTACTTTGTTCAAGAAAAGATAAGGGTTCATAAGTGTATGTCGTGAATTGTTGCTACTCGCATAAGATGTAAAAGTTTTCAAAACTTTTATTTTATCTAACTTTTTAAGGAACATAATTAAAAAGTTGATTGTTGATCAAATATTTAGGGCGACTACTATTTGGCCTTACATGGATCCTTCTAAATTAAGCATAGGTGATCGGGCCATGCATAATTTAGGACTATCAATGCGATACTCATCTTCGTCAAACCAGTATTACAGGTCATATTATTTAAAATATGTATATAATGCCATTTGTAAAAACAGAAATCAAAATAGTTTATGAAACTATTCGCCAATAAGTTATTAGCTAGATATTTAATTCAACAATTGTACTGTTACAAGATTCTTTACAAGACCTAAGGTAGAACAATTTGTGAAAATACATTGTAAAATTAATATAAATTAATTTTATAAGATAGCATTCAATTTTTTAAGAAAGCCCAAATGAAACCTTTTGTAAAATGATTCGCAAACAAGACCAGTTTGAGTTTATATGGTAACATGACAATAGTTTATAAAGTAGCGAGTGGGTTAAAAAAGGGAAATAAGGAATAGTTCAAGACAGTCAACGAAATGGTTACAAGGTGATAAGGTTTCAAGAGATTTAGCAGAAATCGTCAGGAGACACGTGTCTAGATGGTAACGAACGTTATGAAAGCAAGATCTTCAACCTCGACCCGGATCAGTGGTACGATAGAAGCAGAGAAAGAAAATTGAATGACAAATAAGTCATAAATAAAAGAAAGGAATAAGGAATCCGTATGTGCGCATCGTAATTTATTTGACAAAATACACTTGTAAGAAAGTAGAACATCAGTTTGTTAAATCACTTGGTTCCTAAAAGTTCAAGATTTATGTATGACCGAGATTAAATTACTGTTTGTAAACGTTTTCTAACACAATCAATGTTTCATGGTTGTAAAATGTTATTAGTTACAATTTTACGAGCTCGCACGAACTTAAAATGCTTCAAACCATGTTTTTGACTTCTATTAGTTTTGACCTTTTTAGTCAACTTTGACTTTTTGGGTTTGACTAGACTCATTGACTCACTAATGATATTCTAAGACTCGAAGTCTAATGCAATTCGATGTAAAACGATGTTTTGAACAACTTTCTAGTTTTACCCGAGACTTGAAACGGATAAAAAATGGACGAAAATACCCTTGCATTAAATCTATCAACAAAATGATATTTTAAAAATATGTAGAATTAATTTCTTAAATTTTACAATCCCAAATGAGCGTAACCTGCTCGATTTTAAAGTTTACTGGTAAAACATTATGTCCTAAACGAACATCTCAACAGGTAAAAATATATTTTTATGTCTAAGGTTATAAAAATATTTTCTCGACACTGTTAAATTTCTTGTAAAGTTTCTGTACAAGGTATATTTTTTGACACAACTTGAAATTAAATCCAGATTTCATAATAACTCAAAATTAATGTACACACAATACTTGTGGATTCCATAAAGACGAAAGAGAATAAACTGTATAATTAATCATGTAAATAAAACACAGTATGGAAATGGTTCAAGAATGCCAACGATAATCTGAGAGATAAAAAACGACGCATATCATCCGTGTCTTCGGCTGCAAGATGCAATGCAGGAAGGTCTCCTGGCGGCGTGATTTTCCAAAATCACAAGACATACCGAGAAAGAAACAAAATATTAACAAGTCACGCTCATGAGGCGAGGAGGTTTAATGAAAAATGGAGGATACTAGTAGGATCGTATTCCAAACAATTGTCACATAAGAAATGACGACCATGTGTTCAAGGTACAACGGATGTTGTAAGTCGAAGTCGAAACGTAGAATGGTCAATGAAATAAGATGTAATCCATGTACAAGTGTCGTGTAAAACGGTGGCGTAAAGGTAAATCAAGATTATGAAAACCCACAATATTATTCAGGTACTGATTCAACGAATTCTTCGAGATGTGTGACTCACACGATGTCTTTTAGTCTTTCTGGGAGACACATTAAGCTACACAATGGTCTATTGACTAGACATTCAATTACGAATGGTCGGAAAAAAAATCTACGTATCTAAATAGATATTTTAAAGGAAATAAACAATGAAAGGAACATGCACGGTAGTAAGAATGAAAATCAGGAGTTTCATCGAAAAAACACTTCTTCAATTCCGAACAATGGTATCACAAGAGTATGCACAACATGTAGCAGCGAGTCGAAAAAAAACAGACGGTTCAAAACAAACGAGCATATGAAGTCAGTCGTATCACGCATAAATGAATAGCAATAGTACTCAGAAAAATGAGTTATCAAAATTCGGCAGCATACGCGCTCTGAATAAAAGTATGTAACGTCATAACGATATAAAGTCATTGCAATAAGATCAATTCACAAGAACAAGAATTCAAGAAATACAGTAAGAGCAGATGTAATCACGGTAACATTCAATGATAATTCATGAAGCACTACGCTTTGAAAAGACATAGTAATTATCGTCATCAGAGTAACATAATATTTCAACATGTAATCAAGAGATGAAATACTATAACGATAATTAAACGTAAATAATAAGGATTAGAGAGTTACCCGCAAAGATATCGAACAACAATGGCATATTATGTGTTTGACACTTAGAAACAATAAAATATTTGAACTTTTGGTTATAGACTAAGTTTTTGAAAACGACTCAGTTCCCTATAACCATCGCTCTGATACCACTTTGTGAGACCCCCAAAATCTGACATGGAACAACTAGGCAACGTGGGGGTAACACGTCATAGTACAAGAAACAATGAATTACAGTTCATACAAAGCTGACGAAATAAAAAACATGTACATTACATCATAAAAGGTCAGAGTTTTTAAACATAGGTCCCAGAGTTTTAGAAGCGGAAAATTATTTTATTTCGTCTTGATATATAACATAAAGTTGCCAAAAAAAATAGAATAAACTTCCGACAGTTTATATAAAACCAATCTTTCAAAAGCATCACAGAAATCTCCAAGCTGCGATAATATCCTACGGGCTACCATCCAAGCAAAGCTAAGTAATAATACCTGAGATTAAACATGTAAAATCGTCAACACAAAGTTGAGTGATATTCATAGGTTTAGCAATAAGGATGTGGAACACAAGCATTCATTTGTAAACAAGAAATAGGGGAAAATGGTTACGTACGATAACCATAGTCCGAAACATTATTATTGTTGTTTAGTTCATGAACCGAAGCTTAACTCAGTGTAAGTTCCTCTAGTCAGTATTCAGCCTAAATACTCAAGTGAATAAACAAATATTAGTGCGTCAAGGTAATCGGGACGGGGATAGTCAATCCCGATGGATCCACCCACAACATTCACGCTTGGTAGTAGGATTAATTAACGGTTCATGATCAATGAGAGGTAACTTAAGTATAAAGACTAAAAGCAATAATATCAATGAAAATCAGTTGGAAATCCTCAAGTTCTGGAAAGCATACAATTTCTGGATAGCATACAAGTTGAGGATAGCACACAGTTTTTAAATGGTTGTGTTCCACCATGTAAAATCTCACCCCGTGTTTAGAAACCATGTACAAGTAAAAAGGGTCTATGAACTCACCTTAGCCACGAGGTAAGTCATTCACTGTACTCAGCAACTGAGTAGAAACAATGTAGTGAGACGATCACCGACGATATGGATACCCGGGGAAACACGAAAACCGCAACCTATCAATATAAGGCGCGCGTTAAGACTCGAACTCAATATCGATATATACCAAATACAATATGACTCAAATGTTTTCAAAGTATTTTATATTTCAAAACCATTGACACGAACCAAAAGAATCCATACTAACCATTTATTCCAACACTACACGTTAAAACATTTGTACACTTGAAAATGACCCGTCATAAGACGCCAAGTCAACACAAGTCAAACTATCCTCATACATCGCCCGAACCAGTAGCTAAGTCATTTATATAATGACTAAGAACTTTAGTAAGTCACCATATCCGATGGTGAATACTCAAACTCACGCAACACAAGCATTAAACTACGTGTCCAAAATTAAAAATCAGCAAGTACACCCCGAATGTACTCACCGATCTACCCTATCTAGACTTGTCCATTTTACATGAAAATTGGTGTCAAGGCCACTTATAACCTGTATAAGACCTTACCAAAATTTGAGCCAAAGTTCACACTTTAAAATCCATCAGCTCAACATTTTACTCGACTCCAAATTTGGGACAGATTTGTGCACTTGTTTTGTAAAACCGTTTGGACCATTTTAAAAGTACTAACTCGACAATCCGTCTTTTGAAATCACTACTAGACTCATCAAACTCAGTTTGTAAACATTGAAAATCAGTAGTATCAACTATCTAACCAAGCCTAAAGTCCCCGAGAGTCGACCAAAAATCAGCCACAATCTCGGATTGTGCCGACTTGCGTCTCCCGGTACACGAAAACTAAAACTAGCATAACTTTTGACTCGTAATGACTTAGAAGCTCTATCTTATACCAAAACGACCATCTCGGAAAACTTTACAACAATATCATATAATCTTAGCCTTTCTCAGAACTTAAACCCACTAAAAATTTGTTTAATACCTGCTGTCCCAAAATAGCCTTGTAGAAAACAAGTCAAATTAATTTTTCAACCAAAACCATTCATTCCCATACCTCTAGGATCATCATACTATCATACCCATCAACCAAACACTCCTAAAAATACTTGCATGCAAAATCTAACAAAAACCCAAGATTAAAAATTAAACATTTTAACATAGAAACATGATGATCCTTACATAATCAACACATGCAAGATGATCAAAACATAATCCAACCACAAAATCATAAAACCATGAAATCTTGATGCATGTGGGATATTTTGATGTCAAAAGAACCACAAGATCATTTTAGGATGTGGTCTTAATTTAGTTTTAGCTAAATCATGATGGATGGTGGTGGTTCATGGTGGTAAGGTGGCGGAAAAATGGAGGTGAGGGTGGGGAGAGAAGAATTTTCTTTGTGTGTGTTTTTAACATGAAGAAAATTAGAAGAAAAATGCTTTATATATGGTAGTTTAAGTGGAGGGACCAGTATTGCCAACTTTAAAAGTTGTGGACTTAAAAACAATTAATAGTTTTTAAAGGGTAAAAAATGGTTATTGGTAAATATTTAAAATATTTACGGGGCTCGGGTTTCGTAAAAATACTTTTCAAAAGTTACAATGCATCATAAAAATGATTATACGATTTCTCGACACGACTTAATACGTAATTAAAACGAAATAGTTGAAAATATTAATTCGAAACAACCGATAAATAAACATAAACTTTTGGGCATCCGTCGGTATCGCGATCACTAGGAATCCTCGTTGTACATTGATTTTGAATAAACTCGTTGTAAAAACGCACGCGGGTGATTTTAAATCAAAAACTTTGATTTAAATTAAATATGGAAAAATAAAATAAAAATTTTATAATTCCATATAAAGTATTGTCAATGATCAGAAAAATACTTAAAAAGTATATTTTAAAAATCTCAGGATTTACATATAGCAATACAAGAAAACGTAATAAGTTGGAAAATGCAAGAAATAAAAAGAATAAAATAATGCTGGGAAAGTACGGGTTCTCACACAATGGGTGCCACAAGAGGCAATTCGATTGCTACTCTTTCCGTTCTCCCTCGAGGGGCAAGCCCGGTTTTGGCTTGACAAGAAACCACCCCAAAGTATGACTACATGGGCGGATTTGGAGACTAAGTTTATTAATTATTTCTTCCCACCCTCACGGCTACCGCTTTGCGAAATGACATCATTAACTTTGAACAAAAGTACGGTGAGACATTTAGTAAATCTTGGTATCCATTTAAGGAACTTTTTAGAAAATGTCCACAACAAGGTTTTACCAAAGTTCACCACATTAATACCTTTTACAATGGATTGAGTTTAAATGACCAAGATTCACTAAACTCGACCGCGGGGGGTAATATTCTTGTGAAAACTATGCAAGTAGCTTGGGACATTATTGAAAATAAGGAAAAAGTTCTGATTCGAACTAGCGCTCAAAAGGCTAGTGCTAGTGGAGGAGATTCTATTAATCATGAGGTTACAAATCAAATTAAATAACTTGCTTCAATTGTGAAAAATCTTGCTTTAAAAGTTGAAAACCCTCCTACTAGACATGTTCATGCCCTTAGTGAGACTTGTGAGACTTGTGGTGGACCACATTCATACTTTAATTGTGACAAGGTTTATAATCAACCCCAAGGAGAAGTCTATGCTTATAATAACAATGATGAAAATGCGAGGGTTCATTTTAAATCTAATGTTGATGTTAACCACTTGTCGTATAAGTCTACTAACTATTTGGTTCCCCCTGGGTTTGTAGCTCATCAAAGACCACCCCCACCCACCCAAATTACCCAATACCAAAATAGGAACCAAGGTCCACAAAGGGGTAATTTTCAAGGGAATTCAAACGTAAGGGGTTATAATTCAAATCAGGGGAAAACTTCAAAGCTAAAACAAAGTGTTTAATAATCAAAATCAAGGGTTCAATAACCAGGGTTTTCAAAATCAAGGTTTTCCAAATAAAGAGTTCAATATGCCTAATCCTCAAATGTACTTGGTTCTTCAAAAAATTAGTGAGCAAGATCGAAAGCTTAAGGAAATGCAAGAGTCCACGGATAGGAAATTCATGCAAATGTTGCAACCCTTCGACCCCAAGGTGCTCTCCCTTCTAACACTGAAACCAACCCTAAGGCTAATGTGAATGCCATCACTACAAGGAGTGGTAAAACTACCGAGGGACCTTCCTTTTCTTCACCAATCCATGAGAAACAAGGACCCGAGACCTAATAACTTCTACTCACCCACCTTTACCCACTACTTGTGACAATCCTCCATTAAGAAACCCTACTACACCTTATATTCACCCTTACCCTCAATCTTCTACCAACCCTTCGGTTTCTAAGCCTATTCCCGAGGTTGTGAGTGAGCCGGTTCTTCCTCAATCTTCTCCAAAACCCAATATACCTTAACCTTCACGCTTGAGGAAGGAGAAGTTGAAGAACAAGGATGATATACAAGTTTCTAACTTCTTGAAATTGTTCAAACAATTGAATTTCAATATCACCTTTGCCGAGGCTCTCTCTCTCACATGCCTAAGTATGCTAAAATGTTTAAATACCTTTTGACCGACAAGGAAAAATTGCTTGATATCGCCAACACCCAACTAAATGAAAATTGTTCCGTGGTCCTTTGAAGAAAATTACCTATTAAGCTCGATGACCCCGGTCGATTCCTTATCCCTTGCAATTTTCCTGGGGTAGAGAATTGTATGGCTTAGGCGGACTTAGGAACGAGTATCAATATTATGCCTTTATTCGTATGGAAGCAATTATCTCTACCTGAGCTAGTCCTCACTCGTATGACTTTAGAGTTAGCTAATCGTACGGTTGCTTATCAGGTAGGGATAGCCGAGGATGTTTTCGTTGGAGTCGAAAAATTCACTTTCCCCGCCGATTTCGTTATTGTCGACTATGAGATGGATCCCCGTGTTCCCTTAATTGTGGGACGACCCTTCTTGAGGACTGGGCGTACGTTGATTGATGTAGCCGCGGGTGAGCTTATCATGAGGGTAAGGGATGACAAAATCGTTTATAACATGGGTAAAATTTCCAAACTTCCTAATGAGCCCGAATCCGTGAATTTTATCGACGTGCTTGACGAAGCATGTCAAGAACACTTTCACGAGGCTTGTAAGAGTGGGACTTCTCCTTTACCTAATGTTGAGACCGTAGATTCTATTGCTCTTTCCTTGACTCCTTTTGGAGCAAGTTATTTTCTTTTAAAAGAATTCGAAGCAAGTTTAGGAGTTGTGGATTTACAATATGATGATTCTTCCACCGATTGGGAAGAAGACATACATACCATTGAGAAACCTCTAAATGAAGATCATATTTTCTCCACCTTCTCCTAAGGAAGTTATAAACGATAATCCAAATTTGACTAAGCCTTCCACTAAAAATCCACCGGATTTAGAGCTTAAGGATTTACCTTCTCATCTAGAATACGCTTTCTGAGTAGGCCTTGATAAGTTACCCGTCATAATTGCTAAGGACTTAAAAGAGGATGAAAAATCTAGGCTTATCGAAGTTCTTAAAAAGCATAAAAAAGCAATTGCTTGGAAAATCTCTGATATTTGCGGAATTGATCCTAATTTTTGCACACATAAAATTCTCATGGAAGATGACTTTAAACCCGCGGTCCAAAGTCAAAGAAGGGTAAATCCCAAAATTCATGAAGTCATCAAGAAAGAAGTTATCAAACTTCTCGATGCCGGCATGATTTACCCTATTTCGGATTTACCGTGGGTTAGTCCGGTCCATTGTGTGCCAAAAAAGGGTGGAATAATCGTTGGTCCCAATGAAAACAATGGTTTATTTTCTACTCGGCTTGTTACGGGTTGGCGAGTTTGCATCGAATATCGTAAACACAATGACGCCACCCGTAAGGATCATTTCCCACTTCCTTTCATGGATCAAATGCTGGAGCGCTTGGCGGGAAATGAATACTATTGCTTCTTAGACGGTTTTTCGGATATTTTTAAATTCCAATCGATCCAAAAGACCAAGAGAAAACCACATTCACCTGTCCTTTTGGAAATTTGCTTACAAAAGAATGCCATTCGGCTTAAGCGATGCTCTAGGGACTTTATAAAGGTGTATGATGGCAATATTCCATGACATGGTTGAACAAACTATGGAAGTATTTATGGACGATCTCTCGGTTTTTGGAGATTCTTTCTCTTCTTGCCTTGCCAATTTAGAACGCATGCTTAAACTGTGTGAAGACACTCGTCTCGTTCTTAACTGGTAAAAGTGCCATTTCATGGTAAAAGAAGGCATCGTCTTAGGAAAAAAAATTTCTAAAGCTGGTATCAAAGTCGACCGTGCTAAAGTTGACGTTATTGCTAAATTGCCTCCACCTACCACCGTCAAAGGAGTTAGAAGTTTCTTATGTCATGCGGGTTTCTATCGACGCTTTATTCAAGACTTTTCTAAAATAGCCTGGCCGATGACTCATCTTCTTGAAAATGATGCTCCTTTCATCTTTTCTCCCAAATGTCTTGAATCTTTCGAAATCCTTAAAGGTAAATTAACTAAGGCACCGGTCTTAGTCTCCCCGAATTGGGAGTTACCTTGCGAGCTAATGTGCGTTGCTAGTGATTTCATGGTAGGAGCGGGTTTAGGTCAACGAGTTAATAAGCATTTCCAACCCATTCATTATGCAAGCAAGACAATGACGGGGGCTTAATTGCTTATACCACTACTAAAAAAGAGCTTTTAGCCGTAGTGTATGCTTTTGAGAAATTGCGCTCCTATCTTGTGCTTTCCACTACTATCGTCTACACCGACCATTCCGCTTTAAAATACTTGTTGACCAAGCAAGATGCTAAACCGAGACTCCTTCGTTGGGTTTTTCTCTTACAAGAATTCAAAAACGAAATTTGCGATAAAAAGGGAGCCGAAAACCTAGCCGCGGTTCATCTTAGTAGACTCGAGGACCCTTATCAAGAAGAATTACCGACCAGGGAAATTAACAAATCTTTCCCTCTCGAGAATTTAATATCAATTCACTCTAAAGAGGATGACACCCCATGGTTTGCTGACATTGTACGGGTGGTGTTTTAATCGAAGGGTTATCGTCCCAACAACGAGAGAAATTTTTCAAGGACATTAAGCACTATTATTGGGACGAACCATATCTTTTCAAGAAATGCGCGGACCAAATTATACGACGTTGTGTCGACGAGCCGGCAGCTTTACACATTCTTGAAGCTTGCCACAAAGGACCCACCGGTGGTCACTTTGGCCTGAATTTTATAGCTAAAAAAGTTTTCGACTCCGAATTCTTTTGGCCATCCATCTATCATGGCGCGCATGAGATGGTTAGCATTGTGATGCTTGCCAACATCAAGGAAAGATCACTCACAAAGATGAGATGCCTCAAAATTTCATTCAAGAATGTGAGATCTTCGACGTTTGGGGCATCGATTTTACGGGGCCATTTCTGTCATCTAAGGGAAATAAATACATCCTTGTAGCCGTCAACTATGTTTCTAAATGGGTTGAATCTAAGGCTTTCCCTACTAACCATGCTAGGGTTGTTGTAAATTTATTGAAACAATTGTTTGCTCAATTCGGTGTGCCTCGTGCAATTATTAGTGATCGCGGGACTCATTTTTGCAATGATCAATTTGCACGAGTCATGGCAAAGTATGGTGTCAATCACCGACATTCCACCACGTATCATTCGTAAACTAATGGTCAAGCTGAAGTTTCCAATCGTGGTCTTAAGAGAATCTTAAAGCGTACCGTGGGAGAGCACCGTGCTTCTTGGTCCGATAAATTAGACGACGCTTTGTGGGCTTTCTGTATCGCTTATAAGACACTTATCGGTTGTAGTCCTTATCGCCTCGTGTACTGGAAAGCGTGCCACCTTTCCATTGAGTTGAAGCATAAGGCTTATTTGGCTCTCAAATGGGCTAATTTTGACTTGAACAAAGCCGGCGACCATAAAAAATCCAACTTAATGAATTGAATGAGCTTAATAATGCGTATGAGTATTCATTGATTTATAAGGATAAAATAAGCAAATTCATGATTCTAAAATTAAGAAACGAGAGTTCAACATTGGTGACCAAGTTTTACTCTTTACATCTTGGTTAAAAATCATTTCAGGTAAACTTAAGAGCCGTTGATCTAGTCCATTCACCGTGGCCCAAATTTTTCCATATGGCACCATTGAGCTAGCTCAACCAAATGGGAAAAATTTTAAGGTGACCAACGCGTTAAGTTGTACTTTGGAGAGGACATCTCTCATGATATGATTCCATCCCTCTCCACATCTCCCTTGAATTAATTCGGGAAATCAATTCGAGCAAGAGACTCTAGGAATAAAATCAAGCATCGTATAACTAGGTTAGATTTTCCTTAGTTTTTCGACCAATAAGTGTAGTTGAGGAGTAGTGTAGGGGGGAGCCAAATAGCGTTTGGTTTTGTGGTGATTGTGCATGGATTTCATCGATATATCATGTCACTTTTGGTGCTTTTCAGGTGACCCGTGATACATGTACTCGTGATACCAGTTTTATCCAAAACTATTGTGATTCATTATTATATATAAATAAATGACTTAATTGAATTCACTTTAGTTGTCTCCTCCATAGCTCGATTTAAACAACGTACTTAATGTCCTAAGTGTATGGGAGTTTATTCTTTCACATGCTTAAACATTGAGGGCAATGTTTATCTTAGTGTAGGGGAGACTTCTATCGAAGTAAAGTGGGCTTTTCCATGAATATGTCCTCATTAAAATTCGCAAATTATATGTTTTGACATTTTACAAAAATTTTATCTATTTTGGCCTAGTAGAATTTTCCTTTATTTCTTTTATTTCTAGCTGGTATCCTTAACCATGTAAATCTTTTATTCGGTTTATTAGGCTAAACATCCACGAGTCTCATTATTTGAGATTTTAAATTGTGGAGAATGAGAAATGATAGAGTTTGAAGTAAGTATAAAGGGCTAGATAAACCTAATAGAAATTATTTGTGGCTATTATACTCCCATCGGTAACCTTTACTTTATTATCAACGCATGTATATATGTTAATAAATAATCAAGAACGGTTTTATCGGTTTTTAGTCTCTTATGCATTTTTGGCTAATCGTTCGTGGTTGCTATAAGTACGTCTTGAGATTCTAAGTTAGATTGTTTTATGTTTATTAGACTTTTGTCATGTTTACTATTTAGCGGGTGTTAATTTATTGTGAGGAATAAAGAAAAATAAGAGCGGCTTGAAAAAAAATGAGTGGCTAGAAAAAAAAGTAAAAGAAATGTTTTTATTAAAAGACTCCCAAAAAGGGGGCATTGAAGTGTAAAGTTTCTATCGGGTAATATTACTCTCACAAGGGTTGCGGGGATCGGGTAGTTACTTTTCCGGTCCAATATTACTCTCACAAGGGTTGCGGGATCGAGAATCCAAGGTCTTAAAAAGGCGGCTATAATTTATTGCGTGAGTTTTATTTTTCTTTTTAGGGAGTGAGTAGCTACTTACCTAAGCATGACATAATTTATTATGCATAAGACGATCAATTTATTATTTTGAGACGGACTTATATCTATTATGGGCGGTTTTTCAAGTAATGGATGAGATGGTTAATTATCGATTAAAACTCTGCTTCCTTATTCTGGGATTTTGTATTTTAATATTTCACGCCAAATAAGACAAATTTGCTCTCAAGCAATTTGATCTAATAATAACCGATTAAGAGGAATAATAAGTGGGAGTATGTAGTTAACACAATCAATTTTTATGAATAAGTCGATGAACTTTTACTTATGAAAAACAATGATCTCATTTTTATGCTTGGTATAGGGAATGTGAAACTTGAGGGTGATAAATATTCATGATACCAAAAGCCCTAATCAAAGTCATTGATTTCTTTACGAGTTTTTTCCATCGAACAATTTCAAAGTAAATAAATAAAGTGAAATTGTGTATCTATTTGTTCATTGAAAATCTTTTATCTCTTTTTGGTTTTAAAAGTTCCCATTAGTATAGTATCATGTCGTAGTATGTATATAATATAATATAATAAAGGCCAAAATGGATTAATTATGTTAAAAAATGTAAATTTGTGATTTAAAATCGTGCATTGCATGAGGGCATTGCAATGGTCAAGTGTAGGGGCATTTGATAAGTGTGTAAATACTTACCCTTTTACCACTAAACACAAGGAAAAACCGAACCAAAACGTGACTTTATAAACGTAAAAGTCGGAATTACGCGTGGTTTTGTGTTTGTTGTGAAAATACGTACAAAAAGACAAAAACGAAGAAAACACGGGATTTCACAGACATTTTACGAACACAAAGTCAACAAGAAGTTAAAAGGACCAAAAGTGTGAAAGAATAAGGGCTTGAAATAAAGAATTCAAGAAGTTATATGTCAAAGATGAAAGCTGCCAAACTACAAGGGTTTATTCTGCCAAAGAGAGAAAGTTGCTAGCTTAGTGGCCACATGGACCAATAAGAATCCACCAAACAACCTCACACGGATCACAATCCTCATTCCACCACTAGAACCAATCACGTTCCACCTTTTGCATCACTTGGTTGCCAAGCTAGCAAGGCGCTTTTACAGAATAAAGAACCAACCATAACGTGACACGTGTCACTTTCTCATTCACCATCATACTACCATCGCAATAGGCCAATTCAGAAGATGATCAAAACATGAAAAATGATCACAAGGATGAGACGAACACATTGGTGCTAATGAATTGTGATGCCGTTCACTCTATTAAAACACCCAAATTGACTTCTATCCTATAAACCCTAATCTTACCTGGTAGAGTTTTATTGGACGATTGTTGACAGTGACTAACATTCTTGTCAGTCTAGAGAAACCCAATAACCGTTTATACCTACCACACACACCTCATCAGCCGTACAAATAGTAGACGTTCATCATTTTTCTTCTCAGAGTTCATTTTTTCATAAATTTTCTAGAATTTTCCTCTCTTCCTAATCAGTTATCTTAATCTGTAAGCTAGCTTTAGTTTTGTACTTTCCTTCACAAATTTGTACTATCATTTTAATCAAATCAATAAAGCTTCCATTAAATCACTGTTCATTCATCTTCCTCATTAAATTACTGTATCTGTTGACGTTGTTGTTGTTGTTTGATGATATTAAGCTTGTAAACAAGCTCTTGAAGCCGTTTTGATCAAATGAACGAATTCGTGTTTGAGTTTTCATAGTTGATCAGTTTTGGAGGGAAAAGTTCAATTTGAACTCGAATTGTTGATTGCTGGTGATTTGTGTTGTTACTGTGGATCAGAGAGTTAAATTTGGGGTATTTGATTATGTTTGAGCTTACTTCGCCATCAAAGGAGGCCTGGATGCAGGATAAGCTCTCAATTCCATTTCATAGGCTTATTCTAAGTGTTCACTTCTTAATTGAGTATTGTTATGCTAAGTGCTGATATTTTGCTTGAACTTGCCTCAATTTGATCCATTTTTACTGCCTTGATATCTGTCATTATTCTTAGTTGCTTAGAATTTCCTTTTCCTTTGATATTTTTCATTATTAGCTTTTAAGGTCTGATTGGATATAAGATCTGTGGTAGAATCCTTGAAGTTGTAGTTTGTTGAGTGATAGCATCTCAGTTGTAGCACATAAGTAGCCTAAAAGGTACCACATAATTGTCTAAACATGTAAGAACTCGTACTTTTCCCGGTGTTTTTTATTCTTTTATTTGTGCTTCTTGAATTTTTCAACGTATACATTTTCTTGTAGTCTTATATGTAAATCCTGAGATCATGATAATTTTAATAAGTTATACTTTTTAAGTGTTTACTGATCATTGATAATACTTTATTGGAACTATAAAAAATTTATTTTATTTTTCCATATTTATTTAAATCAATGTTTTTGATTTAAAAACACCCGCGTACATTTTACAAGTTTACTCAAATCAATGAATAACGAGAATTACTCATGATGGTGATGCCGATGGATGCCAATATTTCATATTTCATTGTCGATTGTTTCAATGTTTGACGTTTTCGATGTTTTCTTTTAAATGACGTGTTAAGTCGACTCGGGAGACTATAATATCACATTTATGATACATTCTAATTTTTGAAAAGTATTTTTACGAAAACCGAGTCTCGTAAATATTTTCAAAATTTACTAATAGTCATTTTCTAACCTTTAAATTATCAAATTGCTTTTAAGTCCAAAAGATTTCATAATTGGCAAAATTTACCCCCACTCCACTATATATTGATTTTTCACCTAACTAACTTCATTTTATTCATCACAAAAACACACACATAAGAAAAATCCTCTCTCCCATTCTTCTCTCTATGTTGCCTCCACCTCCCCATCAACAAAACACCACCATAATTAAATTTTGAGCTTGATCCATTGAAATCTAAACAAAAACATGTTCCAAATTCAAAGGTGATTCTTTTGATATTAGTTTTACCCACATGCAGCAAGTTTTAAGATTTCTTATGATTTTATAGTTGGTATGAGTTTTGATCATCATGCATGTGATGATCATCATAAGATCTCCATGTTTTGATGATAAAAAGTTGAGTTTTGATTTTTGATTTTGTTTTATGTTACATGAAAGTGTTAGGATTGAAAGTGGGTAATATTAGGGTGTTAGAATTGATAGAAAAATGGGTAATTTGGGTTGAAAAAGTGATTTGGTATGATTTTTAATGAGGTGATTTTGGGCAGTGAGTTTGAGGCAGATTTTGGGTGTCTTAAGCTTGAATTATTGTTGTACAAATGAGATAGTGTTGTAGAGATTTTCATTACCTTCGTTATGATATAAACTAGAGCTTCTAACTCAAAACGAGGAGGAAGTTATGGTAGTTTGATTATTCGTGTACCGGGAGACGAGTATCGACACAATATGAATTTGTCGTCGATATTTAGACCGAATCTCGGTGACTATAAAATGAGTTTTACAAATGATCAAGAGCTGTTCTAAGGCCCTAAACTTATCATTTTGAGTCTATTTTCAAAGTCAATGGTCGGTTTTGCTAATGGTGGGTTAGGATGGTCAAAATGGTTTCACGAGTCAAGTATACAAATCTGTCCGGTTTTTCAAGTTTAAAAATGTGTCGAGCAGGTGGTTTTAAAATGTAAATCATTGAATGAAATTAAAACTGAGTTTTATTCAGGTTATGATTGAGTTTTTCACCAAGTTTCATAAAAATCCGAGTTGTCTAAGTATGAGAAATGAGCTTGTACTTTTGATATGTACCGACAGATTTTTATCGAGAAAGTAGTTTAGTAAAGTGAACATATAGAAGGGTATTGTAGAACCACTTGCATTGTTGTTCTTTCGAGTTTTTGATGGTTTGTAATGTTGAGTTTTATGTTATTAAGTATGATTTATACTTGAGAAATTATTAATAAAGTGTGCGCCTTATTTGATAGGTTGCGGCTTTCGTGTTTACCGGGCATCCATATCGTCGGTGATCGTCTTACCACTATTGTTTCTACTCAACTTCTGAGTTCAATGATTTACTTACCTCGTGGATAAGGTGAGTTCATAGCCCCTTTTTACTTGCACATTGTTTCTAAACGTGGGGTGAGATTTTACATGGTGAAACACATCCATTTAAAAACTGTATGCTATCCAGAACTTGTATGCTATCCAAACTTATATGCTTTTCAAACAGTTTTCATTGATATTATTGCTTTTAGTAAATAGCCTTAAGTTTCCTCTCGTGATCATAAATCGTTAATTTACTTGTGTTACTAAGCGTGAATGTTGTGGGTGGATCCATCGGGATTGACAATCCCCGTCCCGATTACCTTGACGCATTTAACATTTGATTTGTTACTTGAGTATTTAGGCTGAATACTCACTAGAGGAACTTACATTAGTTAAGGTTCGGTTCATGAACTAAACAAAAATAATAATGTATCGGACTATGGTTAATGTACATAACCATCTCCCCTATTTCTTGTTTACAAATGAATGCTTGTGTTTCACATAGGAGTGTAATCGAGTCGAGCCGAGCTCAAGCTTAACAGGGCTTGAGCTTGGCTTGATACTAAAATTGTAGGCTTGAGCTTGGCTTGATAGCTTGTCAAGCTTTACCAATCCAGGCTTGAGCTTGGCTTAATAAGGCTTGATAAAAGCTTGAGCTTGGCTTGAAAAACTTGAATATGTATAAATTTAATTTTTTGTAATAAAACTCATTAATAAACATATGTATAAAATAAAAAAATAAAAAATATTACTTAAAAAAATTTTGATTTACTTAACATTAATAAAACCAATATTAAAATCATCGTACAATCTTGGTTTCAAAATGTGTTTTGCGCTCCAATACGGTTAAGGTCTCAAATACCATTGCATGATGTGAATGCGAGCGCAATTTAGATACATTGCGTTTAGTATTAAAAAAGTACAAAAAATATGTATACACATATTGTATTCCACCAAGTATCGAGTAAATGAAATATTTAAATTTACAAAAAGCGTACTCTATGTCTCCCTGATTGTTTCATAAAGAATCATTTAAAATACAAAGAACTAAAATATAAATGTAATCAGAGTTAAAAGTCCTTTTACAATATATTATTTATTTATGAAATTAGCTCTTAAAATTAGGTTAATACTCAAATTAACAATTAGTTGCTTATATAAATTCATCATAAAAATATATTTTTCATAGAGCTTGAAAAAGCTTGATAAGAACTCGAGTTGAGCTATCAAAAGCTTGAGCTTGAGCTTGATATAGTTTCGAGCTATTTTTTAGGCTTGAGCTTGATAAAAGCTTGGCTTGATCGAGCCAAGCGCGAGCTCGAGCTCGAGTTGCTTGATAAAAGCTTGACTTGATTACAGCCCTAGTCCACACCTTTACTGCTAAACCTATGAATATCACTCAACTTTATGTTGACGATTTTACATGTTTAATCTCAGGTATTAATACTCAGCTTTGCTTGGATGGGAGCCCGCAAGATATTATCGCAGCTTGGAGATTTATATGTATATTAAACTTTGGTTTTATCTAAAAACCGTCAGAAGATTATTTTATATATATATATATATATATATATATATATATATATATATATATATATATATATATATATATATATATATATATATATATATATATCTAT
This sequence comes from Glebionis coronaria, assembly GCA_025667525.1. Taxonomy (NCBI): domain Eukaryota; kingdom Viridiplantae; phylum Streptophyta; class Magnoliopsida; order Asterales; family Asteraceae; genus Glebionis; species Glebionis coronaria. The sequence goes on along the minus strand of CM046876.1, from coordinate 239,945,959 downwards.
ATATATATATATATATATATATATATATATATATATATATATATATATTTTGGTAACCGTGATTTCCGACTCATTGGCCGAGTAATCCACGGGGTTTGAGCCCACCGCCACACAGACTCAAACCAGGTAAAGCCCTCCCTTTTTTTGTTAACTATATGTTATAAATCATGATGAAATAATAAATTTTTCCGCTTATAAAACTCTAGGACCTATGTTTAAAACTCTGATCTTTTATGATATAATGTATACGTTTTTATTACGTTAACTTTGTGTCAACAATATTTCATTGTTTCTTGTACCATGACGTGGACCCTTGCTGCCTAGTTGTTTCCTTGCCTGATTTTGGGGGTCTCACAGATTGGTATCAGAGAGATGGTTATAGGGAACTGAGTCATTTTCAAAACTTAGTCTATTACCGAAAATTTCAAACATTTTATGTTTCTAAGTGTCAAACACAGAATCTGCCATGGTTGTTCGATATCTGCGCTGGTAACTCTTTAATCCTTATTATTTACTTTTAATTATCGTTGTAGTATTTCATATCTTGATTTCATTTTGAAATATTACATTGCCCTAATGACGATAATTACTATCTATTTTCAAAGCCTATGTGCTTCATGAATTATCATTGGATGTTACTTGATTCCATATGCTCTTACTGTATTTCTTGAAATCTTGTTCATGTAAACTTGATCTTGTTACCATGATTTTAATTTGTTATGACGTTACATACTTTTATTCGGAGCGCGTATGCGGCCGACTTTTCATAGTCACTTTTTTTAGTACTATTTCTATATTTTTTATGCGTGATACGATTGACCTCGTATACTCGTTCGTTTTGGATCGTCTATTTTTCTCGACTCACTGTTGTGTGTATTCTCGTGATACCATTGTTTGGGACTAAGCAAGTGTTGCTTTCAATGAAACTTCTGATTTTCATTCTACTATCGTGCGTGTTACTTTCATTGTTAAACCTCTTAAAGATATCTATTTAGGTCCAAATTGTTTCCTGGTCATCTGTGATTGGATGCCTTGAAAATTTGTCTGTAGACCATTGTGTAGCACAATGTGTCTCCAAAAAAGACTAAAGGACATCGTGTGAGTCACACATCTTGAAGCATTCCTTGAATCCGTGTTGAATAATATCGTAAGTTTTCGTAATCATTGATTAACCTTTACATCACCGTTTTACACGATACTCATATATCGATTAAATATTACTTCATTGACCATTCTACGTTTCAACTTCGAATTTCAACGTTCGTTTGTACCTTGGAAACGTCATCGTCATCTTGTAATACATAGCCTATATTATAATGTGGCGCTTGTTTGAAATACGATTCTACTTCAATAAACATGTATCCTCCCTTTTCATTAAATCGCCTCGCTCCGGGAGTTCAAACTGTTAAAAAATCACACCGCCAAGAGACCTTCATGCATTGCATCTTGAAATCGAAGACACGGATGTCATGCGCCGTTTTTTATTTCTAAGATTATCATTGGTATTATTGAACCATTGTTATACATTGTTTTCCTTTGTATGTTTAATTATACAATTTATTCTCTTTCGTCTTTATGGAATCCACAAGTCACGTGTGTACATAAATTCCGGGTCGTTATGAAGTTTGATTTAAATTTCAAAGTGTCGAAAAATATATACTTTCTGCAGAAAAGATACATGTAATTTAACGATGCCGAGAAAATATTTTTATAAATTTTAGACATAAAATTCGACTAGTAAATCTTAAAAACGAGCAAGTTACGCTCATTTGAAAATGTAAAATTTTAAGAACTTAATTCTGCGTATTTTTAAAATATCATTTTGTTTACAGATTTGATGCGAGGGTATTTTCGTCCATTTTTAATCTGTTTCAAGTCTCGAGCAAAACTAGAAAGTTGTCCAAAACATTGTTTTGCACCAAATTTCTTTAGACTTCGAGTCTTAAAAATGTCATTTAGTGAGTCAATTGGCCTGGTCAAACCGAAAAGTGAAAGCTGATAGAATTTAAAAATATGGATTGAAGCATTTTTAGTTCGTTTGAGCTCGTAAAACTTTAACTAATGATCTACAACTACCAAGCATTGATTTCGTTTGAAAACGTTTAAAAATAATAACTTTGAGTTCGGTGATACATACATATATCTTGAACTTTTAGAAGCAAGTGATTTGATAAACTGATGATGGAATATATGTTTCGAAAAATGTGTACATTTTTATGCATTACTATTTACGTGTTAAATTCCTAAACTTTCCTAAAATAGAAACTTTTCGGAGTAGTTGTACTATTTGGGAACGGATGCCCTGCTTTCTTAAAAGCATATTTATGTCAAATAAATTACGACATGAGCGCATATGGATTCCTTTATCTTCTCTTTCATAAATGACTTATTTGTCATTTTATCTTATCTTCTTCTACTTCTAACGTAACACTGATTTGGGCCGATGTTTGAAGTTCTTGTTTTTACATCTTTCGTTATCATCTTGACATGTATCTCCTGACGAATCCGGCTAAACCTCTTGAAACTTTATCAACTTGTAACAATTTCATTGATTGTCTTGAACTACTCTTTATTACCCTCATGTAACCTACTCGCTATTTTGTAAGCTATCATCATGTCACCATATGAATTCAAATTGGTATTGTTTGCGAATCATTTTATGAAATGTTCCACTTCGACCTTATTAAATACTTGAATGTTACCTTATAAAATTAATTTTACAATGTATTTTCACAAATTTTTCAACAACTGGTCTTGTAAAGAATTCTTGTAACAATAAAATTGTTGATTTAAACACTAGCCAATTAGTTACTAGCGAAAAGTTTCATAAATTATTTTGATTCTCGTTTTTACAAATGGCATTATGTACATATTTTAAATCATATGACATGTAATACTGGTTTGACGAAGCTAAGCATCGCATTGCTAGTCCTAAATTAGGCATGGCCTGATCACCTATGCGTAATTTAGAAGGAGCCATGCAAGGCCGAATAGTAGTCACCTTAAATATTTGGCCAAGTACCAACTTTTTTCTTATGTTCTTTATAGAGTTAGATAAAATAAAGTTTTGAAAACTTTTACATCTAATGCGAGTAACACCAGTTCGCGACATACACATATGAACCCTTATCTTTTTGTTGAATAAAGTACATGCCTCAAGCACATATTTCCTTACTCAACGATCTTTGTTTTACTTGTTACCTCATCATCCTCATGATACAATTCTTGTTACCACTCGTCTAATTTCTTACCATTGATACCAGACTTGAAAGTTTCAACGTTGTTATGCTTCTACATCGATCGACTTTCCTTATCTATTTTGGTAGACCTTCAAAACATCTCCGGATGCGAATAGTGATTTATGACTGGAGAGTGAACAATGATTTCGTGTACTTGTCATGATGTGTGTTAGACTCTTTTGTATTGAAATTCATTCGTGTGAACCACGTATTGATTACGCCTCTCATTGCTAATGTTGTTCATCTTACTAGAATTACTCTCAAGTGACTTCTTAAGAATTTTCTGTGATTCGAAAATTTGTTGTGTGGCTTTTCTCTTTCGATCGTGAATCGACCACCAGAAACTTAATAAGCCGTTGTTGGTGACGCCAACCACACTCGTGAACTAATCTTGTTAAATCATTTGTTTCATATTGTCTCTATCATTGATGCATCTACTCTTTCATGTCCGTTAAGAAATTGATACGAATTTTGTTTTATTCCCCCGTGCTATTGCTTGTATACTAATTGTTGATTATTATTCGTTTCATTACTTTTTTGTTATCTTGTCACATTTTGAAAACTCAAATATGTCACATGTTTATCATTTGATGCATTAAACGCTTTATGGATTTCTATAAATTATTCTAAATTTTTAAGAACATTTTACACACTTTATCAAGTGTTTAAATTACCAATATACCCGTTTCAAGTGTAATGTCGGACCTATACATCCTCTTTGATAAATTTAAAACTAGTGTTTAAAAGGATTTCAAGTTTCATCTTTTAAAGTATTTAATTGTATCATACTTTACTTTCAATCTAATGAATTTATCGATTTAAATTATAACTTCTAACAATGATTCTAAATAATTTGGAAATTTTGATTTTTTTTCTAATGGTAACGATAAACCTGAGTTTTTAACAATAAATTCATACAGTCATCCAAAAGTCTTTAAGCTGATCGAAATAATTATTTGAACTGAGTTACTTTTACTTTGAAATTCTTATCAAGAAAATACTTAAGTTGAGTTTGAAAGTAATACCGAATCCTAGACAAGTAATTGTGACAACTTGTATTTTAAATGTTCATATGTAATTCATTTTTCCCTTCTATTTCTCTTGTAACTAGATTGTTACGTTTTAAGATTGTCATGTTTCACAGTTTGCGTGATTCGCGATTCCTTGATGATTAACGATCTTGATTCATTCTAGCGTACCTTTTCCGTTTAATCAATTCTTATGTTCATTCTATCTCATGATATTTCTCCGAACTGAAAGGTCATTATTCTAATCCAAGTATGAAAATTTATTCGAAAAGGAGTTAAGTACCTGAAGCATAGTGAATTCTAATTGTTGAAGTATGATACAATGCTTTTGTATGGGTTCAGATTATGTCTCGGAATCTTCTCGAATTGATTCACGGCTCAAAGTGGAATGATTTGTTCTTGGTTAATAAAAAGGTGTTGGTTTATTTATCTATTTTAAACTAATAACAAATAAGTAAGTGTCGAAGAGTAAAATTAAAGCTTTAAAAGATTAAACTATATTGATAAGTTAAAACTTAAATGTTTGAAAACGTAAAGAAAAGATTAGAAAAATACTAGAACACTTAATAAAACTAACACTTGGAAACTTTATAAAAAACAAGAACTAAACCATCGGAATGTGTAAAAGGGAGACTGATCGGAATAACAAACACCCCTCTGGTCGGAATATATGCAATCGGAATAAGGGACAAAGGAGCTGATCGGAATGTTGGAGAATAAGTACTAATCGGAATGTTGCAAGGCTTCCCAATCGGAATGTTTAACAAAGGGTGCAATCGGTATATTGAAAATTACTCAGATCGGAATAATCGAAAATAAGCCACAATCAGAATGTCTCATTTACATGCCAAATCGGAAAGTTCAAAACCCTTTTCCGATTGGGAGATCGGAAAGAGGGTGGTGATCGGAATATAGTAATCGGAAAAGGGTTTATACCTTTTCCGATTTAAGTGGGATTCGATAAAAAAGCAAGGCAATAAGCTATGATGATAAGCTAATCAGCAAAACTAGAACGAATCTAATATGAAACGGATCAAATAAGCACAAATAACAACTTATCTAAACTTAAATTAAGCAAACTTTTGAATCAAACCATAAAAGGATGAACTTTTTAAGAAAACTTTTAAAGAGTAAATAAGCTAAACATATAAACAAGCCAATAAGCACAAAGATCTTAAAGCTTATTCGTATGAACACTTAAGTAGGCATAAAAAGATTAACTTTTAGGAACGAGAACATTAAGAACAACACGGATCAAATAGATTTCGCACCAAAAGTAAACTAAAATAAAAGAAAGGTAGAAAGAGATGAAAGATAGAAAGCTTGATCAAAGGTAAAGAAAATTAAAACAATAAAATTAAGAACACTTACTTGAATTAAAGGTAAGAAATTAAAGGAGCAATACAAGAAATTAAATTGCAAGAAATTAAATAACAAGGTATGAAAATGGTCGAAGAGTGGGTTGTCAAGCCACCAACAACTTGAAAATGAATACATAATTATCTATATATAGGGAGATTAGGGAGGAGCTTAGGAAGCTTCCTCCCCTCTTTCTTCTTTTCCTTAATTGCAAAGTTAAGTCCTTCTCTTCTTAATCTTTTGTTAATCTTGGACTTAATGACTTTGTCTCGGGATTTCTTTGAACTCGTCTCGACATTTCTTCATAAATAAGACTTGAGTTCTTCGGCTTTTAGTAAACTTCCGTCTTTTGACTTTTTCCTCGATAAATCTTCAGAATTGGTCTTGGACTTCCGTTCTTTTTGCACTCTTGACTTCTTGACTTCGTCTTTCGTCTTTTTCTTCGATAAAAGCCCGTGAATACCCGTGTTTTCTCCACTTTTCACCTTTTCGTCCTAAATCACAACAAAAACACAAACCACGGATAATTCCGACATAAATGACATAAAGTACGCGTTTTGGCTCGGTTCTTATTGTAATTAAGTGGTAAAAATGATGGGTGTTTACATACCTATCAAATCCCCTACACTTGACCATTGCAATGTCCTCATGCAATGCATTAGTTACAAAGCACGTTTACATTTTTCATCATAATCAATCCACGTTGGCCTTTATTAAAGAGATAGAAAACTATAAACATTCAAAGTAAAGAAATCAAAAACATACCTTGGGTTTAGGAAATGTCATGAATGATCATCATCCTCAAGTTTTCACTTCTCCAAACCAAGCTTAAAAACGAGATCATTGTTATTATAAGTTAGCAGACTAACACAAACTCATGTGGGCCAATTACTCACTTAGACTCCCTTATTCCTAGGTGTATCTCTTATATTTTATTGTTGTCTTGAATGATCACGAGGATACATTGTTGACTTATTTCGATAGTTTATTAGGCCGAAAATAAAGTGAACGATTTAATCAATAGTTAGCTAAAGGACAAAATCTTTTAAAACTGCTTCTCGGGACCTCATAAAGTTCATATCTTGGCATAACTCGCTTCGCGATTTGAGACCTTTCTCGGACCGATATTTGGCAGCGACTTCCTACTTCAAACCTTGAGAGAGGTTCATGAAATAATGGTCTTCTCTTCATAATAGGAATTTCTTCACTTGAAGTTTTGAGAGATTCTTCATATTTGGACCACGACTTCTTCATTTTTCTCCAATCTTTATTTTGGACTTTGATATACAACGATCCGCCTCCTTTTCGGACTTGGACTATTTATCCTCATACCTTGCTAGGGTCTTTTCAGATAGACTTCTCCATGATCTTTTGGGGAGTTTTTGCTTTTCGTCGTGTGTCTCGATCCTTCATATTGATTTTCGATAAATGATTCTTCACATCACTTGGATCTTTAGCAACAAAATGTAGCCCTCATGTCTTGTTAGGACCTTTTTGGACTCGCCAATCTTCGCATCCCGCTTCAATAAGTTATGCCTTGGCTATGAACTCTAATCCATACCGAGTAACTTTTAAATGATCTTGGGCTAGAAGCTAAGTAACCTTTTAAAACGTACAACCTTATTTATTGCAGATAAATTTATTAACAAGCGATGGGAGAATAGGCTCATAATTAACTCACATAAATTCACGAAAGAATACCAAACTTATAATTGACTCTATCATCTCTCGTCCTCCACAGTTTAAAATCTCAACGAATGAGACTCGTGGATGCTTTGCCAATTAAATCAAAGTTTTGGGTTTTTGAGTCGCCTATAGGATCTTGCAACTTCTTAGACTTTTTCAAGTTTAGAAATCGCATTATAAAGTTCCCTTGATAAACGACTCTCTAGGATCAATTATAGGAACTTGCAAAAAGTTCTTGTTCTTAACCCGTGAGAGTTAAGACTTTCGCGTTTTATAGCTCCCTGTATAAAAGCCTAGCAAAGCTTGACTTAAACATGTTAAGGATACTAGCTAGAGTAAACTTAGATAAGTAAACTCGGGTTGAGTCAAAAGATTCACAACGTTTGAAAATTTAAAACCACTTTATTAAAAATTTATTCTAATAAGGAAAGAAAATAACTATACAAAGGTAAAAACAACTATACAACTAGGCCAAAATAGATTAAAAATTTTGAAAAATGTCGAAAAATCAAATTTTCCGGTTAAAATGAGGACAAATACAAGGACAAGGCCACTTAACTTTGATAGAAGTCCCCCCTACACTTAATATAAACATTGTCCTCAATGTTTAAGCATGTGGGAGTAAACTCCCCTACACTTAGGACATTGTGCACATTGTTTAAATCTCGCTAAGGAAAAGACAACTAATGAGATTCCTATTTTAATATTGGAAAATATAAAATAGTGAATCGAAAAGAGTTTAGGATAGAACCGGGAAGAAGGGAACACGGAATCACGGTTCGTCAAAAGTCATCAAGAGTGTGTCTTTGAAGCTCTAATCCCTGCACATGATAAGAAAGAAAACAAGAAACACCACTCGGGCTCCCCCTACACTTATGGTGAAAATAGATAGATAATTGGGTTGCCTCCCAAAAAGCGCTTGTTTTTGTTAACCGAGTCACGAGCCTGACTCGCCCCCGAATTAAATGGTCCATGGGGAAGCCTCAAATGTGATACCGGGATCAAAGACCTTGTCCTCGTTCCCGGTTGACATCAACAAAGGAGAGGCGGGGGAATAAGTCTTGAATGGGAGAAAATCCCTTTCAACATACGTAAAGTACGTGAATTCAAGATCCACGGGAGGTGGGGTGGGTAAAGTAATCACATTGTCATCCCCCAAAAACAATGGATGCTGAGCAGTCGGCAAAGCCGTAATGTTATCAATCATAACATAATCAATGTCACCTCCCGGGTCAAAGCACTCATCCTCAGTAATAGTGGTTAAAGGGGAGGATGAAAGGTGCTCGGGAGGGGACGTGGGTCAATACTTTCCTGAAGCAAATTATCAAAAATAATGTCCCCCTCCGTATCATTATCATCAATACCTGGAGGGATGGAGTGGATATCGATTTCTTCCAGCAATGGGTCATTATCTTCAACGGGAGGAATAGATGGAGGTAAAGACTTGGAAAGAGAATGAGAAGTCAACTCTTCGATTTGAGCAATAAGAAGGTGCACTTTCCGTAATCTATCGCGAAGAAGCACGTCTTCCACCTCATCCACAAGATCAAGTTCATCGGTGAACTTCTCGTAAGCCGGAGAGAATAAATCGTCATCACCCGCATCTCCCGGTGGAGATTAAGAAATTTCAAAAGTGAAATTCTCATAGCAGAGAGAAGAATCGTCATCACTGGGATCAACCTCTTCCGTAAGAGCAACGTCGTCCTGAGGCTCCATAGCAGGTAAGTCACAAACCTCATCATCCAATAATTTGGCGAGACCAACATCACTAAGCTCATTTAACGAATCTAGATCCGTAGATGCAGTAGGAACATCGAGAGTAGGAGTAGCAACTTCAGTAGATTGGTTGAAAGTGTAGACATCATCGTCGTCGTCATCATCATAATAGATGGGACGAGTCCAGTTAGGAGTGACGTAGTCGGCTAACTCTTCCTTGATAACCTCCACATCTTTAAGAAGCTCATGCAGCAACTTTTGTTGTTCGTCGCCCCGAGTATGTTCAATTTCACCAATTCTATCCCACGCTGTAATTAAACATTTTGGTGTAGAAAAGAAGGGAAAACGACTAAATTGGCTCAAAAAGGTGTCGGTGGTTTTCAAGGTTTCGTCCACATCAAGCAAAGGTTGCTTTTTTGGATGCAAGTCAGCTCGGAGTTGAGCTATACTTTCTAGAATGCCATTCAAAGTAGTGAGTTGTTGATCAAGACTAATTTGCTGAGAGGATTGATGATTGTGGGTGTGATGTGGGGGCTCAAAGTTATAGACACTCGGATGATAGCACGGAACTTTCTCAAAGACTTGCGACGGATCACAAAAAGAAGTATCGTGAGGGCCCTTACAAATATAGCACCATGGGTAGGGAGAGAAACTGGGTGCTTCTTGTGGATAGCTATTACCATTGTCATAATTTTAACCCGGTTCTTGCTCGTGACCATACGGGTATTGAACCGGGCACGAAACATGCCAATGAGAATCGCTTCCACAATAGATGCACGGGGGAACAGGAGGTGGATTCAAAAAGGACGAATTAGTCGAGTTGCACAAAGGACAAAATCTGAATTGTGTGTTGTCGATATCGTTTCCGCACCGCTCACATGTACACCATTGACAAGAGTCGTTCCCGTATAATTGTCTCCCACACCCGACGCAATGGACATAAAAATCCATAAAGAAAAATAGATAAGCAAGAAGAATATTTTTGTTGCAAAACTTTGAAAAAGAAATACTTTTTATGATTTTTCAAATGTTTTTGGATTTTTGAAAATTTTTCTACACGAAAAATAACGTTCACGAGTGAACGGATCCCAAAAGCCAACACGTCTCTAACGAAAAGAGCCGGCAGCGGCGCCATTTGATACAATGCTTTTGTATGGGTTCAGATTATGTCTCGGAATCTTCTCGAATTGATTCACAACTCAAAGTGGAATCATTTGTTCTTGGTTAATAAAAAGGTGTTGGTTTGTTTATCTATTTTAAACTAATAACGAATAAGTAAGTGTCAAAGAGTAAAATTAAAGCTTTAAAAGATTAAACTATATTGACAAGTTAAAACTTAAATGTTTGAAAACGTAAAGAAAAGATTAGAAAAATACTAGAACACTTAATAAAACTAACACTTGGAAACTTTATAAAAACAAGAACTAAACCATCGGAATATGTAAAAGGGAGACTGATCGGAATAACAAACACCCCTCTGGTCGGAATATATGCAATCGGAATAAGGGACAAAGGAGCTGATCGGAATGTTGGAGAATAAGTACTAATCGGAATGTTGCAAGGCTTCCCAATCGGAATGTTTAACAAAGGGTGCAATCGGTATAGTGAAAATGACTCAGATCGGAATAATCCAAAATAAGCCACAATCGGAATGTCTCATTTACATGCCAAATCGGAAAGTTCAAAACCCTTTTCCGATTGGGAGATCAGAAAGAGGGTGGTGATCGGAATATAGTAATCGGAAAAGGGTTTATACCTTTTCCGATTTAAGTGGGATTCGATAAAAAAGCAAGGCAATAAGCTATGATGATAAGCTAATCACCAAAACTAGAACGAATCTAATATGAAACGGATCAAATAAGCACAAATAACAACTTATTTAAACTTAAATTAAGCAAACTTTTGAATCAAACCATAAAAAGATGAACTTTTTAAGAAAACTTTTAAAGAGTAAATAAGCTAAACATATAAACAAGCCAATAAGCACAAAGATCTTAAAGCTTATTCGTATGAAAACTTAAGTAGGCATAAAAAGATTAATGATAACTAGGCTTTGACGCCTAGTATAAAAGATTAAAGTTCGTTGTGTTGGTCTAATCGAATTGATCTAGGTTCTCTATGTGACTCAGTTTTATTTTGGTGAAACAAAAATGTTGTGGTTGTAGTATTTAAAATAAAAGTGCGAAACTTTAAAGGAAAAGTGCAATTAAAGTAAAAGACTTGAAAGTAATTCTAATTTAAATAAAAATAATGGGCAAGTATTTAAAAGCTTGACTGAAATTAAAGGGCACTAAAGTAAATGACGCAAATTTAAGATTATCTAAGGCAAACTTAAAATGCAACTAAAACTTAAACTAAGGCAAGGATAAAATAAAGCTAAGGCAAACTTAAAGTGCAACTAAAATAAAAGGCGGGAAAAATAAAGCTTGAAAATAAGGAACAGAAGTTTAGAAAGAAAGACTAAAAAGAATTGAAAGAAACCTTGATTCGGAAGTTCAAAACTTCCGAATGAACTGGCTTGATTCGGAACTTTTTGAGTTCCGAATGAAACAATCTTGAGTCGGAACTTCTTGACACGGAAGTCTTCTGAGTCGGAACTTCCAAAGCCCCAAAACCTTGATTCGGAACTTTTAAGTTGATCCAGAACCTTTTGAGTTCCGAATGAACCTCTTGATCCGGAACTTTGGTTCGGAAGTATTGATCCGGAAGATTTCGTCCGGAAGTTTCGTCCGGAAGTCTTGACTCGGAAGATTCGTTCGGAACTTCTAAAGTTCCGAATGAATTTGCTGATCCGGAACTTTCCCTTGATCCGGAAGTTTTCGTCCGGAAGTTTGAGACTTCCGAATGAGCAATGCTTGAGTCGGAACTTTTGTTGTTCCGAACGAGACCTCTTGATCCGGAACTTTTGAGTTCCGAATGAAAACCTTCTCTTCTCTTGGCTCGGAACTTTACCTGGAAAGATCAGATACAGCAACAACTTCCCCGAAGAACAAGGGATCACAGTAACAAGTAATATATTACAGATTAATCAAAATCAAAACAAAAGATTTAAACAAATTAATAACGAAACAACAAACAATCATAAACAAACAATCTATATCACTTAAACTAACAAATTTAACAACAATAATCAAAAACCCACTTGATCAAAATAAGAACATGAACATGAACACAAACATAAACATAAAAATCAAAGATCAAGAAAGGTAGATAGGAGATTAACAAGATAAAATAAAGATTGACAAGAATTAAATGGAAACTTACTTGAAAATAAAGGAATTTAAGGTGCAAGATAAGGTAATTAAATTGACAAGTATTTAAATGACATGAATTAAAGGTGCGAGGTAAGTAAAATGGAAGACTAATTGTCACACTTGGCCAACAAGAAAAATAATTATCATCCTAATCTATATATAGGGGAGGATTAGGAAGCTTCCTCCCCTCCTTCATTTCTTCTTAATTGCGAGATTAAGTCCTTCCTTTTTTTAATCTTCATTAATTGCACCATTAGTCCTTTATTCTTCTAATCTTCTTTGAACTTGGACTTTAAATGACTTTTGGCTCGGGATTTCTTTGAACTCGTCTTTTTAATTCTTCAATAAAGTAGACTTGAGTTCCTCGGCTTTAAGTAAACTTCCGTCTTTTGACTTTTTCTTCGGTAAATCTTCAGAATTGGTCTTGGACTTCCGTTCTTTTTGCACTCTTGACTTCTTGACTTCGTCTTTCATCTTTTTCTTCAATAAAAGTCCGTAAATGCCCGTGAATTCCTGTGTTTTCTCCATTTTTCACCTTTTCGTCCTAAATCACAACAAAAACACAAACCACGCATAATTCCGACATAAAAGACATAAAATACACGTTTTGGCTCGATTATTAATGTAATTAAGTGGTAGAAAAGATGGGTGTTTTCACACCTATCAATTAACTTATAGGCACGAGAACATTAAGAACAACACGGATCAAATAGATTTCGCACCAAAAGTAAACTAAAATCAAAGACAGGTAGAAAGAGATGAAAGATAGAAAGCTTGATCAAAGGTAAAAAAATTAAAACAATAAAATTAAGAACACTTACTTGAATTAAAGGTAAGAAATTAAAGGAGCAATACAAGGAATTAAATTGCAGGATATTAAATAACAAGTTATGAATGGTGGAAGAGTGGGTTGTCAAGCCACCAACAACTTGAAAATGAATACATAATTATCTATATATAGGGAGATTAGGGAGGAGCTTAGGAAGCTTCCTCCCCTCTTTCTTCTTTTCCTTAATTGCAAAGTTAAGTCCTTCTCTTCTTAATCTTTTGTTAATCTTGGACTTAATGATTTTGTCTCGGGATTTCTTTGAACTCGTCTCGACATTTCTTCATAAATAAGACTTGAGTTCTTCGGCTTTTAGTAAACTTCCATCTTTTGACTTTTTCCTCGATAAATCTTCAGAATTGGTCTTGGACTTTCGTTCTTTTTGCACTCTTGACTTCTTGACTTCGTCTTTCGTCTTTTTCTTCGATAAAAGCCCGTGAATACCCGTGTTTTCTCCATTTTTCACCTTTTCGTCCTAAATCACAACAAAAACACAAACCACGCATAATTCCGAAATAAATGACATAAAGTACGCGTTTTGGCTCGGTTATTATTGTAAATAAGTGGTAAAAATGATGGGTGTTAACACACCTATAAAAGTACGTCGTGGTGCAGAAATTACCTGGGAAGCAATGAATCAGTTGTTGGGTCAAAAGTTGATGAGTCAAACACTATGGAAACAAGAAAGACCAAATAGGACATTATCACTGCTAGAATTCCCACTGCTGAGATCCCCCTGCTGGAATTCCCCCTGCTGGAGTACTTTCCCCTGCTAGAGCAATTTCCCCCTGCTGGAGTACTTGCCCCTGCTAGTGTACTTCCCACTGCTAGTGATAAGTATGAAGATTTGGTCAACACAGGATAAGAATGAATAAGTCAGTTTTGATTTAGTCATTAATACTTTATTTAGTTTCCATGTATCCCTGGGTTCCTTAAGTTATAAAAGGAACCACCAGGCATAGGTTTTATTTATTAGTTCCAACACACAAAATGTAACCTACTGCTTGTTTGATCTCTAGGTGTGGGATTCAATGTACACACACCTAGAGTAGTTTGTGTTAATCAAATAATACAAACTCTCTTTGGGAATCTTTCATCTTTGTCAAACATCTTGTTCATGATCATTGTTCTTATTCCGCTATGTTATCATATGAATGATGATCAACCTAGATAAAACGGTTTTTACTGTTTGAGTCTAAAGATCTTGGATTCAACATGTGGTATCAGAGCCGGTGGCTCTCGATATCTAGGAGATCAAGATGTTTTTCGTGTTCATGTTGTTGTGAAGTTGCTGTCCAGAATTCGTGACGGTTTTAGCGACAGATTAGCGACGGTTTTCCAGTTCTGTGACAGAAAAAGTGTCGCTAAAGTTTTTGGTTTAGGGTTCTTCAAGAAACCTCTAATCACGAAAAAGATGAGGTTTGATCATTCTTTTGTCTCTTCCTAATTTAATTTATGTTTACAAAGCTATTGATTGCATCTGATAATAGTGATGAGCATTGGTCCGGGACCAATCGATTGTTATTGTTGTTTCGACTTGTTAGGGTGAGTTGATCCGGGATCAATGATGAACCCTAGCTGAGATGCAATTGATTGTATTGTAGGCATGAATTCAGAAAAAGAAGAGGTAAAAAGAAGAGTTGAATCTTTAATTTTTTGTTTTTAGGGTTTAATTAATAAACCCTAGATTGGTGATTTTTGTTGCTATGATGAAGATGATATTTAGGGTTTATTGAGAGGGTTGATTCCTCAAAGCCCTAAAATATTGGTGCTTAAAGTGTTAGGCTAAGATACGTTTGTTGGTTGCTGAGCAAAATTTAATTCACAGACGTACACTTTGCTTCGACCAGAAGAAGTAATCTTCATGTGCGAGGTATATTGACATGAAAGGGACGGTTGGCATTGTTTAAATACTATATATTCATCACGTGAATTAGGGTATTGTAAGTTGTCAATTGAGGTTCAATGTTGAAATTCTTCATTATCTATTCACGTGAAGAATAGAAAGCAGCCAAAGAGAAGTTGTGGTCCCAGGTTTAAAGCATGTCATATGGGGACGTCATATTATTTGCATGTGATACATTAACAATCTCTTCTCTTGTTTAAAGAAAAAAAATATCACGTGATGTTGTGGGTCCAAGGTAAAGTGATGTGGGATTGTGGGACGTAACAGAAAAACAACGCATATGTTAGAAATACGTTTTAACGTATATTAGAAGTATCGGTCACTCCACAATATGATTCATGTTGTAATAGCTCGTAGTTAGTAATTAGTCATTAGTTGCTTATTAACTTAAGTAAGAACCGGTCCATGGGCTTGTCATGGACCGGCCCAAGCCCAATGTTAGGCTTGGAGTATAAATACCCCTTTCCACTAAGGAAAGGGGTTGGTTGTTGTTCCATTTTACACTTTCATATTAATAAAATCTTTCACATATTCTCTCACTTTCTCTCTCTAGTTTCTCTCACTAGAAAACATCAACCCACTTCATAGATTCATAGGTTATCAATATTCTACATTTGGTATCAAGAGCTATGGGGTGATTTAAGGTAAGGATTGTGTTGCTTTTTTAGTTTTTGAATCAATTAGTGATCTTTAGAAAAAATCAATCTTGAATCTTGTTATTTTTGGTGTTTTTGTTATTGGGATTGATTGATAAGGATTGGGTTTAGCTTATTTTGGTAAAAATCATATAACTTTTTGTGGTTTTGGATCAAAAATCGGGGTTAAAAGTTTTTTTTTTAAGTCTCGGAAACAATTTTTTCCAGAATTTTCCGAATAGGATTCCGAATAGGAGGATTTTCAGTATAGAAAGTTTATTCCGAATAGGATTCCGAATAGGAGGATTTTCAGCATAGAAGAAATCTTTCCGCATAGACTTTCCGAATAGAAGAAATCTTTCCGAATAGAAGAAATCTTTCCGAATAGCAGAAGTTTCCGAATAGAAGAATTTTCCGAATAGCCAATTTTTCCGAATAGCCAAAATTCTTTCCGAATAGACACCAATTTTCCGAATTGCCCATCATTCCGAATAGGAGAAATATTCCGAATTGAAGAAAATATTCCGCATAGGGGATTTTCCGCATAAGGGTTATTCTGCATAGAGTTTATTCCGAATAGGGTATTTTCAGCATAGGATTATTCCGAATAGGTGTTATTCCGAATAGGGTTATTCTAATTTTGGGTTATTCCGTATAAGCAAGTTCAAGGGGTATTTGAGTTTTTTCGACGATCTTTAGTGGATTTAATCTTGAGTTCAACCAACACAACACAAATTCTCAACCTTTCTTCACTGCTCGATCAACCGATAATCTTTGAGTCTGTTAAGTGATCACAATGAATCCAAGTTCATTAATGCCTCAGATGACATCTCTTACGGATATCTCGATCATAACGGGGACTGATAGTCGTCCACCAATGCTTATTAAAGAGGTATTTGAGGCATGGCAAGGTCGAATGATGCAATATCTAAAGGGGAAACCGACATACGGAAGGCTTATGGTCAAATCGATTTTGAATGGTCCACTCGACTATGGTACCATTGTGGTTGATGACGTGACTAGACCACGAGAATTTGAAGAACTCACTCCAGCTCAACAACTTGTTGCAGATGCAGATGAAAAAGCTCTTCAAACAATTCTCCAAGCTCTTCCCCATGATATTTATAGGATGGTAAGTCAGTATACAGTGGCAAAGGATTTATGGGAACGTCTTAAGGTGTTGCTACAAGGCACGTCTCTCACCAAACAAGAAAGGGAGTGTCAGCTGTATGATTTGTTTGATAGATTCACGTACAGCCCAGGAGAAACACTACACGATTATTACTTCAGATTCACTACTCTAATGAATGATCTGAATGTATACAATCTTGTAATTGCTCCATTCCAGGTTAACACCAAGTTCTTGAATACTTTACCTCAAGCTGAATGGGGTGAGTATATTACCGATGTGAAGTTAACCCGGGATTTGCATAAGTGCAACTTAGATCAAATCTATGCTTTTCTTCAGCAACATGAGAAGCATGTGATTATGCACCGTTCTCCTCGCGGTATGCATCCAGATTCCTTAGCTTTGATGGCGAATCAACCAAGCTTGTCACACAACAACACACCTTATATCTTGGGACATCAAGCCTATCATCCATCACCTTATATGACACCAAACTTTCCACAATACTCGATTCTACCACAACCACCCACCTCACATCAGCAACAATATCGGTTCAATGCACCTTCACCACAGTATGCTTCACAACTTCATCCAGCAAATGTTGCACCTTATGCTCAGCCTTCATATTCTTCTTATCAAGAGAATGCAGCATATCCAACAAGCTACCCTGATCAAATGAGTATTCCTTCTACTGATTATGCAGCTCATCCAGATCAAGCACTGTATTGTGATGATGAAGAAGTCCCCGTTCCTGTTTTCCAACAAGGAGCTGACCCAGTTGAAGTGCTAACTACTATGTCTGCTTATCTCACACGAACTTTAAGCAAACGAGGATACAGAGGATCAGCTCCTACCAACAATCAGTTGAGGAATTCATCCAATTCTCGCCAACAAGCTACAATTGAGAATGGCAGGGTAATGGTTCAGCCAATTCAACCATATCAGGGGAGACCTTCCACATCAACCAATGCTCGCACGATCAATCCTGCTCCTGCTCCAATGGTCAACAATCCTCCACGGGCTAATACAGGCAAGTTGAGAATGATTACATGCTACAACTGCAAGGAAGAGGGTCATATGTCCAGGGATTGTAAGAAACCCAAGAGGAGAAGGGATGGACAGTGGTTTGCAGAAAAGATCTATCTGGTAAATGCTCAGGCGCAAGGAAGGGAACTTGATGAAGAGGAGCTTGCATTTCTTGCTGACCCAGGGATTGCTGAACAAGATGTTGTCACTACGCAGAATGCAGCTTACCAAGCCGATGATCTTGATGCGTATGACTCCGACTGTGATGACTTTCAAACTGCAAAGGCTGCTCTCATGGCAACTATCTCCAGCTTAGGGCCAGATAAGAGATCTGAGGTACTTATTAATAACACCGATAATGCCATTGATGCTAGTATTCAACCACATCAAGTTGTGCAAGAGAGTGCTGATTCGAATGAATCTTCGGTGGTGAGTCCTTCAAACGAGGAGACAAACAATGATAGCAATATCAATGTGAATCCCCAGACTTTGAGTGAATCACAACTGGGACCCAGTTCGCATACGCCTACTCCTGCTCAACAAGATTTGGTCATGGTTCCTGCTACATTACTTAGCCAAATGAATGCTGCACTCTTAGAAACCTTAGCTAAGAATAAGAATTTGTCTGATGAGCTTGCCTTAAGCAATGAGAAAGTACAAACTTTGGAATTAGTGCCTTCGTCTAGTGTTCTAACTAATCTCGAATATGATCACTTTAGAAACAAACAAATGGGTCACTTGTAAGAAATAGAAAACTTAAGAGCAAATCTGTCTAATGAACTTCGAGAAAAGGAGTTAGTGGTCACTAATTTTCAAAAACTTCAAACGGATTTTGAATCACTAGAGTCTAAGAAGAATGAAATGGAGATTAATGCCACTAATAAGATTAGAAGTCTAGATTACTTGCTTTTAAGACAATACGCTGCTTCGCAACTAGTTCACTTATTTGATGCTTCATTTAGAGAATTTAACTTATCACGTCTAAAAGGCCTTCCCCCTAATCCACAGTATGCAAAACAAGCTTTAAAACATAGTCCTAGACTTTATAATGCAACTCAATTAGGATTAGCTTTAGACCCGATTGTTTTTCCCGATGATCGAACAAGTAAGGATCTAGTTGATGAGGATCGGTCATACAATTCTGCAAAATATCCCGATTGTGATTATTTTAAAATGAATAAGGAGCTTGCAAAAACTGATTTTAGAGTTCGCTTCTATATGGATAAAGATCTCATTACAGCACCAACCTACATGATAGAGAAAGAAAGCCCTAGTACATTTCCTACACTTGTCAACATGGAAGGTCCTAAGGAAATTCCAAAGAATCTTCCACCTGTTAGCACTGTATGGTTAAACTTGAAAGAGATTAACCGTTACTTTACTAACTTTGACAAGGTCATTTTGGAATGTACGACTTCAAATGGCTTAAAAGCCGGAGAATGGGCTTTCGAACACATGAACGAGGTGTTTAAAACTAAGATCAATCCGTTTGTCGAAAGTCTAAAAGGAAGTTTTGCATCTCTTAAGGAAAATCTTCAGTTTGAAATTGGTGAAGTTCAAAAAGTGTTTTATGAAATGGACACCGCTTACGAACTGCAACTAATTGAAAAAGAAAAGATTTTAACCGAATATGACCGATTCTTGTCTGAAGTAATCTCGTGTGATGTGCTTACTACTGTAAATGTTAATTATTCGAATGAGCTTACATCTGCTGTGATTAATTGTGATGCTGTGAATATTTGTGAGGATATTTGTGATGATGTTTGTAATCTTTCTGTAAATGATGCTGATACTGTAAATGAGGTAGATAATCATTCTTGTCACGAATCTAACGCTGAGTTTTTAAAGCTACAAGATTCTTACAATTTACTTTCACAACGCTTTAATCAACTAGAACAACATTGTATATCTTTAGAACTAAAACAACAAACTCAAAATGAAAATCTTTTGATATCAAATGTTTGTGAAAACGGTGTTGAGAATAGTGACAAGATGATTGCAATTGTTAAGACATTAGAGGAAGAAATCATGAGATTGAAGAGAGAGATATCATCAAAGGAAACATTAAGAATGGAACTAGAGGCTGCAGAGTCTAAAAACCAGGTCTTAGAAATTAGACTATCAACTGTTCTAGGGGAGATGGATCGGACAAGGCAGGGACTATCCGCTCTTTATGGTTCACTAGAAGAACGCTTCGCTTTTAATGCGGCACAGCAACAATATTATGTTGAACAACTGAACCAAAAGTGCGAGGAAATCTCTGACTTGAACATCCTGCTCATAGACAAAAATATGGTTTTGGCTGAGTTAAAGGAGACACTTCTTCTCACCCGACAAGAAGTTGTTGATAACCTAGCCACCGACTCTGCACCGTCCACTAGTGCTCCAACAACCAAGTCAGTAGTGCTTTATAAGAATCCGCTTCATAAGAGAAACCAGGTTACCTATGATGATTATATGAGGAATGCCATTAAGCATGTCGATCTTATTAGGGATATTTTAGACGATCTTTATGCCTTAGATCCCTCAAGTAGCGACTACTATTCGGCTCATGAATATGTTAAGCGAGTTCAATATTGCTTGGCTTATTTGCAATACATAGGTACACCAGGTTCTGCACTACTTAATAATAGGCCCATTGCTGTCACTCCATTTAATAAGACTCCAGGAGCGAAACCATCATTGGCACAATCAAGTAAGACACCTTTAAAATCTGTTGCTAATGTTCCCACTTTGCCTTCTACAGGATTAAAAGCGACTACTAAGGCTAAAGGATCGCCACTCAAGAAAGCTAAGATCAAGCCCTCCACTAGTAGTGCCACAAAGAAGAAAGTAGAAGTCCACAATAGGAATGCTAGTTCAGTTTTAAATAAAACGAATCATGTTAAGACTAAAAGCTCTGCGCCTGTGCAGCAGCCTAAACCATTCGTGAATTCTGATTTAAATTGTTGGAATTGTAATGAATGTATGTTTTCCCAGCGTCATGATTTGTGTCTGATTGATCACGTTAATGAAATGAATGCTATTAAGAATGGTCTTGAATGGAAGCCAACGGGTAGAACTCGTGCCCAAGTTGGCTGGCAATGGCGTCCCACTGGTAGGACCTTTACACTAGATGGTAAAATGTGCCCTTTAACTAGGAATGCATCCATTGAGGTTAGGTCTGAGCGTCCTTTAGTTAGGAACACTCGCACTCAAGTATGGAAACAGTGCCCTTTAATTAGGTCAGCCCCCACTATAGTGCCTATCAGTGAAGAAATACCTCAGGATTTGAGCCAACTAGAATCTACACCACCAATTAAGAAGAAAAAGGCTAGGAAATCTAAGAAACCTAGAGTTAGCAAACCTAAGATTATTAAATCTGTACCTGCTAATAACAAGGAACACTCAGATTCCGATACCTCTACATTGTCTTTGTGTGGTGATATTTTCAGGTGGTCCAAATCATCCTGTGGTATTTGGACTCCGGTTGTTCAAAACATATGACCGGAAATCGCTCGATGCTCCGAAATTTCGTCAGCAAGTTTCTTGGTACGGTTAAATTTGGGAATGATCATATAGCAAAGATTATGGGGTATGGTGAATATCAGATTGGAAACGTGACGATTTCTAGGGTATACTATGTCGAAGGTCTTGGTCATAACGTATTCTCAGTAGGACAGTTTTGTGATTCCGACCTTGAGGTTGCTTTTCGACAACACACTTGTTTCATCCGCAACTTGGAAGGAAAAGATTTGTTGAAGGGATCTCGTGGTGCAAATCTTTATACGTTGTCTCTACAAGATATGATGGCCGCTTCTCCAGTATGTCTTCTCTCTAAAGCTTCTAAGACCAAGTCATGGTTATGGCATCGCAGATTATCTCATCTTAACTTTGATGCTATTAATCATCTGGCTAAAAACGAATTAGTTCGTGGTCTTCCAAAGCTTAAATTTCACAAGGATCATTTATGTTCCGCGTGTTCAAGGGGGAAAATCACCAAGAAATCTTACAAGCCCAAAGCTGAAGACACCAATCAAGAAAAACTTCATCTTTTGCATATGGATCTTTGTGGGCCGATGAGAACTGAAAGTGTGAGCGGTAAGAAATTCATTCTGGTAATTGTGGATGATTTCTCAAGGTTTACATGGGTTAGATTTCTACGTACAAAGGATGAAGCACCGAAGGCTATCATCACTTTTCTGAAGTTCATTCAGGTACGTTTGAATACCACTGTCCGCCGTATTCGTACAGACAATGGTACAGAGTTCGTCAACCAGACTCTTCGTGATTATTATGAAGGAGTTGGTATATCACATGAAACATCCGCTGCACGCACTCCACAACAAAACGGTGTCGTTGAAAGACGAAATCGTACACTTATGGAAGCTGCTAGGACCATGCTTATTTATGCGAACGCTCCATTGTTCTTGTGGGCAGAGGCTATTTCTACTGCATGTTTCACCCAAAACCGTTCTATCATTCGGAAACGCCATGGAAAAACACCTTATGAGCTTCTACATGACCGCAAACCCGATGTTTCATTTTTCCATGTGTTTGGTGCTCTGTGTTATCCAAACATCAATAGTGAGAACTTGGGTAAGCTTCAACCAAAAGCCGACATAGGTATTTTCATTGGTTACTCACCGTCCAAAAGAGCATACCAAATCTATAACCGTCGTCTTGGCAAGATTGTAGAAACTATGGACGCAGATTTCGACGAGCTGACAGCGATGGCTTCTGAGCAACACAGCTCTGAACCCGCGCTTCATGAGATGGGAACCGGTGCTATAAGTTCCGGATTAGTTCCCAATAATCCTACTTCTACATCATTTTTACCACCATCAAGGCCCGAGTGGGATAAACTGTTTCAACCGTTGTTTGATGAATTCTTCGATCCCCCGACTGATGAAGTTCCAGCACCTGTAGTAATTGCTCCAATTCCTGAAGTGGTTGCTCAAGTTAATGAACCTTTATCTAATGCATCTACAATTCACATTGAACCGGATGCACCTTCACCAAGTGATTCTCAAACTACACCTGAATCATCACCCCTACTTGTGCCTAATGATGTGGAAGAGGATTCTACTAATCACGACTTGGAATTTGCTCACTTGCAAGAGCTTCCTTTCTTTGGTGTAGCGATCCCTGAAAACCCTTCAGCCGCATCTACCTCAGAAAAAGCTCCTTCTATTGTTCACTCCAGACCACCTAGGATTGAAAACCATAGCACTAAATGGACAAAAGATCACCCAATTAGGAATGTTATTGGAGATCTAGATCGACCAGTCTCTACACGCCATCAATTACAAGAGAGTGCACTTTATTGCTACTTTGATGCATTTCTCTCTGAAGTTGAACCCAAAAATTGGCAGCAGGCTATGACCCAATCATCTTGGATCGAAGCTATGCAGGAGGAACTAATGAATTCAAACGACTTGAAGTATGGGAATTGGTTCCTCGCCCTGACAAGGTTAACATCCTTACTTTGTTATGGGTTTATAAGGTTAAACTTGATGAGATGGGTGCGGTATTGAAGAATAAAGCAAGATTGGTCGCTAGAGGATATAAACAAGCCTTGGGTATAGACTTTGAGGAATCTTTTGCTCCTGTGGCTAGATTGGAGGCGATTAGACTATTCCTTGCATTTGCTGCTCATATGAACATGATCGTCTATCAAATGGATGTGAAGACGGCATTTTTGAACGGTGAACTAAGGGAAGAGGTTTATGTTAGTCAACCGGATGGGTTCGTCAGTACGGAGTCTCCTAACCATGTGTACAAGCTTAAGAAGGCTCTCTATGGGTTGAAACAAGCTCCACGCGCGTGGTATGATCTCCTGTCAACATATCTCATGTCGGAAGGCTTCTCCAAAGGCAAAGTGGACCCCACTCTATTCACTCTCAAGGACGGCAACGACATGCTTCTGGTACAAATTTATGTTGATGATATAATATTTGCTGCCACTAACATAGAATTGTCTAAACAATTTGAGAAGATAATGTCCACACGCTTTCAGATGTCGATGATGGGAAAATTTTCATTTTTCTTAGGTTTACAGATTTCTCAGAATCCCAGAGGCATCTTTATTAATCAATCCAAATATGCTCTAGAATCTCTTAAGAAATATAACTTTGAGAATTGTGACCCCGTAGACACTCCAATGGTGGAGAAATCCAAGTTAGATGAAGATAGGGATGGGATTATTGTCGATCCGAAACTTTACCGTGGAATGATCGGCACCCTTCTCTATCTGACTGCTAGCAGGCCTGATTTGCAATTTGCTGTATGCATGTGTGCCCGGTATCAGGCTCGGCCTACCGAAAAGCACTTACATGTTGTTAAAAGGATCTTTCGGTATCTAAAAGGAACACTTCATCGTGGTCTATGGTATCCGAAAGATTCCTCGATTGCTTTAATATCATACGCAGATGCCGATCATGCTGGATGTCAAGATACGAGGCGTAGCACTTCTGGATCTGTGCAACTCCTAGGAGATAGATTGATCAGTTGGTCTTCAAAAAGGCAGAAAAGCGCTGCAATATCAAGCGCGGAGGCTGAATACATCGCCATGTCCGGTTGTTGTGCTCAAGTCCTTTGGATGAGATCACAATTAACTGACTACGGTCTTGGATTTAACAAAATCCCGATGTATTGTGACAACAAGAGCGCCATTGCCCTTTGCTGCAACTATGTTCAACACTCCCGGGCCAAGCACATAGACATTCGCTACCATTTCATTAAGGAGCAGGTGGAGAACGGAGTGATCGAGCTGTATTTTGTCACTACTGAGTATCAGCTGGCGGATATGTTCACCAAAGCCTTAGATCGAGGACGAATCGAGTTTTTGATCGACAAGCTTGGTATGAAATCATTCACTCCAGCGACTCTCAAAGAGTTGGCAGAAGAATCAGCTGAATAGTCGTGGTAAACTATTCAGAGTATCCTTTGGTTGTGATCATGTATATTATCGTAAATATATAAACCACAAAAGAAAAATACAAAAATATAAAACCAAGAAAAACCATAAAAAATATAAAACCAAGAAAAACCATAAAAAATATAAAACCAAGAAAAACCATAAAAAATATAAAACCAAGAAAAACCATAAAAATTATAAAATCAAGAAAAACCAAAAATATTTTTCGTTTAAAACGGGCATGTCTTTTAGTACGGTAATATTTACGGCCTTAGAAATGTCGATCAATATTGACACGGTGCCATAAATAGAGTCCGTATAAAAGTTGTACATTTTTTAAAACATGCCCATAATGGCTTGTAGTTATTTCTGACTGCAACCCGGTTTTCATATTAAAGTCACGTATTTCCTTGGAAAACGTTGGCTCAGAACGGGAATTAATTTTCTCGGGCGTGATTTACAAGCCAAATCATGCAAAGGGATCAAGTTTACTTTACAACTTGGTCTAACACGAATTTGTGTACGTCTCAGTGCATTAATTTGTTAAAATAAGAGAAATCTTATTGACACCACGAATCAAACTTTTTCAAGATATCAATTGGGAAATGTTTTTCATCATCATGTGCCTCGTTAAACAATGACTACAGCTCTTTAAATAGAAAACGGGTCATCGTTTAAGGGGGAGAAAATGTTTCATCATCAAAAAGATCTTCAAAAGTTTTCAAGGAAACTCACAAAGCTTAATGGTTAATGGTTGGATTGCTTTGGCATATGTCTTGTTGTTGCTTATAAGTTTGTTGTGGATTGTGCTTGTGTTAAGATAGGATAATCACAAAGGCTAGGGTAATTTACATAAGATAGGGTCAAAGTGTCAAGTATTAAAACTTGGTACACAAAAGAATGTTGAATGAAGCAAAAAGAAAAGTTGAGGGGGCAAAGTTGACAATATGTCTAACTTGTGGAAAAGTTGACCTAGTCAAAACCTTCCCCCCCCCGTTCCCACTCTTCTTTCACTGTTCCCCTTATCTCTTGCCGCCATTGATAATCAAAAACACACAAAATCACAAACACTCACGCAAATCAACCAAGAACATCTCAATATCAGATCAAGATCATCAAAAAGGTATTAAAACGGATTAATCTTTCATGCACAACAAGTTAATTAACCTTTTAAATTGAAAAACAATCGAAATCAGTTTCTGCTTCAATTAGGGTTGATTAATTTGGGGGTTTTGCTTGGGTTGTATTCGGAATAGGTTTAATTGCACTACTTTGGCCTTTAGATCAATTGAATCAAACGGATTAAGTGCTTAATTAGAAAATATAAGTGTTGAAAACTTTCCGCATAAAAGCAGTTTTTCCGAATAGAACAGTTTTTCCGCATAGGGCAAAAGTTCCGCATAGGGCAAAAGTTCCGCATAGGGCAAAAGTTCCGCATAGGGCAAAAGTTCCGAATAGGGCAAATGTTCCGAATAGGGCAAATGTTCCGAATAGGGCAAATGTTCCGAATAGGGCAAATGTTCCGAATAGGGCAAATGTTCCGAATAGGGCAAATGTTCCGAATAGGGCAAATGTTCCGAATAGGGCAAATGTTCCGAATAGGGCAAATGTTCCGAATAGGGCAAATGTTCCGAATAGGGCAAATGTTCCGAATAGGTCAAAATGTTCCGAATAAGGACTTTATTCCGCATAGGCCCAAATGTTCCGAATGGGGAATTTATTCCGCATAGCCCAAAAGTTTCGAATAGGGAATTTATTCCGCATAGACCAAAAGTTCCGAATAGGGAATTTATTCCGCATAGACAAAATGTTCCGAATAGAGTATTTTATTCAGAATAGGGATGTTTTTCCGCATAGGCTATATGTTCCGAATAGACTAATGTTCCGCATAGGACTTATATTCAGTATAGACCTATTATTCCGAATTGAGTGATTATTCCGAATAGAAGATGTTTGAATGATTTCAAAGCTTAAGGGATTATGTCATATGTACAATGCTTAGGTTTAAAGTCATGATGATATTCATACTTGTTTGTATCAACCTTTGTGTTTTATCTTAAGCAGAGACGATGACTAACCCTACCGTACAACAACTACAAGACAACAGAGTCGCCGCCATTGCTGAAGCCAAGACTCTAAAGTTTATTCCAAACAACTTCCGCTTGAAGGAGGTATCTCACTCTACCCATAATGGCTTTAAGGTAGGTACAGCCATGCTTGATAAATCTCATTTCAAGCATGCGCTAAGGAGAAGTGCTTCGGTGCCCTATGAATATCTTTACGAGTTCTGGGCTACCAAAGAGAGGACGTCGAACAAGATCACTTTTTCCTTGGACAACAAGCAGCAGACGCTTACTGTGTCAGACTTCAGAAAGATCTTTGGATTTCGACCGATACTCAAAGGTCTACCATCATACTCACCCAACCCAACCAAGGACCAGATCATGGAGATGTTCACCGCCATTGGATGTCTTGACATACGAACCCCGTCTGAGTTTACTACTGCCAAAATTGGTCAACCATGGAAAGCTATTTTTGGGATTCTAAGCCGATGTTTAACACCCAAAACAACTGGGTATGATGCTGTTCGTCCACCAATCATCAAGATGTTTTATGGTATGTTTAAAGGTATGGGTATTGATTATGCATCACTGCTGTGGGAGGAGTTCACTTTTCAACTCTTCACTAACACAAAGGGTAAAGTTAAAACTTACCAGTACCCTAGGTTTATTAAGTTGATCATACATTACTTTATGGAAAACGATGCATCCATTAACAAGCGTGCAGGTAGTCGTCACCACATGATAGATGATGATGATTTGGTAGACTTAAGGCAGGAGACTCATTCGAATACGGTTATTCCTGGTCCCATTCCCAGTCATCTTCTGACCGATGAGATTATTGCATCTGATGATTACAAGAACTTGCTAACAGAAATTGAGAATCAACGCGCAAGTATTCTAGCAGGTGAAGACTCTTCCACCACGGTAAAGAGCAAAGGTAAACGGAAGCAAGCAGATTTACCTGAATCCAAAGCCAAAAAGAAGAAGACAGAGGGTAAGAAGGGAAAGGGTAAGGCTGATGAGATGCGTTTACGTGACGAAGAAAATATTGCTGATCCTGCTCTTGAGAAAACTGAGAAACAAATAATGAAGATAGCCATTCAAAGGAGCAGGAAAGATACTGGCGGTAGTGGTTCAGGTGTAAGAGTAGACGTTGAGGATGAGTACATGGAACCTGATGATGTTGACGAATTTGGGTCACCTGAACATTATTCCACTTCGAAGGAGCCATCAATCCCTGTTTCAGCTGGTATTGACAAAGAGTCGACTCAACCTTTAGCAACTCAACTTCAACCAACTCAACCCTTACCAACCAAACCGGTTACAACACCACTTCCTCCACCACCAATAAAGCCCATCCTTAGTACCGCCGTTACAACTGAGCCCATTCCATCAACCCAGAGCAGCTCTGCAACATCTGCAATGGCAGCAATAGTGATGGCCGAGTTGTTGGATAAACACGTGGATAATCAAAAGAGAGAAATGGATGAACTTCGCCGAGAGTTAAATAGAAGAACTCAAAGTGAAGAAGCATCAAGGAAAGCTCAAGAAGATTTGATTGCCAAGTTCGCTGCAAACATGGAAGTTACACGTAAAGCTCATGCAGAAGAACTTGCTCAGGTTAAAAAGGATGAAGCTGATAGGCATCAAGCACGAATTAAGAGACTTAAAGCTATTAAGGATG
This sequence comes from Glebionis coronaria, assembly GCA_025667525.1. Lineage (NCBI taxonomy): Eukaryota > Viridiplantae > Streptophyta > Magnoliopsida > Asterales > Asteraceae > Glebionis > Glebionis coronaria. Next base: position 239,917,510 of record CM046876.1, on the reverse strand, counting down.
ACCTTAAAGAGCAAAAAGACGCTCTTGAAGCTACTATTGAGCAGAGAGTGAAAGACTCCGTTGAATCCCTAATGCCTAAACTGCGTGATGATTTGAAGACGCTTGCTGCTGACAACTTGATGATCAAATCATCCAATCCTTCAGAAGCCGCCTACAAGATCGCATATGACTTGACAGATTTTGAACTGAAGAAGATCCTTAAGGCTCGTATGGTGGAACTTGGATCGTTTGATAAATCGAGGATTCAACGGGCTCTCTACAAATCACTGAATGATGCTATCATGGAGGATGATAAGTTGTTTAAGACGTTTGGAAGTGTGGTACCCTACCACATTCTCCCTGAGGAAGAAAGGGAAGAGAGTGATGAAGAAGAGGGTACGGGTGGAGAAGAGGAAGAAGAAGAAGAAGATAAGAATGATGAGGATGATGAGGATGATGAGGATCAGAATGATGATGATGAGAATGATGATGATGAAGATGAAAATGATGATGAGGATGAGGATGAGAATGATGATGATGAGGATGCAGATGATGATGATAATGATGGTAATGATGGTGGTGATGGTCACCAGGAGAGTGTTAAGGGGAGCAATGCGGATAAAGGTGAACAGCGTGAGAAAGGGGATAAGGGTGCCAGCTCAAAGAAAGTGGTTAAGTCTGGCACCAAGTCAAAGAAAGATCCAGCACCAAAGGAAAAATCTACATCCACGGAATCCAGACGATCGAAGTGGCGCCACGATGTGAATGCCACTACAGGGTTATCTTTTCCTGGTACATTTATTGCTGCATCCATACCTGTTACCACTAACCCCGTTAGTTCTATTGTTGTTACCCCTGTGATTGCAGAATCGGTAACCGAACCAGAAGCTGCACAACACTCACCCGTCCATGACACTGCTGAAATGCCTGAATCTGAACAAGCAGATGTTCACGTCTCTACTCCTCTGCAACAAAACCCACAATCTACTATTCCTGAACCAAGCACAAGGGACTGGGCGAACACGTTGGAAATCGACGAGACTGCTCCACCACAGGCTTGGATCACGGCAGCAGCTCAGTATGATCCGATCACCGATGCCGACAAAGATGTCTTGTATCTTCGTATCCGCAGTCCGATTGACTTATGTGCATTTATTGCTCATGAGTATAAGACTTCGGTTACTCCATCTTTGGTGAGGAAAGTACTGAAGGATAAAAGACTTCGAGCCAAAACCCGGTTGACCCAAATGGAGTTTGAATATTATGCCGATGAGATCCTGAAGGCTCTGAATACCACTCAACGGCTAGGACTTCATGAATCAGAAAGAGCTCCACCTCCAATGGATCCTGCTCAAGATAATCAGATTGCTCTTGACTTCTTCGTCACCAATGATCTTGTTTATCTACTGAAGGGGTCATCAAAGTACGCAACCTCACTGACTTTGCTGAAAGCTGCCAACTGGGGGACAATACCCTTCATCGAGGAAAAGGTAAACCGACTCTGGGTCCCTAAGATAAATCGTAATTATGATATGTATGCTGTCATAGGTGCATCTCATTGGGACGAACGAGTCCGAAGGGCGTACAGGGGTTGCTGCCTAGTCAATTCTGGAAGCTCCGTTAGATCCGATATCCGCATCTCCAGCATTTTAGGGATGAAAACAGAAGCCAAGAACGGCTATTATCATGTGACGGAGATTCGTTTGAAAAGGGAGGATGACAGGGAATACAAAATCCAGCAGGGAGATTTTTCCATCATTCGCCTTGAGGATATTGAAGATATGCTGCTTCTGATGACTCGAGATCAACTCACACATATTCCTCGTGAAGACCTCATTGCTTTGAATACAGCACTTCGTATGTTCACACGAAGCGTTGTCATCAAAACACGAGTTGAAGATCTGCAGTTGGGAGTCGAAAGCTACCAAAGGAGGCTCAACTTAACCCGTCCAGTGAATCAAGTGCTACCTCAACATGTAGAAAGATGTCCCTATACCGGCATTTCTGTCCCGAATTACGGCATTTTCTACTTGAACAGTCGAGGTTTGATGAAGTTTATGAGGGTGGGGGAGCTCCACAAGTATAGTGATGGCACTCTTCTACAAGTCAGAGGAAAGTTGGATCATCTGAACTCGGGTGGGACTTTGCCAGAAATGACGGAGGATTGGCATCCAGGTTACCGGCAGATGGCGAAGTACGTGATCAAGAAGATCGATCAAAAGCTCCGTGAACGTAGATTGATGAGGAGCTTGGAAAGATTCGTGGGTGGTAGACCATATGGAGTGCACTACAGGACACTACAACGATCCATCTAAAGGGTCATACATTTCAGGTCACTCTATATTGGTATTATTTGTGAATATGTATATTTGTGAATAATGTGCTTTAATGGCTTGTTGTAGTGTTAAGGTATGATAATTTTTCAAGAATTTCTCACGAGATTCTAAATCTTTCAAAATATATCATACTAAAGCACTACAACCATCCCTTATTAACTTAAGGGGGAGCAATAACTTGTTCTATGGCCAAACATCGATTTCATTTTTACCCAAAGACCGGTTAATCCATTCAATATCCCAAATATTAATGGTTAACATTTTGGATAAGGGGAGAAAATGGGATTAAGGAGACGTAAGTGATACTTGGCTAAAAGATGAAAAAGACTTAAAGATTATCCAACTTAATATGTGTTAAGCACGTGTTAAGGGGGAGCGTTTTTGATGAACAAAACACCTAAGGTACAAAACTTTTGATTTCAATATCACAAGTATCTTATGTGATTTTTCAATGATTTTTCATGGTGGCAATTCCTTCCCAAAACACGCTTAATTCACGACGGATGTGGTGACAAAAGGGTGGTAGGAATAGGTTTAGTCCAATGATTCATCAGAGCCGATGGAATCTTCCCAAGGACAATTCCCTAGATAGAATTAGAAGTCCTAGGAAAGATGGAGAAAGAATGTGAACGTAGCTGAATGCCGACCAAGTACTTAAGCTAGCACTGGAACAATCACAACAAGGTGCTAGTGATGACGTATTGGTAAGCATTGAAGGGGTTGAAGAATGAAAAAGAAATGTAAAGATAAAGGGTGTAAAGAAAGAAGCCCTCCTTACAACTTTAGGCAGAAACCGGGTCAATACATATGCTATTGAGGTCATTTTTGCTAATGATTCTCGGTATTGAAGAAAGACATCATGGACCCAGTGATGCAATGCACAACCCTTCCCCAGCTAACTCAAATATCTCTCAAAAGGTATTTGTTTTAATCACACGGAGATCAACACGTTATCTATTGGTTTATTCACTCCGAATAGACTGGTATTGAAAAGGTGGCACTCCTCTCCAGCCATCGCTCACTAAATCAAAACGCACAATCGAGTCTAGAGCCAAGAGATCATCAAAAGTCTCATTAGGACACTTTCCATTTATTCCTTGCTTTCTCACACACTGTGAAAAGTAAGAGATTTTCATGAGTCCTACGCAGTATTCCTGTAATATTGCCAGAACATCCGAGTAATACGCAAGTATTACAATGAAGATGGAAATCCTGCTTGAGCCAACATCAAACAAGCTCATGGTAGGTTACACGTGCGGTTCTTTTAGAACCAATCTTGTGAAAAACTGGAAGGTAACAGTGGTTTAATTCTTAATTGAACTTAAACTCGTTCCAGGCCTCTTCGCATTATCATATGATCTTGCCAGAACACTCAGAGTGACTCTTTATTGATCACAGTGACGAGTGGAAATCCTTCTAGTGTTAACATCAAACAACACTTGGTAGGTGACGTGCAAGATTCTTTATGAATTGAGCTCGTGACAACTAAAAAGCAACGATGGTGAAAATCTTAATTGAAATTCACTTGTTCCAGGTTTCATGAATTGACGGCTTTTAATCACAAGGATAATTTATCCAAGTGATTCACTCTTTATGTTCGCAGTCAGCTTTGGACGGTCGAATAAAGAGAACGGGTTTACCCGCGAAATCCTGTCAGGAAGTTACTTAATTGAAACTATCCGTCACGGGTACGATATCTAATATCGTCCAACGGTCTTCACCGACCGGAGGTAAAATGCTACCGAATTAGAATAAAATGTTCAAAGCCATTTTATTCGTGTCGTTGCTGTGTACCTGTTGAAGACGGTGGCGTTGCTGTGTACCTGTTGAAGACGGTGGCGTTGCTGTGTACCAGTGAAGACGGTGGTGTTGCGGTGTACCTGTAAAAGTCATTCCCACATGCTTATGTCTTTTGCAACAAAGTTCAGCAACAATTCAAGAAAGTACAAGATGAAGTCTTCCGCTGTACCAAACTCTGAAGCTTTCGAGAATTCAACAATAAGACGTAAGTGTGTGGAACATGAAGTCACGAGGAGGCAAAGTTCACAAGAAAGGCAAAGATCGCACATGAAAGGCCAAAGAACAATGCTCTCAAGTCAAAGTCAAAAAAGATCAAATCAACATATTCACAACAAAAGAAAGAAAAGAAGAAAAGACTACGAGCTAAAGAACGAAGACTTAGTATAGTATGCTAGGTTTAGAACTTTGTAACGTGGAGTGACCTCCCTTAGGGGGAGATTGTTAGAAATACGTTTTAACGTATATTAGAAGTATCGGTCACTCCATAATATGATTCATGTTGTAATAGCTCGTAGTTAGTAATTAGTCATTAGTTGCTTATTAACTTAAGTAAGAACCGGTCCATGGGCTTGTCATGGACCGGCCCAAGCCCAATGTTAGGCTTGGAGTATAAATACCCCTTTCCACTAAGGAAAGGGGTTGGTTGTTGTTCCATTTTACACTTTCATATTAATAAAATCTTTCACATATTCTCTCACTTTCTCTCTCTAGTTTCTCTCACTAGAAAACATCAACCCACTTCATAGATTCATAGGTTATCAATATTCTACAGCATATAAGTTACTTGTTAACGCAGGTGATTTAAGTGATATTGAATAATATGACGTTGGGAATTAGCTACGTGGGTACATGAATAAGCAACAGGTCACGAGCACAGGTATATTTTTCACAACAGGATATAATTTTTAATTGTTTTTGTTTTTGTTATTTATACTGTTATAAAATTCATTCTCACTTTGAGTGGGTTTGACACAGTTAATAACAAAAGCAGGGCATCAAAAGTTCCCCCTGCTGATGAAAACGTTCCCCCTGCTTTCATTAAAAGTTACCCCAGCTGCGACCCCCTGCCTTCAACAGTTCCGCCTGCTTTCATTAATAGATTCCCACTGTTTTTGAAAGTTCCCCCTGCTGTCAGATATGAATTTTGGGACAGCAGTATTTTGGAGTTTGGCATATTCACAGCAACTGGGTTTAAAGGTATAAAGGCTCGTTTTAATTTTATTGATTACGAAGAAAAGTTTTTATTATTTATTTGAAGATGAAGGAGATTTTCGCGGGTATGGGTTTTTATGCTTAAACGCTTAGTGACGAAGTGATACAAGATCTAGGAATGTGTGATTTTTCTTATGGTACTCTATGCACATATTTTCTATCACTTGAAGGAGTTACATTATCGTGCTCAGTGTCTCATTTTCATGAGGATTTTGTATATATGCTGGCATTTTGTCACGTGGTTAGTGCAAGTTATAGAATACAAGTTCGGGTTATTCTTCTTCATCATCAAGTAAGTTATAATTCATGTTCTTCATACGTAATCATTACATAAAGCCTACAGAATTGAAGATTCATCAATGACTAGCACACTTTAAGGGGAAGCTCATTTGATAAAGTGTTAGTCATTCTCATATGACATCGAAGTGAAGATTTTTGCTACTGCTCATTAGTAATATTACAACTAACGTAAGTATGTACTACTCAAAATCATTTTTTATTAGGATCTTGGCCTATGTGCGTCATGGAGGGTATTTTGAAAGGTGGAATACTTGGGTTAGAAGTATGATATTAGTTAGTAGTAGTTGAAAATCAAGGTTGTTCACATAGAAGACCCCTATTTGATCATGTCAAAAAGGGGAAGGTGTCTACAAGAATGTTCAGCCTGTTGATCTTTGATGTTGTATGTTTAAGGGGAAGTGTTTTGACATCATCAACTAGGGGAAGATTGTTGGGTCAAAAGTTGATGAGTCAAACACTATGGAAACAAGAAAGACCAAATAGGACATTATCACTGCTAGAATTCCCACTGCTGAGATCCCCCTGCTGGAATTCCCCCTGCTGGAGTACTTTCCCCTGCTAGAGCAAGTTCCCCCTGCTGGAGTACTTGCCCCTGCTAGTGTACTTCCCACTGCTAGTGATAAGTATGAAGATTTGGTCAACACAGGATAAGAATGAATAATTCAGTTTTGATTTAGTCATTAATACTTTATTTAGTTTCCATGTATCCCTGGGTTCCTTAAGTTATAAAAGGAACCACCAGGCATAGGGTTTATTTATTAGTTCCAACACACAAAATGTAACCTACTGCTTGTTTGATCTCTAGGTGTGGGATTCAATGTACACACACCTAGAGTAGTTTGTGTTAATCAAATAATACAAACTCTCTTTGGGAATCTTTCATCTTTGTCAAACATCTTGTTCATGATCATTGTTCTTATTCCGCTATGTTATCATATGAATGATGATCAACCTAGATAAAACGGTTTTTACTGTTTGAGTCTAAAGATCTTGGATTCAACATCAGTTCTAAACTATGCACCTCCTTTTGTTTGCATCTTCTCATGTCTCCAGTGGAACTCTGAGGGACCAAAGTTCCTTTAGGGGGGTCGACTATAAGAACTCGTACTTTTTACGGTATTATCTTATTCTTTTATTCGTGCTTCTTGAATTTTCCAACGTATACATTTTCTTGTATTCTTATATGTAAATCCTGAGATCATGATAATTTTAATGAATTATACTTTTTAAGTGTTTACTGATCATTGATAATACTTTATTGGAATAATACAAATTTTATTTTTATTTTCCCATATTTATTTAAATCAAAGATTTTGATTTAAAAACACCCGCATACATTTTACAAGTTTACTCAAATGAATTACTAATGATCGCGATGCTGACGGATGCCAATATTTTACATTTCATTGTCGATTGTTTCAATGTTTTATGTTTTCGATGTTTTCTTTTAAATGACGTGTTAAGTCGACTCGGGAGACTATAATATCACATTTATGATACATTTTAACTTTCAAAAAGTATTTTTACGAAATACGAGTCTCGTAAATATTTTCAAAATTTACTAATAGTCATTTTCTACCCTTTAAATTATCAAATTGCTTTTAAATCCAAAAGATTTCATAATTGGCAAACTTTACCCCCACTCTATTATATATTGATTTTTCACCTAACTAACTTCATTTTATTCATCACAAAAACACACACATAAGAAAAATCCTCTCTCCCATTCTTCTCTCTATGTTGCCTCCACCTCCCCATCAACAAAACACCACCATAATTAAATTTTGAGCTTGATCCATTAAAATCTAAACAAAAACCCATGTTCCTAATTCAAAGGTGATTCTTTTGATACTAGTTTTACCCACATGCAACAAGTTTTAAGATTTCTTATGATTTTATGGTTGGTATGAGTTTTGATCATCATGCATGTGATGATCATGATAAGATCTCCATGTTTTGATGATAAAAAGTTGAGTTTTGATTTTTCATTTTTGATTTTTGTTTTATGTTACATGCAAGTGTTAAGATTGAAAGTGGGTAATATTAGGGTGTTAGAATTGATAAAAAAATGGGTAATTTGTGTTGAAAAAGTGATTTGGTATGATTTTTAATGAGGTGACTTTGGGCAGTGAGTTTGAGGCAGATTTTGGGTGTCATAAGATTGAATTATTGTTGTACAAATGAGATAGTGTTGTAGAGATTTTCATTACCTTCGTTTTGATATAAATTAGAGCTTCTAACTCAAAACGAGGAGGAAGTTATGCTAGTTTGATTATTCGTGTACCGGGAGACGAGTATCGACACAATCCGAATTTGTCATCGATATTTGGATCGAATCTCGGGGACTATAAAATGAGTTTTACCAATGATCAAAGGCTATTCTCAGGCCTTAAACTTAGCATTTTGAGTCTATTTTCAAATTCAATGGTCGGTTTTGCTAATGGTAAAGGATAGGATGGTCAAAATGGTTTCACGAGTCAAGTATACAAATATGTCTGGTTTTTCAAGTTTAGAAATGTGTCGAGCAGGTGGTTTTAAAAAGTAAATCATTGAATAAAATTTAAACTGAGTTTTATTCAGGTTATGATTGAGTTTTTCACCAAGTTTCATAAAAATCTAAGTTGTCTAAGTATGGGAAATGAGCTTGTACTTTTGATATGTACCGGTAGATTTTTATCGAGAAAGTAGTTTAGTAAAGTGAACATATAGAAGGGTATTGTAGTACCACTTGCATTGTTGTTCTTTCGGGTTTTTTCATGGTTTTGTAATGTCGATTTTTATGTTATTAAGTATGATTTATACTTGAGTCAGTTCTTAATAAAGTGCGCACCTTATTTGGTAGGTTGCGGCTTTCGTGTTTACTAGGCATCCATATCGTCGGTGATCGGCTTACCACTATTGTTTCTACTCAACTTTTGAGTTCAATGATTTACTTAACTCGTGGCTAAGGTGAGTTCATAGCTCCTTTTTACTTGCACATTGTTTCTAAACGCGGGGTGAGATTTTACATGGTGGAACACATCCATTTAAAATTGTATGCTATCCAGAACTTGTATGCTATCCAGACTTGTATGCTTTTCAAACAGTTTTCATTGATATTATTGCTTTTAGTCAATAGCCTTAAGTTTCCTCTTTTGATCATGAACCGTTAATTTACTTGTGTTACTAAGCGCGGATGTTGTAGGTGGATCCATCGGGATTCACAATCCCCGTCCCGATTACCTTGACGCATTTAACATTTGATTTGTTACTTGAGTATTTAGGCTGAATACTCACTAGAGGAACTTACATGAGTTAAGCTTCGGTTCATGAACTAAACAGCAATAATAATGTATCGGACTACGGTTAATGTACATAACCATCTCCCCTATTTCTTGTTTACAAATCAATGCTTGTGTTCCACACCTTTAATGTTAAACCTATGAATACCACTCAAATTTAGGTTGACGATTTTACATGTTTAATCTCAGGTATTAATACTTAGCTTTGCTTGGATGGGAGCCCATAAGATATTATCGGAGCGAGGAGATTTCTATGTATATTAAACTTTGGTTTTATCTAAAAACCGTCAAAAGATTATTCTGTATTTTTGTTAACTATATATTATAAATCATGATGAAATAATAAATTTTTCCGCTAATAAAACTCTGGGACTTATGTTTAAAACTCTTATCTTTATGATGTAATGTATACGTTTTTATTGCGTCAACTTTATATCAACAGTATTTCATTGTTTCTTGTACCATGACGTGGAACTCCCTTGCTGCCTAGTTGTTTCCTTAACCGATTTTGGGGGTCTCACAAAACACAAGGTCAATCAGGTACAAAAGTGAAATGCCTTTGTTTTTAGCTGTCAAAAAAATTACCTCAACAGCCTCATAGAACTGATCATGAAACCTTCACTTTTCATAGTTAGGTTGAATTAATTGGTTCTTTGAAAAGCTCATAGTTCTTGTTTTAGTTCTCTAGTTTTAAGTTTTTGGATTAGCTTATTAGATAAGCCGTGAATCAGCTCCAAAGTGGACTGTCTAGGCTGTTTTGGTCACTAGCTTATCATAGATATTCAGTAGTGTCATTAGCTCCATTCTAGTTCGATTTCTTTTCCAAAGTAGTTCAATTTTAGCTTGATATCAGTTTTAAGTCAAGAGAATAAGTTTTGGAAAAAGTCAAATCTGGTCAAACTTATCCAATAAGCTCACTTAAGCTTATTTTCATCGAATGGCTTATTCTGAGAGTTTTTAAAGATTCTGGTTGGATAGATCTTAATTTTCCCAGCCTTTATTTCATTTTTAGAAAATCAACTTATTTGAATAAGTAAATCTTTCAATCTCTTAAACTTGTGCTTATTAAAAATTCCATTTGAGGCTTCCAACTTATTTTAGAGGCTTTTATGGATTTTGGCTAGGTAATATTGAACTAGGATCATTATAAGACAAATTTCAGTTAAATTGGTTCAGTAATAAGCTTGAAATCACTTATTTGTGCTTATAGCCCGTTTTGGCTTAACAACTTCCGAATATTGTAACTAGGTCCTTAGTCTCTCTGTTCATTTTCGTAGCACAATTAGCTAATTGCATAGTAGTCTTCACCCTTCATTATTTGTTTTATTTTGGAACTAATAGTTACTAGGTTGGGCTGTGAAGTGAGCATGTTCATGTTTTGGGCTGCGACTGGTTTTGATTGATAACAGATTTGCAAAAAGTTAACTTTTGATTTTCAAAAATAGATTTTTAAATAGAAAATTCATTTTTTAGCTTTTATAAAAATATAAAAAGTATAAAAAAATCTTAAAGTTAGTTTTATCATTTTGGTAGATTCTCATTTACAATTTTGAGCATTTTTACATTTTACATTTAATTTTTGCATTTGCATTTTATCATTTTAATACTTTGCATTTACGTTTTTATTTTTTTCATTTTCTTTGTGCATTGCCTACTTGTACTTTGTGCTTTAATTGAGGTACGTGCACTTTGTTTTAAAACAGTACATATACATATATAGTATTTTTACTCCTTTTACGTGCTTTGTTTGAATTAAACATAGATACCAAATCCGTTTATTGAACCAAAAACGATAAATCTCTTATATTAAATGGAAATCAATTCGAGTCGATTCGATTCGAGGAAAAACGATAATACTACATAACGGATAATAAATTGGCGCCGCTGTCGGTTCGATCTTGATACGATTGACGATTTTTCGTGTGACGATTTGGAGTTTGGGATCCATTCACTTTTGAACGTTATTTTCTTGTTAAAAAAATCAAAAAGAAAAAGAAATCAAAAATAGAAAAATAGAAAAAAAAATTAAAAATCATAAAAAGCAATCTCTTTCCTAAGAATTACACCAAAAAATATAAATAAAAAATTTAAAAAAAAAGTAACACTTTTCCTAAACTGTTACACAAAAAATATTAAGTAATACTATACATGTTATTTTTCTTAAATCGTTTTCTCTCATCTTTTCTTGTGAATATATCTTCTTAAAAAAAATACAAAATTTTTTTTTTATTATATTACTATATATATTACGTATACGTAGATACGAACAATCAATACACATATCTCCATAAGTATTGCTTTGCAATACACCGTGATTAGTTGCATTCCGGTGCTTTTCACGTGTATCGATCAAAGTTAATTAAGGCACAAAAGATAAACACTACGAGCTATTTGATCTAGAGAGAGAACTCATTGTGTGGGGGGTATAAGGAGAGTGTATTTCACATTCGAAAGGAGAAGGCTCTTAAGTGCTTCGCGCCGCCTCGTTCCTCCGGTCCCTTGTGATTCTTTTGAAGGTGATAGTAGTAAGTGGTGTGCCACCCAAGTAGTATTACGTATATATTTTTTTGTAGCTTTTTGATATCGAACCTCGACTGGGGTAATCGCTCCCCTTTCAAAGTCATCAAGGGTAATCTCCTTACTCCTTGGTTTTTAGTTGTATGCGTACTCGCGCGCGTACACACATACTAAGTGGTTTACCTCCTCCTTCTAAAAAGAAGACGAAAAAAAATACCGTCACCAATCAAGCCGATCCCGAGAATCGAGCTTTCGACACTACCTTAGCCATGGATAACCGACCGATGATCGAGATCTTCCAATCCCATGTTGAGGGAAATGATGACGCGATTGTGGTGCCGGATATTGGAGCGAATAATTTTGAACTTAAAACGGGTTTTATTTAAATGCTTTCCGCTACACCATTTTTGGGTCGTACTCATGATGACCCATATGCTCATATTAAGAGGTTTTTACACTAGGCAAACACCGTGAAATACAATGGGGTGCCACAAGAGGCAATTTGATTGCTACTCTTTCCTTTCTCCCTCGAGGGGCAAGCCCGGATTTGGCTTGGCAAGGAACCACCCCAAAGTATCACTACATGGCGGATTTGAAGACTAAGTTTATTAATTATTTCTTCCCACCCTCACGGCTACCGCTTTGCGGAATGACATCATTAACTTTGAACAAAAGTACGGTGAGACATTACTGAATCTTGGGATCGATTTAAGGAACTTTTGAGAAAATATCCACAACAAAGTTTTACTAAAGTTCACCAAGTTAATAGATTTTACAATGGATTGAGTTTAAATGACCAAGATTCACTAAACTCGGCCACAAGGGGTAATATTCTTGTGGAAATAATGCAAGTAGCTTGGGACATTATTTAAAATAAGGCAAAAGTTCCGAGTCGAACTAGGGCTCAAATGGCTAGTGCTAGTGGAGGAGATTCTATTAATCACGAGGTTACAAATCAAATTAAAGAACTTGCTTCAATTGTGAAAAATCTTGCTTTAAAAGTTGAAAACCCTCCTACTAGACATGTTCATGCCCTTAGTGAGACTTGTTAGACTTGTGGTGGACCACATTCATACTTTAATTGTGAGAAGGTTTATAATCAACCCCAAGGAGAAGTCTATGTTATCATAACAATGATGAAAATGCGAGGGTTCATTTTAAACCTAAAGTTGATGTTAACCACTTTTCATGTAAGTCTACTAACTATTTGGCTCCCCCTGGGTTTGTAGCTCATCGAATACCACCCCCACCCACCCAAATTACCCAATACCAAAACAGGAACCAAGGTTCACAAAGGGGTAATTTTCAAGGGAATTCAAACGTAAGGGCTTATAATTCAAATCAAGGAAATTTTCAAAGCCAAAACCAAGGGTTTAATAATCAAAATCAAGGGTTCAATAACCAAGGTTTTCAAAATCGAGGTTTTCAAAACTATAATCAATATCAAAACCAAGGTTTTCCAAATCAAGGGTTCAATATGCCTAATCCTCAAATGGACTTGGTTCTTCAAAAACTTAGTGAGCAAGATCAAGATCTTAAGGAAATGCAAGAGTCCACGGATAGGAAATTCATGTAAATGTTGCCAACCCTTAGACCCCAAGGTGCTCTCCCTTCTAACATCGAAACCAGCCCTAGGGCTAATGTGAATGCCATCACTACAAGGAGTGGTAAAACTACCGAGGGACCTTCCTTTTCTTCACCAATCCATGAGAAACAAGGACCCGAGACCCTAATAACTTCTACTCATCCACCTTTACCTACTACTTGTGACATTCCTACATTAAGCAACCCTTCTACACCTTATATTCACCCTTCCCCACAATCTTCTACCAACTCTTCGCTTTCTAAGCCTATTCTTGAGGTTGTGAGTGAGCCAGTTCTTCCTCAATCTTCTCCAAAACTAAATATATCTTACTCTTCAAGCTTGAGGAAGGAGAAGTTGAAGAAAAAGGATGATATACAAGTTTCTAACTTCTTGAAAATGTTCAAACAATTGAATTTCAATATCACCTTTGCCGAGGCTCTCTCTCACATGCCTAAGTATGCTAAAATGTTTAAAGACCTTTTGACCGACAAGGAAAAATTGCTTGATATCGCCAACACCCAACTAAATGAAAATTGTTTCGCGGTCCTTTTGAGAAAATTACCGGTTAAGCTCGGTGACCCCGGTCTATTCCTTATCCCTTGCAATTTTCCCGGGGTAGAGAATTGTATGGCTTTGGCGGACTTAGGAGTGAGTATCAGTCTTATGCGTTTATTCGTATGGAAGCAATTATCTCTACCTGAGCTAGTCCCCACTCGTATGACTTTAGAGTTAGCTAACCGTACGGTTGCTTATCCGGTAAGGATAGCCGAGGATGTTTTCGTTGGAGTCGATAAATTCACTTTCCTCACCGATTTCGTTGTTGTCGACTATGAGATGGATCCCCGTGTTCCCTTAATTGCGGGATGACCCTTCTTGAGTATCGGGCGTACATTGATTGATGTAGCTACGGGTGAGCTTATCTTGAGGGTAGGGGATGACAAAATCGTCTTTAACATGGGTAAACTTTCCAAACTTCCTAATGAGCCCGAATCCATGATTTTAATATACGTTCTTGATGAAGCATGTCAAGAACACTTTCACGAGGCTTGTAAGTGTGGGACTTCTCCTTTACCTAATATTGAGACTGTAGCTTCTATTGCTCCTTCCTTGACTCCTTTTGGAGCAAGTGATTTTCTTTTACAAGAATTCGATGCAAGTTTAGGAGATGTGGATTTATAATATGATGACTCTTCCACCGATTGGGAACAAGACATTCGTACCATTGAGAAACTTCTCAATGAAGATCATATTTCTCCACCTTCTCCTAAGGAAGTTACAAACGATAATCCAAATTTGACTAAGCCTTCCACCGGATTTAGAGCTTAAGGATTTACCTTCTCATCTAGAATACACTTTCTTAGAAGGAGTTGATAAGTTACCTGTCATAATTTCTAAGGACTTAAAAGAGGATGAAAAAGCTAGGCTTATCAAAGTTCTTAAAAAACATAAAAAAGCAATTGCTTGGAAAATCTCTGACATTCGCGGAATTGATCCTAATTTTTGCACACATAAAATTCTCTTGTATTAATTGGAAATCAATTCGAGTCGATTCGAGGAAAAATGATTATACTAAAAACGGATATTAGGTTCATTAAATAGGGGCGCAGTTCTTTATTACTAAGGAACCACCTCGTATTCGGAGAACCACGGGCAGAAGGTTATAGATAAAGGACTTCCAACAATTTTCTTAAGCCCGAATTTTAGCAAAGGTTTGACAAGCCAAAACAGATTACCAACAAAAATCTAAATAGCTAACTAAGATATAATTGCACAAAGTCATGTAAATTGAAATTTCGATCACATAAACATATTAGGATTAAAATAGTAGCTAATCCAAACACAAAGTATTAGTTTAACAAACCAAAGACTAAACGTAAGAAATAAAATCTAATGAAAGAAAGAAATAATCCAACATTACACTAATGCCAACAAACATGTCAACAAACTTGTATCATTCCCAAAAGCTTCACTTGATCATCATTTCTTCTTGCCAAGATTCTTGATCATTTTAAGCAAAGCCTTGAATGTACTCCTTGACTCCGTACGATGTTCGTACAACTCCCCTCGAGTTTGAAGGTTAGAATGGTAGACATCCCGAAGTTATCCAGAAGTGAACTTGAGGCATTATGAGGAGGAGGGTTGATTTGGTCTAACCCATCCATGAAAGTGTTGATAGATGGGGCAGAGTCACTCGAAGAACCAACATGAGCACTAGTTCTTGCACCATCACCATCACTTGGCGATGCGGGATCTTCCTCATTATCGGATTCTTGTAGGTCATTTCTTCCCGTACCTCAATCACTTCTAGGCTTTCGTGTTTGCACCTTTTGAATAGTTAGCAATACCCAATTAACCGGTGCGAACCGGGAGAGATCGAGTTCGGGGAAGTCTAGACGCACCATTTAAAAAGGAGAGTGAAGAGCATGGCATAGGGAAGATTGGCTTTTGGTTTCGAGAGGACATAATTGATCCGTCGAGCGATGAAGTATGCAAGATTGTACTTGGCGGAAATAAATATGCAATATATCATATGTGCCATACACGCCGAAACATGATCCCGGTTTCCACCATGACAAAATACATTCTCCCTAAGAATGTTGTCCCAACGAACCATACATTCATTTAGATCGCTAACGAGTATCTCATGGCTTTTCAAAGACCGCTTTTTAGTGTGGATACTGTGTACAACGGAACAATTACGTCCTTTTGTGATGAGATCAAGGATGAGGTCAAGGTCCGGCATATTGATGTCATATGGAGGATTGTCGATACATTTTAACAATCCATCAATTTTCCACGCATCCGTGAATCGACATTGACCTTCATATGGTACTTTTAGTGCCTTATCAAACTCCTCGAGAGAGTATATGATGAGTTTACCATTAATGGTGAACCTAACAAACATTCCATCATCATTATAGATGAGGGAATATGTGCTAAAGAACTCTAAGAGGAATTCGGGATATATGACTTCATTGATTTCTAGCAAGCAATAAAAATCAATTTCACTAAACATAGAATTAGTATAGTCATACTCATCAAAGTCCCCATAGATAACTCTACCCTCATGGAAACAACGTTTTTGAATTAAACGATAGGAATTAGCAAGAGTTACCAAAGGGCAAGAGGCGGCAAGGTTAGGCATATAGCTCCTAGTGTAGTGGTGATCTTGTTGATATTCCGAAGGCATGATTAGGCACCTAAACACAAAAATAATTTTCCAATCACTCTTATGTTACTTAGTGAACAAAAACCAAGATCATGAGAATGTGTTTAATCAATTGCTTGACAAACAAAAGGATTATTCCTTATCATTCCTATGTTCACAATGTACCTATTTCATCTTTGACTAATACATATGATTTATGCAAGATCAAACATGAACATTGAACACTGGTTTTCAAAATTCATTTTTAGGTAAGCATTAACAATGTAATTACCAATGTGTTCATGGGTTCATATCAATTACATCATTTAACCAAAATAACATAGTCAAAATTCGGATTGTTCTATAAGTGTTTTTTAGTGAAATCGCATTGAATTCAAACCAAAGGAATCATAACATTACAACTATGTCAACCCATCTTCCTAATTAGGTTCCAATTTGATTTTAATTTTACAAATCCCTAATTATGAAAATAAGAACCCTAGAACAAATTAATTGAAGTTCAAAGAATATAATTACAATTAATTGATGTTGGAAGAAGGATGAGTGAACCTCAAGTCTTGGAATCAATTAATTTTGATTGATTGAAGATTTTGAAAATCAACAATGGTGGTTTTGGTTGGGAACCCGTCGCATATGAAGAAGAAAGGGTGGGGGTTTTTTTGAAAAAATGATTTTTTATTAAAACCAGAATATTTAGTCACTTAGTGTACCGCGGTTCCTTATCGATAAGGAACCGCCAATTTGAACCGTGACAAATAAGGAACCGCCCACAGAAGGCGGTTTAAACTAAGAAAATCAATGAAATTTTCAAAACCAAGTTATTCTAAAATACTTAAAATATATATCAAGCCTTTTGTAAATCATTGGGTCACTTCAATACTAGGTAATAATGCCTCAATGAAGGATTACGAGTTAAAGCGAGACCGAAAAAGACCGAATAAGACCGATACAAAAAAGCGACTACTTGTAAGAAAGTAACAAGGACTAGAGAAACCAAGAGGAGTGAATCAAGGCTAAGTTCAATGCTCAAGAGATGAGTGACAATCTTCAAGAAGTAGAAAAGAAGAGCTTGTGTCATTTATAGTGGTTTATGACGTGCCTTTCCGGCGTAAGTCTAAACGGCTTTGGTAATGAATCATACCAAGCAATTTTGTTAAAATATAGTAAGATCACTTTCAATACAAGTATTAAACTATTTCAAAATATGAGCAAGATATAGATTCACTTTCTCTCCCACGTGATCGGATGCAAATTATTGCTAGGGATTGCAATAACGATATCCTTAGATTATTTCAATTCTAAATGTAACTACAACATATGATGTAGTTTGGTATCTCAAGGGATTAATCAAGCATCCTTGAGATGATCTCAATTGCACATATTAAACATGATATAGGGCCTACTAACCGTATAAGTTGCAAACCATATAAATCATGATTGATACTTTAAGCTACTACTAACACTCTCTACAACCCCTAAGTGAGTCAAGTATCCAACCAGTGAAGGTTTGATAGGGTACAAGAATAGAATCACATACCACAAACAAACGTCAAGGTAAGGATGCCAAGAACAATCACATAGTCAAGTAACGATCAAAAGAATGATCAATAGGGCGTGTGGAAGGACGAAAACGTACCTTAGCCACAAAGTGCATCTCAAGTCTTCTAAGGACCAATGCAACACCCAAACTTGACCAAAGTGAATACTTAGTCTTCAAGGACTAGTATCACTAACACCAATCTTGATGTCATCATCCAAAGATGTTGAAAATCCAAGGAGATGAGTCTTCTACAAGTGCAAGTAACTCAATTCACAATCAAATTAATGATTAATCTTCATGAGTACCTACACAAAGAAAGATGCAAACTAGTAGATACATTTCAAGAGTAAATCTAAAATGTATGTAAGCTACTAAACAAGATATGATGTATAATTATCAATTAAAAGGCCTATTTTCAATGAAAAAATAGTTTTGACCAAAGAGAAACTTTAGTACAACGAATCCTTCTAATTTGAGGAGACAATGGATCGATCCAAGTTTTAAAGCACAATATACTTCAAATACCTTGAGTGACCATCGCTCTGATACCAATTGTAGAAACTAGAGGGGGAGGGGGGTTGAATAGTTTCTCTTCGGTTATTGTCTTAATTAAAATTATTTCAATTAGGTTTGTGTCAAAACTACCTTTTACTTGAAAGCTAGTTGCATAGTGGTTAGGTTCAATTCTAAAAGCATTACAACATGAGACTAAATGTTCGGACATTGGATATAGTTTTCTACCATTTTCATTTTCCTCGTTTGGGGAATTAGAGAAGGATGCAGCTGCCTTATTGAAGCGGATCCAAAAGTTCTCTATGACTCAAGACATTGGAGCACGTGTTGCTTTACATATCTTTAATAGGATTGGTTTTGTTATAGCTAAAGGAGTGGGGGCCCAGTTAGTATCTCGGCTTCCCACTAACTTTTTGTAAATCTTTTTATTATCATATTTATAAAAAAAAAACAAAAAAAAAATAAATAAATAAATAAATAATAATAATAATAATAATAATAATAATAAAGTGTGCGTGTGTGGGCGAATATGGCGATCGTTCATCATCGTCTTTTCATCCAATGATTCCATATCATCGTTGATGGTATTGTTTTGTTTCAATTCAACAAACCAATATGAATAATTATTATATTACAAACGTGTGTGATGATGATTCTCTGTGGTAATCAACATTTTCGTCCCATCATTAATTCAATACATTAAAGTTGAATTGTTGGTACTCAACCGTTTGTATATAGTTCTTTTCGATCTATTTATTTCACATATTATTCAGCATCTATTTTTGTTGGGGGTTGCATCTTGGTGGTAACAGTTTCTGGCCTATTGGTATTTTGGTTTTGCTTTTGCCTTTTCATAACAGTGGTATGGTATTTTCGTAGGTTTGAGCATATGGCAATTGTGAGATTTCATTGTCCTTTTGTGGGACTTAGCGGATGTCAAGATGGTGGTGGAAAGGGGCTTACCAAATCTTCGTTGATCACACATTTTCGTGATCGACATTGCAATGGCGAGGCACAAGTTATTACCAAACACTCTCTTACTACTGATTTGGTTGTTTTTGAGAGGGCTGAAGTAACTCTTAAGAGCATGGGGATTTGGTTATGTGGTGTTTGTTTCAAAACACATACTCTTCGGACTAAATGTCGTCATGGAAAGGGTTTAGATATTGTACCACCACCGGATAATGGTGATGGTGTTGTTCAATTCTTAATATATGCCATTTCAAAGCCACAAGTCCCTTCTTGTTCTGAGCCGCTTGAGCAAGTTTCGGACTTGGTACACGACCAACTTGGTAGTTTTACTTTGACCCTTCTGGATACTTTATTTTCTAAGGGGTTGCGTACTGTGAAATCCATCCCTCCGAAGTGTCGTTTGGGTTTTTCTCGAGTCTTGAAGGGTGCTCCCGATAAGGTGATTTGCAAGCCGGATGATATCTCTTGTTGGGTTAGTTTGTTAGTCTTGCCTCTTTGCCTCCTTAAAACATTTTGCCCAAGGAGTAATCTTGAGTGCAAGTCTGCCATTAAGCGCCAACGCCAAGAAGAGAGTATCATGAATGCCATTCGAACTTGGAGTGTGCCTGGAGGTAGTTTGCAGCTTGTAAGGGAGGCTTTGGCTGAATCGTCTCGTCATATGTTAGATATTGATGAGGAGAAACTTGATCTGGGTGAGCGGAATATCAAGCAATGTAAGAGAAAGATCTGTGATGGCCATTATACTGTAGCTGTCAGAGTTCTTTCCTCTTCTGGTATTGCTCCTTATAATGATGCTACTCTTGAAGAATTAAAGATTAAGCACCCTTTCAAGTCTTCTCCCTCCTTGCCACTTACACCTATGGATCATGATCAACTCGTTTCATCTCCATCTGTGGTTCTAGACCGGATTAAGAGTTTTCCTCGAGGTACATCTTGCGGACGGGATGGGTTGCGTGCCCAACACCTTATGGATTGTTTAAGTGGAGCTGCAGTTGCTATTTCCGATGACTTAGTCTCTTCTATCACCCAAGTGGTGAATTTATTTCTCGGTGGGAAATGTCCAAACACGTTGGGCGAGTATATTGCTAGTGCTCCTCTCACACTGTTGGTTAAGCCGGGTGGTGGCGTTCGTCCTATAGCTGTTGGTACTATTTGGAGGCGTCTGGTCTCCAAAGTTTGTGCTGTTATGATTGGTCATTCATTGGATGGTTATTTAGACGGGTTGCAGTTTGGGGTTGGGGTGTCGGGAGGTGGTGAGGCTATACTTCATGCCGTGAACCGTTTGATTGAGGGTCGTGGAGATGACATTGGTCTATCGATGTTGCTAGTAGATTTTAAAAATGCTTTTAATCTGGTTGATCGAGAGGTTATGTTACATGAAGTTCGACTTCGTTGTCCCTCGATTTCACGCTGGGTGGAATTTTGCTACTCCAACCCAGCTAGATTGTATTACAGGGAACACACCTTACGGTCTTGCCAAGGGGTGCAGCAGGGTGATCCTCTTGGCCCTCTTCTCTTTTCCTTAGTGTTGCATCCTTTGATTTGTAAGATCAGAGACTCTTTTAGCCTTTGTCTACATGCTTGGTATTTGGATGATGGCACTATTGTTGGAGATACCTTGGTTGTGGGGAAAGTTCTAGAGTTAATTATGGAGGATGGTCCTCGTTGCGGCTTGTATCTCAACGTTGACAAAACTGAGGTTTTTTGGCCTAAGGAGGACCCCAGAAGCAGGCTTGAAGGTATTTTTCCGCCTAATATATCTCGACCCTTGCATGGTGTTAAATTATTGGGTGGGCCCGTTAGTGTGGATTTTGATTTTAGCTGTAAGCTTGTAAAGAAGAGAGTGTCCAAAACGATTGAGCTTATGGATGCAGTTTCCAAGATTAATGATCCTCAATGTGAGTTGTTGCTTCTTCGTGTATGCACGGGTATTTCTAAACTTTATTTTTCCATGCGCACATGCCCTCCTCGGTTCTTAGACTATGCTCAATGTTCATTTGACGTGGCTCTTCGTTCTGCTCTTGAGCGTATTGTCACTGCTTCTGGACCAGGTTTTGGTAACTGGCAATGGAGGCTTGCCATATTGCCATTTGCATTTGGGGGGCTTGGTGTTTATTGTGCAGGTGATGTTTTGAATTATGCCTTTCTTGCGTCGCGATTACAGTCTGTTGGTTTGCAGACTAAGCTTCTTCGACATGCTGATATTATAGATTACGGGCCTACTTTTGATAATGCTTTGTCTGTGTTTAACACGTCCATGGAGACTGATCTTTTGAGTAATCCAAGTGAGATCGCTGCCCCCAAACTCATGAAGAAATTGGCAGATATATATTTCACGCGGGTTACTAATACTGCAGAATCCACCTTTTCTTTATCACCTCGACAAATGGCTTTGTGGAAATCTCAAAAGGAGGACCACACTTCTGACTGGCTTAGGGCGGTTCCGATTTCTGGTTTGGGACAGACTATGAATGGTAAGACTTATCGTTCTGTGTTATGTTATCGGTTAGGTGTCCCTTTATTTTCTGCTTCAAAGCCTTGTCCAGCTTGCTCTAGAGTGTTTGTTGGAGATATTTATGGAGATCATGCTGTATCATGCGCTGGTATTATTGGTATTAAGCATCGTCATAATGTTGTGCGTGACACCCTTGTTGATATATGTTATCGGTCGGGAATTTCCGCTGGTAAGGAAGTTGATATTGGGTTGGATGGGGGGCGTGACAAACCCTTACGCCCGGCAGACATGTTGCTTTATTCTTGGGATGGAGGTCTTGATGTGTGTGTTGATCTTACTGGGTCTTCTCCTTTGACACAAACTGGGATGGCAGATTTTGTGCCCGGACGCGTGGTGATTGATGCGGCAAAACGTAAACGTGTCAAATATGAGACGAAATGTGCTGCTATTGGATATGGTTTTCTCCCATTTTCATTCTCTTCTTTGGGGGAATTAGGGGAGGATGCGACTACCTTGCTGAAGCGGATACGAAATTTTTCCATGACTCAAGATATAGGGGCTCGTGCTGCTATTCATATTTTTAATAGGATTGGTTTTGCTATAGCTAAAGGAGTGGGTGCCCAGATAGTATCTCGGCTTTCCACTAATTTTTTGTAAGTCCTATTATTCTAATGAAGTGGTGTTTATAATAATAAAAAAAAAAATAATAATAATAATAATAATAATAATAATAATAAACATCGTTGGTATTAAACATCGTCATAATGTTGTGTGCGACACCTTTGTTGACATATGTTATCATTATGGGATTTCAGCTAGTAAGGAAGTTGATATCGGGTTGAATGGGGTGTGACAAACAATTACGTCCAGCAAGTATGTTACTTTACTTGTTGGATGGAGGACTTGATGTGTGTGTGGATCTGATTGTATCTTCACCTTTGACACAAACCGTAATGACTGATTGTTTACCTAGTCGAGCGATGGTTAATGCTGCAAAACGTAAACGTGTTAAATATATGGCTAAGTATGCGACTATTGGATATGGGTTTCTTCGATTTTCTTTCTCTTCCTTGGAGGAATTAGAGGCAGATGTGGTTATATTGCTGAAGAGGATCTGAAAGTTCTTTATGGCTCAAGACATTGGTACATGTGCTGCTATTCATATATTTAATAGGATTAGTTATGTTATTGCAAAAGGAGTGGGAACTCATATAGTATCTCGGTTTCCTATTAAATTTTTGTAAATTCTATTATTCTAATAAAGTGATGTTATAATAAAAAATAGAATAGGTTTTGATATTGCTAAAGGGATGGGAGCGCAGATATTATCTCAACTCCCATCCGATTTTTTGTAAATCCCTTTTTTTCTAATAAAGTGATGGTTAAATAAAAAATAATAATATAAAATAATAATAATTTAAAATAATAATAATAATAATGCTATTCATAGTTTTAATAGGATTAATTTTGCTTTTATTGTAAATCCTATTATCTTAATAAAATGATGTTTATTATTAAAAGCAATAATAATAATAATAAATTGATGTTTATAATTAAATAATAATAATAATAATAATAATTTTTTAATAAAGTGATGTTTAATAAAAAAATAAAAAAATAATAACAATAATAAGAGAGTTGTGAACGGCTGTCACCAGAAAGTGGTGCCAAAGCCGCCGCATAGGATTTTGGGGCCTTGGCACCAGAAACCCTTTTGCACCACATTTACGGGGAGTGGTTGGCACGAGAAAAAGTGGTGCCAAAGGGGTATAATGGGCCCACAAATACCTACTTTTATTACTATAAAAAATCAAAAAGAAAAAGTTATATCCTTTGGCGCTGGCTGGTGATCTTGGCGCGAGACCCTTTGGCGCCAGTCGGGGAGTGGTGCGCCAATGACAGGGTGACGCCAAAGGCTACCAGCCCAGCCACCAGCTACCCATTCCACCTACTCTAAGGATGACAATAATAATAATAATAATACGAATTCTATGGAATTGTAAATAATCACTCCATTTTGATATGGAATGTTGAGTTTGTATATATAGAAGTTTAATGAATTTTCATTCTATTTCATTGGCCAACTAAACACACTGAGAAATGAAATTTAGATTTTGAATTCTTTAAATACACCAATCAAACATGTTATTGAATGAAAATATATTCCAATTTCATCAAAAGGTTAAAGATGTCAACCAAACATGTTATTGTTATTGTGTGAACTATTATGAAGAATTAAGTATGTGGCTATCCAAATGCCTTAACCACACCATAACATATATATTTTGTATTCCTCTCATTATTATGGTAATCAATGTATGACATATTATAGCCCTACAAATGGAGGCTTATCTTTGTAGTTTGGGATATCAATAAAATGCATTCCACAATCCATCTTCTCTTCTAAGTTCTAAGCTTATAAATTATTCATTATTTGGAAAACGTTATCAGCACGATAAAAAAAATAAGTTGCTAAAAAAACTCGTATAAGTTGCTATGTGTGTCATTTGTTGTAGTTGTATCTAATAAATTTTGTCTCCTAAAAATGCTAGTATAACTTTACATTCTTTTATTGATGTTTTTCATTTTTTTACTTTTTTTTATTTTACTTTGTGTGAATGAGTATGATTGTTATATTTTATCATGAACTAAGTGCCATCATGCTAACTTGTATAAAGTATATCATTAATATTTATGTAAGTTAGTATGAATGTAGTTGTTGGCTCCGTATATATTCGTTGTTAACATTTCTTTTGTAGTATATATTGTAGTATTTTTTAATTATGTGCATTGACTTTGTATGCTTAAATTAAGTGTCGTAACTTTTGTTGATGCTTACTGATGTTTCAATTTGAAAATTGAGTAAATGTTAACTTTTATATTATCGATAATATAGCTAGATATGTCGAATCTTGCGAAACTTGAATTTTTAGCTTTGGATATGTGTGGGCAAAACTATTTGTCTTGGGTTTTGGATGCCGAGATATACCTTGCTGCCAATGGTCTTGGTGATACAATCCAAGCGAGGAAGGTAATAACTATTGAACAAAAGGCTAAGGCAATGATATTCTTACGCCATCACCTCCATGAGAATATAAAATCTGAATATCTCACTATTAAGGACCCACTTGTCATTTGAAGGACATATATGAACATCAAAAAATAGTGATTTTTCCGAGAGCCCGCTATGATTGGGTTCATTTAAGGTTTCAAGATTTTAAAACCGTGAGTGATTATAATTCGGAAATGTTCAAAATTACCTCCCAATTGACTTTATGTGGAGAAAAAATCACTGATAAAGAAATGCTTGAGAAAACATTCTCTACATTTTATGCCTCTAATTTGTTATTGCAACAACAATATCGTGAAAGAGGTTTTAAAAAGTATTGTGATTTGATCTCTTGTTTACTCGTGGCTGAACAAAATAACAAACTATTAATGAAAAACCATGAGCCACGCCATACTAGATTTGCTCCACTCTTAGAAGCAAATGTAGTAACATATAATCAGAGTGGAGGTCGCGATCGTGGCTGTGGACATAGTCAAGGGTGTGGATTTCACCAAGGTAATTATCATGGTTTTCAGTCTGGTAATACATGTGGTATCAAAAAGTGGCAAGATAGAGGGAAAATGATAAAAAAAGATGGAGGTGAAAAAGCCAGATGCGCCATAGGCGATGGATGTTACCGGTGTGGTGGTGATGATCATTGGGCCCGTGCATGTCGCACACCCAAACATTTGGTGGAACTCTACCAAAGATCCCAAAAGAACAAAGGAAAATGGGTCGAAGTTAACTTTGCATACTAAGATGAGAAAGTTGATAACACTGATATTGATAGCTTCGGTCTTGATAACCTTGGTATTGAAAACCTTGGTGTTCCAGAATACCAAAATGATACCAGGCACTTGGATGTTAGCGATTTTCTCACAAATAAGTGATCCATAAAGCCGATAATAAGAGTATCAATAAAGCCATGAATAAACGGTCTTTACTTTGATGATGATCATGTCCTTTGTTTCGTTTTATTTTCTTTTAAGTTTTTCTAATGTTGTCCATGAGACATGTTTTATCAATAGTTACTCACTTGGCTTAATAAACATGTTATTTACTTTAATCATTTTTTTTAATTGAACATTTTACTTACACTATGTATTTAATTTTGAAGAAAATGGACTATGTAGCACAACTTAATGTTGATGATGAAGACGTATGTCTTGTAGATAGTGCAACCACTCACACGATACTCAAAAATGAGAAATATTTTTCTAAGTTAAAACTACAAGAATCAAATGTTAGTACTATCTCCGGTAGTGCAAAACTAATAAAAGGTTATGGAAAAGCACAAATACTATTATCAGGAGGTACAATGTTTAAAAGTGACAATGCACTATTTTCCCCCGTGTCTCAAAGAAACTTATTAAGTTTTAAAGATATTCGTCAAAATGGATATCATATTGAGACTATGAATGAAGAACATAATGAGTACCTCCTGATTACGAATATGATTTTGGGGAAAAAGAAAGTGTTAGAAAAATCACCTGCACTTTCATCGGGGTTGTATTACACTAAGATCAACGTTGTTGAAACAAATATGATCATAAATAAAAAACTTATTGACCAAGAAAAATTTATCATTTGGCATGACCGGTTAGGCCATCCCGGATCATTAATGATGCGAAAGATAATAGAAAATTCAAGAGGACACACGTTGAGGAACCACAAGGTTCTAGAAGCTAAATAAATTACATGTGTCGCTTGCTCACAAGGAAAGTTAATCACACGCCCATCACCAGCTAAGATAGGGAATGAGTCCCTTAAATTTTTGGAAAGAATCCAAGGGGATATATGTGGGTCCATACATCTACCTTGTGAACGATTTAAATACTTCATGGTTCTAATCAATGCATCGACTTGATGGTCGCACGTGTGCTTATTGTCAAGTCGGAATATGACATTTGCAAGATTACTTGCCCAGTTAATAAGATTGAGAGCACATGTTCCAGATTTGCCTATAAAGACAATACGTTTGGATAATGTTGGTGAATTTATATCCCAAACAATTAATGAATATTGTATGTCTATTTGGATATGTGTAGAACATTCAGTAGCACATGTTCATACACAACATGGGCTCGCTGAGTCTCTAATCAAGCACATTCAGATGATTGCAAGGCCCATGATTATGAAAGCGAAACTACCAGTTTCGGCTTGGGGTCATGCTGTTCTACACGCAACAACATTAATTCGCATCAGGCCAACTAGTTAAGACACGTACTCCCCATTACAGTTGGTTTTTGGTTAGGAACCAAATATTTCCCATCTAAGAATTTTCGGTTGCGCTGTATATGTCCCAATTTCTCAACCACAACGCACAAAAAAGAGACCTCAAAGAAGGATGGGAATTTATGTTGGATACGACTCACCGTCTATAATCAGATACTTAGAGCCATCAACGGGGGACATGTTTACAGCTTGGTTTGTTGATTGTCATTTTGATGAGTCGGTATACCAACATTATGGGGAGATAAAAAGCAACTGGGAAGTGAAATAAGTTAGAATGAATAATCATTATCTCATTTTGATCCTCGAACAAAAGAATGTGAACAAGAAGTTCAAAGGATAATTCATTTACAAGGGTTAGCAAATCAACTACCAGATGCATTTACTGACCTTAAACGAGTAACTAAGTCACATATACCAGCTACCAATGCTCCTATTAAAATTGATATTCCAAAAGAACATTCAGAAATTGCTAGTGAGTCTAAGACACGCATAAAGCGTGGCAGACCAATCGGTTACAAAGATAAAAATCATCGAAAGAAAAAAGGAGCATATAATCAAGATGGTCAAATCGAGGTTAAAGAAACACTTGAAGGGTCCTATACAAGGACATTAGACATGACGGTTCAAGAGGAACCACGGGTACCCGAAAACGAAGAGATCTCAATAAATTAAGTCATGTCTCGAAAGGTATGGAACCGAAACGAAATCGACGTAGATGATGCTTTTTCATATAACGTAGCGCTAGAAGTTTTGGAAAACGATGAGGATCATGAACCAAAGTCAGTTTGAGAATGCAAAAATAGAAATGATTGGCCAAAATGGAAAGAAGCAATTGAGGCGGAATTGAAGTCCCTCGAGAAACGTGAAGTTTTTGGACCCAAAGTCCGTATACCTCACGGAGTAAAACCTGTTGGTTACAAATGGGTCTTTGTGCGAAAACGAAATGAAAAAAATGAAATCATGGGTTACAAAGCATGCTTGGTGGCACAAAGATTTTCACAAAGACCAGGTATTGATTATGAAGAGACATATTCTCTTGTGGTAGATGCAAATACTTTTTGTTATCTAGGTAGTCTGGCAGTACAAGAAGGACTCGATTTGCGTCTAATGGATGTTGTTACAGCCTATTTATATGGCTCACTGGATACAGAAATCTTCATGAAGCTTCTTGATGGGTTTAATGTGCCAGAATCATGTAAAGCAAGTTCTCGAGAACAATATGCGATCAAGTTAACTAAATCTTTGTATGGGTTGAAACAATCTGGGCGTATGTGGTACAATCGTCTTAGTGAATATTTATTAAAGGAAGGATACAAAAATGAATCTATTTGCCCATGCATTTTTATAAAACGACCAAGACATGAATATGTCATTATTCCGTGTATGATGATGACCTGAATATCATCGGGACTCCAGGGGAACTTCTAAAGGCAGTGGAATACCTAAAAAAAGAATTTGAGATGAAAGATCTCGGAAAGACAAAGTTTTGTCTTGGATTACAAATCGAACATCTAAATAATGGAATCCTCGTCCACCAAAATGCATACACAAATAAATTGCTAAAAAGATTTTATATGGAAAAATCCCATCCATTGAGCACCCCAATGGTTGTAAGGACCTTAGATGTTGAAAAGGGCCCCTTTCGACCCCCAGATGACGATGAAGAAATTCTTGGTCCAGAAGTACCTTATCTAAGTGCCATTGATGCATTGTTATACCTTGCAAGTCATACACGACCTGATATATAATTTTCACTAAACGTATTGGCAAGGTATAACTCGTGTCCAACAAGGAGACATTAGAATGGGGTGAAAAAACTATTCTGCTACTTCCAAGGAACAAAAGATATGGGTTTATATTATACTAACTCATCCGAAAGAAATCTAGTTGGTTTTGCAGATGCAGGATATATGTCTGATCCCCATACCGGTCGATCCCAAACTGGATATGTTTTTACAAGTTCTAGTACTGCTATTTCATGGCATTCTGTAAAGCAAACAATGAGTAACACTTCGTCGAATCACGCAGAAATATTGGCCATCCATGAAGCAAGTCGGGAGGGTGTATGGTTGAGAAGTGTGATACAACATATTCGAGAATCGTGTGGAATTTCTTCAGGTCAGGAGGCTCCAACAATTATGCATGAAGATAATGCAACATGCATCGCTCAACTTAAGGACAGATACATCAAAGGTGACAGGACCAAGCATATTCTACCGAAGTTCTTTTTCACTCGTGATTTACAAAAAAAATGGGGATATTATTGTTCAAAAGTGTAGAACCTAGAAGGGGGGGTTGAATAGTTTCTAGTTCATTTTCAAAACATTCCGGCTTAATCCACTGTGCGCGGTTCTTTATTGTACCCGTGGTTCTTTATCAATAAAGAACCGTCGATCCATTTAGGGAACCGTCGACAGTGGACGAAACCATTTATTGAATGTTAATCTTAAACAATCCTTGGTATCAAATTCTCGATCAAGCTTAACTAGATATGAGATGTGTTTGATTGAAAGATAAATACTACAAAAAGGAAAACACACAAACACATCAAAACAAGAGTACATCAAGCAATAGTCTAAACACTAAGCACACACGTACTAAGCATAAGCTTTTCCGCAACTAAGGTGTTTAGACTAAGTGATGTATACTTGACCATAATCTAAACATGAAGCACACACGTACTAAGCCTTGACTTTTCCGCAACTTAGATGTTTAGATTATGAGATGCACACAACACACAACAACATATAAATGCATCAATAAGAGTAAAGACATAAATGAAAGGAAAGTACCAACATGATGATTTATAGTGGTTCGGTCACGAAGCTCCTCTTCGCCCTACTCCACTCCTCGAGTACACCTTACTCGAGAGTTACTTCACTAGTCAACAAACTCCTTAAGATGGAGAAACCATACACAACGTCGCTTATCTAATTTCCGACTCTAAGCTAAAAGTCGAGTCCTAATCTTAGGTAGGACCAATCTACACAACGTCGCATACTTCACCATTTTCCGACACAAGGCTAGATGTCGAGTCCAAATCTTAGGTAGGACCAATCTACACACAACTTACACAACTTCCAAATTGACACACCAATTTGGATCTACCCAACTCTTCACAACTACACAACTACCCAACTCTTCACAACTACACCACTCTTCACAACTACACACCTACACAACTCTTCACCCTAGTTATGTTTTATGGCCCAACATAACAAACCATGTGTTTAATGGCATAAACACATAAACCATATAGATCTAAGTACTTGATACAAGGGTTTTGACACCCCGTATAAAAATTAAGTTCGTTGTGTTGGTCTAATCGAATTGATCTAGGTTCTATGTGCGACTCAGCTGTCTTTGGTGGAACAAATAGTTGTGTCGTTGTAGTATATTTAAAATGTACAAAGCAATGTAAGTAAATCTAAAATCTAACTTAAAATAAATTGACAGGAATTTAAAGCGAGACTAAACGTAAATGGCACTTAATTAAATCTAAACTAATTAAATGTAAAAGTGTGCAATATTTAAAAACTTTGAAAAGTGAATTAATTAAATGACTTAAAATTAAAGCGTGACGAGAATTAAAATTAGACAAGAATTAAAATGATAACTTAAAAATTAAACAAGACGAAAACATAAAACAAACACCCAATCGGAATATATTCCGATCAGAATCACCATCGGAATGAACACACACCCCCCTATCAGAATGTTGGTTGAAAACACCAGATCGGAATATGTCACCTTTTCAGATCGGAATAACCAAACAACCCCGATCGGAATAATGTTCAGATCGCAAAGTTTCAGATCGAAATCCTGATCGGAATGAACTATCGGAATACAAAGGTGCAATCTGTCGGAATGTACCCTATCGGAATGTGGTCTAGATCGGAATGTTACTAAGAAAAATTGGGCAGCACTTCGACTAAGTAAACCTCAAGAGCCGTCGGAATGTGCGATCGCAATGTGCGATCGCAACCCCAGATCGGAATGAGGGTGATGTTACTCCTATCGCAATCCCGGATCGGAATGCAAAACCCTTGTCCAAAACTGTCACTATCGGAATGTGGAGAAGCAAGCCGTCGCAATGTGTATTTACCTTACTTTCCGATGGAGTACCAAATTCGTAATAAGCACAAATCCAAATAAGCTATAACTAGTAAGCAATAATAAAGACTTAAATGAAATGAAGAGAAACGAAACAATAAGCTAAAAAGTTAAAACCTTTTAAAATTTAAAAGACGAAACTAATTAAGATGGAGTTTAAAAAGTAAAACTTTTAAGAAAACTTTCAAAACAATTAAGCAAAATACGAAATAAGCACATAAGATTGTCAAACCTATGGCTTATTTCGTATGTAACTTAAAGAAAAAGAAAGGACGGAGCTTTTAGTTAAATAAGCAAATGGATTAAGCAAAACTTTGCTTAATCTGAAATTTAAACCGAAACAAAAATGAGAAGAGAAGAATGGGATTTACAAAAGTAAACTTGATCAAATGATAAATGAAGATTAAAGCAAGATAATTAAAGGACACTTACTTGGAATTAAAAGATAATTAAGGTGCAAAACATGTATTTAAATGACATGAAAAGTAAATGACAAGATATGAAAAGGGTGGAAGACTAATTGTCACACTTAGCCAACAAAGAAAATCATTAACTAGCCTAATCTATATATAGGGGAGGATTAGGAAGCTTCCTCCCCTCCTTCCTTTCTTCTTAATTGCGTCATTAGGTCCTTAAGCCTTTCATTCTTCATTAATTGCACCATTAGTCCTTTATTCTTCTAATCTCCTTTAAACTTGGACTCTAATGACTTGTGGCTCGGGATTTCTTTTGAAATCGTCTTTTAATTCTTCAATAAAATAGACTTGAGTTCCTCGGCTTTTAGTAAACTTCCGTCTTTTGAATTTTTCTTCGATAAATCTTCAGAATTGGTCTTGGACTTCCGTTCTTTTTGCACTCTTGACTTCTCGACTCCGTCTTTCATCTTTTTCTTCAATAAAAGCCCGTGAATGCCCGTGAATGCACGTGTTTTCTCCACTTTTCACCTTTTCGTCCTAAATCACAACAAAAACACAAACCACGCATAATTCCGACATAAAAGACATAAAATACAAGTTTTGGCTCGGTTATTATTGTAACTAAGTGGTAGAAAGGATGGGTGTTTACACACCTATCAAATCCCCTACACTTGACCATTGCAATGTCCTCATGCAATGCATTAGTTACAAAGCAAGTTTACATTTTTCATCATACTCAATCCACGTTGGCCTTTATTAAAGAGTTAAACATTCAAAGTAAAGAAATCAAAAACATACCTTGGGTTTTAGAAATGTTGTGAATGATCATCATCCTCAAGTTTTCACTTTCTCCAAACCAAGCTTAAAACAAGATCATTGTTATTATAAGTTAGCAAACTAACACGAACTCATGTGGGCCAATTATTCACTTAGACTCCCTTATTCCTAGGTGTATCTCTTATATTTTATTGTTGTCTTGAATGATCACGAGGATGCATTGTTGACTTATTTCGATAGTTTATTAGGCTGAAAATAAAGTGAACGATTTAATCAATAGTTAGCTAAAGGACAAAATCTTTTAAAACTACTTCTCGGGACCTCATAAAGTTCATATCTTGGCATAACTCGCTTCGCGATTTGAGACCTTTCTCGGACCGATATTTGGCAGCGATTTCATACTTCAAACCTTGAGAGACGCTCATGAAATAATGGTCTTCTCTTCATAATAGGAATTTCTTCACCTGAAATTTTAAGAGATTCATACTTGGACCACGACTTCTTCATTTTTCTCCAATCTTTATTTTGGATTTTGATATACAACGATCCGCCTCCTATTATGACTTGGATCTATTTATCCTCATACCTTGTCAGGGTCTTTTCGGATACACTTCTCCATGACTTTTGGGAGTTTTTGCTTTTCTTCGTGTGTCTCGATCCTTCATATTGATTTTTGATAAATGATTCTTCACATCACTTGGGATCTTAAGCAACAAAATATAGTCCTCATGCCTTGTTAGGACCTTTTTGGACTCGCCAATCTTCGCATCCCGCTTCAATAAGTTATGCCTTGGCTATTGTTGGAAATACGTTTTACGTATTAAGAAGGATCGGTCACTCCAACGATAGTCCATGTAATAGCTCGTAGTTTAGTTAACTTTCTTTATTTATTAAACAAGAACAAGCCTAGCCTACAACATGTGTAGGCCGGCCCAAAATGTAAGCCCAAGCCCATGACAAGGGCTTGGGTATATAAACCCTCTCCTTTGATGGAGAGGGGTGTGGTTTCATTATTTTTCACATAGTAAACATTACTTTCTCTCTCTAGCTTTGTGTGAAATCCATCATCTCTCTATCTCTTTCTCTCTCTAACACATAAGTAAGATTTACAATCCTACAAATGGTATCAAGAGCCATGGGATGATTGCTTGGTTTTTGTGTTTGTGTTCTTGATTTACACGCCTATTTTGATCCTTATTACATACGTCCAAAATTTTTTTGTGTTTTTGATGGTTTTTTTCTTGATACAAATCTTCTACATAGTTGTGGTAGGGATTTGGTATAGTTACTTTGGCTAAAAACACAAAATTTTTGGGTGTTTTGATCATTTTTTGGCTTAAAATCACGAATTGGTTGAGTTTTGTCCGAGAAAAGTGGAAATTATTCCGATCTGGTCAAATCGGAAAAGGGTTTATATATTCCAATCTGTATTCCGATTGGTAAGCATTCCGATTGGTAAAGTATTCCGATTGGTAAAGTATTCCGATTGGTAATGTATTCCGATTGGTAAGGATTCCGATTGGTAAAGTATTCCGATTGGTAAGGTATTCCGATTGGTAAAGTATTCCGATTGGCAAGGATTCCGATTGGTAAGGATTCCGACAGGGCTTTCCGATTGGCAAGTATTCCGATTGGTAAGGATTCCGACAGGGCTTTCCGATTGGCAAGTATTCCGATAGGAGGATTAGTTTAACATTCCGATTGGTCAGTATTCCGACCGGGTTTCAGATTGGTAAGTATTCCGACAGGTTTCCGATAATTAAGTATTCCGATTAGGTTTTTCGATAAATCATTCCGATCACTATTCCGATCACTATTCCGATCACTATTCCGATCACTATTCCGATAATTAAGTATTCTGATTAGGTTTCCGATAATTAAGTATTCTGATTAGGTTTATTGAGAACATATTTTAGGGGATTATAACATTGTTTCTCGACTTCAACTCACAACAACAAACACATTTACTTTCTTTCATTGATCGATCAAAGTTTGTAAATCTTAACTTATTGAAATGGAGTACACATCTCTTACGGATAAGTCCATCCTCTCGGGTACGGATAATCGTCCACCAATGTTGGTGAAGACTATGTATGAGGAATGGGCTTCCCGAATGGAACTTTATATGTTGAACAAGGAGAATGGACATCTAATTTGGGCATCGGTGCTCAATGGACCATTAGATTATGGTGCAGTGACGGAAGGTACGACTACTCGTCCTCGCACAACGGGTGAGTTGACTGGAGATATGAAGATTCAAGATAAATGTGATAAGTATGCTACAAACATCATTCTCCAAGCCCTTCCTCCAGATGTCTACAAACTCGTCAGCAAACATAAAGTTGCCAAAGAGTTATGGGATAGAATTCGTGTTCTCATGCAAGGCACCTCGTTAACTAAACAAGAACGAGAGTGTAAGCTTTATGATACTTTTGATAAGTTTGCCTATGTGCCAGGGGAGACTCTCAATGATTACTATCTGAGATTTACCCTATTGTTGAATGAGCTCAATATCTATGGCATGACAATTCCTACCTTTCAATTGAACACCAAGTATTTGAACACTCTTCCTTCAGAATGGAAAAAATACGTAACGGATGTTAAATTGGCTAAGGACTTGCATAACACCAATGTGGATCAACTTCAAGCCTTTCTTCAACAACACGAATGCCATGTGATCGAGGCTCGGTTGTCTACACCTCAAGTTCATGATCCACTTGCAATGTATGCTTCTCAACAAAACATGGCTTATACTTATCAGCAACCATCATACTTGCAGCAGACACCACAACACAACTATCAGCAACCACAGCAACCATCTTATCCACCACTAGTGATGCCACAGCAAGCATTTCAACAAGGTGTTCATCAACAATCTTTTCCACAGCAACCACCATATCAGACATCACCATCACAAGCCAACACTTCTCCATTGGGCTATACTCCTCAGCAAGGATATTTTCCAATTGAAGCACAACCAGCACAAGCTTTCTACTCTAATGAACTTCCACCAATCGAAGCACCGGTCTTTACACCAAATGATACGCCAGCTGATGTTCTAAACCATCTCACAGCCTACTTGTCAAAACTTGTTTCAACTAGAGGATTTCCACCAACAAACAATCAGCTCCGCACCTCCTCAAATCCTCGACAATAAGCCACTGTTCAAGATGGTCAAGTGATGGTGCAACCTATTCAGGGAAGGCAAAATTCATATGGACCTCCTACAAGGACTGGGAACAATCAAGCTGTGAATTCTCAAGCTAATGGAAATGGAAGTCCTAGTGGTCCTAAAAAGGTTGTGACTTGCTACAATTGCCGAGGACAAGGTCATATGGCTAGGGAATGCACTCAGCCGAAAAGGAGGAGGGATGATGCATGGTTTCGTGAGAAGATGTATTTGGTTGATGCTCAGTCTAAGGGGAAGATTTTGGATTCAGAGGAGTTAGCATTTCTTGCAGACCCAGGGGCAGCAGATACTGAAGGCATTGCAGTCGTCTCCACTTCTAATGCAGCTTATCAAGCGGACGATCTTGATGCATACGATTCGGATTGTGATGACATTCACTCTGCCCAAGCTGCTCTCGTTGCTAATCTCTCTCACTACGGTTCTGATGTCATCAGTGAGGTACCAACCACATCTAATAATATTGATGATAACCAACATCAAGTTGGGCATGAAAATGACAACCTCGAACAGCATTCGGGGACTAGTAACTCAAATGATGTGGTACCCAATCCAACACATTTGAGTGAACCTCAACCAAATGCTACGACGGGTATGGAATCTTATGCTCAACATGATTTGGTCATGGTGCCTAAACATATTATTGATCAAATGCATATGGCCCTCAGACAATCCGTAGATACGAATTCCACCCTAACTGCTGAGCTTGCGTTGCATAAAGAAAAGGTCAAAACTTTTGAAATGGTCCCTCAAGAAGAGAAAATAACATGTTCTGAGTTTGACCAATTTCGTTTTGAAAAAATTGAACACTTGAAAGAAATAGAATCATTAAAAGCTAATCTTTCCAATGAATTAAAAGAAAAAGAGTCGGTTGTCAATGATTTTCAGAAAATTAAAATGGATTTCGAAACTCTCGAGTCTAAAAAGGTTGAATCGGAAATTAATGCTACCAAACTTCTTAAATTCAAAGAACAACAGCTTTTAAAACAATACGCTTCCACAGAAAAGGTTCATCTTTTAACTAAATCATTTAAAGAATTCGAACTTAAGCGTCTTCAAGATTTACCACCTAATCCTGGTTATGCAAAACAAGCTCAGGAATATATTCCCGGTCTTTATGATATGACCATAATTGGCAAATCGAAAGAAGCACCTTTTGTTCGTAGTACTGAGGAGACACAATCACTTGGGGATGAAACTCATTCTAAAATGCTTTCAAAATTCCATACAATTGATTATGATCAACATAACAAAGATCAATTTTCGAAAAAGACACGCATTCGCTTACAAAAGGAATTAGCAGAATTAACAGTTCTTGTGCCCTAAAGTTTGTCAAATGAAAACCTTCCTAGTACGCCTCCTACACTCGTCAAAAAGGATTTAACGAAGTTAATTCCACCGGTAAGTAAGGCGTCCGTTAACTTAAATACGGTTCACCAACACTTAGCCGATTTTGACAAGGTCATTTTGGAACGTACGACGGCCACGGCCATAACGGAAGGTGAATGGAACTTTGAGCACACTAGAGCTGCGTTTCGAGATGAAATTGTTCCGTTTGTAAAGAATGTTAAAGCTTATCTTCGTAATATTGATCAAGATTTGTTTTTGGAAATAGAAGAAGTTAGACGTGTTTTCAATGAAATGGAAGATGCTTATGAAAACAGTTTACTTGAAATAGAACGGGTTTCACGCCATAATGATCTGCTTCTGAATCAAGTGATGTCTCATGATATAGTTTCTGTCTGTGTGAATACAAGTGTTGATAATGATTCTATTGTGCATACTGTTGAATCAGTGGATAATGTGGTAGATAGTACTTGTCACGAATCTGACGCTGAATTTTTAAAGCTTCAAGATTCATATTCGTCGCTTTCAAAACGTTTTGATGAGATTCAAACACATTGTATTTCGCTTGAATGCAAGCAACAATTTATTCAAGAAATCTTTGAAACGTCATTCGAAGGTGTTAATATCGATGATGCAAATTTTGAAAAGAATTTTGGATTGAATTTACAATCAAAACAGCGTCAGCCAAGTGACAAAGTTGCTAACTCTTTGCCGATAGAAATAGAGAAATCCAAGGAGCTTAACTGTGTGAACGTACTTGAGGCCGCTGAGAATTTTAGACTTGATATAGATAATCGAGTTTCCAAGATTTTGTCCAAAGTTGATAACTTAAAACAGAAAAATACACGACTCTTCGATTCAGTACAGCCCGCATGTGTTGATACAACTGCACAGAATCAATCATTGATTGAACAATTGAATCGAAAGTCGGTGGAAATATCTGATTTGAGGGAACAAATTTGTGATAAAAATCTGGTCTTGGCTGAGTTAAAGGAAACACTTCGTACTCTAAAAGGTAAGAATGTTGTGGATAACGCAGCCACTATCTCAGCTTCGTCCTCTAGTGCAATCAAAAGGAACCTAATAGCCGTCACACCACTTAACCAGGGCCCTAGGACTAAATCTTCTCAAACATTGGTCACTAAATATAAGGCGGAATCAAAACCAGCTTCTAATATTCCCGTGTTGCCTTCTACAGGAGTAAGCACCACTACTAAGGCTCAAAGATCTAAGCTTAAGAGAAACAAGAAAAATGATAGGATCTTGCCCCCATCTAGTAGTCAAGTGAAGAAGAAAGTAGAAGCCCATCCTAGGAATGTTATTTCTGTTTTGAATAAAAAGAATCATGTAGCTAAACCTAAAGGCTCTGCGGTTGTGCAGCGTTCTAAGCCTACTATGAATTCTAATTTGAAATGTTGGAATTGCAATGAATGTATGTTTTCTAGTCGTCATGATTCTTGCCTTATTGACCATGTGAATGAGATGTATGCCCGGAAAAATGGATTAGAATGGAAACCGACTGGGAAAGTGTTAACCCAAGTTGGTTGGATGTGGCGCCCCACTGGTAGAACTTTCACTATAGTAGGAAATATGTGCCCTTTGACTAGGATCACTCCCACTAAAGCGAAGAAAGCGTGCCCTTTAACTAGGAGTACCAAGGCTACCAAAACACAAGTGTGTCCTTTAACTAGGAACACCGACACTACGGTAGGAACCAAGTGCCCTTTAAATAGGTCTACTCCCACTGTAGTGCCCGCGAATAATCCAAAACCTAAGAAAGTTGGAACAGTAAAACCTGTTAGTGCTAAAACTCCCATTAGAAAAAGCAGGAAATCTAAGGGTCTCACAAATGTTAGCAATTCTGATAATTTTATATCTGTATCTGCTAACACTCCGGAACCAATAGTTTCCAATGCATTGTCTACTGTTGTGATTGAAAACAGGTGGTCCAAATTGTTCTCTGGTATTTGGACTCTGGTTGCTCCAAGCATATGACCGGAGATCGCTCTCAGCTCAGAAATTTCGTCAGCAAGTTTCTTGGTACGGTTCGATTTGGTAATGATCATATTGCAAAGATAATGGGTTATGGTGAATATCATATTGGGAATGTTATAATTTCAAGAGTGTATTACGTGGAAGGTCTTGGTCACAACTTATTTTCTGTGGGACAATTTTGTGATGCAAACCTAGAAGTTGCTTTTCGAGAGCATACCTGCTTCATTCGTAATTTGGAAGGGGTTGATTTATTGAAAGGTACTCGAGGGAATAATTTGTATACTTTGTCTCTACAAGACATGATGGCCGCTTCTCCCGTATGTCTTCTCTCCAAAGCATCGAAGACTAAGTCATGGTTATGGCATCGACGGTTATCTCATCTTAACTTTGACGCTATTAATCATTTGGCGAAAAACGAACTTGTTCGTGGTATTCCTAAACTTTCATTTCACAAGGATCATTTGTGTTCCGCGTGTACAATGGGGAAAAGCACTAAGAAATCTTACAAACCCAAGACGGAAGACACCAACCAGGAGAAACTTTATCTTTTGCATATGGATCTTTGTGGGCCAATGCGTGTTGAAAGTCTTAGTGGCAAAAAGTACATCTTCGTCATTGTCGATGATTACTCTCGGTTTACATGGGTGAAATTTCTTAAAGCAAAAAATGAGGCACCTAAATTCATTATCGGATTTCTCAAGATGATTCAAGTGCGTCTCAACACTACTGTCCGACGCATTCGTACAGATAATGGAACCGAATTTGTGAATCAAATTTTGCGTGATTACTATGAAGAAGTTGGCATTTCTCATGAAACATCTGTTGCTCGCACTCCACAACAAAACGGTGTTGTTGAAAGGCGAAATCGCACACTTATGGAAGCTGCTCGAACGATGTTAATTTACGCAAAGGCTCCATTGTTTTTATGGGCAGAAGCAGTATCTACCGCAGTGTACACCCAAAACCGGTCACTAATTCGTAAACGCCATGGTAAAACACCTTATGAGCTTCTCCATGGAAAAGTACCAGATTTATCATATCTTCATGTATTTGGTTCTCTTTGCTATCCAAATAATGATGGTGACAATTTGGGAAAACTTCAACCAAAGGCTGATATTGGTATTTTCATTGGTTACGCCCCCGCAAAGAAGGCATACCGAATCTACAACCGTAACTCTCGCAAGATCCTAGAAACTATGAATGTTGATTTTGATGAGCTGACAGCAATGGCTTCTGAGCAAAGCAGCTCTGAACCCGCACTTCATGAAATGGGACCCAGTAACATTAGTTCTAGTCTTGTCCCAAACAACCCTACTTCATCATCATTTACACCACCTACTAGGAAGGAATGGGATACGTTGTTTCAACCGTTCTTTGATGAATTCTTTACTCCTCCAAGTATTGTTGCTCCAGAACCTGAAGTTATAGCTCCGGTAACCGAAGTTGTCGCTCCAGCAACCGAAGCACAATCAGACACATCTGCACCTACAATGGGTCAAGATATACCTTCAACGAGTAATTCTCAACCAACACATGTTTCAACTACCCATGTCATGCCTATTGATGATGAAGAGGATGATGATGATCACGATTTGGAATTCGCTCAAATGCGTGAACTTCCCTTCTTTGGTGTACATATTCCCGACCCTAATCAAGCCGGGTCGTCCACCACAGAGGAAGCTCCTTCTACAGTTTACTCCAATCCACGAATTCGTGAACATGACAGCAAGTGGACAAAGGATCATCCTATAGATTCTATTATTGGTGACCCTAATCGTCCGGTATCCACACGAAGTCAGTTACAAGAAAGTGCATTGTTTTGTCACTTTGATGCTTTTCTCACTGAAGTTGAACCTAAGACATGGCAACAAGCTTTTACTCAATCCTGTTGGATAGAAGCTATGCAAGAAGAACTTAACGAATTCATACGTCTTGATGTTTGGGAACTTGTCCCATGCCCGGATCAAGTGCAGTTACTCACTTTGAAATGGGTTTACAAGGTGAAACTCGATGAGTTAGGCGGAATATTGAAGAACAAAGCTCGTCTAGTAGCTCGTGGATACAAGCAATTATTGGGCATCGACTTTATGGAATCCTTTGCACCTGTTGCCCGTTTGGAAGCTATTAGACTATTCCTCGCTTATGCAGCCCACATGAATATGATCGTCTATCAGATGGATGTGAAGACGGCATTTCTTAATGGTGAACTCAAGGAAGAGGTCTATGTTCAACAGCCGGATGGTTTTATGAATCCTAATTATCCTAATCATGTGTACAAGCTTAAGAAGGCTCTCTATGGGTTGAAGCAAGCTCCTCGCGCATGGTATGATCTTTTGTCACAATTCCTCATTACGCAAGGCTTCGCTAAAGGCAAGGTGGATCCTACGCTGTTCATTCAGAAACGAGGTAAAGATATGATTATGGTACAAATATATGTTGATGATATTATATTTGCAGCCTCGACCCAAACGTTATCCGACGAGTTTGGGACACTCATGTCTTCCAAGTTTAAGATGTCAATGATGGGCAAGGTATCATTCTTCTTAGGTCTTCAGATATCTCAGAGTCCCAGAGGCATCTTTATCAATCAATCCAAGTATGCCCTTGAATCTCTTAAGAAGTATAAGATGGAATCTTGCGACCCCGTGGATACTCCAATGGTGGAACGAACTAAGCTTGATGCAGATCCACA
The DNA here is from genome assembly GCA_025667525.1 of Glebionis coronaria. Taxonomy (NCBI): domain Eukaryota; kingdom Viridiplantae; phylum Streptophyta; class Magnoliopsida; order Asterales; family Asteraceae; genus Glebionis; species Glebionis coronaria. The sequence continues at coordinate 239,876,040 of CM046876.1, read as the reverse complement.
TGGAGTTGCCGTTGATCCGACACTTTATCGTGGAATGATCGGTACTCTTCTGTATATTACAGCCTGCCGACCTGATCTTCAGTTTGCTATATGTATGTGTGCCAGGTATCAAACTAGGCCTACTGAGTTACACTTAGCTACTGTTAAAAGGATCTTTCGATATCTTAAAGGAACCATTAATCGGGGACTTTGGTATTCGAAGGACTCTTCTATTGCACTAATGGCATATGCAGATGCGGATCACGCGGGTTGTCAAGATACAAGGCGTAGCACGAGTGGAACTTTGCAACTACTAGGAGATCGACTAATCAGTTGGGCATCGAAAAGGCAGAAGAGCGCTGCAATTTCAAGTACGGAAGCAGAATACATAGCTATGTCCGGTTGCTGTGCTCAAATTCTTTGGATGAGATCGCAATTAACCGACTATGGTCTAGGGTTCAACAAGATTCCGATGTACTGTGACAACAAGAGTGCAATTGCCTTATGCTGCAACAACGTTCAATTCTCCTGGTCGAAGCATATTGACATTCGCTACCACTTCATCAAGGAGCAAGTGGAAAATGGAGTAATCGAGCTTTACTTTGTCCGATCTGAGTATCAATTGGCGGATATTTTCACGAAGGCTTTAGATCGCACTCGAATTGAATTTTTGGCCGACAAGCTAGGAATGCGAACCTTCTCGCCTGAGACTCTTAAGGAACTAGCAGATGAAGCGAAAGAATAGTGGTGGTAAAACTATTCTCCTTATCCTTGGTGATTATCTGTATATATTGTTTATATTTTTATCCACAAAAGCAAAATACAAAAATATAAAACCATATAAAAACCATAAAAATTGAAAAATCTAGAAAAATCCAAAAATATTTTTACTTTATTTTTCTAAGGCATGTCTTTTGGTACGATAATATTTACGGCCTTAGAAATGTTGATTAATATCGACACGGCGCCATAAATAGAGTTCGTACAAAAGTTGTAAATATTTCATAAAACATTCCTAAATGGCTTGTAGTTATTTCTGACTGCAACCCGGTTTTCATATTAAAGTCAAGTATTTCTTATGAAAGCTTTGACTCACGACGGGAATTAATTTTCTCGGGCAAGGTTTACTTTAAAACCTTGTAAGGGATCAAGTTTACTTTATAACTTGGTCTAACACAAATCTATGTACGTTTCAGTGCATTTATTTGTTACAACAAGAGAAGTCTTGTTTTTATGAAGCTATCATCTCTACAACCATGCTATCTACAATTGGTATCTACATACTCGACGATGCGACTACTCAACCAACGACTACAGCTCTTTCGATAGAACACGGGTCAACAATTGAGGGGGAGCAATTGTCAAGCATTCAAAATCTTCGATGCCGAACGTGCCAAGTTCACAAGTTGGTGTCAAGACAACAATACCAATCGTACATGTGGTGTCAAGAGATGACTTCAGACGTGGCGAGGCGACCAACATATGCTGACAAGAACCATTTGATCTTATCATATGATGTTCTCATCAATCAGGTCCAACCTTGTCAATTCTTTTTAATATGGTGAATATGTGATCATGTTACAAATCGGTATCATATCTCATATATTTGGAATCATGAAGATAAAACGGACTCGCATTTTTCTTCCCAAAACCTTTGTTAAAACTACATTAAATCAATTGATATTAAAAACATCGATTGGGTTAATATTTTTAATATGGGGGAGAAAATGTGATTTAATATGGGATATTATCACAAATGGTTTAACTTAATGTGCTGCCTCATCCCGACATGTGCGAAGTGTTTTCGAATATCGTGGCATATGTTAAGGGGGAGCAAAACGGATTTGCATATCAAAATGGATTTTCATGGTGACATATACTTACCCAAAACCCATTTATTACACGACGATGAAGATTTTGGTGACATAAGGATGGTAGGATAGGTTAAGTCCTATGATTCTTCCAGAACCGGAGGAATCTTCCCAAGGACATTCCATAGCTAGAAATAGTAGTCCTTAGGAAAGTTGGAGAAAGATTGTGAACGTAGCTGAATGTCGACCAAGTACTTAAGTTAGCACTGGAACAATCACAACAAGGTGCTAGTTATGATGTATTGGTAAGCATTGAAGGGGTTGAAGAATGAAAAAGAATTGTAAAGATAAAGGGTGTAAAGAAAGAAGCCCTCCTTACAACTTTAGGCAGAAACCGGGTCAACACATATGCTATTGAGATCATTTTAATGATTCTTGATATTGAAGACAGACATCATGGACCCAGTGATGCAATGCACAACCCATCCCAGCTAACTCAGATATCTCTCAAAAGGTATTTGTTTTAATCACACGGAGACAACACATTATCTATTGATTTATTCACTCCGAATAAATTGGTATTGAAATGGTGGCACACCTCTCCAGCCTCCGATCACTAAAATCCAAAATGCACGATCGAGTCTAGAGCCATTTGAGATCATCAAATATCTCATTAGGACACACTTTCATATTTCCTTGCTTCTTCACACACTGTGAAAAGTAAGAAAGATTTTAAGAGTCCTACGCAAAATCTTCATGATCTTGCCTGAACATCCGAGTAATACTAAAGTATTTACAATGAAGATGGAAATCCTTCTTGAGCGAACATCAAAAAGCTCATGGTAGGTGACTTGTGCGATTCTTTATGAATCAAACTTGTGATAACTGGAAAGCAACAACTGTTTAATTCTTAACTGAATTTAAACACGTTCCAGGCCTCTACGCAATATCTTAGTGATCTTGCCAGAACACTCAGAGTGATACCTTAGTGTTCACAGTGATGAGTGGAAATCCTTCTAGTGTTAACCTCAAACAGCACTTGGTAGGTAACTTGTAAGATTTTATACGAATCAAGCTCGTGACAACTGGAAAGCAACGATGGTGCGGTTCTTAATTGAATTTCACTTGTTCCAGGAATCAGAATTGACGGCTTCAAATCATGCGGATATTATTATCCAAATGATTCACTCTTTATGTTCGCAGTCAGCTTTGGACGGTCGAATAAAGAGAACGGTTTTACCCGCGAAATCCTGTCAGGAAGTTACTTAATTGAAACTATCCGTCACGGGTACGATATCTAATATCGTCCAACGGTCTTCACCGACCGGAGGTAAAATGCTACCGATTTAGAATGAAATGTTCAAAGCCATTTCGTTCGTGTCTACTTATGTTGCGGCATTTGAAGACGGTGGCGTTGCGGAATCCAAGAATAAGTCGTCCCTGCATGCTTATACTTTGTGCACTTAATACCTCATTTAATTCAAGAAAGCCTAAAAGTCAAGTCTTCCGCTGTATCGAACTCTGAAGCTTTCAAGAATCACGAAGGTATAAGTATGTGGGACATGGTGTCACGAAGAGGCGAAGATCACAAGTGATGGATGCACGAGATCAAGGCAAGAGATTAATGCCCAAAGATTGATATCAAAGATCACATCAGCATGTTCACCAGAAAAGAAAAAGAAAAAGAAAGACGAAGACTACGAGCTCAAGACAAGCATAGTATGCTAGGTTTATTTTATTATTGTAACTTGGGTAACGCCCTTGTTTGGAGTGACCTCCCTTAGGGGGAGATTGTTGGAAATACGTTTTACGTATTAAGAAGGATCGGTCACTCCAACGATAGTCCATGTAATAGCTCGTAGTTTAGTTAACTTTCTTTATTTATTAAACAAGAACAAGCCTAGCCTACAACATGTGTAGGCCGGCCCAAAATGTAAGCCCAAGCCCATGACAAGGGCTTGGGTATATAAACCCTCTCCTTTGATGGAGAGGGGTGTGGTTTCATTATTTTTCACATAGTAAACATTACTTTCTCTCTCTAGCTTTGTGTGAAATCCATCATCTCTCTATCTCTTTCTCTCTCTAACACATAAGTAAGATTTACAATCCTACAGCTATGAACTCTAATCCATACCGAGCAACTTTTAAACGATCTTGGGCTAGAAGCTAAGTAACTTTTCAAATCGTACAACCTTATTTATTGCATATAAATTTATTAGCAAGCGATGGGAGAATAGGCTTATAATTAACTCACATAAATTCCCGAAAGAATACCAAACTTATAATTTGCGCTATCATCTCTCGTTCTCCACAGTTTAAAATCTCAAGTAATGAGACTCGTGGATGCTTAGCCTATTAAATCAAAGTTTTGGGTTTTCGAGTCGCCTATAGGATCTTGCAAATTCTTAGACTTTTTCAAGTTTAGAAATCGCGTTTTAAAGTTCCCTTGATAAACGACTCTCTAGGATCAATTATAGGAACTTGCGAAAAGTTCTTGTTCTTAACCCGTGAGAGTTAAGACTTTCGCGTTTTATAGCTCCCTATATAATAGCCTAGCAAAACTCGACTTAAACATGTTAAGGATACTAGCTAGAGTAACTTAGATAAGTAAACTCGGGTTGAGTCAAAAGATTCACAACGTTTGAAAATTAAAACCACTTTATTAAAGATTTATTCTAGTAAAGAAAGAAAATAACTATACAAAGGGAAAAACTAATAGGCCAAAATAGATCAAAAATTTTGAAAAATGTCGAAAAATTGATTTTCCGGTTAAAATGAGGACAAATACAAGGAAAAGGCCACTTAACTTCGATAGAAGTCCCCCCTACACTTAAGATAAACATTGTCCTCAATGTTTAAGCATGTGGGAGTAAACTCCCCTACACTTAGGACATTGTGCACGTTGTTTAAATCTCGCTAAGGAAAAGACAACTAAAGAGATTCCTATTTGATTATTGAGAAAATATAAAATAGTGAATCGAAAAGAGTTTAGGATAGAACCGGGAAGAGGTGGACACGGAATCACGGGTCGTCAAGAATCATCAAGAGTGGATCATTGAAGCTCGAATCCCTGAGTAAGAGAGGAGAGGAAATAGCAAACCAACGGGTCTCCCCTACACTTATGATAAAGAAAGCGAAAAGATGGATGCATGGGTTGCCTCCCAAGAAGCGCTTGGTTTTTGTTAACCGAGTCGTGAGCCTGACTCGACCTTGATCATCAACGGAAGAAGCATGAAACATATCCACCAGGATCAAAGACATAGTTTTCGTCCATCAATAAGCACAAGCTTAAGGCGAACAAGGCAAGCCAAAGAAGAGTAGGCAAGGTTCCCTTAAGCAGCGATGGAGCACGGTGGAAGCAAGGATGAAGTGGTGCAAGCATGTCTTTAAAATTTCCAAAGATTTTTCCTTTTATTTCATCAGGTGGATACTGAGATGGCTTAAAAATTTCAATACCGGGGTCGAACACCTTTTCCTTTAGGGGAAAATAGCACTCAGGCGCAGCCGAGTGTGAAGAAGATCCGCAAAGAAGCACAACCTCGTCCTCAGAAGGGGGACAAAGAGGTGTCAAATCATATGTGCAACGGATTTCGGTGTCGACCGGTTTCTTCTCCTTTGAAAGAATGTTCTTCAAATCCAAAGTAGGATCAAGACGATAATCTTCAAAATCATAAGGAGGAGCATCACTCTCATGAGGGAAGTAAGTGTTGAGAAATTCAGAGAAGTCTTCCTCAAATGAGTAATCGTCCAAAGTAGGATCGAGTGATGGCGGAGGATCTTCATCATGTGAAGAATCGCTCGAAAGAGTATCAGCCTCATCGAAATCATCGTAAGTAGGAAACTCGGGATACTCGGAAGTAAGGTCATCAAAATCATCCGAATCTGAGCTAGAATCATCATCATCATAAGCATCAAAGACCGGTGGAGAATCATAAATGGGAGAAGGTTCCAAATTGGGGCGAGAATCATCCACATTATCATGAAAGAGTGGATTATCATTGCAAGACTCGAATAGAGGATTGTTGTAGACGACGAAGTCCTCATGTACATTAATCATATTCACTGATTCTCTTATTCCAAAGGATTTACTTGTGAGCTTCCCACATTTGAAAACTTGTGCATCATCCCCGACTCTTAAGATTAACTCACCTTCGGCCACATCCACTAAAGCTCGTCCGGTTCTTAAGAATGGCCGACCAAGTATTAAAGGAATACGAGGGTCCATTTCAGAATCAACTACGACAAAGTCGACCGGGAAAGTAAATGTGCCAACTTTGATGAACACGTCTTCGGCTATACCAACGGGGTAAGTGAGAGTGCGATTTGCAAGTTCGAGAGTCATCTTCGTTGGAGTGAGGTCGGGTAATGATAGTGTTTTCCAAACACTCAAAGGCATAAGATTAATACTAGCCCCGAGATCAGCAAGGGCAGTAAATTCTTCAGTTTTGTTGAAAACGCAAGGCAACACAAAACGACCGGGTTCTCCAAGCTTTTCCGGAAGTTCTTTAAGAATAACTGCAGATCAGTTTTTATTTAAGCGTGTGTTGGCGAGTTCAATCAGCTTCTCCTTCTTGTTAAGCAATTCCTTAAATGCTTTAACAAATTTGGGCATGTAGACAAGTGTTTCAAGAAAGCTAATGTTGAAGTTCATTTGAGAAATCATCTTCACATAGCGTGTCACTTCGGAGTCCTTCTTGGTTAGCAGTTTGGTCTTGCCTAGACGAGAAGGATAAGGGATATTGGGTTTGGGTGGTGAAGGTGCAGGTGTAGCAGGTACAGGTTTAGATGTTGAAGGGTCCTTGCTAGATACATCGTCATGACGAGGCGGAGACGGTAATGGTGCACTAATACTAGGTGTAGGAGGAGTAGGGATACATGGTGGTGGAGGAGGTGTAGATGATGGGGGTGGGATTGGTGGATCGACAATGGTAATTCCACTACGCGTAGTAATAGCACTCACATTTGCCCGCGGATTGGTGACGGTGTTTGAAGGTAGAGAACTCGAAGAAGAAGGTTGAGCTGCGGGCAAGAAACTAGCAAGCATATTCTTCAAATCAGTCGTTTGATTGCTGAAGGAGGATTGAATATTATCTCGAAGCTCGGATCTTATCTCATTTCCTTGCTTTATGATATCTCCTTTAAGATTGATAATTTGGCTCTACAGATTCTTGATTTTCTCACCTTGGGTTCTCATGATGGTTTCAACATCCGGGTTAATGGGTGGGGTTTGTTGAGCGGGTGGGTGATAAGGATTAGAAGCACGAGTTGGGATTTGGTTGCTTCTATTGTAGTTGTTGGCGGGGTTTTGGTTTTGAGGAGAAAAACCGGGTGAAAGGTAGTTGTTGGATCGGTAGCTCAGCAGATTTCTATCTCCTTGAGGTCGAGCTTGGTAATTTTCCGGTGAATAATTACCATAAGCTGCATACACATTTTCCAGATTTCCTTGTGTGGAAGGACAATCGGTGTATGAGTGAGGACCGCCGCATGTTTCACAAGGATTGGCAACCGCTTTAACTTGTTGTTGTTGTTGGTTTGAAGCGAGGAGCGTGATACTTTTGCTCATTTCAGTCATCATGCGGGTGAGTTCGGTCATATCAGGGTTTGCTGAGGTAGAAGAAACATTGACTCTCGGGTTGTTCCTTGAAGAAGCAGAGGAATCCCAGTTTTTGTGGTGAGTAGTCATGTTCTCAATTAGCTCTCTACACTCCTCGGGTCTCCTTTTCATAAATGTGCCACCGGCGGCTGCATTAATCGTATCACGATCTCGAAAAGTCAATCCGTTGTAGAAAGTATCAATCAATGTGACGAGAAGCATGTTGTGGTTTGGACAACGATCAATCAAGACATTATATCGTTCCCAAGCATCAAAAAGGGATTCATCAGGGTCTTGCATGAAACCGCTGATTTGATTGCGAAGGCTCGTGACCATGGATGGTGGAAAGTAGCGCGACAAAAAGCGTTGAGTCATGTCATCCCAAGTGTGAATTGAATTCTTTGGAAGACGATCAAACCATTTCTCGGCATGATGTGATAAAGTATGTGGAAAGAGTTGTAGGCGAAGAACATCCATTGTGGCAACAGGCAACTTCATGCTTTGGGTGATTGTAATGAACTTGTCGAGGTGTTTGTTGGCATCATCATCAGGCAATCCATGGAATGGGTTAGTTTGCACTTGCTGAATCATGTGGTGCTTCAACGAAAACTCAGGAGCGTTGATTTGCATCGGCGCAATCGGTCCTCCTCGTCCAAACATGGTAGGTTGACAAAGCTCCTCCATTGTCCGAAGATCGGGCTGTGGAAGAACATTGTTGTTATTGTTGAGGTGCGGTGGAATATTATTGTTGTTAACACCTGACATACTTAAATCTTCTTGAGTCTCGGGCTCTTGATAATTAGAAGATCTAGTACGCATACACCTGAAAATGCAAAAGAAAAAGAAACCAAACACAAAGACAATATATATACACAATAAAGATAAAATCTTTTTGGATTTTTGAAATTTTTAATTTTTATGGTTTTTTGAATTTTTTAAGCAAGAAAATAACGCTCACAAGTGAACGGATCCCAAAAAGCAACGCGTCTCTCACAGAAAACCGTTAATCTTTACGAAAAGAGCCGGCAGCGGCGCCATTTGATACAAGGGTTTTGACACCCCGTATAAAAATTAAGTTCGTTGTGTTGGTCTAATCGAATTGATCTAGGTTCTATGTGCGACTCAGCTGTCTTTGGTGGAACAAATAGTTGTGTCGTTGTAGTATATTTAAAATGTACAAAGCAATGTAAGTAAATCTAAAATCTAACTTAAAATAAATTGACAGGAATTTAAAGCGAGACTAAAAGTAAATGGCACTTAATTAAATCTAAACTAATTAAATGTAAAAGTGTGCAATATTTAAAAACTTTGAAAAGTGAATTAATTAAATGACTTAAAATTAAAGCGTGACGAGAATTAAAATTAGACAAGAATTAAAATGATAACTTAAAAATTAAACAAGACGAAAACATAAAACAAACACCCAATCGGAATATATTCCGATCAGACTCACCATCGGAATGAACACACACCCCCTATCGGAATGTTGGTTGAAAACACCAGATCGGAATATGTCACCTTTTCAGATCGGAATAACCAAACAACCCAGATCGGAATAATGTTCAGATCGCAAAGTTTCAGATCGAAATCCTGATCGGAATGAACTATCGGAATACAAAGGTGCAATCTGTCAGAATGTACCCTATCGGAATGTGGTCTAGATCGGAATGTTACTAAGAAAAATTGGGCAGCACTTCGACTAAGTAAACCTCAAGAGCCGTCAGAATGTGCGATCGCAATGTGCGATCGCAACCCCAGATCAGAATGAGGGTGATGTTACTCCTATCGCAATCCCGGATCCGAATGCAAAACCCTTGTCCAAAACTGTCACTATCGGAATGTGGAGAAGCAAGCCGTCGCAATGTGTATTTACCTTACTTTCCGATGGAGTACCAAATTCGTAATAAGTACAAATCCAAATAAGCTATAACTAATAAGCAATAATAAAGACTTAAATGAAATGAAGAGAAACGAAACAATAAGCTAAAAAGTTAAAACCTTTCAAAATTTAAAAGACGAAACTAATTAAGATGGAGTTTAAAAAGTAAAACTTTTAAGAAAACTTTCAAAACAATTAAGCAAAATACCAAATAAGCACATAAGATTATCAAACCTATGGCTTATTTCGTATGTAACTTAAAGAAAAAGAAAGGACGGAGCTTTTGGTTAAATAAGCAAATGGATTAAGCAAAACTTTGCTTAATCCGGAATTTAAACCGAAACAAAAATGAGAAGAGAAGAATGGGATTTACAAAAGTAAACTTGATCAAATGATAAATGAAGATTAAAGCAAGATAATTAAAGGACACTTACTTGGAATTAAAAGATAATTAAGGTGCAAAACATGTATTTAAATGACATGAAAAGTAAATGACAAGATATGAAAATGGTGGAAGACTAATTGTCACACTTAGCCAACAAAGAAAATCATTAACTAGCCTAATCTATATATAGGGGAGGATTAGGAAGCTTCCTCCCCTCCTTCCTTTCTTCTTAATTGCGGCATTAGGTCCTTAAGCCTTTCATTCTTCATTAATTGCACCATTAGTCCTTTATTCTTCTAATCTTCTTTAAACTTGGACTCTAATGAATTGTGGCTCGGGATTTCTTTTGAACTCGTCTTTTAGTTCTTCAATAAAATAGACTTGAGTTCCTCGGCTTTTAGTAAACTTCCGTCTTTTGACTTTTTCTTCGATAAATCTTCAGAATTGGTCTTGGACTTCCGTTCTTTTCGCACTCTTGACTTCTCGACTCCGTCTTTCATCTTTTTATTCAATAAAAGCCCGTTAATGCCCGTGAATGCCCGTGTTTTCTCCACTTTTCACCTTTTCGTCCTAAATCACAACAAAAACACAAACCACGCATAATTCTGACATAAAAGACATAAAATACATGTTTTGGCTCGGTTATTATTGTAATTAAGTGGTAGAAAGGATGGGTGTTTACACACCTATCAGTACTCACCACTTAGATCTATGATTCTAACACTATATCCAAGTATTAACAAACTTGGATCTATACAACTAACACCTAATCCAAGGATACCCATTTCTTGGATCTACTACCCTTACAAACACATCCAAGTGAACCCAACACTTGGATCTTCTACATATACATAATAGGAAAACAATGATTTGATCTAGAAGGAGAAATCTTCATCATGTTATGAAACTAACTTCATGGTAATGAAAGTGTTCTTCTCTTTGAAGTTGAGAGGATGAGAGGATGGAGGATAGAATCACATCTTAAACAAGATTAATCAAAACTAACTAATCAAGGAATTTAAATATGTTTTTGAAGAAACTGTGCAAAAAGGGTTTTAAAGAAAAGCTGGAAATGATCCATGATTTAATGGATTTTTGTAGTCATTTTTGAAGTGTTGTTCGTACTCGATTCAATCCGAATTGATCACGGTTTAAGGTGGAATTATTGGTGTTGGTCACTAAAAGGGGGAGCTTGATTATCTAAGTCTACTATTAATATAAACGTAAAATCTATTAAAAATAAAAGAAGAATGTCTAACCTCGATTGCTTATCCAGAGTGAATGCTGCACAGTAGATCAAAGTGAAAATAACTAAAGGTAATTGTCTATTTTAAAATAAAGTTGTAAACTTGAAATGATTAAACTAAAAAATAAGACTCTTAAAACAATCGACAAAAGATTAAAACTTGATAAAAATGTAAACTTAATAAAAATTACTTGAAAATTAAACTAAGTGAAAATGTTTAAAAATTAAATTAGGTAAAAATTGGTGGGAAAAATTAAGTTTGAAAATAAGTCGGGAAACAAGAACTGAACATAAGTCGGAATGCTAAAATCTGGATGTAATTCGTGATTCAAATACTAAGTCGGAATGATAAATCCCTAACCTAATCTGGAATGTGTAATCCACACACAATTCGGAATGTGTGTTCTATTCTTAATCTGGAATCCAAGTGGTAAACCTAATCCGGAATCCCAATCGCGAACTCAATTCGGAATATGTGATTTTGAAGTAATTCGGAATGCATATGAATACACACAATCCGGAACACAAAATCTTGTACTTAGTCGAATAAGTATTCCCTTCCTAATCCGGAATGTGGATGCAGAACCCAATCCGGAATGCAGAATACCACACATAATCCAGAATCCAAGTGGTAAACCTGATTCGGAATATATGTTACTTTAGCTAAGTCGGAATCCTATCTCATGCATGCAATTCGGAATGTAGTTTTACATATAATCTGGGATATGGAAGATCATGCACTCAATTCGGAAAGTATATGATGGACTTAATTCGGATTGATGATTTGTTATATAATCCGGAATGCAATCCTATATCTAGTTCGGGAAAAAAGGGGTTTTACACTTAGTTCGGAATGTGATGTTTTGGACCTAATCCGGGATAATTGAAAACACAACTTAAGTCGGGATAAAAGGGTTTTGACACAGTTCGGGAAACTAGGGTTTTAAAACCTAGATTAAACCGAAATAAGCAAAATAACAATAAGCACTTACCAAAACTTTAACCAAATCAAATTTTATAAAAATCTAATAAGACACAATTTAAAAACTTTGAAAAACACTAAATAATCAAATTATTTAAAATTAACTTTTTATAAAAATATTAATCTACTAAAATCAACTTATTTAAAAACTAACAAACATAAAACTTAAGCAATAAGCACAATAATCTAAAAACCTCAAACACACCAACTCAATAAGCACAATCCAATAAGCAAACCAATCACACAATCAACAAGATGAAATCTACTACATGATTAATTAAGCAAAACAATAGATTATGATTAAGAAAGGTAGAATGAGAATTTATTAAAAAGCTTGATTATATTAAAGATTAAGATTCAAGATTACAAGATTAAGATGAAGGTTTAATAAGCTTGAAAGAAAAGCTAGAGAGAAAAAGTAAAACACACACTAAAAAATAAAACTAACTAAAAAACTAAAGACTAGTCCCTCTTGACATGTTTAGGAGACTATATAGGGGAAGGGAAAGGTGTTGTTTTCTTATCTCTTTTCTTCTTGTCTTCTCGTCTTTTAAATAACTCGTCTTTCTCGACTTTATCTCTGGATTAGTCGAATGGTAACTTGAACTCGTCTTCTAATTTTCTTCTTTTAGTAGACTTGGTTCTTCGACTTCGTTAAACTTCCGTCTTTAGACTTTTTCTTCGATAAATCTTCAGAATAGGCCTTTGACTTCCGTTCTTCTTGCACTTTTGACTTCGTCTTTTATCTTTTTCTTCGATAAAAGCCCGTGAAAGCCCGTGTTTTCTTCCTTTTTCATATTTTTGTCCTAAAACACAATAAACACATAAACCACGCATAATTCCGCCTTTTACGACATTAAATACACGTTTTGGTCTTGTTATTATTAGAAATAAGTGGTAAAAGGATAAGTGTTTTCACACTTATTAAATCCCCTACACTTGACCATTGCAATGCCCTCGTACAATGCATTAATTTCAAAGCACGGTTTACATTTTTCATCATAATTAACCCACCTTGGCCTTTATTAGCTATTAGACAATAAGGAAACTAAATAAAAATAGAAAAGTACAAAATACTTGAAGAAAGAACAAGTAAAGAGATCGAAGACTTACATTAGGGCTTTGGTCGTCATGAATGTTTATCACCCTCAAGTTTCACGTTCCCCACACTAAGCTTATAAACGAGTCATTGTTATTATAAGTTAGTAAGCTAACACAAACTCATGTGGCCCAATTATTCACTTAGAATCCGTTATTCCTAGGTGTATCTCTTATATTTTATTATTGTCTTGAATGATCACAAGGATGAATTGTTGACTTATTTCGATAGTTTATTTAGGCTGAAAATAAAGTAGGACGATTTAATCAATAGTTAGCTATAGGACAAAATCTTTTAAAACTGCTTCTCGGGACCTCATAAAGTTCATATCTTGGAATAACTCGCTTCACGATTTGAGACCTTTCTCGGACCGATATTTGGCAGTGACTTCATACTTCGAATCTTGAGAGACGTTCATGAACTAATGGTCTTCTCTTCATAATAGGAACTTCTTCACTTGAAGTTTTTTAGAGATTCTTCATACTTGGACCACGACTTCTTCATTTTTCTCCAATCTTTATTTTGGATTTTGATATACAACGATCCGCCTCCTTTTAGGACTTGGATCTATTTATCCTCATACCTTGCTAGGGTCTTTTCGGATAGACTTCTCCATGATCTTTAGGGGAGTATTTGCTTTTCGTCGTGTGTCTTGATCCTTCATATTGACTTTTGATTGTTTTCCCTAAAACTATGATGATAGATTCAAGAAATGAGATGGAAAAGATATGAATTTTAGAGAGAGAAAGTAGAGAGGAGATGGTGATTAACTTGTGAATTTAGATTAAGAATTATGAGATCATCCACCCTCCTAACATGCTAGGAGGGTACTTATATAGTTCACCCACATGCGGGCTCTCTAATGGACTATATATGTTTTGGGTCAGACTTGAATAAATGCTTAGTACCTTAAAAGAGGCATTTTAAGCTAACCATCAAGCCCGTAATGTCACGACTATTTCAACTATCTATTACAATGTTCTAATTAATATTACAATAAAAAAACTATGACCGAACATTCTTGTTTGACTCAATATTTTGAGGCTAACAATCTCCCCCAATGTGAGGTCATTCCTCTTCGATATTTGGAGTTCAATGGAGATTATGAATTTCATCATAAATGAGTCTTGAATGTGTAATAGTAGTGTTGTTCCTTCATGTTGTGATCTTTGAGCCTTTGTCGTTGTCTTTTGACTTTGTCTTTTATCTTGAGATCTTTAAATTATCCTTGACTTGTCTTTTCCATCTTGCGATCTTGTGTCTTTATCCTCATACTCATACTTTGCACAGTCTTGAAAGCTTGCTAACAATCTCCTTTGAAGAGATGTCATTAATCATCATAGTTGCGGAAGTCTTTAGCTTTCTTGATTGTTGAATGTCTTTGGGCATGAGTATGTGGTTATGAATCTTTGACTTTGCTGAGTACACTGTAACGTCACCTTCTCGAGACAAAGCTTAGCCACGGGCTGAATGGCTTCGACATTCGTCCTAAATCGGTAGCATTTTACCTCCGGTCAGTGAAGACTGTTACACGATATTAAATATCGTACCTGTGATTAGGTAGATTCAATTAAGAATCTCCTTGACAGGGTTTCGCGGCTGTACTAGCCGTTCTCTTTATTCGACCGTCTCAAAGCAAGACTACAAACATAAAGAGTGAATCAATTGGATAAATATCCGCTTGATTAAAGTCGTTAATTCAAATTCTTGGAACAAGTTTGATTCATTAAGAATCTTACCATCGTTGCTTTCCAGTTGACACAAGCTTGATTCATAAGAATCTCGCAAGTTACCTACCGTAGCGCTGTTTAATGTTGGCGCTAGAAGAATTTCCATTCATCACTGTGAATATTAATGAATATCACTCTAAATGTTCTGGCAAGACCATAAAGATATTGCGTAGAAACCTGAAACGAGTTTGAATCATTTCAGAATCAAGCCACTGTTGCTTTTCAGTTTTGCATATGTTCAATTCATAAAGAATCTTACACATGACCTACCGCAGTGCTGTTTGTTGTTAACACTGGAAGGATTTCCACTCATCATTGTGAATACTAAGTAGTATCACTTTGAGTATTCTAGCAATATCACAAGGATATAGCGTAGGACTCTCTTGATCTTCATCCGTGTGTCCTAACGAGATTTGATTGATCTCTTGGCTCTAGACTCAATTTGTGCACTTTTAGTAGTCGGAGGCTAGAGCAGATGCCACCTATTCAATATCAACTATCTCGGAGTGAGAAAGTCAATAAAAGTCGTGTTAATCTCCGTGACAATAAAACAAAACTTATTTTAAGAGAAGCCTGAGTCAGCTGGGGAGGGGCTGTGCATTACATCACTGGGTCCATGATGCGTTGTCTTCATGATGTGTTGACCCGGTTTCTGCCTAATTTGTATGGAAGGCTTCTTTGTTTACACCCTTTATCCTTACATTTCTTTTTCATTCTTCAACCCCTTTAATGCTTACCAAGACATCATTAATAGCACCTTTTTGTGATTGTTCCAGTGCTATCATCAGTACTTAGTCGGCATTCAGCTACGTTCACATTCTACTCCATCTTTCCTAAGGACTTCTAATAATCTATTGGATTGTCCCTGGGAATATCCCTCCGGTTCTGGTTGGATCATAGGACTTAAACCTAACCACCCTTTTGACACCAATAGCGTCGTGAATTAAAGATGTTGTGGGTATTTGATCGTAACCATGAGTGCTTGAGTCTTTAGATCACATTTTAATCACATTTTCTCCCCCTATCTCTAATATATAAAATTGTGTGATATTAGAGATACCAAATTTGATTAAAATGTATATCGAAAAATAGTCTTGAAAAACTTCGGGAGAAGAATGTGTCAAACTAGCATGAATTTGGAACACTTCCCCTCAAAAATTGATCCTATGGAATTGTCATTACGAGGATATGATCCACATTTATCTTTTGAGGATAGGAGTTGTTGAACACACAATTTTTGAAAGATTTTGAATATCATTGAGAAATTCTTGAAAAAATTATGTTCAACGCTTTTTGAAAAATCAATTATTTTTAGCGAAAAGGTTTTTCTAAAGCATAAACTTGAGTTCATAGACTTTGAATGTCTTGACGAATCCACTCAAGTGTAAGAAGATTTAACTTCTTTTGCAAAGGGTAAGGGCACGAAAGCGTACACTCCCCCGTGAATTTAGATCCGGGTTGCAATCTGAAAGTGATTACAAGCCATTGTGTTGAGCTTAAAACGTTGAATGTTTTGTGACAAGCTCAACCCGAGATAGATTGCTCTACCCGTTGTTGGAAATATTGTCCAAAAGAGACAATTTCCTTTATCAAAGATAGAAATGTCATGTTTTAAAAAAAATTACAACTTTCATTCGAGCTTTATGTACACACCTGTGTCGTTATTGAGCGACATTTCTAGGCACGTCCATATTATCGATACTGAAAGACATGTCGAGAAGAATCTTTTTGGTATTTTGAAAGATTTTTTTAATTTGTATTTTGCTTTTTCATTAATATTTACAAGTAGATGTTTGATGGATGAATCAAGCAGGCTTCTTTGCCAGAATCTCCAGTTCTGCTGGAGTCAAACCTCTCATACCAATTTGCCTAACAAGATACGCAAACCTCTCTTTCGAAAGAGCTTTTGTAAACAAGTCAGCTAATTGGTAATCAGTTCCAACAAAGTATAATTCAACAATACCCTTTTCAACTTGTTCCTTAATGAAGTGATATATGACATCAATGTGCTTCGTGCGGGAATGCTGTACCAGATTGCATGAGATGGCTATGGCAGACTTTGAGTCACAGTACATAGGTACTTTATCAAAGTGGAAGCCATAATCCGTGAGTTGTGTTCTCATCCAAAGAACTTGAGCACAACACGTAGATAGAGACACATACTCCGCTTTGGCTGATGACAATGACGTGCAATCCTGCTTCTTGGAAGACCATCCCACAAGCTTATCTTGACCTAGAAATTGTGCACCACCAGAAGTACTATTTCGTGTATCAAGACACCCTGCATGATCAGAATCTGAATAGGCCATTAGAAAGAAACCGGTTTCCCTCGGATACTAGAGTCCCATGTGAATGGTATTCTTTAGGTACCGAAAGATCCGTTTAACCTCCTTGAGGTGCTTTTCAGTGGGTCGTGCTTGATATCGTGCACAATAACACGTAGCATGTGATATATCTAGTCGGCTTGCTGTTAAGTACATGAGGGAGCCGATCATGGAACGATATCTCGTTTGATCTATGGCATCTCCCTCCAAATCAGCATCTAGGGATGTGGTTAATAAAGGTGTCCCAACGGAATCACATGATGTCATACCATGCTTTTTGATTATCTCTTGACAATACTTAGCTTGGTTAATAAAGATACCACTTGGGTATTGGTGAACTTGAATTCCTAGAAAGAATTTAAATTCGTCCATCATAGACATTTCAAATTTGTTGTGCATTACTTTTTCAAACCATTTTGAAAGTTTTGAATTTTTAGACCCGAAAATAATGTCATCAACATAAATCTACACAAGCAAAATATCATCCCCATATTTATAAGTGAACAAAGATAGATCAATGGAACCTTTTGAGAAACCTTTGGAGACCAGAAATTTTGAGAGCTCGTCGTACCACGCCCTTGGAGCTTGCTTGAGTCCATAAAGTGCTTTGTGGAGACGATACACCTTGTCAGGATAATGAGGATTGACGAATCCTTCCGGCTGCGTGACATAGACTTCTTCTTATAAAGGACTGTTAATAAATGCCGTCTTTACGTCCATTTGATAAACGATGAATCCCTTGTGTGCAGCATAAGCAAGAAAAATCCTGATCGCTTCCATTCGAGCAACTGGTGCAAATGATTCTTCAAAATCAATACCCTCTTGCTGGCCATACCCTTTAGCCACTAGCCTAGATTTATTTTTGATGATCGTGTTCTCTTCATCCATCTTGTTTTTCCAGATCCATCGATGATTTAATGGTATTACATCGTATGGTCTGTCAACAAGTTCCCAGACTTTAAGTCTTTCAAATTATTGAAGTTCATCCGTCATCGATTCAATCCAAGCATGATCAGCCATGGCTTCTTTGATGTTTTCGGTTCAGCTGAACTCACGGCGAGTGCGAACATACAAACATCGCCATCGGTGTTAAGCTGTCGTCTTGTACGAACGGGCTGTGATGGGTTTCCAATTACTTGAACCAAAGGGTGATCTCGGGTCCAATGATGTGTTGAAGGATGTCGTTGGTAGAACGTGTGCATATTTGACGGATCAACATGGCGAGTAGAAGACTCTCTAGTTTCGTGTACCGGTGTACCGAATGGGTTGATAAATTCGTCTTTGTCAGATAATGCATTGTCTTCTTGATTTGAGTTCTATGGAGCAATGACAGTAGTTGTGGATGTTGTAGGATCGATTGTTGAAGTGATATTCTGAGGAGGTATATCTGCAGCAACCCGTGTTGAAGTAGATGAAGTTGTATCTTTTTGTTTACGAGGATCGGTATCATCATTCTTATCATGAGTGACAGCGGAAGACTTCGATACAACATGTTTTTCCCCGGTGAAATATTCCTCATACATTGGTCCATATAACATTTCCAACTCTTCAATTTTCGTGTTGACTGTCATATATGCTCTTGGAACACTTTATGGAACCAGCTTTGAACTTGACGGTTCATTGTTGTGGTCTTGAGTTCCGAGTTCTGTGCGGTTGTGAACAGAAGTCGTTTTTCGTTGTTGTTCGGGACTTGAACTGTTTTGTTCAAGTGCCATTTCTTGTAATTCATCAAATCGGATGTAAATGGTCTCGACTATCAATTTTGTTCTCTTGTTGTATACTCTATACCCCTTAGATTGAGTTGCATATCCTATAAGAATACATGCATCACCTTTCTCTTTCATCTTATCCAAATTTTCACCATCTCGTATTATGTAACAAGTACATCCAAAAACGTGAAGGTGTTTGAGTGAAGGTTTTCGATCATGAATTATGTGATATGGTGTCTTTTCGTGTCTTGGGATAATTAAGGAGCGGTTTTGTGTGTAGCATGTGGTTGACACGGCTTCGGCCCAAAAGTATAGTGGAAGTTTTGAAGCGGATAATAATGTTCGAGCAGTCTCAACTAAAGTACGGTTTCGTCTTTCAACAACTCCGTTTTGTTCGGGTGTTCGAGCAATAGATGTTTCATGTTCAATTCCTTCGACTTCAAAATAGTTTCTCAGATCGGAATTCAAAAATTCTATACCTTTGTCAGTATGAACCACTTTAACTTGAGCTTGAAGACCACGTTGTATCTATTTAAGGAAGCTGATGAGAACTTCGGGTGTTTCATCCTTGGACCTCAAGAAGTGAGTCCATGTGTACCTTGAGTAATCATCGACAATTACCAGAATATATTTCTTTCCATTGATACTATGAACATGCATGGGACCACACAGATCCATATGGAGAAGATCTAACCGTCCTTTAGAGCTTGGTGTGGCCTTTGTTTTGAAGCTACTTCATTTAGCTTTACAAAGCTCACAAGAAGAACAAAGATAATCATTGATGAATTTCAAGCTTGGAAGGCCTCTCACAATATCTTTCTTGGAAAGCAAGTTGATGGTATCAAAATTAAGATGAGATAAACGTTGATGCCATAACCATGCCTGAGTCGTTGAAGCTTTAGCCATGAAGCAAATTGGAGTTGATGAAGTTGTGTCTTGAAGTGAAGTTGTGTAAAGATCAGTACCCCGTGTACCGGTAAGTAAGTCATTCCCATCATAATCACGAACAAAACATGTCTTCTTTCTGAAAGCAACCTCCAAATCTGCATCACAGAATTGACCAACCGAGAAAAGATTGTGATTGAGCCCTTCGACGTAGTATACCATATTGATTGTTATATTTCCCTGAACCAAATCTCCATATCCTAGGATCGGTACAAATTGATCATTTCCGAATCGGACCGTACCCAGGAACTTCTCCACGAAGTTAATTAGAAGCTTGAGATTCCCCGTCATGTGCTTCGTGCATCCGGAGTCCAGTATGAAGAGAATTATTTGTATCACCTACAGAAGAGTTAGAACACGATGGAGCATTTGCTAAATTGGATGCCACAGTAGTTGTGATAGTAGAATCATTAGTGTCCTTAGCAACATTTAAAGGCATACTAACACTTGTTGTCACATTTTCTGTCCTAACTTTAGGCATCCATTTATATCCTGGAGGACATTGATTAGCCAACCACCATTTCCAAGACTTGCTAGCAGACTCATATAATTCCTTAATTCTGCTTCTAGGGTTCTTATTGGTGGAGTCTGATGCTTTACTTTTCTTAGTTGGAGTTGCACCAGAATGGTTCACTTTGTGTTTGGGTTTGCTAGCACTAATAGGCATCACAACTTGCTTCTTAGTTCTAGTTTCTACTCCTTTGACATTATTGATAGCACACATAGAATGATTAGCATTAGCACACTTTCCACTTTTAACACAAACAAATTTCACATTCATAGCATTCAAATCATTCAAATCGTCATTACATGCGATTACAGACTTTTTATTCTTAAAAACATTCAAATTCCTAGGGTGTTCTTCTACTTCCTTCATCTTCCCTTGACTCTTTTGTTTCCAGACCTTATCATCTACTTGAGTGCTCTTAAGTTGAGGCCGGCTAACACTGGCAGTAGAAACTACTCCTATAGTAGAAGACACACGAGTATTAGTGTTTCTAGAAGTGTGAGGCGATTGACTAACTTTGTTTGTGGATTTAGTGGTCATTCTATATATCCCTAGTTTAATCACATTATTATGCTTAACGCTTGGTGCTATAGCATTCCTTATGGGTTGAGTATGTGGTAACCTTTCCTTTCCATCCATCTTGGGGGAAAACACAGGTTTTGCAAACGAAGAATTTGAGAAGGTGATAGGTGTGTAAACACCCATCCTTTTTACCACTTAACTACCATAATAACCAAGCCAAAACGTGTATTTTATGTCGTAAATGTCGGAATTATGTGTGGTTTGTGTATTTGCTGTAATTTTAGGTTCAAAATGTTAAAAGGGAAGAAAACACGGCATTCACGGGCTTTTATCGAAGAAAAAGACAAAAGACGAAGTCAAGAAATCGAGAGTGCAAAAAGAACGGAAGTCCAAGACCAATTCTGAAGATTTATCGAAGAAAAAGTCAAAAGACGGAAGTTTACTTAAAGCCGAAGAACTCAAGTCTAATTTATTGAAGAATTACAAGACGAGTTTAAAGAAATCCCGAGACAAAGTCATTAAAGTCAAAGAATTAAGAAGATTAAGGACTTAATGATGCAATTAAAGAAAGAAGAAAGAGGGGAGAAAGCTTCCTCTAAGCACCTCCCTAATCTCCTATAAATAGGATTCATTTCATTCCATTTGTTTTTGTTAGCTAAGTGTGACAATTAGTCTTCCACCATTTAATTACTTGTTCTTTAATTACATGTCATTTAATTAATTGTCTTGCACCTTAAATTCATTTTAATTCCAAGTAAGTGTTCTTAATTTTGTTGCTTTAATCTTTATTTACCTTTGATCAAGTTTTTCTTTTATCATTCTCTTTCTACCTTTCTCTTGTTTTTGGTTTGTTCTTTAAAATTCGGATTAAGCAAGAAGTTGCTTAATCTCTTTGCTTATTTTACTAAAAAGTTTACCTTTTTAATTTTGTGTAAGTCTTTGTATAAGATAAGCTATAAGTTTGACAATCTTATTGGCTTGTTTCATACTTAGCTTATTTGTTTTTCTAAGTTCTCTAAAAAGTTTCATTTTTCTAAAAGTTTGCTTATTTAGTTTTCTTATTTCGTGTTTGAAAAGGTTTTAAATTTGTTGCTTATTATCTCGTCCTATTTCCATTTCATCCAAGTTTTATAAACCAGCTTATTAGTTCTAGATTATTTGGTTCTTGTGCTTATTGCGAAATTCTCCATCGGAAAGTAAGGGTTCTACACATTGCGACGGCTCTTCTTCTCAACATTCCGATTGTGACAGAATTGGGACAAGGGTTTTGCATTCCGATCCGGGATTGCGATCTAGAGTAACAACACGCTCATTCCGATCTGGGATTGCGATCGCACATTCCGACGGCTCTTGAGGTATTTTGAGTCGAAGTGCTGCCCAAATTTGTATAGCAATATTCCGATCTGAACTTATTCCGATGGGTGTATTCCGATGGAAGTGACATTCCGATAGGTAGCTTTTCAATTATTCCGATAGACCTAGTTTTTGATACATTCCGATAGACACATTGCGATCTGGATTCCGATGGACTTGGTGACAGCATTCCGATAGTGAATTCCGATGGTTTTGAGTTTGGAGTTATATTTTGCTTTGTTTGATTTTTAAGTTACATTTTTAATACTTCGTCAAATTTACTTTTCGTCACGTTTTAATTTTAAGTCATTTAATTAATTTACCTTTAAAAGTTTTAATATTTCACCCTTTACTTTTAATTAGTTTTAGATTTAAATTAACGTCATTTACTTTTAAGTCTTGCATTTAAATATTACAACGACAAATCTTTGTTTCCACCAAAAGACGATTGAGTCGCACTTAAACCAGTAATCAATTCGATTAGACCTACATCAACGAATTTTCTTACTAGGCCAAAAGCCTAGTATTAAATGGCGCCGCTGCCGGCTCTTTTCGTGAAGATTAACGGTTTTGTGTGAGAGACGCGTTGCTTTTTGGGATCCGTTCATTCGTGAGCGTTATTTTTCTTGCTTAAAAATTTCAAAAAAACCATAAAAATTAAAAAATTGTTAAAAATCCATAAAAATTAAAAAAATTTCAAAAATCCAAAAAGATTTTATTTTTATCTTTATAGTGTATATATATTCTCTTTGTGTTTGGTATTGTTTTCTTTTGCCTTTGCAGGTGTATGCGTACTAGATCTTCTAATTATCAAGAGCCCGAGACTCGAGAAGATTTAGCTATGGCAGGTGTGAACAACAACAATAATCCACCGCATCTCAATAATAACAACAACAATGTTCTTCCACAGCCCGATCTTCGGACAATGAAGGAGCTTTGTCAACCCACCATGTTTGGACGAGGAGGACCGATTGCGCCGATGCAAATCACGGCTCCGGAGTTTTCGTTGAAGCATCACATGATCCAGCAAGTGCAAACTAATCCATTCGCCGGAATGCCTGATGATGATGCCAACAAACACCTCGACAAGTTCATTACAATCACTCAAAGCATGAAGTTGCCCGGTGCCACAATGGATGTTCTTCGCCTTCAACTCTTTCCACATACTTTATCACACCACGCCGAGAAATGGTTTGATCGTCTCCCGAAGAATTCAATTCATACTTGGGATGACATGACTCAACGATTTTTGTCGCGCTACTTTCCACCATCCATGGTCACGAGCCTTCGCAATCAAATCAGCTGTTTCATGCAAGAACCCGATGAATCTCTCTTTGATGCTTGGGAAAGATATAATGTTTTGATCGATCGTTTTCCAAACCACAACATGCTCCCTGTGACCTTAATTGATACTTTCTACAACAGTTTGACTTTTCGTGATCGTGATACGATTATTGCAGCCGCCGGTGGCACGTTTATGAAAGGAGACCCGAGGAGTGTAGAGAGCTTATTGAAAACATGACTACTCACCACAAAAACTAGGATTCCTCCGCTTCTTCAAGGAACAACCCGACATTCAATGTTTCTTCTACTTCAGCAAACCCCGACATGACCGAATTCACCCGCATGATGGCCGAAATGAACAAAAATATCTTGCTTCTCGCTACAAACCAACAACAAGTTAAAGCGGTAGCTAATCCTTGTGAAATATGCGGAGGTCCACACTCATACACTGATTGTCCTTCTACTCAAGGAAATCCGGAAAACGTGTATGCAGCTTATGGTAATTACTCACCGGAAAGTTACCAAGCCCGACCTCAAGGGGATAGAAATTTGCTAAGTTACCAGTCAAACAACTACCTTTCCCCCGGTTTTTCTCCTCAAAACCAAAACCCCAACAACAACTACAATAGAAGCAACCAAATCTCACCTAGAGCTTCTAATCCTTATCACCCACCCGCTCAACAAGCCCCACCCATCAATCAAGATGTTGAAGCCTTAATGAGAACTCAAGGAGAGCAAATCAAGAATCTATAGAGCCAAATTATCAATTTGAAAGGGGATATCACCAAGCAAGGGAATGACATTAGATCCAAGCTTCGAGATAATATACAATCCTCCTTCAGCAATCAAACGAATGATTTGAAGAATATGCTGGCTAGTTTCTTGCCCACCACTCAACCCTCTACCTCGAGTTCTCTACCTTCAAACACCGTCACCAATCCGCGAGCGAATGTGAGTGCTATTACTACCCGTAGTGGAGTTACTTTAGTAGGACCACCTATCCCGCCCCCATCATCTACACCTCCTCCACCACCATTTATCCCTACTACTCCCACACCTAGTATTAGTACACCATTACCGTCTCCGCCTCGTCATGACGAAGTACCCACCAAGAATCCTCCACCAACCCCACCTTCAACATCTCAACCTTTACCTGCTACACCTACACCTTCACCACCCAAACCAAATATTCCTTATCCATCTCGCTTAGGCAAGGCCAAAATGCACACCAAGGATGACATTCAAGTGTCAAACTATTTGAAGAAAGTTTCGGAAATGACCGTCACTTTTCCCCTTGTTGAAGCTCTAGCACAAATGCCTAAATTTGCTAAGATGTTTAAGGAATTGCTTAGCAAGAAGGAGAAGATGGCCGAGTTTGTTAATACTCGATTGAATGAAAATTGTTCTGCCGTCCTTCTTAAAGAACTTCCGGAGAAACTTGGAGATCCCGGTCGTTTTGTGCTACCTTGTACTTTTAACCAAACCGAAAAATTTACTGCCTTAGCCGATCTCGGGGCAAGTATTAATTTGATGCCGTTAAGTGTTTGGAAAAAGTTATCATTGCCCGACCTTACACCCACCAAAATGACTCTAGAGCTAGCCAATCGCACTCTCGCTTACCCAGTTGGTATTGCCGAAGATGTGTTCATTAAAGTTGGCACATTTACTTTTCCGGTCGACTTTGTCATTGTTGATTATGAAATGGACCCTCGTATTCCGTTAATACTTGGACGCCCATTTTTGAGAACCGGTCGAGCTTTAATAGATGTGGATAAATGTGAGATCATCTTAAGAGTCGGGGATGATGCACAAGTTTTTGAAATGGGTAAGATTACAAGCAAATCCTTTGGACGAGAATCAGCGAATATGATTAACGTACTTGATGATTTTGTCGTCTACAACAATCCTCTATTCTATTCTTGCAATGATAATCCACTGTTTTAAGATGATGTGGATGATTCTCTCTCCAATTTGGAACCTTCACCGATATATGATTCTCCACCGATCTATGATGCTTATGATGATGATTCTAGCTCTGATGGAGATGATTATGATGATTTTACTTCTGAGTATCCCGACATGCCCACGTATGATGATTTTGATGAGGCCGATACTCTTTCGAGTGATTCTTCTCATGATGAAGATCTTCCGCCAACCATGCTTAATCCTACTTTGGATGACTACTCATTTGAGGAAGACTTTTCTACTTTTCTTAATACTTACTTCCCTCATGAGAGTGATGCTCCTCCTTTAGACTTTGATGATTATGGTCTTGATCCTACTTCGGATTTGAAGAAAATTCTTTCAAAGGAGAAGCAACTGGACGACACCAACATCCGCAGCACGTATGATTTAACACCTCTTTGTCCACCTTCTGAGGACGAGGTTGTGCATTTTCTTCGCGGATCATCTTCAAATTCTGTTGAGCCTGAGTGCTATTTTCCCCTAAAGGAAACGGTGTTCGACCCCGGTATCGATATTCTTCAGCCATCTCAGTATCCGTCTGATGAAATAAAAGGAAAAATCTTTGGAACTTTTGAAGATATGCTTGCACCTTTTCACCCTTGCTCCCACCGTGCTCCATCTTTGCTTAAGGGAACCTTGCCTACTCTTCTTTGGCTTGCCTTGTTCGCCTTAAGCTTGTGCTATTTGATGGACGAAAACTATGTATTTGATCCTGGTGGATATGTTTCATGCTTCTTCCTATGCTAATCAAGGTCGAGTTAGGCTCATGACTCGGTAATCAAAAATCAAGCGCCTCTTGGGAGGCAACCCATGTATCTATCTTTTATCTTTCTTTATCCCAAGTGTAGGGGAGACCCGTTGGTGTTTGCTATTTCCTCTCTCATCTATTCAGGGATTCGAGCGCTCAGTGATCCACTCTTGATGATTTTTGACGACCCGTGATTCCGTGTTCCCTTCTTCCCGGTTCTATCCTAAACTCTTTTCGATTCACTATTTTATATTTTCCAATATTAAAATAGGAATCTCGTTAGTTGTCTTTTCCTTAGCAAGATTTAAACAAAGTGCACAATGTCCTAAGTGTAGGGGAGTTTACTCCCACATGCTTAAACATTGAGGACAATGTTTATCTTAAGTGTAGGGGGGACTTCTATCGAAGTTATGTGGTCTTTTCCTTGTATTTGTCCTCATTTTAACCGGAAAATCAATTTTTCGACATTTTTCAAAATTTTTGATCTATTTTGGCCTATTAGTTTTTCCTTTGTATAGTTATTTTTCTTTCTTTACTAGAATAAATTTTAATAAAGTGGTTTTAGTTTTCAAACGTTGTGAATCTTTTGACTCAGCCCGAGTTTACTTATCTAAGTTTACTCTAGCTAGTATCCTTAACGTGTTTAAGTCAAGTTTTGCTAGGCTTTTATATAGGGAGCTATAAAACGCGAAAGTCTTAACTCTCACAGGTTAAGAACAAGAACTTTTCGCAAGTTCCTATAATTGATCCTAGAGAGTTGTTTATCAAGGGAACTTTAAAATGCGACTTCTAAACTTGAAAAAGTCTAAGAGTTTGCAAGATCCTATAGGCGACTCGAAAACCCAAAACTTTGATTTAATAGGCTAAGCATCCACGAGTCTCATTCCTTGAGATTTTAAACTGTGGAGAACGAGAGATGGTAGAGTCAATTATAAGTTTAGTATTCTTTCATGAATTTATGTGAGTTAATTATAAGCCTATTCTCCCATCGCTTGCTAATAAATTTATCTGCAATAAATAAGGTTGTACGATTTGAAAAGTTACTTAGCTTCTAGCCCAAGATCGTTTAAAAGTTGCTCGGTATGGATTAGAGTTCATAGCCAAGGCATAACTTATTGAAGCGGGATGTGAAGATTGGCGAAACGAAAAGGCCCTAACAAGGCATGAGGGCTACATTTTGTTGCTAAAGATCCCAAGTGATGTGAAGAATCATTTATCGAAAATCAATATGAAGGATCGAGACACACGACGAAAAGCAAATACTCCCGTAAAGATCATGGAAAAGTCTATCCAAAAAGGCCCTAACAAGGTATGAGGATAAATAGATCCAAGTCCAAAAAGGAGGCGGATCGTTGTATATCAAAGTCCAAAATAAAGATTGGAGAAAAACGAAGAAGTCGTGGTCCAAATATGAAGAATCTCTCAAAACTTCAAGTGAAGAAATTCCTATTATGAAGAGAAGACCATTATTTCACGAACGTCTATCAAGATTTGAAGTATGAAGTCGCTGCCAAATATCGATCCGAGAAAGGTCTCAAATCGCGAAGCGAGTTATGCCAAGATATGAACTTTATGAGGTCCCGAGAAGCAGTTTTAAAAGATTTTGTCCTTTAGCTAACTATTGATTAAATCGTCCCACTTTATTTTTAGCCTAAATAACTATCGAAATAAGTCAACAATGCATCTTCGTGATCATTCAAGACAATAATAAAATATAAGAGATACACTTAGGAATAAGGGGGTCTAAGTAAATAATTGGCCCACATGAGTTCGTGTTAGTTTGCTAACTTATAATAAAAATGATCTCGTTTTTACGCTTGGTTTGGAGAAAGTGAAAACTTGACGATGATGATTATTCATGACATTTCCAAAACTCGAAGGTATGTTTTTGATTTCTTTACTTTGAATGTTTATAATTTTCTATCTCTTTAATAAAGGCCAACATGGATTGATTATGATGGAAAATGTAATCGTACTTTGTAACTAATGCATTGCATGAGGACATTGCAATGGTCAAGTGTAGGGGATTTGATAGGTGTGTAAACCCCCATCCTTTTTACCACTTAACTACAATAATAACCAAGCCAAAACGTGTATTTTATGTCGTAAATGTCAGAATTATGTGTGGTTTGTGTTTTTGTTGTGATTTTAGGTTCAAAATGTTAAAAGGGAAGAAAACACAGCATTCACGGGCTTTTATCGAAGAAAAAGACAAAAGACGAAGTCAAGAAATGAAGAGTGCAAAAAGAACGGAAGTCCAAGACCAACTCTGAAGATTTATCGAAGAAAAGGTCAAAAGACGGAAGTTTACTTAAAGCCGAAGAACTCAAGTCTAATTTATTGAAGAATTACAAGACGAGTTTAAAGAAATCCAGAGACAAAGTCATTAAAGTCAAAGAATTAAGAAGATTAAGGACTTAATGATGCAATTAAAGAAAGAAGAAAGAGGGGAGGAAGCTTCCTCTAAGCACCTCCCTAATCTCCTGTAAATATGATTCATTTCATTCCATTTGTTTTTGTTGGCTAAGTGTGACAATTAGTCTTCCACCCTTTAATTACTTGTTCTTTAATCACATGTCATTTAATTAATTGTCTTGCACCTTAAATTCATTTTAATTCCAAGTAAATGTTCTTAATTTTGTTGCTTTAATATTTATTTAACTTTGATCAAGTTTTTCTTTTATCATTCTCTTTCTACCTTTCTCTTGTTTTTGGTTTGTTCTTTAAAATTCGGATTAAGCAAGAAGTTGCTTAATCTCTTTGCTTATTTTACTAAAAAGTTTACCTTTTTACTTTTTTGTAAGTCTTTGTATAAGATAAGCTATAAGTTTGACAATCTTATTGGCTTGTTTCATACTTAGATTATTTGTTTTTCTAAGTTCTCTAAAAAGTTTCATTTTTCTAAAAGTTTGCTTATTTAGTTTTCTTATTTCGTGTTTGAAAAGGTTTTAAATTTGTTGCTTATTATCTCGTCCTATTTCCATTTCATCTAAGTTTTATAAATCAGCTTATTAGTTCTAGATTATTTGGTTCTTGTGCTTATTGCGAAATTGTTCTCCATCGGAAAGTAAGGGTTCTACACATTGCGACGGCTCTTCTTCTCAACATTCCGATTGTGACAGAATTGGGACAAGGGTTTTGCATTCCGATCCGGGATTGCGATCTAGAGTAACAACACCCTCATTCCGATCTGGGATTGCGATCGCACATTGCGATCGCACATTCCGACGGCTCTTGAGGTATTTTGAGTCGAAGTGCTGCCCAAATTTGTATAGCAATATTCCGATCTGAACTTATTCTGATGGGTGTATACTGATGGAAGTGACATTCCAATAGGTAGCTTTTCAATTACTCCGATAGACCTAGTTTTTGATACATTCCGATAGACACATTGCGATCTGGATTCCGATGGACTTGGTGACAGCATTCCGATAGTGGATTCCGATGGTTTTGAGTTTGGAATTATATTTTGCTTTGTTTGATTTTTAAATTACATTTTTAATACTTCGTCAAATTTACTTTTCGACACGTTTTAATTTTAAGTCATTAAATTAATTTACCGTTAAAAGTTTTAATATTGCACCCTTTACTTTTAATTAGTTTTAGATTTAAATTAACGTCATTTACTATTAAGTCTTGCATTTAAATATACTACAACGACAAATATTTGTTTCCACCAAAAGACGACTGAGTCGCACTTAAACCAGTAATCAATTCGATTAGACCTACATCAACGAATTTTCTTACTAGGCCAAAAGCCTAGTATTAGAAGGCAGATGGTTTTCCCAAGATAGAGGATCTATTTACTCTAAAGGCATTGGGTTGTCTAACAACAGGTTGCCTAACGCTAGGTTCCATAACTTTCCCACCCATCTTAGCATCGAGTTTCTTCAACTCTGCTATTGCTATGTCTTTTTCTTGTAACTGAGCTTTCAAATCCGAAATATCAAGACTTTTTTCGTTTAGTAATCGACATGACTCAGATAATTTTACTTCTAAAGATGTATCATTTGAAAAGCTGCCAACTTTCTTTTGAAAAGCAAGTTCAAGTGAGTGACAATGTTTTTGAAGATAATCATATATATGTTGAAGTAACGAAAACTCTTTTTTGTCAAATTTATTCGAAAGCTCAGTTTCAAGACGTTCACATTCTTTAACTTGATCAAGATATTTGCATCCAACATCAGAATATTCATCAATATCAGCACAAGATGTAACATAAGCACATATAATATCTTTTGAGAGACATTCATGTAAGAGTCTATAAGTTGTAGAAAACTCGTCTCTTTCAGGTTGATGGTCGTGCACTTCTTGTTTAAGAGATTTCACATATTTCAAATCATCAAACATTTCTTGCTTAATTAGTGTTTCAAATTCCAAAATATGTTTTTGTGTTCTTTCGCAAACGGAATCAAAATACTTTTCACAAGCACAGTTATATCGTGAGGAATTTCTTTGTCACCTTTCGAAAGTTTACGTTTTTTCCAGTCATCATCAACAACCTTTTTGAAATTTTCAAAGTTACTCTTGAGAATACTTAATGCTTGCTTACTCTTGCTTACAGAGGCTTTATATGGCAAATAGTCAATAAATTTTGAAACATTAGTTTTCTTAATGGCAAAAGCTTGTCTCTATTTCGTTCTTATTTGTACACATTCGAAAAATATTTGCTCACGAGTTTTCTGTGTTTGCGGTGTCAAAAGACCATAAAGACTGTTTTCATAAGCATGGTTATATTGTTTAACAAACTCTTTATTAACTTTTGGTATACTCTCTTCTTCCAAATCGTGTGTCTCTTCACTATCAGGCCTAACAACAAGACAATCAAGATCGGTCCATTGGGACTCATCAAGATATAAGTGTTGATTCTCATATTGAGCATGCTCAAGGTACTTAGGATTTGCAAAACTAGGTCTATCCTTGAAGAACAAACGAGGTGCCAACATTCTCATGGTTTGAATTGATTTATTAGTTTTGTAAACAATTTTCTTGTAAAAATCAAGTTGAGTTTCAATTTCCACCATTTTGTCGATGTCCTTCGCTTATTTAGTTTTGAAATCCTTTTCCATCTTTTCAACCATTGCTTTCTTTTCATTCATAAGTTTAGTTTTATCTTCTTGAAGAAAACCATTTACTTGAGTTAGCTCATTGACTTTAGTGGTAGCAAGATACGTTTTGTGACGTTCAGTACTCAAAGAGGTGTTATAATTACGTTTCTCTTGTTCAAGAAGCTTAAGAGTTTCGTTATATTTTTCTTTAAAATCGTCCTTTTTAACATTAATTAAACACCCTTTGTATCCCTCAACCTCATTGGTCTTTTGAAGAAGTTGAGCTCTATAGCTATCAATGGTCTCACTAGATTTAATTAGAGCAGCTTTGCATTCTTCAAAATTTTGAGTGAGCGTAGCGTTTGCCTTCTTTAATTGCTTTTGACTATTTCTAGTTTCTTTGACATCTTTTTGTAAAGAACCAATTAAGTTAGCAAGCGCAATACGCTCCTCGTCATCATCATACTCATCTGCATGTTGATCATCCTTAGACTCATTATTGCACATGTCTGATGAATCGGGTGTGGTATTGCTATCAACCATTTCCATCATACATGTGTCATTAATGGCTTTGGGTAGCTCACAATGCTCATGAGTATTACCAAACACATTATATTCCTCTTCAGTGTGTACCTTATCGATTGGCTCAGTATCAAAGATAGGCCAATTGTCATCTTCAGAGACATTGAGAACTTCTCCAACATTTTCCATGTACGAGTAATGTGCTTCAAGTTTTTGATCAGAGGCTTCATCATCAGTATCATCAAGTATTGCTCCTTCCTCAGCCGATAGTTTAACCCCAGCTTGCATCTTCTTGCAAAGTAGCATCTTTTCCTTATGATAGCCAGAGTCCCTAACCTGTTTCGGCTTTCTACATTCCTTTGCCATATGTCCATAGCCTTGACAATTAAAGCACCGAATCCCACTTTGCTGAACCACTTGAGTACCAACCGTTTCTTTATTCCCAGCAGCAGTAGCAATCCTCTGAGCATCATACTTTGGAGTTTGTCGATCATATCGTGCAGAACCTTCAACATGTGTTGGATTACGTCGATCATACCTAGGAGGAATTTCATCACGTTGACGTGTGTCATACCTTCAAGGACTCTCAACATATTGGTTCCTTGTATTTAATGATGTTCGAAGATTGTTGTTGGTGGGTTTGAAAATTTTCTTGTAGGTCTTCATAATGAAAGCAATTTGTTGCTTCATCTCCCTATCCTTCTGAGCTAGTTCTTCATCACTATTCTCTTCAGATGATGGCTTAGGTGATGGTGATGGTGCTCTTGGTTCTTTGTCTCGTGATCGTGTGGGAGCAGAATACTTAGATGAAGTGGAGTATCTTGGTGAGGAGGATGTAGTGGAGTACCTTGGTGAGGATGATGTTGTGGAGTATGACTTTGGAGCACGAGAGCGATGATCTTGAGTGTGTTGAGTGGTAGACACCAAAGCAAGTGGATTAGCAGTATTTGTTATCCTTTCAGCACGAAGTTCATTTGCCTCATTCTGAAATTGTTTCAAAATGTCAAAAAGCGTGTGATAGTTGACCTCGTCTAACTTACTTTGTTGTTTCACCAAAGTTACAAATCGTGTCCACTCAGGTTGAAGTTACTGTAGAAATTGCACATTGACTTGCATGGTAGAGACTTGCAAATTGTTTCTTGTCATGTCATTCATCATCTTGTAGAACCTTGAGTAATATGAATCAATTGATTCCCCATCCAATGAAGTAAACTTACCAAATTTCCAGAACAAGTTAGTTTTGACATCTTGCTTGTTAAGTGATTCACCTTGTTGCAAGCGTTCAATAACAAACCACATCTATTTAGCAGTAGAGCATGCATCAACCGTTGAGTAATTATCATCCCCTATCCCACTTAGAATCAAATAGATTGCTTCTTTCTCTGCATCAATCCAAGCACGGTTCTCTTTCAAAGTGTTCTCATATGTTTCCTTAATTGTTTGCTCATCGGAACCGGTCGTCGAGTCGGTTGCTGGAATTGCAGGAACGGTGATTGTAGTGGGAGTATAAGGTCCTTCTTTGATGCAACGTCGAAGAACATCACCATTGGGTTTGGTGTCAAGATATCTAAGGAACCGTGATTGCCATTGTGCATATCTACCAGTCACAAGCATTGGTGGTGTCTCTTTGTTACCTGCCACCATGATGTTGTTATTAGTAACACGATATTCAGCAGTAGAATCCATCTCAAGAATGAAGTGAAGTGAATAGGATCTTAAGTAGATGTTGTTGTGAGTAGATTGTGGTTGAAACTTCAAGAAATGGTGTGAAAACCCCAAACAATGTCTTTGTAACCAAAAAAAAATTAAGCGAAAAATCACACGATTCCAACCTAATTCAGAATAAATCTTCATAAAGCAATTCGGAATGTGAATCAAGGAGCTAGTTCGGAATCTGTTAAACCTTGACCTAATTCGGAATATGTTAAACCTTGACCTAATTCAGAATCTGTTAAACCTTGACCTAATTCGGAATCTGTTAAACCTTGACCAAATTCGGAATCTGTGGAATTCTAATGTAATTCGGAATGATGGAATTCTGATGTAATTCTGAATGATGGAATTCTGATGTAATTCAGAATGATGGAATTCTCATGTAATTCGGAATGATGGAATTCTGATGTAACTCGGAATGATGGAATTCTGATGTAATTCAGAATGTGATGTAATTCGGATCTAATTCGGAATGTGAAGTCAACACGTAGTTCGGAATCGGAGATCCACACGTAGTTCGGAATCTGAAATCTACACGTAGTTCGGAATCCGTTTCTTTCCCACCTAATTCGGGATACGCCTCTTTCCCACCTAGTTCGGAAAGCCTATCTTTCCCACCTAATTCGGAATACGCCTCTTTCCCACCTAGTTCGGAATGCCTATCTTTCCCACCTAGTTCGGAATGCCTATCTTTCTCACCTAGTTCGGAATGCCTATCTTTCCCACCTAGTTCAGAATGCCTATCTTTCCCACCTAGTTCGGAATGCCTATCTTTCCCACCTAGTTCGGAATGCCTATCTTTCCCACCTAGTACGGAAAACTCCAAAACCCTAGTATCCCGAGTTACAAAAACAGTGATCCCGAATAACAACAATTTTTTACCTTTTGATTTTTCAAAAAATCAAGCCAAAAATTCTAACTTTTTATGAAAAAACACCAATATGAAGAACACAAATTCCTACCACAACTTTGTAGGCAATTTGTATGAAGATTTTGAGCTCAAAAATACAAAAAATTTTGATACGATATGATTTTAAGATGAAAATCACACGAAATCAAAAAAAATATATAACCACAAACTAAACACGAATCTACCCCGTGGCGATTGATACCAATTGTAGTCCCTAAAACTATGATGATAGATTCAAGAAATGAGATGGAAAATATATGAATTTTAGAGAGAGAAAGTAGTAAGAGAAAGTAGAGAGGAGATGGTGATTAACTTGTGAATTTAGATTAAGAATTATGAGATCATCCACCCTCCTAACATGCTAGGAGGGTACTTATATAGTCCACCCACATGCGGGCTCTCTAATGGACTATATATATTTTGGGTCGGGCTTGATTAATGCTTAGTACCTTAAAAGAGGCCTTTTAAGCTAACCATCAAGCCCGTAATGTCACGACTATTTCAACTATCTATTACAACGTTCTAATTAATATTACAATAAAAACCTATGACCGAACATTCTTGTTTGACTCAATATTTTGAGGCTAACATTGATAAATGATTCTTCACATCACTTTGGATCTTTAGCAACAGAATGTAGCCCTCATGCCTTGTTAGGGCCTTTTCGGACTCGCCAATCTTCGCATCCCGCTTCAATAAGTTATGCCTTGGCTATGAACTCTAATTAATACCGAGCAACTTTTAAACGATCTTGTGCTAGAAGCTAAGTAACTTTTCAAATCGTACGACCTTATTTATTGCAATTAAATTTATTGATAAGTGATGGGAGAAAAAGCTCATAATTAACTCACATAAATTCATGAAAGAATACCAAACTTATAATTGACTCTATCATCTCTTGTTCTCCACAATTTAAAATCTCAAGGAATGAGACTCGTGGATGCTTAGCCTATTAAATCAAAGTTTTAGGTTTTCAAGTCATCTATAGGATCTTGCAAACTCTTAGACTTTTTCAAGTTTAGAATTCGCATTTTAAAGTTCCCTTGATAAACGACTTTCTAGGATCAATTATAGGAACTTGCAAAAAGTTCTTGTTCTTAACCCGTAAGAGTTAAGACTTTCGCGTTTTAAAGTTTCCTACATAAAAGCCTAGAAAAACTTGACTTAAACACGTTACTAGAGTAAAATTAGATAAGTAAACTCGGGTTGAGTCAAAAGATTCATCACGGGCCTAATATATCAAAGATATCTAAACTCATTAAAACCATTTTATTTAACTTTATTTTTCTCTTTTGATTTTCTTTTGGAAATGAAATATATACATACGATGCGATAACAAAAGGAAAGAACATAAAACAGAACAAATGAAAAATACTACTTTGCCAAAATAGATCAAAAATTTTGAAAAATGTCGAAAAATTAGATTTTTCGGTTAAAATGAGGACATATTAATGAAAAATCCCACTTAACTTCGATAGAAGTCCCCCCTACACTTGATATAAACATTGTCCTCAATGTTTAAGCATGTGGGAGTAAACTCCCCTACACTTAGGACACTGTGCACGTTGTTTAAATCTTGCTAAGGAAGAGACAACTAAAGTGATTTCAATGTCAACATATAAGATATGAAATATTGAATCACAAGAGTTTAGGATAGAACCGGGAAGACGGGTACACGGGATCACGGGTCGTCAAATATCATCAAAAGTGCTCTTTGAAGCTTTAATCCCTGCACATCATAAGAAACAAGACAAAAAACACCTATGTAGCTCCCCCTACACTTATTATAAAAACGGGTAAAGGATAGATCATCAGGTTGCCTCCCGAGAAGCGCTTGTTTTTGTTAATCGAGTCACGAGCCTGACTCGGCCAAGAACGAATTCAAGGGAAACGTGGTGAGGGATGGAATCATCTCATGAGAGATGTCCTCACCAAAGTACAACTTAACACGCTGGCCATTCACTTTAAAGTTTGGCCCATATGGTTGCGATAACTCAATGGTGCCATAAGGGAAGACTTTGGCAACGGTGAATGGACCATACCAACGGCTCTTAAGCTTGCCCGGAAAGATTTTCAAGCGACAGTTAAAGAGTAAAACTTGATCACCAATTTTGAACTCTCGGTTTTTAATCCTAGAATCATGAATGAGCTTGGTTTTCTCCTTGTAGATCAATGAATTCTCATAAGCTTCATTCCTTAGTTCATTAAGTTCATTGAGTTGGATTTTCCTAAGATTACCGGCTTTGTAGATATCAAAATTAGCCCATTTCAAGGACCAATAAGCCTTATGCTCCAACTCAATGGGGAGGTGGCATGCCTTTTCGTACACAAGAAGATATGGAGTGCAACCAATAGGTGTCTTATATGCGGTACGGAAAGCCCACAAAGCATCATCTAGCTTATCGTCCCATGAGGCACGATGCTCTCCCACAGAACGCTTTAAGATTCTCTTAAGACCACGGTTAGAAATCTCGGCTTGACCATTTGTTTGTGGATGATACGCGGTGGAAAGTCGGTGATTGACACCATACTTAGCCATGACTCGAGCAAATTTATCATTGCAAAAATGAGTCCCGCGATCACTAATGATAGCACGAGGAACACCGAATCGAGCAAATAATTGTTTCAGAAAGTTCACAACCACCCTCGCATCATTCGTAGGTAAAGATTTTGCTTCAACCCATTTAGATACGTAGTCAACGGCTACGAGGATATACTTGTTCTCTTTAGATGATGGAAATGGCCCTATAAAGTCGATGCCCCATACGTCAAAGATTTCACACTCTTGGATGAAATTTTGAGGCATCTCATCTTTATGTGTGATCTTGCCTTGTCGTTGGCAAGCATCAAAATGCTTAACCATTTCGTGTGCATCACGATAAATGGTGGGCCAATAAAATCCAGAATCGAAAACTTTCTTCGTGGTGTAATTAGGACCAAAGTGACCACCGGTTGGTCCTTTATGGCAAGCTTCCAAGATTTGTAAAGCTGCGGGCCCGTCAATACACCGACGAAGGATCAAGTCAGCACATTGTTTAAAGAGATAAGGGATAGTAAGTTTTCACATCCTTGAAGAATTTCTTCTTTTGTTGGGATGATAACCCTTCGATGAGAATTCCACCCGCCAAGTAGTTTGCAAAGTCCGCAAACCATGGGGTCTCATCAAGATTGGAGTTAATAGACATCAAGGCCTCAAGGGGAAAAGATTCATTAATCTCTTGATTTGGGAGCTCCCCTTGATAAGGATTCTCGAGTCTACTAAGATGATTCACGGCTAGGTTTTCCGCTCCCTTTTTATCACGAATTTCAATTTTGAATTCTTGAAGGAGTAAAACCCAACGAAGAAGTCTTGGTTTGGAATCTTGTTTTGTTAACAAGTACTTCAACGCGGAATGATCGGTATAGACAATGGTGGTGGAAAGGACAAGATAGGTGCGGAATTTCTCAAAAGCATACACTACAGCTAAAAGCTCTTTTTCAGTAGTGGTATAATGCAATTGAGCCCCCGTCATTGTCTTGCTAGCGTAATGGATTGGTTGGAAATGTTTGTTGATTCTTTGTCCCAAAACCGCTCCAATAGCAAAGTCGCTAGCATCACACATCAATTCAAAAGGTAACTCCCAATTAGGAGTAACTAAGACCGGTGCCTTAGTTAATTTATCCTTAAGAAGATTGAAAGATTCGATACACTCTTTAGAAAAGATAAAAGGAGTATCTTTTTCCAAGAGGTGGGTCATCGGGCGAGCGATCTTAGAAAAAGCTTGAATGAATCGACGATAGAAGTCCGCATGACCAAGAAAACTTCTCACACCCTTCACGGTTGAAGGAGGAGGTAATTTAGCAATCACATCGACTTTAGCATGGTCGACTTCAAGACCGGCTTTGGAAATTTTATGTCCAAGAACAATGCCTTCTTTTACCATGAAATGGCATTTTTCCCAATTAAGAACGAGACGAGTGTCTTCACACCGTTTGAGCATACGTTCTAAATTGGCAAGGCAAGTAGAGGAAGAATCACCATAGACCGAGAAATCATCCATAAAGACTTCCATAGTTTCTTCAACCATGTCATGGAATATAGCCATCATACACCTTTGGAAAGTCCCGGGAGCATTGCATAAGCCGAAAGGCATTCGTTTGTAAGCAAATGTTCCATAAGGATAAGTGAATGTGGTTTTCTCTTGGTCTTTTGGATCGATAGGAATTTGAAAATACCCGGAGAAACCGTCTAAGAAGCAATAATAGTCATTACCCGCTAAACGCTCGAGCATTTGATCCATGAAAGGAAGAGGAAAATGATCCTTACGAGTGGCATCATTGAGCTTGCGATAGTCTATGCAAACTCGCCAACCCGTGACAAGTCGAGTAGGAATCAAATCGTTGTTTTCATTGGGAACAACGGTTATTCCGCCTTTCTTAGGCACACAATGGACGGGACTAACCCATGGCGAATCCAAAATAGGGTAAATCATTCCGGCATCTAGAAGTTTGATAACTTCTTTCTTGATGATGTCATGAATTTTTGGATTAATGTTGATCCCAAACTTAGATCGATTAGCTTTGTGTATACGAGATTAGATCAAGTATAACACGTAGAGAAACCTTTGTTATATGCTTTGTGAATCTAAGTATTATGCGGAATTTAATACTTAAACAAGAACACAAGATGTAAACAAAACTTTCACTTTGATTATCAATGTCGAACTTGCTTACAATGAAAGATGTTTACGAATGAAAACTTATATAAAACTTGATACTAAACATTAACCTAAAGGCCTTCTTTTATAGACTAAGAAGCCTTGTACAATAAGCTACGTATCAACTATTCTAGGTAAAGATAAACATAGAAAATACATTGTCGTTTCTATCCTTACTAGAAGTATTCTAGAACATAATAAACGTGTAGCTCACATCTTCCATCAGTGCTTGTCTTCAATCTATCAACGCTTGACTTTAACTTGTCAACGCTTGGGCTGTCAGCGCTCACTTTGTTCTTGTCAACGCTTGAGTTGTTCTTGTCAGCGTTCAAGTGATCTGGCCTTAATTTATTCCCAACAATCCTCCCCTAAACTTGATATCCACTCTTATGATCAAGTTTCTGAATAAACATTAAGAACTTGGAGGAGTCTGACAAACCTTATCATATTGGTAATAAACAAATCTGATCAAATTCTTTGCCACGTCACTTGTATAGTCTATCTCCAGCTGAGTGTCCTTCATCTTTTCCAAAACAGCCTTGGATATGAAATATTGAGCATCCACAAGTAGATACTCAGCAAACTTAGTAGAACTCAAATGGTATACACCAGCAGCTGAATATAACCTCCATTGAAGACCACTGAGGTCATCTTCAAGATCCTTCCATATTTCAGGATCTTCCTCATTTGTCCCACACATCCTTTTGAATGTGGTCCAAAGTTTTATTCCATTAGCTGAAGTTGGTGCTTCAGCCTCATACTTGGTTTCTAGCAACCTCCAAAGGTCCACCAAGTCTTCTCTATCACAACTTGCAAATAAAGATATGAGAGTGGTAAAGGTGTGTACCTCCTTGCCATATCTTCCAATCTTCCAGAATCCACATTCATCCTCATCATAACTCACAATTGGATTCCTGGAATCTAGTGGTAACACCTGCACCATATCTGAAGCTTCTAATGGGGAGAGCTTGAGGCTCTTTCTAATAACTGCTTCACTTGGATATAGTTGATTCATATCTTTTGGAAATTCAAGTGTAAATCCCTTCTTCACTGGTCTGGGAACTATCATAGCTTTCTTGATTTCCATCTCTTCTGCAAGTTGCTCCTTTCTTTCATCTGAAAGAAGTCTGAAAGTGTTTTCTTCCTGCACTTTCACCCAAATAGGATAAGCCCTATGTTCCAACTCATCAAATGTCAAAGCCTTCAGCTTCTGATATGTCCATCCAACTCCATGACATCTGAGCAACATAAAGTAGAGCTTCCTTCTATCCCTTTTCAACTCAGAGAGAATGTTGCTTGCCTTGTGCTTCAAAATCACCTTACAATCCTTCTGAACTC
The DNA here is from genome assembly GCA_025667525.1 of Glebionis coronaria. NCBI lineage: Eukaryota > Viridiplantae > Streptophyta > Magnoliopsida > Asterales > Asteraceae > Glebionis > Glebionis coronaria. Next base: position 239,835,750 of record CM046876.1, on the reverse strand, counting down.
TAAGAAGAATCTCCAAACCCCATATTTGATCTGAAATGGTCAAGTCTGGATTATTCATGCAGCTTTCTTCCCAAGAATTGTACATCTGAACCACCTCAGGCATATCAAAGTCAATCTGCAACTTTAAATCTCTCAACTTTTCCCTAGCAAGCTCATCACCATACTCAAGCCTTTCTGGTTCAATAATCATCACACTTGAGTCTGAGCTAGCTCCATCACTTTCTTCTTCAGAAGTCACAACAAATGGTGACTTTTCCTTTTCACTTTGTTCCATCATTTGCTCAGCCAATCTTCTATCAAATTCAACCTGGGCTGCATTCTTTGGAACAATCTCTTCTACCAATATACCCTTACCCTTATCTGATGGTGCAATGGTTGGTAAGGTAGATGGTAATACCTGAGTAGGAACATCCTTGATGATAGATGATGACTGGAATACATCACCTCCATATACAGATCTGTCAACGCCCAAATTTCCTCTATCAGCGCCCAAAATACTTCTATCAGCGTCCAAATTTGTCTTGTCAACGCCCAAATATTTTCCCTCAGCGCCTTGTGTAACCTCTCTCAACATAGCTGTAAATGATAAATTTAGATTGGTTGGAGAGATTAAGGACGTATCAAAACCTGTTTGTTCCTTCAAAGTAGTAAGAGCTTCAGCAACATCCATTGATCGACCATCTTGACTGCTCTTATCACTCAGATTTCTTTGATCTTCCTCCCCTTTGGAAGACTCCTCCATACCTCTCCTTGCATGATCACTCTCTAAAACAACAATCCTCTCCCTCAATTCCTTGAGTTCAAGGCCTTGTTTGCTGACAATTTGTACTAAGTCTGCATTTTGCTTTTGCAAGCTAATGCAGACTGCCGTCAATTCCAAAATAGTCATTGGTTCCAGTCTGCCCTCTTCTGAAATGGGGATTTGACCTCCCAAGTCAGGTTCATTGGGCATGGATGAGGACTTAATAATGGTGGGACTGTCTTGGCCAGCTTCTAAGCCTGAACCAATAGTCCCAGCCTCATCCAGGTCACTAGCCACACTTGTGGTGGTGGTTCTCTCTGCTTCATGGCTAGGACCACCAGAGGAGAACACTCCAGTAGTCCTTTGGCGTTTGATCAACCTATATTCAGGTGGTGTGGAAGATGGTGTGGAAGAATGGGTAGATGTGGGATGGTTAAGGGGTGTTTGGGATTGTGATGGTTGGGTGTCAGCGTTGGAAATAGGCACATCAACGCCAACATTTGATGTGTCAGCGTCAAAGGGTTCTTGGTCTAATTGCATTTGGTCAGGTGAGGGTAAAGGTTCAGGAATAGGTTCAAGTTGTGGTTGAGGGTCAATATGAGGTTGGGGGTCTGGTTGGGGTTGTGCTGCTGCAATAACAGCAAGCATGGCTGGGGTTAAAGGTAAGTCTCTATGAGGTGGTGAATCCATCTTTGCGAAAATAGCTTTCTTTTGTTCAGGGATTTTATAAAAATCATTGTGATCCCTTGAACAATATCTTTGATCATCAAAAATCATTTGCAGAAAACGGGGATAAGCCAAAGTCATTTTTGTCCCCTTGTTTTTACACATTCCTTCAAAAATCATTTTAGAATAGTTATATTTTTGCCCTGTTGCAATGCACACAATAGCACTAGCAATAGATCTGTTAATCTCATTATGTGCAGTACATTTGGGACTCAAACATTGAAGGAGGATGTGAATGAGGTACTTCCAGGCTGGGGGAAATTCCTGCTTATGGTACTTATTAAGAGTACCTTCATCAGGAATAGGGTATCCCAAAGCCCTAAGCCCTTGTTCTATTTCAGTTATGGGAAGAATGGTTACACCATCAGCATCATCAAGATGCAAGGCCTGGCGTACCAAGGCCTCAGTAACCACCCAAGATCTCCCATGAATAATAGAAGTTAATGTGGTCACTCCATTAACTGTTGAGGAACTTACAGTGTTCCAAAACTGTTTAATGTGTGTGACTAGAATGAGTGGTGCATGAGAAAGAGCATACCTTAATGGGGATGCGTTCAAATACACCACCATTTGTGTGTATTGAGGAAACAAATCATTATCAGCAACAAGATAAGCAATCATGTTGTGTTGAGACTTGAACCCCAAATCTAATTCTGCTGAGTTAAATCTTGGTGCCATTGATGAAAGCTGTGAATTTTAAGTGTAGAAGATGAAGGTTGATAAGAGAAAAGTGTTAGACAATAATTATAGATACCCTGTTTTAAAATAGGAGCCAAATTTATAGGAGTGATAGAATGCATGTGATTGGCCCAAAAATAGGCAAAGATTTTCAAAAACTAATCATGAAAATATTGAAAAAGTTATAAGTTATCTCATGCATTTAATGAAAGTAACAACTCCTAAACTTACGGCTTGAAAATATGTCAAAAAGTAACAACTGGGTAGGTCCCATTGAGTGTCAACGGTCAAATATAACCTATCAACGCCCAACAGCTATAATCTTGTCAACGTTCGCCTAAAGCCATGTCAGCGTCCAATTTGGTCACAACAACGCTTGGAAAAATCTTGTCAGCGTCCAAAAATAAAATTGTTTTAAAAAAAATGAAAAATGACCTTAACAAGTAATTTATCCTAGAGAAAATTGTTGGGAATCTAAACTTGTTAGATTCCCTGTTCATTGATTTAAACATAATTAGGCTGATAGATAGTCCCTTGCCTGTGCCTAGGAGGCAGGCAAGTTTCGCAAGACTCACAGAGATCCGAGTCTCTGTGAGCAACCTCAGAGGAGTCCATGTCAGAGACATTGTCAGGGAAGTCGAAGATTACCTGAAGACATACTCCTTGGCTGTGATGGATAACAGCCAAGATGTATTAGGGACTCTGAGGGGTTGAGAGTTAACAGGGGTGGCAATACCCTGATAACTCTCAGCACACTTTGGACATGCCATTTGTGTGTTCGAGAATATGAAGAATAAGGAAACTGTTTTGGACAACTGTTCCTTAAAGCATAATGGAAGACTACCAAGAATAGAAGGACATCATGTGACTGATGTGGGAACTTGTAAAAGCTTGTGTAGTCGACATCAAGTACTGTTCAAGTCAACCTCGTAACACTATAAATAGGATGTGTATCCTTGCATTAATATTCAACACTTTGAGATATTAAGAACATTAGTGCGTGTAACTTAGTGAATCAAACAGCTACGACTGTATTCATAAGTTAAGGTTTATTGTTGTTCAAAGTGTGCACAACACATTGTCATCAAACGGTGTTATCCATAACACTTGTAATTCTTTATTATACAATAATAAGATTACGTTTGAAAAGTAATACCTTGTGTTGATTAAGTTAAGATTAGGGTTTCTCGCATTGATTAGGGACTATCAATTGGTATCAGAGCGGTGTTTGATATTAAAACCTTCAAGAAACATCGTTCTCCGTTTTATAATCAAGATCCACCATGCCGGAAACCTCTAGCCCACACTCACCTACCAGAAACCCATCTTCACCAAGACTTACCCCCCCAGCAAATGACGATGATCTACCCCAACTTCTTGACTCAAGAGGTGGATCACACGTAACTAGTGTACCAGTCTTTGATGAAGAAGACTTTGCCAGTTGGAAGAGTCAATTTCTTGTATACCTTGATGGACTTGAACCTTTTCTCTTAGAAATTTTAGAAAATGGTCCATATATTCCCATGGCACTTACTTCTACTGAAGAAAACCCTCTTCCCAAGCCTGTCAAACAATGGACCGCAGCTGATAGGAAATTAGCAAACCAAGATAAACGTCTCAAAAGCATCATAATTTCCTGTCTTCCAAAGCATATCATGAAGTCTGTCATTCAGTGTCCCACAGCTAAACAAATGTGGACAGACCTCATTCTTGGCCATGAAGGACCCTCTGAAACAAGAGAGACAAAGATTCAGGCACTCAGACTTCAGTTTAATGCCTTTAAGTCTCTTGAAGGTGAAAAAGTTCAGCAAACCTATACTAGGCTGAAGATTCTTCTAAATGACCTCGCTATGAATGATGTTACTATTGGTCAAGCTGAGATCAATGCCACTTTTGTCAACAGCCTTCCAAGAAAGTGGCTGAGCATGAATCAGACTCAGAGAGCTAACAACTCAATCAAAAATGATACCCTTGCTCAGCTCTATGGAAAGTACAATTATGAAGAAGGACTGATCGACACTATCTACAAATCAGAGACTGAAAGATTTGTAGTCCAAGGAGCATCTTCCAAAGCTTTGATCTCTGCAACACATCCTCTTGACAGCGATTCTGATATTGAAGAAGATACCCGTAGCAGCCAAGAGTTCTTGTCAGACCTTAATGCAGAATTTCATGAAAGAGCACTGCTAGCCAACCAAAGAAGATACTACAAAAGATCTGGAAGAGTAGGATCAGCTAGCAAACCAACTGACAGGTCAAAAGAAACATGTTTTGCCTGTGGAAAGCTTGGACATTTTCAAAAAGAATGTCCTTCCACCAAAACATCCTCACCCTCTTATCCATCATCTTCATCCAAACCCTACAAGTTCAAACAACATAACAACTCATCTCAATCCAATTCTTCAGACACTGAGAAGAAAGATTACAAAAATAAGTACAAGGCACTTAAAGCTGAGTTAGAACAGATGAACTTGAAGATTGAAGCTATGTCCAAAAAGAAAGGTGGTGAGAAAAAGGCTGAGAAAGGTTTGGTTGCTGAAACCTATGATTGGAATGATGAACCATTGACTTCAGATGAAGAAGACACCACAAGAATCAGGGCTTTTATGGCAATAGCTGAGGATGAACCAGCTGTTGGAAAAGGTGATGCAAGATCAGGACAATGGGTCGACATCACAATGAAAAAGGTACACAGGCTTCTTTCTATGTCTGATAGTGATGAACGTAAGCATGTCCTTGATTACACCATTGTTGATTTGCACTTTGTTGAGGAACAAAGGAAGAACCTACTTGATAAGTTTCACTCTGTTAAAACTGAAATGATAAATACTAAGGCTGAATGTGAAACTCTCAGGCGGGTTAACTTAGAAAAAATATCCCTGCAAAATGAAGTAGCTAGATTAACCTTGAAAAACTTAGCTTTAAATGATCAAGTCACTGAATTAAACAAAGTTATTGAAAAATGGCTGTGTGCTAGGTTTACTATTGATGAATTGCTTAGGGATGAAGTGCCTGCTGACTTAAACAGGGATATAACTGCTAAGCATAAAAAGCTGAGGATTATCACCAAACCCAAAGACATTGTCTTTAAATCTACAGAGACTATTCATATGTCAGATACCTCTTTGACTAATGACCCTGTCTCTGAAGATGTGGCTGAGCTTCCACCCTTGCCCAAACTCTCTGGAGTTGAACCTAGCAGTTCTTCTAGATCTACTAAGGATGAACTTAAGATAGATATTGAGAATCCTCCAGCCAAAGTTTTTCGTGTGCCTGCTAAACCAACTGGTAAACAAGTAGCTTTTAAGCCTGTTTCTACTAAAGCTGTGAATAAGGTTGACCCCTGATATGAGCTTAAACTCATATCCTTTTATCAACAAATAACCCTAAAGCATGAAGCAAAATACCAAATTATTTGGCAAAAACAGTATTATGTGGTATGTTTGTGTTTGTGTACACTTTTGTAGGTAAGAAGATACATTTTCAAGCAAACAAGGATAAATCAAGCTCAAATGGATGAAAAAGACAAAAGAGGATCAAAAGTGACAAGACTTTGAAGTTCAAGGACCTATCTTGACAAGTGATGAAAGTTGAAGGACTTAAAGTGCAAATAATGAAAAGTCAAGATTCAAGTCAAACCTGGTCAACTATCAAGTCAACTCAGTCAAAGGACCATTTTGTACAAGTTATGGAAGTTAAAGGACCAAAAATGTCAAAGAAATGAAGATCCTAGCTTGAAACAAGAATCTGCCAAGTCAAGGGGCTTGTTTTGCCAAGTTTGGAAAGCTGTTAAAGTTTAATCCATGTGATAGAGAGTTCAACCAATGGGAAAAGAGAATACGCCTCACACGGATCACCACATAAGCCCACTATCGCCGCCATTCATTTAATATCATATCTCAACAGTGTAATCTGTGTGACATGTTCTCAACGAATAAAAAGATGACACGTGTCATCTTCTTCACAAAGAAAATTTCCAGAATCGGGATTGAGATTGAAGCCGTTTCATGAGAAGATCAAAACACCAAACTTGCTCAATTTGGGAAGACGAATTCAACGGTGCATATTAATTAGCAAATCATCCATTAAATCAAGAATCCCCAATTCAGTGTTCATACCTGAAAATGCAATTGAGCAGATTATTCCACGTGGCAAGCTGGGATTGGCACTGACACGTCACCAACCCCAACTAATTCTCCTCTCATGCCTATAAATAGAGAGATTGTACTTCATTTCTGGTGGTAGCCTAATTTTGTAAAAACACCTAGTTCTTACTTTCCCTTTCCTTTTCCCTCATTCTACCCTAACTACTCAAGAGTCTGACAAACTCTTGAGTTAGTTAGTTAGTTGGTAGCTTGTAACCACTTTTGTAACAGAATTCATTCAATAAATTTCAAATTCAATTTTCCCGCCAATTCTGTTCTTCAAGTTACTGCTCATTACCTGCTATTGTGTGATCTTATTGTTGCTGTTGAGTGTTTGTTATGATCAACCATTGATCATAGCTTACATTGGTGAAGTTTTGTAGCTGTTTGATCAGAATTCAAGTGTTTCCATTGTTCATGAAGTTTTCAAGCAGTTTTATGATTCCTAGATGATTTGTAGCTGTTGATTGTTGATTAAAGTGTTCCCTAGTGATAAGGTGGTGGTTATCACTAGGGCAAGAGAGTTCAGCGCTCCTCTTCTTCCCAAAGGATATCTACATTAGGTTCTATAGCTCTTATTTCTGATTCCACTCAAGTGCAATTGCCATGCTCATTTTCCTAGTGTAGAATTTGATTGATTGCATGATTAAAGCTGATTAGTTGAGTTGTGTAGTGATTCTAGGCCTGTGTAGTTTAAGTGTAGTGATTGTAGCTTATCAGCTTAATTCTTAGCCTGTTTTCAGCTTTCATAAGATTTGCTATTCATTGTGAGTTTAAGTAGTGCTCTACTCTTGTTTCTTGCTTGTACACCTTGCATTTTGACTGCTAAATTGACATTGCTATAGCCTTTTACTCAGCTCACACTTGTGCTCAAAAACCTTTCACAAAATCTTATAAAAAGATCAGCAAGGGTGTTTGGCAATAGGATTTAAACATAATCATTGTGGGATTTGTAGGGATCTAGTTGTTACAAGTTAGAATTTCAGCCTGTTTTAGTCTTGTATGAGCAATTTGAGTTCAACTTTTCTGATATTTTGCACACATAAGACTTTAGCTCACTTTTTGTGTTCTTAGACTTTGTGCATCAGTTTTCCAAACTAGCATTTTCAGAACTTGCAATTTTCAAATCATTCTAGTGACTTTGTTTGTGAATCATTTTCCCTCAAATCTTTTTCTATATCTCAAGCAACATTTGAAGTTTCTGTGTTAGTGAGGAATCTCTACAGTTTTCATAAATAAGCCAGTTAATAGCTTTTTAGTTCAGTCAAGGCTAAGTGATTTTTCTATGATAATCTAGTGCACTGTTTTCTCATATCTCTTAATCTAGTTCACAAAAGTCTTGATTTTCTTTCACAAAAACGTTTAACTAGTGTTGAATATTGAATTTTGAAAGTTTGAGCTTTTTCATAAAATTGGTCAACGCCTGGTCAACATAAGCTCATTTGAGCTTATTTCAGTTTTCTAGCTCATTTCTGGACGAAATTGGTTCTAGTTTGATTTTCCCTGCTTTAAATCAAGTTCTTATTCAGTTTCTTTACAAAAATCAAGTTGTGACTGATTGGAATAAGCTGTAGCTTAATTTGTGCTTATCAATAAGCACTCATTTGCTTATTTTTGACTTTTAGCTTATCTCCTTTGATACACGTAGTCTTAATTGGATTAGAAATCTTTTGCAATTTGTTTCATCTGTTTTGGTGTAGTAATAAGCTCAAACGAGCTTAATCTTCATTGTGTCCCGTTTTTGTTTAAAAGTTTTTAAAAATTGCACTTAGGTCCTTAGAAGTTTAATCAGTTTCAATACCTAGCTAAACTACCTAATTTTCTGGTAATTGCAAGTTTAAGTCCTTAACATTTGAAAGTTGTTAGATTTCAGTTGGAAGTTTGTTAATTTGTTACATTTTGACAAGTTGGTTATAGTTTGTGCATTTTTTATCCTAATAGTTTTCAGATTTACATTTTTAGTCCCTATAGTTGTAGAATTTACATTTTGAGTATTTTCATTTCATAGAAATTACATTTTCAGTCCTTTTAGTTTTATATTTTGCATTTTAGACTTTTACTTGAATAAAAACGTGGTAATTGCAATCTGTTTTACATATAAGTAGTTTAATATTTTTCATTTTTAAATAGTGTTGTTTGAATTAGCAATAGATTACCAAGCAAGCTTGAACAACCAAGAACAATAATAAATCTGATATTGATTGGACTTTCTATTGGTTAAGAACTGAGAAAACGAACTTGCATTATATTACATTTCAAATGGCGCCGCTGCCGGTTCTTTGACTACACGAGAGACTATCGATTGACGGTTTTCATTGGCTTTTGGGATCCGTTCATTTTGTGAACGTTATTTTTACGTATCATAAATCAAAAACAAATAAAAAATAAAAAATATAAAAATATATAAAAACTAAAAAAATTAACAAAACAATTCTTTTCCTAAAGAATTGACCAAAAAAATTAAAAAATCCAAAAAGCAATCTTTTTCCTAAGAGATTGCACCCAAAAATATATATTATTGGATTCTCTCGGTTTTTTATGTACATATAGTATTTTCTTTTAAAAAAAACTCATAAATACAAAAATATTTTCCATATATTATTATAAGTAAATACGTATACGTATAAGAACAATCAATCTACATATCTTCCATAAGTATTGCCGAGGCAATACACCGTGTTGAGGGGCGTTCCGGTCCTTGACACGCGTATCGATCAAACAAAATAAAGCAAGAATAGATAAATACTCTCAATAAGCAACAATTCGAAGAATACGAACATTTAAGTGAATAGAAAGGCGATGTGCTATAAAATGCCATCTAAGGGTCAATAGGTACTTAAGTGCTTCGCGCCACCTAACCCCCCGTTCACTTGGGAGTATTCTAAGAAGGAAGGCTTCATTGAGGGTCTTGCACCCAAAGTAGTAAATACATATATTGTTACTTTCTTGTGGATATTTAATATTGAAACTCGAAGAGGATAATCCATTTCTCTTCAAAGTCACACGAGAGCTTCTCTCTCATTCCTCGTATTGAGTTGCATGCTCACTCGCGGGCGTGCACAAATACCGATTGGTGTACAACCTCTTCCTCCGAAAAGGAAGAAAAAGAGAAAGAGTAAGACCACCACCGTTCACCAAGCCGATCACGAGAATCGTGCTTTGTCACCACCACAAGAAGCCATGGCTATTGATAATCGTACTTTGTATGAACGTATGCAATCCAACATTCATGGATATGTTAGTGCCATTAAGATTCCCGACTTTCCCGCTAACACATTTGAGCTACATACATCTATGATCAATATGGTTTCTTCATCACCTTTCTTTGGAAAACAAAATGAGGATCCCCATGCTCACCTTAAGAGATTCCTTTCACTTTGCAATACCATTAAGCATAATGGGGTTCCACCTGAGGTCATTAGATTGATGTTAGTGTCATTTTCCTTAGATGGGAGTGCTAAGCATTGGTTAGACACCCAACCACCCGATAGTATCACCACATGGGATGATTTTACCACTAAGTTTTTGAACAAATTCTTTCCTCCACAAAAGACTATGGTTTTGAGGAATTTAATTATGGGCTTTACACAAAAACCTAGTCAATCCTTTAGTGATGCTTGGGAAGAGTATAGTGAGTTGTTGAGGCGATGCCCTAATCATGGAATGGATGATCTAAGCCAAATCAATACCTTCTATAATGGCCTTAAACCTCACCACCAAGATTCACTAAATGCTTCCGCGGGAGGGAGTATTCTTTTCAAGACATACCACGAGGCTTTGAACATTATTGAGACTAAGGCAATGGTTCAAACAAACAATCCATTTGAAGAAAAGGTTCATGTCATCCAAAACACTTCTCAAACTCCTTGTGAAATACAACTTCTTAAAGAGATCCTTCAAACAGTCAAACAAGGACAAGAAATTACTCAAGGCATGTTTCAAGATTTTAAGAGCATGACATTGAAAAATTCCTCAAATAATGTGAATGCCATCACCATTTCTTGTGTTACTTGTGGAGGCCCCCATTCTTATGAACAATGTGATAAGGTGCAAGGGTATCAAGGGGAATGCTATGCTTACCAAGAGGAACATCGTGAACACTTTAAGCCTAACATCAATCCAAATAACCTTTCTTACAAATCCCAAAATTACCTTACTCCACCCGGCTTCCCACCCCAACCACCCACCCAAATTCCACAAAATCCTCCTCAAATTTTAGCAAGGAATCAAGGGCAAAGACAACCATACCAAGGAAATAACTACAAGGCACCCAATCAATTTCAACCTCAAGCAAATACCTTTTATCCACCAAATCAAGGATTAAACTCCCAACCTTTACCTTTCCAACCTCAAGGTTTTCAAGGTTATGTGCCACAAGAGTTTAACACAATGGATCTTTTGCAAAAGATGAATCAAGAGAATGAAAGGAAATTCCAAGCTATAGAAAAGAAAATGAATGACCAATTCAATAAGGTTTTAATGGCGGTAACTCAAAGACCACAAGGGGCTTTACCTTCCAACACACAAACAAACCCTAGGGCCAATGTTAATGGTATTACAACAAGGAGTGGTACAACAACAAAGGATCCTTCACCTCCTAAATCTACTATTGTTCAACCCACTTGTGCTCCTACTTGTGACAAGCCTTCTACTTCTACTTCACCACCTCAAAATGCTCCCATTCCTCCAATTTCAAAGCCCATTCATGAAACACTCAATAAGGAAAAGCCTTCATCCACACCTCAACCACAACCAAAATCAAGTCTTCCTTATCCTTCAAGATTGAGAAAAGAAAAGCTTAAGAACAAGGATGATATCCAAGTTTCTAACTTTTTGAGGATGTTCAAGCAACTTAACATCAATATCTCCTTTGCGGAAGCCTTAGCCAATATGCCTAAGTTTGCTAAGATGATTAAGGACTTGCTTTCTAACAAGGAAAGATTGGTGGATTTGCCTAATGCTTCTTTGAATGAAAATTGCTCCGCGGTTTTGCTTAAGAAGTTGCCTACTAAGCTTGGAGACCCGGGGAGATTTTTGATTCCTTGCAATTTCCCGGGGGTGGAAAATTGTATGGCTTTAGCGGATTTAGGGGCAAGCATAAATCTTATGCCATTATCGGTTTGGAAGAGACTTTCACTTCCCGAGCTTACTCCTACTAAGATGACTCTTGAGTTGGCTAACCGTACTATAGCTTATCCGGTGGGAATTGCGGAGGATGTTTTTGTTGGGGTTGATAGATTTACATTTCCCGCGGATTTTGTGGTGGTTGATTATGATGTGGATCCTAGAGTGCCTTTGATTGTTGGTAGGCCATTTTTGAGGACGGGTCGTACTTTAATCGATGTGGCGGAAGGAGAACTTACAATGCGGGTAGGAGACGAGAGAGTTGTGTTTAACATGGGAAAGTTGTCCAAAAAGTCTAATGAGCCCGAAGCGGTAAAACATATTGATGTTGTGCATGAGGAGGAAACACATGATGATCTCCTTGATGAAGTTTGTGATGAGTACTTTTATGAAGCTTGCTCAAGTGGAGACTTTGATTACCATCATATTGAGACCATTGCTTCCATTACTTCCTCTTTGGATTTTCATGAACCTCAAGAGCTAAACTTTAGTGAAATTCCTTATGACACCCCACTTTTCCACAATACTAATCACTTTGATGAGGACTTAAGTAATGAGGGATCTTTTCTTTGTGATTTACCAACATATGATGACTATAGTGATGATGAGCGTTCTACTTTTGACTCTCCATTTGTTGATGATCATACTTCCTTTGGTTTTGAGGGATCACCCATCTTTGATAGACCAATCTATGATGTTTATGGTGATGAGGAGGATTCTATCATTGATGAGAGTGATGAGTTTTTATTGGAGGATATATCTTTTGAGTATACTCTTGGTTACCTTGATGAGGAGGGGGACATACTCTATCTAGAATCTTTATTGCTTGAAGATCCTTTACCTTCTTTGTCCACCCCAACCTTTCTACAACCAATCACTCTACAACCTTTCTCTCACCATGTGAACTACAAAGGAGAGTCTTTTAAGGCAATCAACACTTGTTGTTTTCCCATTAAGGAACGGATTTTTGATCCTGGCATAGAGCTTGCTAAATCATCTCAGTATCCTTCTGATGCAACAAAAGGAACCCTTGTGAAAGATTTGAGAACTTTACACCATCACCTGGGGAAGAACATATGGGAAACCATTTTAGAGAATTATACCTCATTCTTTTCACCATTGCTTGGGAAGCTAGTTGTTGAATTGTGTTATAAGTGGGAGGGTAATTATGTATTTGATCCTGGAGGATATTTATGGAGTGTTGATAAATGAACACTTGTTTTACCTCATCATGGAGATTTTTCTTACAAAGGGCAAACATTTTCTTCTCCATGATAGGTTTTAGACACTTTTAAGTGTGGGACGAGTCGAGCTAGAGACTCATTAACTCAAGCATCGTATAACTAGGTTTAGAGTGTTGTAGGTTAGAAATAAAGGCATAGATTTGGAGATAAGTGTAGGGGAGACCTTCTTTTGTCTTCATGCTTGTTTGTAGGGTTGCTCACTCATCTCATGCTTTGGAGCTTATGGAGGAGGCCCTTGTATCCGGTTCACTTCGTTACTTTAGTGATTTTTCATTGACACCTTGTGTTTAAACATGATTTCACTAATAGTAGTCCTTTCCTTAACTTGGGTTAAGCAAAGTCTATTCATTGTCATAAGTGTAGGGGAAGTCTTTTATACTTTCATGCTCTTAAACATTGAGGACAATGTTTAGCTTAAGTGTAGGGGGGTCTTCTATCGAAGTGACCTTACCTAGAACTTGTCATTGTCTTGCATGATAACATGGAAAATTGAATTTTCAACATTTTTCAAATTTTTGATCTACTTTGGCCAACAAAAATATGCATTCATGATTTTTGCATCAATCATTTTTCAATTTGCATAACACATTTGCATTGTATATATTTCTTCTTTTATTTTTCATCAAAAATATATAAAAAGGAAAAATAAAATAAAACATGGTTTTAACAAGTTTAGACTTCTTTGACATATTAGGCCCGCCATGGATATTTTGACTCAACCCGAGTTTGCTTATTTTAGCACTCTCTAGCTAGTATCCTTAACCATGTAGCCCTTCATTGGTCTATTAGGCTAAGCTTCCACCAATTTCATTCTTTGAAATTTTAAATTTGTGGAGAATGGGAAATGATAGAGTTGAAGCAAGTGTAAAAGGGCTAGATAGACTTCATGGCAATTACTTGTGGCTAAACCCTTCTCTTATTGACCTCTATTTTCTTCGCATGTATATAATTGTTAATAAATAATCAAGTACGGTTTTAATTGGTTTGTAATCTCTTATGCATTTTTGGCTAATCATTCATGGTTGATATGAGTACGTCTTAAGATTCTAAGTTAGCACGTTTTATGTGTACTAGACTTATGTCATGCTCCATATTTAGCGGGTGTTTTTCCTTTTCTTCTTTTCAAATTTCTTGGTGAGGAATAAAGAAAAATAAGAGCGGCTTATGAAAAAAAATGAGTGGCTAGAAAAAAAAAGAAGAAAAGAAAAAATAATGCAAGACTCCCAAGAGGGGCAGTGTGGTGTTAATTATAGTGACTATTGAGTTCCAATATTACCTTGACGGGTTGCGGGGATTCAATAGATTGCTCCAATCCAATATTACCTTGACGGGTTGCGGGGTTGAAGATCCAAAATCTCAAAAAGATGCGGATGTAAATTATTGCGTGAGTTTTATTTTTCTTTCCTTAGCGAGTGTGTAGTTACTTATGAAAGCATGACATGAGGATTTTACACATAAGGCGAATGACTTATTACTCTTAATACGGACTTATATTAATTGTGAGCGGTTTTTCAAGTAATGGATGAGAAGATTACTTAAGATTAAAACCGTGCTTCCTTATTTTTGGATTTTACACTTCTTATATTTCACACTTGAATAATGACAAATTTGCCCATAAGCAATTTGCTCAATTAATAACCGGTTCCACATTTAATTGTCATGAATAAGTTGATGCACTTTTTACTTGTGAATGCAATGATCCCATTTACTAGCTTGGTATGGGGAAAGTGAAACTTGAGGGTGATAAATGTTCATGGTATCCAAGCCCTAATCCAAGTCATTGAGTTCTTTATGAGTTATTTCCATCAAACCTATTTCAAGAAAATATCAAAAAGATATAGATAGAATTGTATTTTGATTCATTGCATTATTAAAAGTCAAAATCATGCATCATCTAGTTTAGAGTAGCATAGATGCATCTCATATGGCCAAGGTGGATTAATTATGAGGGAAATGTAAATTTTTAAGCCTTGAAATATAATATTGCATGAGGACATGGCAATGATCAAGTGTAGGGGAATTTGATATGAGCTTAAACTCATATCCTTTTATCAACAAATAACCCTAAAGCATGAAGCAAAATACCAAATTATTTGGCAAAAACAGTATTATGTGGTATGTTTGTGTTTGTGTACACTTTTGTAGGTAAGAAGATACATTTTCAAGCAAACAAGGATAAATCAAGCTCAAATGGATGAAAAAGACAAAAGAGGATCAAAAGTGACAAGACTTTGAAGTTCAAGGACCTATCTTGACAAGTGATGAAAGTTGAAGGACTTAAAGTGCAAATAATGAAAAGTCAAGATTCAAGTCAAACCTGGTCAACTATCAAGTCAACTCAGTCAAAGGACCATTTTGTACAAGTTATGGAAGTTAAAGGACCAAAAATGTCAAAGAAATGAAGATCCTAGCTTGAAACAAGAATCTGCCAAGTCAAGGGGCTTGTTTTGCCAAGTTTGGAAAGCTGTTAAAGTTTAATCCATGTGATAGAGAGTTCAACCAATGGGAAAAGAGAATACGCCTCACACGGATCACCACATAAGCCCACTATCGCCGCCATTCATTTAATATCATATCTCAACAGTGTAATCTGTGTGACATGTTCTCAACGAATAAAAAGATGACACGTGTCATCTTCTTCACAAAGAAAATTTCCAGAATCGGGATTGAGATTGAAGCCGTTTCATGAGAAGATCAAAACACCAAACTTGCTCAATTTGGGAAGACGAATTCAACGGTGCATATTAATTAGCAAATCATCCATTAAATCAAGAATCCCCAATTCTGTGTTCATACCTGAAAATGCAATTGAGCAGATTATTCCACGTGGCAAGCTGGGATTGGCACTGACACGTCACCAACCCCAACTAATTCTCCTCTCATGCCTATAAATAGAGAGATTGTACTTCATTTCTGGTGGTAGCCTAATTTTGTAAAAACACCTAGTTCTTACTTTCCCTTTCCTTTTCCCTCATTCTACCCTAACTACTCAAGAGTCTGACAAACTCTTGAGTTAGTTAGTTAGTTGGTAGCTTGTAACCACTTTTGTAACAGAATTCATTCAATAAATTTCAAATTCAATTTTCCCGCCAATTCTGTTCTTCAAGTTACTGCTCATTACCTGCTATTGTGTGATCTTATTGTTGCTGTTGAGTGTTTGTTATGATCAACCATTGATCATAGCTTACATTGGTGAAGTTTTGTAGCTGTTTGATCAGAATTCAAGTGTTTCCATTGTTCATGAAGTTTTCAAGCAGTTTTATGATTCCTAGATGATTTGTAGCTGTTGATTGTTGATTAAAGTGTTCCCTAGTGATAAGGTGGTGGTTATCACTAGGGCAAGAGAGTTCAGCGCTCCTCTTCTTCCCAAAGGATATCTACATTAGGTTCTATAGCTCTTATTTCTGATTCCACTCAAGTGCAATTGCCATGCTCATTTTCCTAGTGTAGAATTTGATTGATTGCATGATTAAAGCTGATTAGTTGAGTTGTGTAGTGATTCTAGGCCTGTGTAGTTTAAGTGTAGTGATTGTAGCTTATCAGCTTAATTCTTAGCCTGTTTTCAGCTTTCATAAGATTTGCTATTCATTGTGAGTTTAAGTAGTGCTCTACTCTTGTTTCTTGCTTGTACACCTTGCATTTTGACTGCTAAATTGACATTGCTATAGCCTTTTACTCAGCTCACACTTGTGCTCAAAAACCTTTCACAAAATCTTATAAAAAGATCAGCAAGGGTGTTTGGCAATAGGATTTAAACATAATCATTGTGGGATTTGTAGGGATCTAGTTGTTACAAGTTAGAATTTCAGCCTGTTTTAGTCTTGTATGAGCAATTTGAGTTCAACTTTTCTGATATTTTGCACACATAAGACTTTAGCTCACTTTTTGTGTTCTTAGACTTTGTGCATCAGTTTTCCAAACTAGCATTTTCAGAACTTGCAATTTTCAAATCATTCTAGTGACTTTGTTTGTGAATCATTTTCCCTCAAATCTTTTTCTATATCTCAAGCAACATTTGAAGTTTCTGTGTTAGTGAGGAATCTCTACAGTTTTCATAAATAAGCCAGTTAATAGCTTTTTAGTTCAGTCAAGGCTAAGTGATTTTTCTGTGATAATCTAGTGCACTGTTTTCTCATATCTCTTAATCTAGTTCACAAAAGTCTTGATTTTCTTTCACAAAAACGTTTAACTAGTGTTGAATATTGAATTTTGAAAGTTTGAGCTTTTTCATAAAATTGGTCAACGCCTGGTCAACATAAGCTCATTTGAGCTTATTTCAGTTTTCTAGCTCATTTCTGGACGAAATTGGTTCTAGTTTGATTTTCCCTGCTTTAAATCAAGTTCTTATTCAGTTTCTTTACAAAAATCAAGTTGTGACTGATTGGAATAAGCTGTAGCTTAATTTGTGCTTATCAATAAGCACTCATTTGCTTATTTTTGACTTTTAGCTTATCTCCTTTGATACACGTAGTCTTAATTGGATTAGAAATCATTTGCAATTTGTTTCATCTGTTTTGGTGTAGTAATAAGCTCAAACGAGCTTAATCTTCATTGTGTCCCGTTTTTGTTTAAAAGTTTTTAAAAATTGCACTTAGGTCCTTAGAAGTTTAATCAGTTTCAATACCTAGCTAAACTACCTAATTTTCTGGTAATTGCAAGTTTAAGTCCTTAACATTTGAAAGTTGTTAGATTTCAGTTGGAAGTTTGTTAATTTGTTACATTTTGACAAGTTGGTTATAGTTTGTGCATTTTTGATCCTAATAGTTTTCAGATTTACATTTTTAGTCCCTATAGTTGTAGAATTTACATTTTGAGTATTTTCATTTCATAGAAATTACATTTTCAGTCCTTTTAGTTTTATATTTTGCATTTTAGACTTTTACTTGAATAAAAACGTGGTAATTGCAATCTGTTTTACATATAAGTAGTTTAATATTTTTCATTTTTAAATAGTGTTGTTTGAATTAGCAATAGATTACCAAGCAAGCTTGAACAACCAAGAACAATAATAAATCTGATATTGATTGGACTTTCTATTGGTTAAGAACTGAGAAAACGAACTTGCATTATATTACATTTCAACCCCACCACTGAAGATCGCCTGTTGTCTCTTATGAAAGAAGTAGAACTCTTGAAACAACACATTAAGCCTTCCGCTGAATGCTCTACTTCTCATGAACCTAAGTCAGTCCTAGGTGAACCCAAAGGGGAAAGGTTAATCAAACCTTATTGCAATGTTTGTAAGAATTCTCACCACTCGACCTTAGATCATGACAGACACATGGCAGCTAAAAGAGCTCAGACACCCTCTAGGGACAGACCACAGAGTTCCAAAAGACAACAGGGAAATTACAATTCTTATCCTCTCTGTAAATTCTGTGGGTTCACAGACCATCACTCAGACGAGTGTGGTGACTTCCCTGGGTGTGATATCTGTGGGAGTTATAACCATGAAACAATGAACTGTCCATCCCAACGCCAAAAGTTTTTCAGGAACACAAGAGTTGCTAACAAGCAATTCAGGGAACCCACTGGAAAGTGGGTTCACCATAGGAACTAATCTGTTTCTATGTATCTGTGCAGAAATATCTCAAGGAATCGGTATGGTATCTTGATAGTGGCTGTTCTAGACACATGACAGGGATTCAACAATACCTGCACAGATACTCAAAGGAGCCAGGTCCCAAAGTGGTGTTTGGAGATAACTCTTCAGGTGACACAGAAGGATATGGCTCAGTGAATTGCAATGGGATCACATTTACCAGGGTTGCATATGTGAATGGTCTTAAACACAATCTTATTAGCATCAGTCAATTATGTGATGCTGATTATAAGGTTTTGTTTACTAAGACTCAGGGAACCATATTCAACAAAAATAATGATGTTGTGCTGGTGGCACCTAGAAGGAGAGATGTGTATGTCATCAACATGGCTGTGTGCACTGAAGACAGCTCAAATTGTTTTCTTGCCAAAGCCTCTGAAAGTGTCAACTGGCTGTGGCACAAAAGACTGTCTCATCTCAACTTCAAGAACATCAATAAGATAGCCACTCAAAACTTGGTTGCTGGTCTACCTTCAGTAATGTTTTCCAAAGACAAAACTTGTTCTGCTTGTGTCAAAGGAAAACATCACAGGTCTTCATTCAAGACTAGGCAATCATTCTCTATTGACAAGTGCTTACATCTCCTTCACATGGACTTGTTTGGGCCTGTCAAACCTCAAACCATTAATCACAACAAATACACCTTGGTCATAGTTGATGAATTTTCAAGATATACATGGGTGTTCTTCCTCAGAAGGAAAAGTGATGCAGCTGATGCCATCATGTCCTTCATCAGACAGGTTGAAAATATGAATGATGTTAGAGTCAAAGCTCTAAGAAGTGATAATGGTACAGAATTCAAGAATCATCAACTTGAATCATTTTGTGATGAAAAAGGGATTTCACAGAACTTCTCTTCAGTTGGCACTCCTGAACAAAATGGTGTGGCTGAAAGAAGAAACAGGACTCTGATTGAAGCAGCAAGAACCATGTTAAATGGTGCAGCCTTACCAAAGCAATTTTGGGGTGAAGCTGTACACACTGCCTGCTATACTCAAAACAGATCAATCATTGTCAAAAGACATGGCAAAACCTCCTATGAAGTTTTCAGAAAAAGATCTCCAGACGTCAGCTATTTTCATGTGTTTGGATGCCCTGTGTTTATTTATAACTACAGGGACAAACTTGGAAAGTTTGATGAAAAGGCTGATGATGGATTCTTTTTGGGATACTCTCCAACAGCCAAAGCCTTCAGAGTTTTCAACATCAGAAGACAAGAAGTAGAAGAAACTTTCCATGTCAGATTTAATGAAGATGATGAAGTCATACAGAGAACAGGAACAGAGGGTGATGAAGTAGATTTTAATGAAAATATTTCTTTCCCAAGTGATGAGTTCACAGAACCCAGACCTACCAGTCATCACCACTCCAACACCCTCACTGCTTATGTTCCTGCTTTTGATCCTCTGTCTACTCACAACATAGAAGTTCCTACCTCTCAGGGACTTGATGAAGAAGAACCTCAAATCTCTGATGATCCTTCTCATGATATTAATGACTCACCAATTCTTCAGACCTCTGAAGTTGCTCCTGCTGATAATGAAATTGCTTCCCTTGATGTGGCTGAAGAAGACTCAGACACTGAAGTAGTCTTTGAAGAAAGCCCTCCTAGTCAGCAGGATGAGACTCAAATTGTTCCAGCTGTGCCCTCAAGTACACCTGTTCTTGAAACTCCAGTTCCTCAAAATAAGTGGTCAAGAGATCAACACATTCTTCTTGTCAACATTATTGGGGAACCAAATGCAGGGGTCACAACCAGACAGCGAATCCAAGACTCTGAGTCAGCCTCAGCCAATGAATGTCTATTTGCTGAATTTCTTTCTCAAATTGAACCTAAAAGAGTTGCTGAGGATCTGGTAGAAGATGGATGGGTAGCTGCTATGCAAGAAGAAATCAATCAGTTCAAAAGGAACAAAGTATGGACACTAGTGCCAGCTCCACCTGGAAAGAATATCACAGGCACTAGATGGATCTATAGAAACAAGATGGATGAAATTGGGAACATCATCAGGAACAAGGCAAGATTGGTAGCACAGGGATACTCTCAGACTGAAGGAATTGATTATGATGAAACCTTTGCACCTGTTGCTAGACTTGAAGCCATCAGAATTTTTCTTGCTTATGCTGCCTATATGAACATCACTGTCTATCAGATGGATGTAAAGAGTGCCTTCCTCAATGGTGATTTGGCTGAGGAAGTCTATGTTGCTCAACCTGAAGGATTTGAGAACAGCGAGTTTCCCAACCATGTGTACAGACTTCACAAAGCAATGTATGGTCTGAAACAAGCTCCAAGAGCATGGTATGAAACTCTTTCAAATTTCCTATCTGAAAACAAATTTATCAGGGGTTCTATTGATAAAACACTCTTTACCTTCAAGGACAAGAGTGATTTCATCATTGTGCAGATTTATGTGGATGATATCATCTTTGGGTCAACAAATGTCAATCTTAGTAAACGTTTTGCTAAATTAATGACCAAGAAATATGAGATGAGTATGATGGGTGAATTGACTTACTTTTTGGGCTTTCAAATTAAACAATGTCCTAAGGGAATTTCTATTTGTCAAGAAAAGTATGTTAAGGATTTACTTAAAAAATATGACTTAGCTGATTGTGCATCAGTGAAATGCCCCATGCTTCCACCCAACAACTTGGGCCCTGATGAGTCAGGGGTCTCTGTCAATGAGACTTTATATAGAGGCATGATTGGGTCACTGATGTATTTAACAGCCAGTCGTCCAGATATCTAATTCTCCACATGTCTCTGTGCAAGGTACCAAGCTAACCCAAAAGAATCCCATCTAGTGGCTGTTAAGAGAATTTTCAGGTATCTCAAAGGAACACCATCCCTAGGACTATGGTATCCAAAGGAATCAGGCTTTGATCTCAAGGCCTATTCAGATTCAGATTATGCTGGATGCTGTATTGACAGGAAAAGTACTTCAGGCAGTTGTCAAATACTAGGAGGAAAATTGGTTGGATGGAGTGCTAAGAAGCAAAACTCTGTGGCTATGTCTTCAGCTGAAGCTGAATATGTCGCTGCAGCCAGCTATTGTGCTCAGGTGCTCTGGATGAAAAGTCAATTGGCTGACTATGAAATCTTGTATGACAAAGTGCCAATCTTTTGTGATAACACCAGCGCCATTGCCATATCCAACAACCCTGTTCTTCACTCTCGTACCAAACACATTGATATCAGGTATCATTTTATCAGGGATCATATTATGAAGGGAGATATTGAGCTGCATTTTGTTCCCACAGAGCTGCAACTAGCTGATATCTTTACAAAGCCTTTGGCTGAACCTACGTTCAACAGGCTAGTTGCTGAGCTAGGGATGCTCAATATCTCAAAGCCTGTGGCTTGATATTAAATGTGTTCATTAAATGATTGATTCTATATTAAATGTTTTATTAAATGTTTTTCACATGTAACTAGGTAGTTGCGTTCCAAGTAAATGCGAAAAACATTCTCACATTTTTAATCATTTAAGTTTCGGATAACGAGGAGACAAACTTTTTGAAAGGTCAAGGGGACCCACTTGAGCAGTCATTTTCGCTTTTGCATTTAATACGGTTGAATAACTGTTCACTCTAGTTTGAATATATATATTGTCTTCTTTCTCTTCACCCACCACCATTCTAAAAAAAATCACCTTCTCTCTCTAAACTCTTATCTCTCTCAACCATCCGCCATTTTCATTCTCCTTCAACCTTAAATCAATGGCGTTTCCAGTACCAAAAGCCTCCAATGTGAACTTCGAGATCAACGAGAGCATCATCGCTTCCAATAACGCCATTGGATGGATCAAGGCACCTAACAACACCTATTCAGATCTGGTAAATTTCATGCAGAATTGTGACCTAAACGAAGCCTTCACCAAATCTCCTTCCACCTTTTACCAAGAATACCTTAGGGAATTCTGGTATTCTGCTGAAGTAGTCGAAGACACCATTACCTTTAGCCTTTCTTGCAATGAACATCCTTTTGCCTTTTCCCTTACTGATTTTGCCAGTGTGGCCGGACTTAAACATGGAGATGAATGCCTGAAGACAGTTGACAAAAAGGCTGTCAAGGAAGCATTGGCCACACTCAACCCTTGTCATGACATTAACCCTGCCCTCACACCAGCTGAAATCCTTGCTAAAGCCCCTCTGAAGATTAAGTATTTTTCTCCTATGTGGCGTGTCCTCTTCACCCACATTGTGAAGTCCCTGGGAGGCATGCAGGGATCACAGGATCAAATGTCGTTCAAACATCAGACTATTGCGTATGGATTGATATGGGGAGCTGATGTTGACGTTGGAAGCATCCTTTTCTCTAACCTGGTAGAACAACTGAAAGGACGTAATCAGGTCAGGGAAAAGAACATCTGTTATGTGCGTTATCTGTCCCTGATCTTTGAGAGTTTGCTGGGAGAGAACTACCATAATAAGGCCTTGACAGCTCTGAAGCCCTATCGTATCACTGGCGCCATCTACAAGGAGATAGGAGCTGAGGATATCCCTGTGACTGCACACATGCTGAACGTGGCCAACCAGGTACCCAACGCTGAGAAGCTCTTGCTCCCTTCCTCTGAGAAGGTGATTACTTCTAGTGTCGCTGGCAAGTCTACGTCTTTGACCTCTGGGCAGCACACTACTAAGTCCAAGGCTTCATCTGGCCAACAGCTAAAGAAGAAGAAAATCCCCTCTTCTTCCCAACCTAAAGCTGTTAGCAAGGCCAAGGAAAAGAAGATTGACACCGCCTCTGGTCCAGATACTCTTGTGGATACAGAATCTTTGGCTGACAAACAACAGGCGTCTAGTGTCTCTAGGTCAGCAGAGACTACAGGAAACCAGCCAAACCTAGCTGATATCTCACAGGTAATCAGTGTACATTTTTAGAGGTTCACAATCAACCACTCTCATTTGTCTGTAGGAGAGAGTGGTGAAGTTAGGGTAATCCTCGACCCATAGAAGTCTGTCATTTCACTTAGAATACTTTAAGACTTCTGTACACTCTGTCTTTGTACCAGGGAGTGATTCATTTGTGTTTATAAAGCACCCCGATGACCCTGAACCCTCTAGACAGTATTCAGGCTAACAACAACCTGAATACATGTATGTCTCAACCTTGATGGCTGTACTTCACACAGCCTCTTGGTTCCCTCATTAAAAGAGTCCCAAAGGATGTATCCTTTCAGGGGGAGCTGAATCATCACCCTCAGCTTTCCTAGGGGCAGTGTAACAGGCGACCTACAACAACATATGTTTCACTCTTAAAAGAGTCCCAAAGGTTTTTACCTTTTGGGGGGGCTGAATAATCACACTCAGCTTTCCTAGGGGCAGCGAATGGCGATCATTAAACAACATATGTTTCACAATCAAAAGAGTCCCAAAGGTTTTTACCTTTTGGGGGGGCTGAATAATCACACTCAGCTTTCCTAGGGGCAGCGAATGGCGACCATTAACCACACTTCATTCACACTTAAAAGAATCCCAAGGATTTATCCTTTGGAGTGGCTGAGTAATCACCCTCAGCCTCTCTGGGACAGCGAACTGGCGACCATTCACTTTATATTTTCCCCTGTTACTAATTACAACAAACTTGCAGGCTGAAATTGTACAGCCAGTCCAAGAACCTCAGGTACATGAAAAGGAGGCTGAAATAATAACTCAGGACATTCCGATTGAAGAAGAACTTGTGCTCAATGCTGATGAAGAAATGCTTTCTGTAGAAGATTATGTCGCTGAGTTTGAGCCAATGCCTGAAGATGAATTCCCTGAGGGAATGTTTGATGAAGAGGAGGAAGAAGATGAGGATGACCAGCTGTCAGCCTCTCCTCCTAAAGAAGATGACAAGACTTCTCCTCTCAAGGAAGCTGTTGACACACAAAACTCTGCTACATCTGCAACAACAGTCTTTCAACGACCATCATATGATCCAACAGCTGAATTCCTTTTGTTTGATCATCCTACCCAGACTAACTTCGACTTGATTCCAAGGGAGGATGATTTTGCTCAACAAAGCCTCAATATCAAGAATCTTCAGCCTGTACACCATCAGTCTGATATTGAGCGCTTATCAAGAAAGCTGGACGTGATCAAGTCAGAGATGCACAATTTTACTGTCACCTTTCCAGGTATTATAAAGAAGGCTGTGACTGAGGCTGTCACTGAGCCTATTCAGGAGGGTGCAAGAAAAGGTGTGGCCCAGGGACTAAGTCATCTCTCGACACGAATCAAGAATGCAATTGACTCAGTTGTCCCTGCATTGTTCCATGAACAAGAAAACAACATAAACAGGCACTTCAATGCAGTGCGCAACAGGCAATACAACCATGCTGGTTTTATTGTCAGGCGTGTTCAGGCAAACACCAATGCCAATGCCAACCTATTGCTGAAGATTGCCAGGGCATCAAGAAAAAGACAGCGTGCCATGGCTGCCTCTGTGGAGCAGATTGCAAGAAGATTTCAGGCACGTTCATCCAAACATAAGAGAAGTAAGGATGAACGTGAGGGGGAGAAGAAAACTACACTCAGCCTTGCATCTGCTGAACAAGGCTCATCTTCAGCCAATCCTTCAACAACACCTGTTCCTCTTCAAGTCATCACACCAGTTATAGTACCTGATGATGAGGATCAGACTCAGGGGGAGCAACAAACACAAGATGGAGCTGACTCATCTAAATCCATGATCCTAGTTAACATCAGCAAGCCTGAGGATGATGATGAACCAGCAGCCAAGAAACTTAAATTCACTATGAGCTCCCTACCAAAATCTATTCAAAATCAGGCTCAGACAGCGTTCCTCAAAAGAGCTGATGATTTGAAAAACATAAGTGTGGAGTCCTCTGTCTCAAAGAAAGGTAAAGAGATAGTTTTGGTTGATACTGACACCAAACTTAAGAAGATAGCTGCGATGCTAGAGACAGGAGGATCCACAACAGACCTTTCCCACTTTTCAACCTTTACACCTTCCGATGAGAGACCTTTAACGCCTGAAGAAATAGAGCAACAGGCTGAAGAATTCAAAAGACTAAGTGAGCTCAAGGCAGCCAAAGAATTAAATGAAGCCACTCTGAGGAAGATGACACCACCTGAAAAAGAAAAACAAAAACAAAGGTTGAGGGAAATGGAACTTAAACGCGCTGAGGCCCTAAAGAAAGTCAAAGCTGACTATGATGCCTGCGTAAACAACAGGTATGCTGCTGGCAAGATAACCAAGTTTAGATACACCATTCACAAGTCCACAAACACCCCACAGATGATCTTATGGAGGGATAATCAAACGAGGAATATGGATGTGTTTGACAACTTCAGGTTAAAAACACTTGGGTTATCAGAATGGTTTGAACTCGAAGCCTTAGCTACCAAAAAGTCTGGACAGTCAAATTTCCTTCTGCTTAAAACTCTTAAGGCTAAGTTTAACTGGATCAAGGAAACAGCTGCCAAACTCAAGATTGATCCCCCACCACAGCTTTTCGAACAAGGACCCCCAAAGACAGGCAACAAAAGAAGAAGAATTTCCCAAATCATTGATGAAACTTTTGTTACTGAAGATGTTCGTGTGGATGGAATGCACAGGCATCTGATCCTTCCTAATGGTATAGTTGGACATGTTGATGGTCAGACATACTCAGTGCCTGAAAGAGGAATGGCGTTTATGAACAAAGCCTGCCAATATGCTTTTCAGAGGGAAGATGAGCTTTGCCTGGCTTCAACTATTCAGCTACTCTGTCACAAGAAGTGTCTCAAGATCAACTCAGAGTATTCCAAGAAGTTTGCAAAGACTTTGCATGATGAAATTGATAACAGATTAGATGTGGCCGAAGCTGAAGAAAGAATCAAAAATGATGACTATTGAAGATAGTATCAGCCCTTTTTACCTTCATCTTTTATTTAACTTATGTATTGAACTTGTAATTTTTCTTTAAGTCTTAATAAAATCATGAGGTATGTTTGTTTAGATCTGTTATGTGTAAGAAGAAGCTGTTAAACTTACTTACCTTAACTTAGTTAGATCTAGCATTATTTATGTTTAAATAGGGGGAGATTGTTGGGAATCTAAACTTGTTAGATTCCCTGTTCATTGATTTAAACATAATTAGGCTGATAGATAGTCCCTTGCCTGTGCCTAGGAGGCAGGCAAGTTTCGCAAGACTCACAGAGATCCGAGTCTCTGTGAGCAACCTCAGAGGAGTCCATGTCAGAGACATTGTCAGGGAAGTCGAAGATTACCTGAAGACATACTCCTTGGCTGTGATGGATAACAGCCAAGATGTATTAGGGACTCTGAGGGGTTGAGAGTTAACAGGGGTGGCAATACCCTGATAACTCTCAGCACACTTTGGACATGCCATTTGTGTGTTCGAGAATATGAAGAATAAGGAAACTGTTTTGGACAACTGTTCCTTAAAGCATAATGGAAGACTACCAAGAATAGAAGGACATCATGTGACTGATGTGGGAACTTGTAAAAGCTTGTGTAGTCGACATCAAGTACTGTTCAAGTCAACCTCGTAACACTATAAATAGGATGTGTATCCTTGCATTAATATTCAACACTTTGAGATATTAAGAACATTAGTGCGTGTAACTTAGTGAATCAAACAGCTACGACTGTATTCATAAGTTAAGGTTTATTGTTGTTCAAAGTGTGCACAACACATTGTCATCAAATGGTGTTATCCATAACACTTGTAATTCTTTATTATACAATAATAAGATTACGTTTGAAAAGTAATACCTTGTGTTGATTAAGTTAAGATTAGGGTTTCTCGCATTGATTAGGGACTATCAAAAGTAACCAAAAGCTGATAATTACTATAGGGCGGCAAGCACTGTCCAGTTATGCACACTTGCATAAGCAAGATAGACATAACAGTCCTCTAGTGTCCCTTGCTAACCAAAATTCTTAACAACCAAGTTACCTTATAAAATCCTTGTTACTCCCAGGTAAATCCCATATCAAAATCATTCCCAAGTCTCCCAACAGACCACAACTAATTCTAGGCCAAAAATGTCTTGGCAGCATGCAAAGTTGATATACTATGCATGCTACAGTGCCTCATGGTTTAGTAAAACTAACCCATACTCACCTGTGGACACAATCTAGAATTGTGATAAGAGTATCATATGGATACCCAAAAATCCTAAAGGTTCCTAAAACCTCCCCTTAAACGATGATACAAAGAGTTTGCTAAAAACATGCATGAACATAAAAAATTTATGTCAAGATAGAATGAAACATTCCAACCATCATCCATAAATAAAAACTTGTCCAAATGCTTCTCCTTTGACTCATAAGCAACTCTATATCCAATGGTATACTGCTAACACCATCTGCACATTTAGATTGAAAACCACAAAACTAACATTGTTGCTGACAACGCCCCGATAACACACAACAGCGTTGAAGGAAGCTTTGTCAGCGTTAGACAATTATATTGCTGACAACGTTGCAAAAACACTTATCAGTGTTCAAACAACCTTTGTCAGTGTTAGAAAAATATAGTGGAAAATCTAAATCATCAATAAAACCAATAATAATAATGCATCATCCTGTACATACTTTTATAAAAAGAATCCAAAACACATATTAAGTGAGATTAACCATTCCAATACTTGTTACCAAGTATTGAAATCTTCCAGTATCAAAAGGTTTAGTTAATAAATCTGACACATTTTCCTCAGTGTCAACCCTATCTGGTTGTATTAAACCTTTCTCAAAGCAATCTCTTATAAAATGGTGTCTAATTTCTATGTGTTTAGTTTTAGAATGATGCACAGGATTCTTAATGATGCATAAAGTACTATTATTGTCAACAAATATCTTAGTATACATGAAATTATACCCATAATCCAACAGCTGGTTCTGAATCCACAACACTTGACCACAACATGCTGCTGCAGCCACATACTCTGCTTCAGTTGTAGAGTTAGCCACCACTGTTTGTTTCTTGCATTGCCAAGATATTAATCTGCTCCCAAGAAATTGACATCCACCAGTTGTGGATTTCCTATCAAACTTGTCACCACCATAATCACTATCTGAATATGCAATCAGCTCCAATGGTGAATCCTTTGGGTACCACAAACCAAGATTAGGGAAACATCTTAGGTACCTAAAGATCCTCTTCACAGCATAAAGGTGACATTCTTTGGGAGTCACTTGATGACGTGCACAAGCACATACAGCAAACATGATATCAGGTCTGGAAGCAGTAAGATACATCAAGGATCCAATCATGGATCTATAATGCCTGACATCAACATCTTTCCCATCTCCAATCTTTCCCCAGGGGTGTTCTCTATCCATAGGGGTAGAAGCCCTCTTTTCATGTGGAGAGAAGCCAAACTTCTTCAAGATTTCAGCAACATATTTGTCCTGGGAGATGAAGATACCATCTTCTTTCTGCTGAACTTGTAAACCAAGAAAGAAGTTCATCTCCCCCATAGCACTCATCTTGAATTTGTCTGTCATAAGCTTGGAGAAATCCTCACTCATCTTTGGATCAGTAGACCCAAAAATGATATCATCAACATAGACCTGCACAAGCAACACATCTTTGCCTTTCTTCTTTGTAAAGAGTGTCTGATCTATGGTGCCCCTTTTGAATCCATTGTCCACTAAATATGTAGACAAAGTACCATACCATGCTCTATGGGCTTGATGAAGGCCATACATAACCTTTTTGACTCTATACACTTTATCTGGATGCTCTGGATCCTCAAAACCAGGAGGTTGCATGACATAAACTTCTTCAACAATGGTGCCATACAAGAATGCACTCTTCACATCCATTTGATAGACTGTGAAGCCCATGCAAGATGCATAAGCTAGAAAAATCCTAATAGCTTCAATCCTTGCAACTGGTGCAAAAACTTCTTCATAATCTATCCCCTCCTCTTGTGTATAACCTTGAGCCACTAACCTTGCCTTGTTTCTGACCACAATTCCTCTTTCATCTCTTTTGTTCCTGAGAACCCATCTTGTCCCTATAGGTCTGACATATCTAGGACAATCAACCAGCTCCCAAACATCCTGAATAGCAAATTGGTGAAGCTCATCCTGCATTGCTTCCACCCAACTTGGTTCTTTGAGAGCATCAAATATCTTCTTGGGTTCTTCTTGTGACAGAAAACATGCAAACAAACATGCTTGCACAAGAGGGGTATCAACCTTCTTGTGTATATTGGCAATAAATCCACCAAGACCTTGATGGGACCTTCTTGTATGAACTGGAGTCATAACATCACCAATGATCTGAGATGGGGGGTGATTCTTCATTGTGGAAGTGAGAACTCCTCCTTCAAAAAGTCTGGTGTCCTCAACTTCACGCTCCATGTTGCCAATATCTTCTTCATCAGACTCTCTTTGAGCAATAGGAATCTCTTCATGAACATTAGAAGGACCACCTTGTTCAAAACTGGAAGAGAAAAGATGCCCATAAGTGTTGTCAACGTTTGAATCTTGGGTGTCAGCGTCAGGGCTGACAGCGCCTGAAATGTTGTTGTCAACGTCTGAATTGGTCTTATCAGTGCTAGATTTGCCTTTGTCAGCGCCTGAAGAACCATGCATGTTTGTATCTGGTGGTATTTGGAAACCACCATTATCTTGTCCAGCAGCAGCAGCAGCAAAAGCATCAGTCCAAATGGGAATTGTAACATATTCAAATGTAGGAGATGCCTTTTCTGCTTGTGATCCAACCCTCTCATCAACCTGTGTACCTGAAACATTAACAACTTGTTCCTCCACAACATTTGAAGTTACCTTCACAATGTCTGGATTAGTGACAGGCATATAATTTAAAGTTCTAGATAAGGGTTCCAAATCAAACAACCAATTAGGACCACTTTCAGGATCACTAGGTTTATTCTCTAAGAACCTAACATGTACTCTTTCAACAATACGTTTGTCCTCCTTAAGATAAATCCTATAACCCTTGCTCTGGACTGAATACCCCATGAAGTAACCTTCATCACCTTTTGCACTAAATTTCCCTAAGGCATCACTAGTGTCTAAGACTACTACATGACATCCAAAAGGTCTGAGAAAACCAATATTAGGTTTTCTTCCCCAAAGTAACTCATAAGGTGTTTTGTTCTGAATTTTGTTAACCAATGCTCTATTTTGCACATAGCATGTTGTATTAACAGCTTCAGCCCAAAAGGCTATGGGAAAGTGAGCATCAGCCAACATTGTTCTGGCTGCTTCAATTAGGGTTCTATTTTTCCTTTCAGCAACTCTATTTTGTTGTGGAGTTCTAGCAATACTAAACTGCCTAGTAATTCCCTTCCTGGCACAAAAATCATCTAGCTTCTTGTTCCTAAATTCTCCACCATTATCACTCCTAAGAATCTTAACCTCATTGCCAGACCTTTTCTCAATTTGAGTGATAAATTCAATAAGAACATCAGCTGTGTCACTCTTCATAGCTAGAAAGAATGTCCAAGTAAACCTAGAAAAGTCATCAGTGACAACAAAACAATATGACTTGCCATTCAAACTTTCTATATTAGTTGGACCAAAGAGGTCCATGTGAAGCATATGAAGAGGTCTGGAACTAGTATGCACCTGCTTGGACTTGAATGAGACCTTGTGCTGCTTGCCTTTAAGACATGCAACACAAGAGTGGTCATTGTGGAAGGCCTTCTCAGGCAAACCATCAACTAAACCAAGCCTCACAAGTCTATTTATATTTTTAAAATTTATGTGCCCTAGTCTCCTGTGCCACAAATTACTTTCATCTACTGAGGCCTTAGCATAAAAACAAGACATATTTGCATTCACTTTAATCCCATTTAAATTCACATTGTATATGTCCTTATGCCTAGGTGTTCTATACTCAATATACTTCTCATCAGGGATCTTAAAATCCTTGCTTAACACCAAACACTCAGTATCAGTGAAAAGAACCTTATTTTTGTTATCACACACTTGTGATACTCTAAACATATTATAATCCAGTTCTTTTACCAGGAAGACGTTTTCAAAACGTAGATTATTGGTGAGAAGGGTTCCTTTGCCTGTAATGGTGCCATATCCACCTCCAAAGTATACCTTATCACCATCTTGAATAGGAGTGAAGTTCGTCAGATAGTCTTTCTTTCCTGTCATGTGCCTTGAGCATCCACTATCCCAATATCCATAATCATTGATCTGTCTCTGAATGCCCTGCACATAAAGAAAACAAATTAGTTTTCTTTGGGAACCCAAGTCTCAGAAGACTTGGATTCATCTGGTTGTTCAATAAGAACAGACTTAGTTCTCACAACAACCCCATTCTCATCCCTTTTAGGATGAAAAACCCAGTTAACCCCAATTGGTTTTGTAATGACTTTTGAAATGTAATTAAACCTATTGCAAGTCATTGAAATTCCATTATTATTAGGGTTTTGATCTTTCTTAGGTCTCCATGTTAAGCTTGAAGAAGCTTTAGACCCCTTACCTTGTGGCTGCAAATACTTAGGTCTGGTCACGTTTCTGTCAGCGTTGGATTTTGTCCTGTCAACGCTGAAATTACCCTTGTCAGCGTTGAACCTAGGGTTTGCTACAGGAACCCATTGCCTATTTGACCAGGTGTTTGTCTTTTGAAAAGGTCTTTGTCCATGAGTGTTAGACCTTCTAGAGAAGAATGGGGCAGGTCTAATCACTTGTGGACTTTGCTGCACACAAGGTTTGAGTCTGACAACGTTTGACTTCCTAACAACGTTGACTTTCTTCCTATCAGCGCTGAAATTGTTCCTATCAGCGCTGGCTTTGGGAGCGTTGACACACTTGTATGCCAAATGTGAAAAGCTACCACAAGTATAACAGGCTTTCTTAGACACACTCTTAGGTCTAGAAGCAAAGAAACCTGTTCCATGATTGTTAACTTGACTCTTGGGTGACCTATTATTTCTATACATCTCTGCATATTTAATGGTAGGTCTTCTAACAGTGTTTGAGCCTAGGTCAACAGCTTCACCAGTAACTGGGTGAGTAACCTTAATGGGTGGTGATTCATTGGGACTTTCACATAGCAAACCTCCCTTAACAAATAAAGTAGGGTTAGCTTTCTTCCACTCATTTAGGTCAGTCAGTTTTTGTTGATACTCTTCCACTGGAGTGACAACTCTTGGTGGAGGAATGAATTCCTCTTCTTGGCATTCTGGTATACCAGTCCAAGATAAATCCTTTCTAAGGACACCATAGAAGTCACCAGCTGGTGGTGGAACCAGAGAGTAATCAGTCATCCCAATCCCAGTCATGTCCTTAGGATCCCTTTGTTTAGCTACACAGTCTCCTAGGGCTTGGGTGGCTCTATCAAATCTTTGAATTTTGAGGTCAATATTATCTTTATTCTTAATGGCCTCATCTAACTTAGCCTGTAGGTCTTTATTGACCTTTGACATGATATTTCTAATATCCATACTACCCTCTAGCTCATGTTTTAAGATATTTATCTTATCTTTTTAATCAAATTCCATTTTCTTGTATTCAGAAACGGTTTTCTCAGTTTCAGTAAGAGCTAGTTGGTAATTGGATAATTTACACCTTTCAGTGCTCATATCCTCTTTTAGTTTTAACACCTCTTTGTTAAGTCTGTCAGTGTTTAACCTACAACCTTTGCTACAAAAAGCATCATCATATACCTCATTATCAGATGAAGAGGAGGAGTGTGCCATGAGAGCATATTCAACATGCTCTTCTTCTTCAATATCAGCAATCAAAGCTTTGTCCTCTTCAGCATCCTTAGCCAGATAGCTCCAATCCCATCCAGTACCATCAATTCCTTGAACTGCAACCATGGCTTTGGAGTCTTGAGCTTTAACAACCTGACTTGAGGGTTTACCAGCATCAGATCTTCTAGGAGATCTGCATTCCCTCATGAAGTGCCCCATGCGATGACAGTTGTAGCACTCAACTTTGGATTTATCAAATCCAGCAGTGTCTTTAGCATTGAAGGTCATCTTCTTCTTGAACCTTCTATTCCACCTATTTGCTCTTATACTAGCAAGAGCCATGTTCCACTTGATGTCCATCTCTTCTAAGTGTTCATCACTTATCTGCTCAAGGTCCTCATATGTAATCACTGAACCATTGGGCAAAGAAGCAATGTAAGCACAAACAGTATCCAAATCCAAACCAGCAGGTTTAACTCTTGGGGAGTCATTCATGAATGTGTCAGCGTCTGAAAAGGAGACGTTGACAGGACTTGTTCCAGCGCTGACAAATGATGATCCAGTAACTGGATGCATAAAAGAGTCCTTCTGATTGAATTGACCTTCACTATGAGAGAAGAAGGCCATGTTGCTGGTGCTAGCTTTGCCTCCATGTGCTGAAAGAGTTTCATCTTCCAACAGTCTTAGTTTGTTGTAGATGTCATCAAACGAAGAGCTCTTGTAAGTATTATTGGCAAGAATAGATCTTGCCTCAATCTTCCATGTCTCACCAAGACTTTTCAGAAAAGTAGCATTGGTGTCAATATCACCAACTTGTGTCCCCATGAAGGACAACTTACTTGTGATGTCAAGCAATCTGCTTCTCACACTGCTCAGTTTCTCATTGGGCTGAGCTTTGAAGACAGCATAATCATGCAGAAGTTGCTTTTTCTTTTCTTCCTTAGTTTCTGCATTACCACCATATGCAACTTCAATTGCTTCCCAAAGATCCTTAGCAGATTCATAGCTTCTATATTTGTGCTGATTTTCTTGTCCCAAAGAGACTTTCAGAATTTTTAGGGCTTTCATGTCAGCCCTTTTCTTTGCAATATCTTCAGCACTTACAGCTCTACCATCTCCAGGTTTTTCTTTCTTATCTTCATCAGGACATCCTTCAACAGCTGATCTTGCCGTAATGGCATCCTGAATCTTTTGAGCCTTATTGAATGAGTTTCCATATTCAATAATGTCCCAGAGTGTGTAGTCAAAGATCCCCAGATATTGTTCAAAGTTGAACCTCCATAAGTCAAAGTTGGTTGCATCCAGCATGGGAATCTTGATGTTTGGTAAGGATGAGGAGGAGGAGGTTATCGCTTCAGACATGATGTTTTTAGGGTTTTGAGAAAATTAGGGTTTTGGTGTTCGTATATCGTTCTGGTGTTCTTCAAAGATCAAAAGTTCCTCAACAAGCTCTGATACCACTTGTTGATCCCAAACTTAGATCGATTAGCTTTGTGTATACGAGATTAGATCAAGTATAACACGTAGAGAAACCTTTGTTATATGCTTTGTGAATCTAAGTATTATGCGGAATTTAATACTTAAACAAGAACACAAGATGTAAACAAAACTTTCACTTTGATTATCAATGTCGAACTTGCTTACAAAGAAAGATGTTTACGAATGAAAACTTATATAAAACTTGATACTAAACATTAACCTAAAGGCCTTCTTTTATAGACTAAGAAGCCTTGTACAATAAGCTACGTATCAACTATTCTAGGTAAAGATAAACATAGAAAATACATTGTCGTTTCTATCCTTACTAGAAGTATTCTAGAACATAATAAACGTGTAGCTCACATCTTCCATCAGTGCTTGTCTTCAATCTATCAACGCTTGACTTTAACTTGTCAACGCTTGGGCTGTCAGCGCTCACTTTGTTCTTGTCAACGCTTGAGTTGTTCTTGTCAGCGTTCAAGTGATCTGGCCTTAATTTATTCCCAACAATTAACCCTTCTTTGGCTTTGGATTGCGGGTTTAAAGTCATCTTCCATGAGAATCTTATGAGTACGAAAGTTAGGATCAATTCCGCGGATATCGTAAATTTTCCAAGCAATTACTTTCTTATGATTTTTGAGCACATCGATAAGTCGAGATTTTTCATCCTCTTGTAAGTCCTTAGCAATGATGACGGTTAACTTCATATTGTCTTCTAGGAACACGTATTCGAGATGAGACGGTAAATCCTTAAGCTCTAAATCCGGAGGATTGTCGATGGAAGGCGTAGTCAAATTCGGATCATCGTTTGTGATTTCCATAGGAGAAGGTGGAGAAATATGGTCCTCATTGAGAAGTTTCTCAACGGTACGAATGTCTTCATCCCAATTGGAGGGAGAATCGTCATATTTTAAGTCCACATCCCCTAAAGTTGCTTCAAATTATTTCAAGAGGAAGTCACTTTCTCCAAATGGAGTCAGTGAGGGAGCAATAGAGGCAACGGTCTCAACAATGGGTAGAGAAGAAAAACCACTTTTACAAGCGTCTTTGAAATGTTCTTCACAAGCCTCATCAAGTACGTCAATGAAATTAACGCTTTCGTGTTCATAAGGTTGCTTAGAAAGTTTACCCATGTTGAAGATGATTTTGTCGTCACCAACTCTCATGATTAATTCGCCCGCGGCTACATCAATGAGAGTGTGACCAGTCCTCAAGAATGGACGTCCAACGATTAATGGAACACGGGGATCCATCTCGTAATCAACGACAACAAAATCCGCCAGAAAGGTGAATTTTTCGACACCGACGAAGACATCTTCGGCTATCCCCACTGGATAAGCAACCGTACGGTTAGCTAATTCCAATGTCATTCGTGTGGGGACTAGCTCGGGTAGAGATAATTGTTTCCAAACACTTAATGGCATTAAGTTGATACTAGCACCACTACAACAAAATGTAGCTAATGCAACATTTTATAAGCAACACTTTATAAATTTGTTGCATTTTAGAAGAAACTAAACTTTAGGTAACATTTGCAAAAAAAGTGTTGCTCTAGTAGATGTAATGCAACATTTTTATTAAAAGTGTTGCAGTTCTAACACCTTATTTTTACTAAAAGTTGAAACTGCCCTCCAAAATAAAATTAGATTAAATTTATGCCGCTCCTTCCAAAATTATTTTTCCCCAAATCAGTTTTATCTCTATCTCACACAAAATTTAAAATTTCAATCCCTTCTACCATTTTCCATCTCCTCTTTCTCCGTGTTTCTCTCCTTTGTCAATCTTTAACCACCTAAATATTTTTTCATCGAAGTTGTTACTCCACTACAGATCTTGCAGCCATGTTCGAGCAAGGTAAACAAACTACGTTTTCTAAAAGAGTATTATGTTTGATTACTAATTGTATAGCCAATGGATGTATATTGAGGTTATCTTCCCAATCTTTATGGTTATTAAATTATTTCAGTTAGACTCATATTGTTTAATGTTTATCTATTGTATATATTAGGTGTTACCATTACTATATAATTGATTTCGATAAGAATATCAATGCGATATGGGCTAAATAATAGTTCTGTTATTCATACCATGGATTTCAAAGGTTTTTCTTTCTTTAATTTATATCTCTTTAGGCTATGCGGACAGTATTGATATTGTGAGAAATGGTAATTAACTGAAAATGACACCATAATGTATTTTTTTTAAGAAAGCAATCATCATCATTAACGCTTCTAGCAAACTAGTGACTCCAATAATAGCCGTGGGAACTATTTAATAGTAAATGTACTACAGTGGATGTATTACTGAGTCGTTATCATTAGCGATTAGGGATTAAATTCTGATAAAATTTATTGTATAATAATAAAACTTAAGCTAACTTCGGGCGGTGTATGCTACATGATCATGTGAACATGGTCTTCATGATGACTCAGAGCAAAATGTTCAACGATAACATGCCTAATATCAAGCTCAGATAGCACAAAAGAAGCTTCTCGTGTTTGGTCGTAATAGTGCCATCTATATGTTTGTTCTTTAGTGTATAAGAGACTACTACTACTAAAATTCTGATTTCTACTAATACCAACCTACCGCCGGTTATATAGTTTTTATTTGTTATATCATAAGTCTATTTACAATTTAAGGAAGCATGACCACATGATTATTAATTTCATAAGGCAATGGCCTCAAAGTGTAAAATTTACATAATTTCTGCTAAATTGATCCTCTTAACAACATTTTAGAAAGAGAACATAATGCATATGGTTCTCTATTCTTGGCATGTACATAATTTCTGCTAAATTCTTGCATTCCTTATTCAGAAAGTGAATCGGGCACTGATAACCCTAAAGAAAGAATCATCAACACGAAATGCTAGCTAAAAATTTCAAGCACATGATGATCGAGAGGTACCAGATTCATTGATATATTATTTGAGTGGTACTATATGTGTTATCACGGATATTTATATCAAACCTTTTCAAAGTTTGTTCTACATTAAACACTTATTTTTTTTCTTCATGCTAATTGTTCAAGTAATCAGTGATTAAATTTGCATACTCAGCTGTAATTCAAGAGGAAAATCCAATCAATTGAGCAAGATTTGTGATATTACGAATGGGTCATCCAAAATAATGGAAAGCTATTTATTATGACTTGATAGATTCACAAGTATGTGCAGATGACAAGTTTATCTAGACGTATAGTTCTCAACATTTCCTGATGGTCCGGGTCAGGTAAATCTCGACATTGATTTTTTTATGTATAATTTTCATGTGTGATTGTAGATGTGGTGAAGTTTAATTTCTTTTGATTTAATGGATATCTTATCGAATAAATATATGTGATGCGAGTAAAATGTGTACAAACATTCAGATTTCCTAGACCTTATTCACTGTTACCATTTCTGAAATTAGTTTATCATAGTTTATATCACTTGTGTTCATGACTTCATGTGTAGGAACTGATGTCCAATCTTCGATTAAATTTTTGACAATACTATATTGTTTGTCTAAACAGTTTTATTCTGAAACTCTCATGAAAGTTAAGGTGTAAGCCACCAACAGGTGAAATAGTCTTGACTAGAGCAAAATATATTATGAACATTTCAAGTGAAAAAGTTGATGTTTGTGGCACACCTCAAATACTTGCTTCAATGCTCCTGACTATGTGGAAGAATGGTATACTCAAGCTCAATTTCCTTTAACTAATAAGGTTAGTTCTTTTTTTTGGCAAAATGATATAAATATATAAATAGAAGAACACTCTTCAACAAAACTTGAAGAGAGCTGGAGAAATGCAACATAAATAGCGCTTGCCACTTAAAGCAAGCAACATGTGAACATAAAAACTACAATCTTAAGAACTAGTGAACGCGCATGTTGTAGACCAAGAAACATAAAAAAAACTACAATCTTAAGAACTAGTGAACTAATAAGC
Organism: Glebionis coronaria; assembly: GCA_025667525.1. Classification (NCBI taxonomy): domain Eukaryota; kingdom Viridiplantae; phylum Streptophyta; class Magnoliopsida; order Asterales; family Asteraceae; genus Glebionis; species Glebionis coronaria. The sequence continues at coordinate 239,797,422 of CM046876.1, read as the reverse complement.
AATGTTTTGAAACCCGGGTCAACCAGTTGACCCGGTTCTGGCCGAAAAACGGGCCATATTGACCTAAATTTAGTATGTATATAAGTACGGTGACTTTAGGCAATTGAATAAAAATTAAGTCTTGGCATTAGTTGTAAAGTTTAATGTTGCAGAATGAGATTTAGTTCTCTGTCATTTAGTTCCTTAAATTTGACTTATTATTCATTCTTGTCCAAAACCATTGAGATGTTGTTATCTCATGAAGACTTGGTCTCAAGCATGTGTAATTCTTGTGGTTCATCTAAATAACTAACTGAATTCATTGTTTTGGGTAAATTTGGATCTGTGTGTTGGAGTTTTGGGTTTCTTTGGACAACGGGTTAAATAAATAATCTTGAATGGGCCAAATGAAAAACATAGCTTATATTCTTTTAGTAATAATTAGTGATGGGTAATTTACATATAATACCTATTATGTATAAAACACTAAAGATAATAGAGTAAGATAATGAGCAGGACATCACTAATATGAAGAAACTGTTACTCAGCAGGTTGAAACTCTTTATTACCACTTGCCCAACCCAGTGTATTCTTATATAATGCTCATATAATTTTACGTATACACATATTTTTTTGATTATGATATAATGTATTTTACTATATGTTATTATATTATGGGATACCGGGATCTAAAATTAATTACATGTAAAGATTTTTACTTCTTTTAACTTGCGCAAAGCAATAGTAATGTTTTAAAACCTAGGTTTCAAATCGACCCGTTCGAGTCACCGGGTCCGGGTCAACCTAGGTTAACCCGATTTTCTAAAACAATAATTTTTTTTATATTTTTTATAATTAACAAAATTATATATAAAAACAAAAAAGTTCCCGTATATTAAAGATTTAAATTGTTTACAAACCAATATAATATGTAAAAATAAAATTTCGTTTAAAATACATAAAATTTACATTTATTAAAAAAACCTGAAAAAACGAAACCCGGCCGGGTCTCGAGAAACGGGTTGACCCGGGTCACCCCAAACCCGGCGGGTCGAGCCGGGTTTCGAAAATGTTAAACCCGAATCAATATGACCCGGTTTTTCGGCCGAAACTGGATCAACCGGTTGACCCGGGTTTCAAAACATTGAGCAATACATAATGTGAACCAACCCAACACAGCGCATACTTTTTCGGTTGACATACAAAAAGATGTCATATTGGATAAGGTGGGATATCAATCAAGAATTGGGTTTAATTGGGTTATCTATAAAAGAAATGCAGATACCCCAATGCATGATCTTTTTAGAGTTACAGTATAATTTGCCAATCAACCTTTGAAACTAGTTTCCAAATTTTGAATTTGGAGTAATGATTTTAGAATTTCGTTTCATAATTTTGTCTTATGAAATGATAAGAAGCTTCAAGTATGTGTATTACTATTTCCACTAACTTACATATTTTAAAACACTCGGCTTCTAGTTTCTCACCTTTTTATGCTTCAGGAGTTCAGGCTATGTTGATTTGGTACATTCGTCTAAAGTGACGTGTCTTGCGAGTAGAGTTCCAGTATTCCTATGATTGTATTTGACACTATTTTATACTCATAGCTATCATTGATTGTAGTTACTTTGACATTTTATAAATGATTGTAATGTACAACATTGTATAATTTGTAATGAGTTTTATTGTTAATTCTATTATTGGTATTATCAACTCTTTTGAAATGCATGTTATACAAATATGGAGTATTCACAATTTTAGTTACATGAACAAAATATCAATAAATGATGTACAAGTGTCACAATAGGCATCGTAAAGTGTTGCACTCGAAACAAGTTCTAATGTCACGTTTGATAATTTCAAGTGTTGGCATTGCTTGTGAAAAGTGTTGCATTTGATGTAAAAAGTGTTGCTTTAAAGTTTAATATATGTTGCATTTAAGTGTCATAAGTGTTGCACTTCAAGTGTTGAATTCTATAAATTGAGGCAGCACTTTCAAAAAGTGTTGCATTATCTACTAAAAGTGTTGCTTTACCCTAAGGCGACGTTGCCTAATGCAGCACTTTAAAAAGTGTCACATTACCCATAATGCATCACTTACAGTGCATAAGACAACACTTTGTGAGTGTCGCCTTAGATTCATTTTGTAGTAGTGCACCTAGATAGGCTAGGGTCATACAATTCTCTACCCCGGGGAAGTTGCAAGGAATGAGAAAGCGACCCGGATCACCAAGTTTAGTTGGTAATTTCCTTAAGAGAATCGCGGAGCAATTCTCATTAAGTTGGGTTTGAGCAATATCAAGGAGTTTTTCCTTATCACTGAGAAGATCTTTAAACATTTTGGCATATTTAGGCATGTGAGCGAGAGCCTCAGCAAAGGAGATGTTGAAATTCAATTGTTTAAACATTTTAAGAAAGTTTGAAACTTGAATATCATCCTTATTTTTCAAATTCTCTTTCCTCAACCTTGAAGGATAAGGTATGTCGGGTTGAGATGAAGGCTTTGGAATGGAATTCTCACTCACATCCTTGGGTGGGGGAGGGGTAGAAGTAGAAGGTGGAGGAATTGGTGAAGGGGGCTCATTATCCTTTGTCACAATCATCGGTGTAGGTTTAGGAATCTCGGGTTCCTTTAAACCTTTTCCACTTCGTGTGGTGATTGCTTTCATATCCCCTCTTGTATTAGCAACGGTGTTACTCGGAAGAGAACCCGAAGCAGAGGGTTGACTACTTGGGAAGAAACTAGCCATCATATCCCTTAAGTCATTCGTTTGACTGCTTAAAGAGTTTTGCGTGTCATTCCTAAGCTCGGCTCGAAGATCATTCCCTTGTTTCGCCATGTCACCTTTGAAGTTGATAATTTGGCTCTAAAGATTCTTCACCAGCGCGTCATTAGTCCTCATGTACGTTTCAACCTCTTGATTATATGGCGTAGGTTGGTTGGGATGGGGAACTTGGTAAGCGTGTTGTTGATAAGTGGTTTGTTGATAAACTTGATTATTTCCTTGAGGTGGATATGGGTTTCTTTGGGTTTGATATTGATTAGGAGCTCGAGGTTGGTTTTGATTGTTACGATTGCAGTTATTTTGGTTTTGAGGAGGAAAATCGGGTGGTGAAAGGAAGTTGTTTGAACGATAACTTAACAAATTTTGGTCACCTTGAGGACGAGCTTGATAGCCTCCCGTGGAAAAGTTACCGTTAGCCGCATACACATTTTCCAGATTGTAATGAGTATAAGGACAATCGGTGTACGAATGAGAACCCTCGCGAATCTCACAAGAAGGTGTGACAACTTTAACTTGTTGAAATTGGTTCGTAGCCATGGTTAATAAATTTTTGTTCATCTCGGCTATTTGGCGGGTAAGTTCGGTTATCTCGGGGTTTGATGAAGTAGAAGAAACATTGGCCCTCGGGTTATTTCTTGAAGATGCGGATGAATCCTAATTTTTGTGATGAGTGGTCATGTTCTCTATAAGCTCTCTACACTCCTCGGGTCTTCTCTTCATGAAAGTACCACCGGCGGCAGCATTAATCGTATCACGATCACGAAAAGTTAAACCATTGTAGAAAGTATCAATCAAAGTGACGAGGAGCATATTATGATTAGGACAACGATCGATCAAGAAATTATAACATTCCCAAGCATCGAAAAGCGACTCATCAGGTTCTTGAGTGAAACCAGTGATTTGATTGCGAAGACTAGTGACCATGGATGGTGGAAAGTAGCGCGAGAATTTTTTTAGTCATTTCGTCCCATGTATGAATTGAGTTTTTGGGAAGACGATCAAACCATTTTTCGGCATGGTGGGATAAAGTGTGTGGAAAAAGATGAAGGCGAAGAAAATCCATGGAAACACCGGGCAATTTCATGCTTTAAGTGTCGGTTATGAATTTATCGAGGTGTTTGTTGGCATCATCATCCAATAATCCGCGAAATGGACAAGCATTTTGAACTTGTTGGATCATGTGATGCTTCAACGAAAATTCGGGAGCCGTGATTTGCATCGGCGCAATCGGTCCTCCACGTCCGTTCATAGTTGGTTGACAAAGCTCCTCCATCGTACGAAGGTCGGGTTGAGGAACATGGTTGTTGTTGTTGTTATTATTCAAATTGGGGTGAGGTGGGTTGTTATTATTATGCACACCGGCCATATCTAAGTCTCTACGAGTCTCAGGCTCAGAATAAGACGTAGATCGAGTACGCATACACTAAAATGAAATACAATATTTTTGGTTTTTTATTTTTTTTTTTATTTTTATTTTTATTTTTTTGGATTTTTGAAAATTTTATATTTTTTAGGATTTTTGAAAATTTTTGTGCTTGAAAATAACGTTCCCAAAAAAACGGATCCCAAAATCCAAATTTTCTCACTAAAAACTGTTAATCTTTACGAAAAGAGGCGGCAGCGGCGCCATTTGATTTCATGGATTTTCGCAGTCATTTTTGAAGTGTTGTTCGTACTCGATTCAATCCGAATTGATCACGATTTAGGGTGGAATTATTGGTGTTGGTCACTAAAAGGGGGAGCTTGATTATCCAAGTCTACTATTAATATAAACGTAAAAGCTATTAAAAATAAAAGAAGAATGTCTAACCTCGATTGCTTATCCAGAGTGAATGCTACACAGTAGATCAAAGTGAAAATAACTAAAGGTAATTGTCTATTTTAAAATAAAGTTGTAAACTTGAAATGATTAAACTAAAAATTAAGACTCTTAAAACAATCGACAAAAGATTAAAACTTGATAAAAATGTAAACTTAATAAAAATTACTTGAAAATTAAACTAAGTGAACATGTTTAAAAATTAACTTAGGTAAAAATTACCGAGAAAAATTAAATTTGAAAATAAGTCGGGAAACAAGAACTGAACATAAGTCGGAATGTCAAAATCTGGATTTAATTTGGAATCTGATTCAAATACTAAGTCGGGATAATAAATCCCTAACCTAATCCGGAATGTGTAATCCACACACAATTCGGAATGTGTGTTCTATTCTTAATCCGGAATCCAAGTGGTAAACCTAATCCGGAATCCCAATCGCGAACACAATTCGGAATATGTGATTTTGAAGTAATTCGGAATGCATATGAATACACACAATCCGGAATACAAAATCAGGTACTCAATCTGGAATACGTATTCCCTTCCTAATCCGGAATGTGGATGCAGAACCCAATCCGGAATGCAGAATACCACACCTAATCCGGAATCCAAGTGGTAAACCTAATTCGGAATATACGTTACTTTAGCTAAGTCGGAATCCTATCTCATGCATGCAATTCGGAATGTAGTTTTACATATAATCCGGGATATGGAAGATCATGCACTCAATTCGGAAAGTATATGATGGACTTAATTCGGAATGATGATTTGTTATATAATCCGGAATGCAATGCTATATCTAGTTCGGGAAAAAAAGGGTTTTACACTTAGTTCGGAATGTGATGTTTTGGACCTAATCCGGGATAATTGAAAACACAACTTAAGTCGGGATAAAAGGGTTTTGACACAGTTTGGGAAACTAGGGTTTTAAAACCCGGATTAAACCAAAATAAGCAAAATAACAATAAGCACTTACCAAAACTTTAACCAAATCAAATTTTATAAAAAGCTAATAAGACACAATTTAAAAACTTTGAAAAACACTAAATAATCAAATTATTTAAAATCAACTTTTTATAAAAATATTAATCTACTAAAATCAACTTATTTAAAAACTAAGAAACATAAAAATTAAGCAATAAGCACAATAATCTAAAAACCTCAAACACACCAACTCAGTAAGCACAATCCAATAAGCAAACCAATCACACAATCAACAAGATGAAATCAATTACATGATTAATTAAGCAAAACAATAGATTATGATTAAGAAAGGTAGAATGAGAATTTATTAAAAAGCTTGATTGTATTAAAGATTAAGATTCAAGATTACAAGATTAAGATGAAGGTTTAATAAGCTTGAAAGAAAAGCAAGAGAGAAAAAGTAAAACACACACTAAAAAATAAAACTAACTAAAAAATTAAAGACTAGTCCCTCTTGACATGTTTAGGAGACTATATATAGGGGAAGGGAAAGGTGTTGTTTTCTTCTCTCTTTTCTTCTTGTCTTCTCGTCTTTTAAACAACTCGTCTTTCTCGACTTTGTCTCGGGATTAGTCGAATGGTAACTTGAACTCGTCTTCTAATTTTCTTCTTTTAGTAGACTTGGTTCTTCGACTTCGTTAAACTTCCGTCTTTAGACTTTTTCTTCGATAAATCTTCAGAATAGTCCTTTGACTTCCGTTCTTCTTGCACTTTTGACCTTTTGACTTCGTCTTTGTTCTTTTTCTTTGATAAAAGCCCGTGAAAGCCCGTGTTTTCTTCCTTTTTCATATTTTTGTCCTAAAACACAATAAAAACACAAACCACGTATAATTCCGCCTTTTACGACATTAAATACACCTTTTGGTCTTGTTATTATTAGAAATAAGTGGTAAAAGGATAAGTGTTTTCACACTTATTAATCCACTATTTACAGGACAACAATGCAACGCCTATAAAGACCTGCGTTTCCTTAAATGCTCCCGCGGTTTCTTATCAATAAGGAACCGCGGGTTCCTTTAAGGAACCTCTGGCTTGGAGACCGTGCATTTTTGTCCTTTAGTGGGGAAATACCATTTATACCCTCAAAGGATATTCCTTTGGCATTTGGATGTAACACCCCACCATGGCAGAATATGGGGCGCGACGTATGGATATCATCACAACATGGCGTGTCTATAGAGATAACTAAATGAAATAAGAAATGTCATAAAATGGTGACATAAATGTCACGACAATATCTCAACAATACAGGAGTCTAGATAAGTAGGTAACAGTCCTACCACTTACCCAAGACAAACAATAAACATAATCAAATCAAACATATAGGTGCCAACAGTATCACTTATTCAAAACACATAAAAATAAGCTAAGAAGGAACGGGGATCTCCTTCTAAATGCAATCCTAATGCATCCAAATCTAGCCACTTCTATCCTCAAGCTTAACCACATTCTCACCTGAAAGAGACACTAAAACACGTCAACATAATGTTGAGAGTCATAGGTTTAGACTCCAACGCCAAAACAAACCATTAGCTGTGAACAATAACCAAATTTACGAACATATGGACAATGTGCTACAAGTATGCATTAACAACTAACATTCAAGATCAATCATTCCAAACCAAATCCAAGGCTCCCAGCCTTACCAAACATCATGGTACCATAGGAACCCATACACCTATGTACTAATCCCAAGGCCCCGCCTTGTCATTATCCATTGGTCCCATAGATGCTCACACATCTATGTACCTCCCCAAGGCCCCGCCTTGTCAACATCCCCTTGGTACCAAGTCAAACCACAATAACTGAGACAGTACGTGTCCCCCGATCCAAATCATAAACACAATCAAGAATCACATAGCAATTAATCACATAAGTGTATACACAAGTCCATTACCAATCATAAAACATTCACAACATAAGTTATAAAACCAAACAGTATCTCTTCCATCCCATCTGGAAGTCAAAATCATTAAAAGACATGGGACTATGAAACTCACCTGATTGAGCTTCTCCAAAAATCCGCGCACTAGCAAAAAGCTAACAAACAAAAGCACACAATCAAAACATGAACCAAACACTAAGATGGCTCATCAACCTATGATGGACATCTAACCTTCTCCCATATATATACCTCATGTATATGCTCTAAGCATCTGATTACACCCCTCTATAAAGCCCTTAACTTAGTTTACTTCATAACCCGTCCCGTTAACATTTTACCCAAAACAGTCCCAGTTTTTAGGTCTCCAAAATGTAAGCCAAACGCCCACCTAAACATACCCATGATCTCTGTAAAGGAAACCCTATGCCCTTACATATGTTAGCTAACTCCTCCCTTTTGCCCCAACCTTAAAGCTACTGTTAAGGCCCCGATATATATATATATATATATATATATATATATATATATATATATATATATATATATATATATATATATATATATATATATATATATATATATATATATATATATATATATATATATATATATATATACTTCTGCCTATCCGCATTTTACCGATTTTGAACATACAAAAAGTTTGTTATGATTAGGGGGTCTTACCCTAACCCATTTGCTTAGCCACCCTTCAGGTCTCTTATTTAATATATAAACCAACACCCATGCTCATTAGAGGGCTCAAGTGTACTCCTAAGTACCCCAATCACCTTAAAACGTTAAATTAAACCCGACTGATTTCAAAACTGTTTTGACCTCCGACTGTTGTAACCTGTTTTTGACCCACCTCCCGACCTCCAACTTAGTTCTCGTTTCTTTCATTTGAAAGCCACTTCAATTACCTATTCAGGGATGCTTGTATCGCAAAATAAGAGTTTGTAGAACTCTAGATATGATCAAAACAAGTAACTCAAAAATCTGCCCAGTTTTTAAAAACGAATTTAAACATGATTAAACCCTAATTAACATAACTAATAATCACCAATCATTATCCTAATCATGTTAATTGTTATAAAACCCCTAATTACAGATCTATTAAGAACTCTAATCTATCATATAAATTGATTACATAAAACCTGAAGCCTTAATGCTATAAAACAAGAAAACTATAAGAATTAAATCAAGATTTTTTTACCTCAAATCTTCAAGAAAATTATTTTTGATGAATCCCTAAGTTAGGGCTTGTAAAAATTCGGCCAAAAGGGGAGAAAATTAATGAAAAACTGATTTTTGTGATATAAACATGGTATTTATATGTTTTATTAAAAAGGCTTTTCCAAATTGGGCTCAAGTTGGGTCTTTTGGCCCATTATCCTTTCTTTTTCTTTTCTAGTTGGTTTAAAACCCGATTACATATATTTTATTTTATTTTTCTTTTTAAGACTTATTAATATATTATTAATAATACCTTAAGTTACCTTAATTTATTTAAGCTCCTAAAGCCTCTGAAACCTTAAAACCGTAAAACTAGTCAATTTTACGCGTATACCGAAAAACGTAAAATATACAGTTTTAAAAAAAATCTTAAATTTTGAAATAAACTTTATAACTAAGTCCTAAATGACTTAAAACCATCCCTAAAAATACTCACATGACTAAACACCTTACCCGAGACCTCTAAATGCTAAACCCCAAATCGTAAAAAAAAAATACGATTTACTATAATACTTATACGTATACGTAAAACCACTAAATAACACCATCTCATTTCATAGTCACTACATTGTGAGCTCATGAACATGAAATAATCGTTCCTCGATTTACTTATGAGTACTTTATACCCATATACGATATCCACACCAACCTCGTTCACGCAAAATAAACATGCGAACACACAAATCAAATAGCCACACATAAATAACCTAAAAATAGGACCAAGTGACGAATCTCAAAACCACGATTGTCACATCACTCCCTCCTAATAGAAATCTCGTCCCGAGATGTACTCCTTAGGATCGTCATATTCAATTAGCTGAGGATACTTGCTCCTCATAAATCCTTCTCGTTCCCACGTGAACTCTAGTCCACGTTCCAAATTCCATCTACCCATAACTACGGTATATTACCCTTTTTCCAACGTCCTAGATTCACGACCCAAAATCTCTATCGGTTCTTCGATAAACGAAGACTTGTATCCATACTAATATCATCTAACGGTATTTGCAAGTCAATTCTTGCTAAGCATTTCCACAAGTTTGATACATGAAATACGTCATGCACACTACTCAATTCCTCTGGTAATCTCAACCTATACGCCACTAGCCCAATCCTTTCGAGTATTTCAAATGGACCCACAAATCTAGGTGCTAACTTCCCTTTTCTTTCCAAACCGCATCACCCCTTTCCATGGTGAAACCTTTAGCATAACTTTATCTCAAATCTCAACGGCTTACGCCTCTTGTCCGCATAGCTCTCTTGTCGGTTCTTTGCTATTTTCAACCTCTACTTAGTCACTGCCACCACCTCCATAGTTTTCCGATCCACCTCCGGTCCAATACGTTGGCCGCTTCTAACTTCATCCCACTGTAACGGTGATCCACCTCATCTCCTATGAATTAACTCTAGTAGTTTCTACTACAATTCGTATCACCATACCTAACGGCTTCTATCCTCTACGGATTTTCCATCATTCGGAAGTTCTCCCAACCTTAATCACATCCAATGGTATATGCAGGATTGCATAACCAAAAGCTTCCCATAATAATCACAAGAAACATGTCATAACCACCACCTCATCCTTGCTTTCCCATGCTCGGTACCAAGTAACTAACCATCCTTCATACTAACATGTGTAACACCTTTTCTCTAGGTGAACGGTCCATTGTTCGTGACTATCAACCTCTTGCTCTAACGGTTTCTCTTCAATATCACCCCACTATCTTCACAACCTCTTGCTCCCTCGAATCATTCTTCCTCCATACTACTTTTCGCTTGTCTCTCCATAATCTTAATTTCCATACCATCTTATATCCCGTCTTCATCCTATAATTTAGGTGTTTCCTCCTTTATTCCTTACATCCTCATCAATGGGGAATATGCCCCTCTCACCGGTGACTCTCTCTTTGTAGGAGAATTCTTCCTAATATAATGCGTTCTCTAACTATCTCCAAATCTCACGCCAATGCTCTAGGTGTCTTTCTCAATTACCCTTATAGTATGCTCATACCAACATTAGTCTATCGATGGCATACCACGCTTGCTTCCCATCGTTTCTTCCCTTGCCATAATTCTTCATAAGGCACTCCATACCTATTAGGTTAACTTTTACACAAAACCTCTTATTCCATCGTATCTGTACGCAATCCTTCCAACTTCTCAACTATGTGACTTCTCATTCCTCTTGAAATATGCGATGAATTAGTCAGTCTATCGACTATCACCCAACTCTCGTCGTACTTATTCCTCCACTTCATTATGTATCCCTTTCACCAACTTCATCCTTACATCTCCCTTTTCTAAGCTACTCCTATCTATGTAGGAAGTATAGTCTACGTCCCTTTTCTCCATATGATTGTCCAAGCCACGCAACATACATGTTGACGCGTTCTCTACTTTAGACAACTCAACTCGTGCAACCTACATCCTTCATCCAAACCACCCTAATACGTCATCCATATAGTTCAAGTTCGTCTTAGCTTCACTTCATTCTTCTTATTCCATGTCTCATCAACCATGCTTGCCTTTCCCAGATGGTACTTGGCCTTGAAATTTTATTTCATCAATTAACTCCACCCACCACCTTTGCCAAATGTTCAATCAAGATGATTAAATATGTGTTGGAGACGTTCATGATCCGTATAGACCATTTTCTACGTCTCGTACACCAAATGCCTCTAGCATTCTAGGCAGATATAGCAATCCAGCTCCACTAACTAACTCTTATCTAGTTCTTCCAAATCTTCAGTTCTTGCAACGTATAAGCCATCGCCTTTCTTTGTCGTTCTTGTACACATCCAAATCCTTGCTCCACGTATCGTCATGCTTCGCGAATTCATCCAGTCCTTCCGATAATTCCAAGATCTGCTCATTATCCAATCCACCTCTTCAGCCTCCAAAACGCTTCCTCTCCCTTCTTTACTTTGCCCCTTGCTGGTTCCACGATATGCCACCATCTCTTACTGCTCATCATAATAAACTTAATACTAAAACTCACACTTGAAAATCTCACGTATAACTCCACTCCAAAACCAACACATAATTCGCCTCACTCTCCTTCTTAGATTTGAGTAGATCAAGATTTCGTCGATGCTCCCGATGAAAACTCGTTTATATATTGTCATGCACCCCCGGTTCATTGACTCCATGAACACTGCTAGCGCCTCGGCAAAGCCAAAATCATAACCGTAAACCCAAAGCGTTCATACAACATCCTTAGCAGTTTCAACTACGTCCTCCTTGCACCCTCTCTTAGCGGCAACACGAATAAATTCCTACCTCGTTCTACTTGCAAAAATTCTACACGCATTTTAAAAGACCAATACTTCCTCTCATCATACCACTCAACCGCTTTCCACATCCAATCTACTACTAAGCAACTCAACTTTTATCTTGCATTCCTCGCAATTTCTATCAACTCTTGTTTTTATATCATTCCATCAACAATTTGCCTTGGGAAGGCACTAACTACAACTCCTCTCACTTCTCCTACTTGCTCTATTTATGGTTCTACCTCACAGTAACAGGCAAACCTACTAAATCTCAGGAAATTTTCGGAAAACTTACATGCCTTACGAACAATCATAAATACTTTTGAGGTATTATATCCCCTTCCAACACTCTCTATGGTGCATTACTTGTGCTAGTATCCACACATTATACAAATCTCTATTCATCTCCATTGGCACTCCTAAGAGACCTCATGACCACATTAGTTCGTCTACGAACTTTTAACTCTTTCATCCCCACTAAGGGCATTCCGACCATTCTCTCAGGGCCACCTACTTAATCGTGTAGGCGCGACCAAGTCTTTCATATGTCTACCTCAACGCTCCCAATCAATAGGAACCCAAAACTACATCCTGAATCCACTAGATACGATCAACGAGTCAAACCCACGGATAACTAACGACATTTCACGTGCACGAGCTAAAACAGACCAAAACCACGAAAACTCAAACATGTACCAATTCAAATGACTCTGACAACGAAAAATGATCCAAGAAACACTTAATGGCAACCAAAACATCTTATGCCCCGCGACATATTATTTAAACCGTGCACAAGATCGACTTTTCCAAAAGAATATTTTTTTTTCTTTACCTCCCCACATCTATGTGACTTCAACAATCTAAAAACAACCCTCTATATAATCTCAAAACTCAACTCAAAGACTAGGTATCCCGAGCATCCCAAATCAAAAAAAAAACTAAAGAATAATCTTAGTGATTAATGTAATCCTTTTAAATGAAAGATATAATTGTATGTGAAATCTTCATAAACTCAATTTAACCTTGTATTAATAATTATAAATGACGTGAATCGGTTAAACCCAATTATATAAGCTTTGTAAGTAGAAAGAAATTTTACTTCGCTTTATTTTAAAGAAGGTTTTTTAGAATTTGAAATAAATAAGTGTTGATTAAAAGAAATCTTATGTTACATCTTGTTTCAAACACGACTCCAACACCTTACCCTTATTTTACCGAATACAACCAACTATCAAACTCTATAGTAGATTTCCAAGTCCCTTTTTTTTTCTTCTCAATATATACCGACCAAAAGAAACGTAAGACCCAACACAAAAGATTTCATTATCTCAAAAGAATCCCAAGTTATTTCAATAGACTTAAAATCAAGAACACCATTTTAAAACGTACACGTGAAATACGAAACTCAAAGAATACGCTACAAGACACACTTCAAAGATTTCAAAACATCGTTGAAACTCCATCATACTCGAGCACTCATAAATTGTTTAAACACGACAGAGCACTAGGTACGTTCAAGTTATAATAACTACTGAACGACCGTAAATCATAACATAACATCTACTAGTATATATACATCCGCATATGTATACCTATTGAATCTCCTAAACATACTCGTTATCATACATGTCAAGTCAATCAATCGCTTTATACGCTCGTTTTTCCATACGAGTAATCACCATCTCACCATGCCACAACAAGGCATAAAGCCCATCACTAAAACCAGTCCATATCGTGTGACCCCATAATCACACAACATGACTATAACCCAAACAATAACATACTCAAAAATACCCATATCGTAGGCAACCGTTACATAAACCCACATACTATACATATACCAATAATCCACATCTCATCATATACAAGCATGTACTAACCCTCTTTCATGCAATCATACTTGAGAACCCATTGAAGTTGTGGTACTTGTATAACTATGTTGGCCACCATACTTATACAATTACCCTTTCCCCAATGCAATCCCTCCTATGATGACACTTATAAGAATCAATACAACATATAACACATAAATCCATCTACTCACATAAGCTAATAACCACATAACCAATAAGGTCCAAAACTCCATCTATTAAAATAACATAGTAAAACTCTTGAAATACATAAATCCATAGTCTAGCTAAAACAGCATAGACTAAATCCAAAACGAAAACATAATCAGTTATAAGTCATGTCGCCCATAAGAGTAGAAACAGCTTAAAATTCTTCATATCCACCTAATCCTAATAACTCGAACCACCACATGATTCTTATGGAACATGACTTAAACATCAAAAGAAAAATACTATACCTCAGGTACATAAAATAACCCAACAAAAGATAGAAACTACCATGTACCAAATTATGTACTATTATGTACAATTTAAGCAAAATACGACAATGACTAGCGTGGATGATTATGGTTCAACCAGCACTAGTCACACTCCGAAAAGAAAATAACATGTGGCTAAGTATGAAGCATAGTAGTTCATAACTTAACAAACATCACAAAAATAACATCCAAACACATCAATTATTATAAAATGCACACATACTCCTATGACGCCTATATGTAGGGACCCTTAAGCTATAGACTAGGCTACGCGACTAGGCAACCTAATTCTCTATAACCATTGTCTCTGATACCATTCTGTAACACCCCACCATGGCGGAATATGGGGTGAGACGTATGGATATCATCACAACATGGCGTGTCTATAGAGATAACTAAATGAAATAAGAAATGTCATAAAATGGTGACACAAATGTCATGACAATATCTCAACAATGCAAGAGTCTAGATAAGTAGGTAACAGTCCTACCACTTACCCAAGACAAACAATAAACATAATAAAATCAAACATATAGGTGCCAACAGTATCACTTATTCAAAACACATAAAAATAAGCTAAGAAGGAACGGGGATCTCCTTCTAAATGCAATCCTAATGCATCCAAATCTAGCCACTTCTATCCTCAAGCTTAACCACATTCTCACCTGAAAGAGACACTAAAACACGTGAACATAATGTTAATGAGAGTCATAGGTTTAGACTCCAACGCCAAAACAAACCATAAGCTGTGAACAATAACCAAATTTACGAACATATGGACTTTGTGCTACAAGTATGCATTAACAACTAACATTCAATATCAATCATTCCAAGGCTCCCAGCCTTACCAAACACCATGGTACCATAGGCACCCATACACCTATGTACCAATCCAAAGGCCTCGCCTTGTCATTATCCATTGGTCCCATAGATGCTCACACATCTATGTACCTCCCCAAGGCCCCGCCTTGTCAACATCCCCTTGGTACCAAGTCAAACCACAATAACTGAGACGGTACGTGTCCCCCGATCCAAATCATAAACACAATCAAGAATCACATAGCAATTAATCACATAAGTGTACACACAAGTCCATTACCAATCATAAAACATTCACAACATAAGTTATAAAACCAAACAGTGTCTCTTCCATCCCATCTGGAAGTCAAAATCATTAAAATACATGGGACTATGAAACTCACCTGATTGAGCTTCTCCAAAAATCCGCGCACTAGCAAAAAGCTAACAAACAAAAGCACACAATCAAAACATGAACCAAACACTAAGATGGCTCATCAACCTATGATGGACATCTAACCTTATCCTATATATATACCTCATGTATATACTCTAAGCGTCTCATTACACCCCTCTATAAAGCCCTTAACTTATTTTACTTTATAACCCGTCCCGTTAACATTTTACCAAAAACAGTCCCAGTTTTTTGTCTCCAAACTATACGCCAAACGCCCACCTAAACATACCCATGATCTCTGTAAAGGAACCCTATGCCCTTACATATGTTAGCTAACTCCTCCCTTTTGCCCCAACCTTAAAGCTACTTTTAAGGCCCCGATATATATATATATATACTTCTGCCTATCCGCATTTTACTGATTTTGAACATACAAAACGTTTGTTATGATTAAGGGGTCTTACCCTAACCCATTTGCTTATACACCCTTCACGTCTCTTAATTAATATATAAACCAACACCCATGATCATTAGAGGGCTCAAGTGTACTCCTAAGTACCCCAATCACCTTAAAACGTTAAATTAAACCCGACTGATTTCAAAACTGTTTTGACATCCGAATGTTGTAACCTGTTTTTGACCCACCTCCCGACCTCCAATTTAGTTCTCGTTTCTTGCATTTGAAAGCCACTTCAATTACCTATTCAGGGATGCTTGGATCGCAAAATAATAGTTTGTATAACTCTAGATATGATCAAAACAATTGACTCAAAAATCTGCCCAGTTTTTAAAAAACGAATTTAAACATGATTAAACCCTAATTAACATCACTAATAATCACCAATCATTATCCTAATCATGTTAATTGTTATAAAACCCCTAATTACAGATTTATTAAGAACTCTAATCTATCATATAAATTGATTACATAAAACTTGAAGCCTTAATGCTATAAAACAAGAAAACTATAAGAATTAAATCAAGATCTTTTACCTCAAATCTTCAAGAAAATTATTTTTGATGAATCCCTAAATTAGGGCTTGTAAAAATTCGGCCAAAAGGGGAGAAAATTAATGAAAAACTGATTTTTGTGATATAAACATGGTATTTATATGTTTTATTACAAAGGGTTTTTCCAAATTGGGCTCAAGTTGGGTCTTTTGGCCTATTATCCTTTTTTTTCTGGTCGGTTTAAAACCCGATTCATATATATTTTTTTCTTTTTAAGACTTATTAATATATTATTAATAATACCTTAAGTTACCTTAATTTATTTCAGCTCCTAAAGCCTCCGAAACCTTAAAACCGTAAAACTAGTCAATTTTACGCGTATACCGAAAAAAACTTAAAATATACAGTTTTAAAAAAAATCTTAAATTTTGAAATAAACTTTATAACTAAGTCCTAAATGACTTAAAACCATCCTGAAAATACTCACATGACTAAACACCTTACCCGAGACCTCTAAATGCTAAACCCCAAATCGTAAAAAAAAATACGATTTACTATAATACTTATACGCATACGTAAAACCACTAAATAACACCATCTCATTTCATAGTCACTACATTTTGAGCTCATGAACATGAAATAATCGTTACTCGATTTACTTATGAGTACTTTATACCCATATACGATATCCACACCAACCTCGTTCACGCAAAATAAACATGCGAACACACAAATCAAATAGCCACACATAAATAACCTAAAAATAGGACCAAGTGACGAACCTCAAAACCACGGTTTTCACACTGGAATATGTCAAATTCAAATTAAAGAATATTCTTTGGAATATACCTTAGAGAATATTCTTTGGAATATTCCAAATTCAAATTCCATTTTCTTTTTAATAAAATATTTTCTTAAAAATAAAGTTTATTAAAATCTTTTGTTACATTTGATTAAATGTGAGTTTTAAGAAAATATTAATCTTTGATCACTTAGTTAGGTTAATGACATGTTTATTCATACCTTGAGTGATTCATGCCGTATGTGATCTTGGAGGTGTCGAGAGAAGTATACAAATGTATTCTTGAGTGACTACGAGAACCTTGATATTTTACATAATGTATTGCGAGTTATACGTTTGTCATCAACAAAACACAAAGAGATTATATCGATAAAACATCGTAATGTTTGCACTAACAATCTCCCCCTTTTTTATGATGACAAACAAGTAAACCATAACACATATTAAAATGTATAAGTTACTCGTTTACACTTACTTCTCCCCCTTTTGTCGAATCAAAAGGTAGTCAACGTCTTTGAAGAAGAGAAGAATCAACGTCGAGAGAGCACACATCCAAAGTGGTAATCATCGATAACACGTCATTTGAAGAAGAGAAGAATTGACGTCACGAGAGCTTTCATCCGAAAGGTAGTCTTCATTTGTAGAAGAGGAGGATCGACTTCGAGAGAACATGTATCCAAAAAGCTAATCATACATTGTGGTTGTCGGTTGAGAAGAGAGAATCCAAACCGTAGACCCATCATCTAAAGATATTGAGCTTGCGTCATCCTAGTGAAGTCTTCAATCAACATAGGTTAACCAACTCCATGCATAATAAAATGCTTATCTTCGAGATTCCAAAATTCATTAATTGCAAGAAGTTCAATGAATGCAATTTAAGTGAGTCAACGATCGCAAATGTAATGACTAGAAATCTTGCAAATGCTCCCCTTTGATATGAGCTCCCCCTTGCTTGAGGCACCAATGAAGCAAGGATAGTGACAAGCTACAAAGAAGGGTTAGAAAAGTCCTACAAAACAAAGTTAGTGGACAAGATCATATATGTATAGCAATGTCACCCAAGCGGAATTAGCTTTAAACATCTTAAGTACAAAGAGAGGGACTCAAGAGAAAGCTAAAACAATATTAACTTTTATAAGTGTAAAAAATATGGCAAGATAAGAAAAATAAGAGGGCTATTAGATAGAAAAGAGAACCCAACTTATTTTGGTGACACCAAAAAGAATAGAAAAGGACTATAGAGAGAAAAGAAATGTCCAATTTATTAAAAAGAGAAAATATTGTCGAGAGGACATACTCTACTTTAATATCATGGCAAAAATACCAAACTAAAGAGAGTATGACATGGACAATAAAAACAATTCAACATAGTCGAAAAGAGAGAAAGAAGGACTATAATGAAAAGAAAAATGACGATGATAAACAAGTCGTTTGCACAAACAATGACAAGCATTGAAGAAAGAAGTGTGCACGCGATGCTATCAATCCAAAAAAAATAAAAAGTCCAAGGAGAGGATTTTGACAAGATCAAATCACAATTGATGGAATAGAGGTAGAGAAGAAACATCCATACCAATTGTAATGATAATATGTCAAAAGGTTAAGAGCTTAGAATTTTTTTGGAATCACCCAAGAAAATTCAAGATTTAACCAAGATCCTCTCAAAAGGTTACAAAATTAGAATAGTTGGAATCACCCAATCCAGTTGTAAATTTTAACCTCAATCAACTCTCAACAATGAGAGAGACAAAAAAATCTCAAATCAAAGACATTTTTTACCTTAAAAATAATTCCTTTAGAAAGCTCCAAAAGCTTTAAATCGAGAATCAAGGTACAAAAATAAAGAAAAACCAAAAGCGAGGATAAATCAAAGCTTATGAAAAATACTAGATATAAGACATTATAGGAAAGGATGATTATGAATGTCGACACCAAAAAGATAAAACAATGATATAGAGAAAGAGATCAAATAATCTAAAGAATAGAAAGAACAAAATGGATGGTGTTTAGCATACGACAAAATACATGCTCAAAGTTTCGTAGCTCTTCTCAATCATTATGAATGTTCAAAGAACAATTACATGACGAGGAAAGGGTGAGGCTCGACCCGACTTAGTTTAGAAAGGATAGAACCGAGAGAGACTCAACTTAGAGAGGCATGATTAAAATAAATCGAAAGAGACTCAACAAAGAAGTTAAGGATAACTTTACAAAATAATTCAAGAACCTTAATAGGTGATAGTGAAGTATTGAAAGAAAAAGAGAGAAGAAACTCAAAAGATAAGAAAGGAAGGAATCTTCAAGAAAACTCGACAAAAGAGAAAAAGACCAAAACGAACAAAAGGGACTCATTGGCCGCGGTTCGTTAAATAGGTCCGCGGTTCATTATCAAAAATGAACCGCTAGGTTATTTGAGGAACCATGGAAAGTGGGTGTATCGACTCAAAAGAAAATCACTTGGTCAAACAATTTAACAAAAGTTGCTAAATGGCTTGAGAGTCAATGCTTCGGATATGACTTTTAACAATTGCAGTTGCAAGTTAAAACTACATGAATATTTCAAAAGAAATATTTATGTTGTCAATCTTACTAGGATAGGAATTAGATTAAGATCTAACCTTCCTTGACAATCAAGTGAGAAAATAAAGAAGAAAAGGAAGATCACAAGGAAAACGAGATCCAAGACCCAAAGAGAATTCATGTTGAAAAACATGAAAGGAAATACAAGAAAATAAAGATTATACAAAGATGTATGAAACACAAGCCTAAAACTTAAGCATAATTTTAATCTTAGTTACACTAGAATTCTAAGATTTTCTTAAATTAGATGTCTTAGCAATAAGCAATCCACATGCTTAAATGAAAGACAAGGTGGTGGCGGAATTTGGTGGATATGGCTTGGTGATAATCTTGTAATTCAACTCATCATAGATATAAGACATGACAAGATGTTGATATTGACAACAATGACAATATGTTCCATGATACATGACAAAATCACGTGATGGGGTAAGAACACAAAAGGGAAGTGGTGAAAAAGAGAGTTTCCAAAATCAATTTTCTTAGAAGGAGAAAAGATTTAATTTGGTGTGTTCTTTGGTGAGTTTGGCTTGAAAGAGAATTTAGAAAATAGTGGATAATGAAGGCTTTCATTTGTGAAAAATACATTTTGCTTTGGTGTGAAAGAGATTTCAAAATGCTTCGGGTTAAGAGGAGAAAGCACAAGATATTTTAGTAGTGACCAAAGGTTTGAAACAAGGATTCCAAAGGGAGATGGAATAATTGGGAAGTTTTAGAAAACCCGTTTTTGAATGTGTTTGTCCGTGGTTCCTTTTCTCGACCGGCGGTTCCATATCGATATGGATCCGCGGTCTCTATAAAGAACCACCCACAGAGGGTGTGTTTTGGAGGATAAGGGAATTTTTCCAATTCGGAAAATCCTAATGTTCTAGTCTAACTTATTATAAAGTTATGCTAAAGAGCAATAAAAAAACTAGAACACACACAAAGGAAAAACACATAGGTTCAATTAGCACGTAGGAAGAAGGCTAAGAAAAAACTAATGGCTATAAAAGAAAAAAAACTCCTAATGACATACAAAGTTCATCAAAGTAAACTATCATTAGTCATATTTAGGAAGAGCTATTTAGCCAATTTAGAGAATGAGTATGAGATTATCACTAGAGGTGCTCAATTAAGGCTAAGCACGACCGTTTTTACGAGTTATAAAATAACCCATCTTCCCATATGGAAGTAATTCAACCGTTAGGTCAAATTAAGATTCTAGTGCATAAATTCTCTAGTAGTCATTCTCAAGTTAGACAAAATGTAATTCCTACATTTGTCTAATAAAGTGTAGCAAGGATGAAAGTGTATGACGACACAATACACAACCTAATGAGGGTAAATAATGCACCATTGCATATCTTGTCAAACAAGTCTAGTTAAGGTTATTTACCTTAGTAGAACTTGAGGCCAAACACTTTGAAGTGTATAAACAACGTTTACACAAAACAAAGGAACACTCTTGATTGGTCTTTCGAAGATGACACATTTACAATTGCATTGCAATGTAAATTACTTGAGTATTTCGGATGAAACATCCAATTTGTCAAACCGACTCCATTGTGCATTATAAGCAATTATTAAACAAATTATGTCTAATAATTTGAACAAGTAGATTCAATATTCCATCATCAACACAAGTGTGAGTTATGATCCGATGTATATTATTAATAAACCACATTTATGTCTACACTAAAAAACATGTCAATTAGATTTGATAATGATACCAATCATAGTTTGAATAATGAATTGATATTTAATCAAATCTTTCTTGATTCCCACAAATACTCCTTTAAGAGAAAATAGCTAAGATTTTCAAAGGGTGTTTCATGTTTTATAGTGAGACATTAATTGTAAAACCCGTATTTAAAATATTAGAATATTAAATACGCGTAGTCTCAGCTTTAGCTTTAATTAAACGTAAATAGTAAATATGTAGTCTCAGATTATTTAAATACTAGGAATAATTAAACGTTAACAGTAATTATGCAGCCTCGGTTTTATTTAAATATTACAAGATAATAATTATTCAGAAAATAATTATTAAAACACGAGAAATATAAATAATTATTAAAACACGAGAAATATTATTTATTTACAGAAGAGTATTACGTTTCAGAAAACAGAAACACGAGAAATATAAATACGTTTTACGTGATAATTTACAAGTGTCAAAAATCAAACGAGAACATATATATAATTACAAAGGGACCGACGGTTTAAGTATTAAACAAGAAGAAAATGGGCTTTTGGCCCAGTCCGCTTTGAAAATAAAATACAGGAAACAAAAGAAAAGGGTTTTGACTTTTCATTACAACATAACAAAAAAAAAGTTACGACTTAGGTTTTGGGAATGGAGGCCGCCGGCTGAAAAACCAAAGAAAGAGAGACAAGGATTCGAGTCCTTCATCAAATACATTCGAGGGTGTGTGTTTCGTTTATCTAGCCACATAACGGTAAATCTTCTTTTTCCTTTCTCTTTGATTCTAAGATCTCGAATCCAAAAGAAATTAAAAAAAAATGATGTTAATTTTTAAAAACTGGAATTAAGAGGTTTTGTTGGTCGGGTTTTGATGTTACATGTGAACCGAGACCAACAGGGGTCTCGGTGGTGTCTTTTGTGACTAGCCGCAAAACAAAAATCCAAACAGGGGGCGTTTAGGATTAGTCACAGGGGCTGTTTGGTTCGTAACCGTGGGGAACAAAGCCAAACAGGGGGTGTTTTGTTCAATCGGGGGTGTTTGTTTGTGAGCAGTGGGAACCGAGAGCTTAAAGCTCTCGGTGGGTACCTTGGACACAACAGGGGGTACACTTAACAAGCAGTGGAAACTAGTAACTAACGGTGGGAACAAAAATAGGGCAGTGGGAAATTTATACTAGCCAGTGGGAACTTCGGCCTACTAGTGGCGACCAGACAGCAGCAGGGGCTGCTGGCCGGTGGCCAAAACAACAGCCACCAGCTGTTGGTGAGGTTTGGTGCTTTTGGTTGTTTTGTGGTTTGGTTTGACCGAGACATGAATGTCTCGGGAAGGTTTTGACACGGGTTTCGGGTGCTCGATTAAATGATTAAAATAATGGGTTCATTTAACTAATAAGTAAATCATTTTTTTAGCAAATAAGTTTTATATTCTAAATTAATCAAGTTATAAAAGTTTCATTAATTTAATTAATCATTTAAATTAAAATCATTTAATTTAAAATGCTTGGTTTTATTTGAATGATTTAAATTCTCATGGAATCTATTTTCGAAACTTTCTATTTTAGGAAACTTTCTATTTTAGGAAACTTTCTAATTCAGGAAACTTTTTATTTTAGCAGATTACTTATCACAGTATAATTACATAAAGATACAGATTAGACACTAATAAGAGTACAGGAAAAATACACTAACCAGAATATGGTATAATATATAGTAATCAGAAGTACAAGATATACAACAGTTGTAAATGTTAAAGACAGTCAGAGTTACCAGTTTATACACAAACAATGCAACAATACAAGAACATAATCGAGTTAAGAACAATAAGAATCAGTAACAGTAACTAGTAATCAGACAACTTATTACGCGTCCGTTAATTTATGTAGTAACCATGAAGTCGGAGTATATCTTTCAGCTTTCGGTCTTATTTCATTACTGGACACGATGTACGGATTTCCTGTCCTTTCTGTAAGGACTTCCTTTCTATGCATGATTAGGATTCCCCGTTTGCAACCAAATATTTTCTCTAGTATATGTTATAAATTATCAGAAATTATTTTAATAACTAAGATATTTCCTAAGCCTTATATACAAGCATGACCAGTTAGTTGTACTAGTTACGGAGGTACCGTAACCCTGACACTTGAGGCACCGGTGTCATGACTCACCTGTAGGAGAGTGATATCATGTAGCATCTCATTCAGCTCAACTTGGCCATTTTATCAGTATTATTAGTGGGGCGTATGGATGCATCATAGGCTTATCAGTTTACAGTTATCAGGTGAATATGGTGTATGCTCTACATCCTTCACATTGGAGCTGATCCCTCCACCCAGAACATTATTTAGAGGTCACCCCTCTACAACATGATGAGGTCACCCCTCCGGTTATTCATGCAACAGTTGTTACATCACATGACCTATATAAGCTCTTGGCAATTAAAATACAGTAAATGCATGTTTTCTGATTTAACAGTTAATTAGTTCAACTTAATTATTTATAAATCAGACATTTCAGATTATATACAGATTTCCGCTGCAACTTTACTTATCAGTCTTACAGCTTCAATACTTTATCATCTGCTTCATTTCGGTATTTCTTATCATGCTTTATATCCGTTCACTGGGCTATGCTCAGCCGTAGTTCCTTTCATGTTCTAACGGCAGGTACACCAGGACGCTCTTAGGATTCTGAGAGCATGTGCATTTGGATGGAAGCTATCCAGACTTCTTACTTTATGCACTTCTTACATTATTCTGCTTATTTGGACATTGTTTAGTCCTTTCCTTCAGTATTTTACTTTTCATGTTTTGAGCTTATGTTTGGATTACCGATGTTTGATTCCGGTATTTCCTTTATGGTCAGTTAATGTTTTAGGACATTTACCTTATGCTTTGATTACACACCATAAATACGCGTAATGGTCCACTTATCCAAGTGGGGTGTTACATTAATCTACTTGAACTAGTAACACAATGATCGAGTAAGACGAGCCACATCAATAGATTTGACAAGCTCCCAAAGCTTTCAAACCTAAAAGTGTTAAAGAACATGCCAAGGTGTACAAAATGTTTATGTAACAATTGTAAACCAAGAGATGTTAATCCTATATGCAATGCACACATAAGTAGACAACTAAGTAACACTACTACCAATAGTAATGATCACTTAAGAATGTCCGAAGACAAAAGAAAAAACACAAAAGCATTCGTCTTTGTTTTGAGAGAAAACATCCAAAATTTAAAGTTTGAATAAAGGTTTGGAAGCATTTTTAATAGAAAGTAAATTCAATTACGCTCGAAATGATGGGTGGCACGACTTCTACGGAGGGTTACAGTCGATTTTATATGATTTTTCAAAGTTTGCAAAAATCTGTGTCGGACTGACTGCGGTTCCTTATTGATAAGGAACCTCGGGGAACAGATAAAGAACCGCGGTCAATAGACAAAATTGAGTTTTTGGCCAAAATCATTTGGTAACATTTTGGAAGGACTTAGGACTCTAAAAAATCATTTTAGACACATAGAACTCGAAATTAAGAGTTAATTATGACACAAAGACTTTTATACTTCCAAACATGAAAAGATTTAATCAAGCTATTATACAACGCTTATTTAACACCAAAACTTGTACGAATGAAACAACAAAACACATTTCATAAGTAATCACTCTTCATGAACAATTTGATACAAAGATCGTCTCTATTTTTAAAAAACGTTTTCATTTTTAAAAACCATTTGTTTTAAAAAAGAGAGCAAAGATCGATCCAAGCTTTAAAGTACAATATACTTCAAAGATCTTGAATAACCACGCTCTGATACCAATTCTAGAAACTAGAAGGGGGGTTGAATAGTTTCTAGTTAATTTTCAAAACATTTCGGCTTAATCCACTGTGCGCGGTTCTTTATTGTACCTGCGGTTCTTTATTGTACCTGCGGTTCTTTATCAATAAAGAACCGCCGGTCCATTTAGGGAACCGCCGACAGTGGACGAAACCATTTATTGAATGTTAATCTTAAACAATCCTTGGTATCAAATTCTCGATTAAGCTTGACTAGATATGAGATGTGTTTGATTGAAAGATAAATACTACAAGAAGGAAAACACACAAACACATCAAAACAAGAGTACATCAAACAATAGTCTAAACACTAAGCACACACGTACTAAGCATAAGCTTTTCCACAACTAAGATGTTTAGACTAAGTGATGTACACTTGACCATAATCTAAACATGAAGCACACACGTACTAAGCCTTGACTTTTCCGCAACTTAGATGTTTATATTATGAGATGCACAACACATAACAACATATAAATGCATCAATAAGAGTAAAGACATAAATGTAAAGGAAATTACCGGCACGATGATTTATAGTGGTTCGGTCACGAAGATCCTCTTCGACCTACTCCACTCCTCGAGTACACCTTACTTCGAGAGTTACTTCACTAGTCAACAAACTCCTTAAGGTGGAGAAACCATACACAACGTCGCTTATCCAATTTCCGACTCTAAGCTAAAAGTCGAGTCCTAATCTTAGGTAGGACCAATCTACACAACGTCGCCTACTTCACCATTTTTCGACACAAGGCTAGATGTCGAGTCCTAATCTTAGGCAGGACCAATCTACACACAACTTACACAACTTCCATATTGACACACCAATTTGGATCTACACAACTACACAACTCTTCACAACTACACAACTACCAAACTCTTCACAACTACACAACTACACCACTCTTCACAACTACACACCTACACAGCTCTTCACCCTAGTTATGTTTTATGGCCCAACATAACAAACCTTGTGTTTTATAGCATAAACACATAAACCATATAGATCTAAGTACTCACCACTTAGATCTATGACTCTAACACTATATCCAAGTATTAACAAGTTTGGATCTACATAACTAACACCTAATCCAAGGATACCCATGGATCTACTACCCTTACAAACACATCCAAGTGAACCTAACACTTGGATCTTCTACATATACATAGTAGGAAAACAATGATTTTATCTAGAAGGAGAGATCTTCATCATGTTAAGAACCCAACACTTCATGATAATGAAAGTGTTCTTCTCTTTGCACTTGCGAGGATGAGAGGATGGAGGATAAAATCACATCTTAAACAAGATTAATCAAAACTAACTAATCAAGGAGTTTAAAGATGTTTTTGAAGAAACTGTGCAAAAAGGGTTTTAAAGAAAAGCTGGAAATGATCCACTATTTATAAGGCAACAATGCAACGGCTATAAAGACCCGCGGTTTCTTAAATGGCCCTGCGGATCCTTATCAATAAGGAACCGCGGGTTCCTTTAAGGAACCTCCAGCTTGGAGACCGTGCATTTTTGTCCTTTAGTGGGGAAATACCATTTATACCCTCAAAGGATATTTCTTTGGCATTTGGAATATGCCAAATTCAAATTAAAGAATATTCTTTGGAATATACCTTAGAGAATATTCTTTGGAATACTCTAAATTCAAATTTCTATTTTCTTTTTAATAAAACATTTTCTTAAAAATAAAGTTTATTAAAATCTTTTGTCACATTTGATTAAATGTGAGTTCTAAGAAAAATTAATCCTTGATCACTTAGTTAGGTTAATGACATGTTTATTCATACCTTGAGTGATTCATGCCGTATGTGATCTTGGAGGTGTCGAGAGAAGTATACAAATGTATTCTTGAGTGATTACGAGAACCTTAACATTCTACACAATGTATTGCGAGTTATACGTTTGTCATCAACAAAACACAAAGAGATTATATCGACAAAACATCGTAATGTTTTCACTAACAAAAAGGTTCGTTCAAGCGATAACCTAGCATACTTATTTACTAAGGCACTTCCTACCGCAACATTCAAGAAGTTGGTTCACAGCATCGGAATGCGAAGACTCACTGAACTTAAGTGATCTAATCATGAGAGGGAGAATATACATGTTGCACTCTTTTTCCCTTAGCTATGGTTTTTCCCACTAGGTTTTCCAAGCAAAGTTTTTAACGAGGCAACATATATATCGGAAAACTAATGATGGACAGCTAAGAGAGAGTGTTATGAAGAATTAAGTATGTGGCTATCCAAATGCCTTAACCACCATAACATATATCTTTTGTATTCCTCTCATTATTATGGTACTTAATATATGACATATTAGAGCCCTATAAAATGTAAATGGAGGCTTATCTTTGTAGTTTGAGATATCAATAAAATACATTCCACAATCCATCTTCTCTTCTAAGTTCTAAGCTTATAGATTATTCATTATTTGAAACATTTACTGTTTAGATAATATTTTTTTTAATAATCATTATAAGGATTTTGTAACACTCAGATATTATTAAAAAATCAAAAGTGTTATAAAAACTAGGGTTTTTTGCCCGTGCTTCGCTGCGGCGCGAAGGGCGGGCGTTTTTCTAATCTATCTGAGGTGTGTAAGTTCGCAACGAAGCCTCATCTTATTAAGTGTTGGTACAACGCGTTGTGCACATAGCTGTTCTAACACCCCTTTTAATAGTTTCTTGAGTAAAAGATCGTCTCCCTTGTAGCCACTTTTCGTATTCCATAAGCTGTGTGTCTTTCTGTACTCACCGCTAAGATCGAATAAGTTGAAGATCACAGTAGTTTCAGTCCTGTGGGGAACTTCATGAAGATACCCGCCAAGTTGCGGATTTCTTCTTTCTAATGTACAAATCCAACATTTCTTCACACCTCAAAAACGACGACAACTCCTGCCACCCAATAGTAAAACTCAATATTAAAACTTTTACATCAATACAGCCTAATAAACTATATGGCGCGGCCTTATGTCGCTGAAAAGTTGCCAACTAAGCATAAGTTTTACATTAGGTGAAACATAATGTTTACCTCCTGTTGTTCGTCTTGTGGAAGCTAAGACACCATTCAATCATCATCACAACATATTGCAACCATCAGCAAACCAAGTTTGTACCCATTAACCTAGCGGGAAGATTCTTGGGATGACGACCTCATTCAACATTATAAGGCTTGTATAACGCGAAACATTCTTAGTTGCAATTTATTTATCTATAGGAAGTTGGACCGGACATCTCTCCAAACACTCGCTGCAGGATAATAACATAGTTCACAGCTTATGAGCACTTATCAGACATCTTTGCAAGCGTCTCGCCCTGTATCAGCGTACACAATAAGAGGTTGTCAGCTTATGAGCGAACTAACACATGTCAGCTTTCTTTAGCTTTGTAGTCTATTGTTCGTTCATGCAGCAAGAAAAATCTGGAAAGTACCTTTAGTTTGCCTTTTATTTTCATCAGTACAATGACTACACGACTACAGTATGCAATGTTGTATTTACATTTCTTTCTTACTCATAGTTCATATATCCATCACAGCCATATGCTGATACAAATTATGAAAATTTGATGTTGTATTTTGGTGACTAACGGAACTGGCAGAGCCAAATTTTCAAATCATTTGTGGCTAAGAATCACCAAAGTTGCAATTTATTTATCTGTCTTTTCTGATTTGTGGCAAAGACTGGAATTCATCCTAGTGCATTTGAGAAGTTCTATATCTTACTACCACAAAAAACTTGTAATTTGGAGTATGCTCAGAAACAAAATGTATTACATAAATACTATGAAAATGATGTATGCACGTCATACCTTGCTGCAATCTGTTGGTAGACACTTGGCCTTCAGATCTATGCGCTTATACCGCTATTGTTTGCACTCTCCACATATCATAACTTTTCATCCCACCAAAAATAACATCCTAAAGAGATAAGTCTTTTAGCATGTGTCTAACTTGTGTTCCTATATTTATCATGACTTTTTTAGAATAAGTCAGACGAAGTTATTCTCACCTATATCAATAGGACATATGAGAAACAACAACGGGTAAGACTGTCATCGATGTTTCTATCGTAACAACCATCATACTCAAACAATAAACCCTACTGCAACAAGGAAATCTTGTATGCATTTTCCTTTTCACCTCCGACATCTATATCAAAAATGGATGTGCCATCAGTATTGGCAGAGCAAAATTTTAGACGATCATTTGCAGAACAAACTTTGGAAAAAGGTCAAAAGTTACCTTCATGTATGCAACTATCTTTTTACCTCTGAGATGTATAGCAAAAATGCTTGTGGAATCAGTATTGGTTGGTAGAGCACAATGGAAATGGAAACAGGTCCCACGATTGACCTGATGAGGTCGTCTACATCTGAGTAAAAAAGGTAGCCCTCCCCAGGTAACCTAAAGAGGAAAAATCGTATCTGTTTACCCTTTTTATGACGATATGCATTTAGATGGTGTTTGAGATACTGAGGTTTTTTTTTCAGTTAATGCTTCTCATCATAGATAAGTATTTTGTAAACAGACGTAATAATAACCAGAAAATAAGAATCTGTTTGATTTTTTTATCATATCCATTTGTAAAAAGGTTTGAATATAAATGTTAAACAGTTATAAAGATTCATACCATGTATCATTCATACCTGCCAAGATACGGGCCACTTGTGCCAGCATTACTTCCATTATGTTCACCCGACAGGAAAGCATCGAAATAGAAGGTGCATTGTTTCAGCATAGAAAATACGCCAACACAAATGTGAGATGACATGAATATAAGCTTTTATTTGACCCGTAAATCTGTTCTTATTCTCGAACTGCGTTCCTAATTTTTGCGGGTTTTAGCATAGGCTCAGATAAGGCATTTTTGGGAAAAAGAATCATAACCCGGCATGCATGCAACCTTCAAAGGTCGCCCCACCAAAATCCGGGCTATCTTGTCTTTACCCACGACCGTTTAAACTCATCACAGCCCGACATAATTATAGAAGCATACCATTACTCATCACAGCGTGCCATTAAGATACCCGTAAGTCTGGTTTTATTCTCGAAATTCGTTCCCAATAAGGCGTTTTTTGGGAGAAAGAGTCATAACCCGGCATGGTTGCAACCTTCAAGGGTCGCCCTGCCAAGATCCGGTCTATCTTGGCTTTCTCCCACGACTTTTTAAACTCATCACAGCCCGACATTATATTATCTTTAATAAAATGTGGGAATCTCGGCGCCCAATGAACAGTTCCCCCTCACACCAAAACATATTATATTGCATCTCCTTACAAACACACCCATCACAAACGCAATAAAATATTTGCCTCTCATTCTCTCATCTTTACACACCTTATCCCGACCCACCACAACCCACCGAAATATAAGGTGCATTGTTTCAGCATAGAAAATACGCCTACGCAAATGTGAGACGACATGAATATAAGCTTTTATTTCACCCGTAAATCTGTTTTTATTCTCGAACTTCATTCCGGATTTTTTCGGGTTTTAGCATAGGCTCAGATAAGGCGTTTTTTGGGAAAAAGAATCATAACCCGGCATGGCTGCAACCTTAAAAGGTCGCCCCGCCAAGATCCGGGCTATCTTGTCTTTACCCACGGCCGTTTAAACTCATCACAGCCCGACATAATTATATAAGCATACAAACCCATCACAGCTTAATATAATTATAAAAGCATACCATTACTCATCACAAAAAGAAGTGGTTTCACCTTGTACTCAAGCGTATCAAATTCCTTTGTTACACATTCAACGATATTCTTATGGCTGTCACCAAAAGAATAAGCATCTGATGAATAGCCATTGACTGCAAGCGAGTCCAATGGTCAGTCATTTCATCACCAAAAGAATAAGCATATGATGAATAGCCATTAACTGCAAACGAGTCCAATGGTCAGTCATTTCATTTGGAAAGCTTATTTTTTTCTCACTTTTCACAATACATCAGCAACCAAACACAATAAGGAATCAAACGCAACAAAGCGACGCTACAATCTCTGATTAAAATAGTTTATCAAACACGTGATGGGCAACACTACGAATAAACAAATTTCATACATTAAAACAACACATGTAAACAAACAACGACATTTAAAAAAGAAGTTTTAAATAAAATAATGAAACAAACCTGTGTTTTTGGAAGAACAATATCATCATCAGTCGCAAACTACCATAAAAGGTGCACCCTCCGATATCATAAGGCACTATTTATAAACTTTAATAAGAAAGGAGCACCGTAAAACCAGCGCGGCATTGTCGCACACCCATGGCTATCGCTGCACGATATAGACAGCGACAACGAAAGAGATGAGGGCATCAAAGGCCTTTAGCCGGTAAGTGGCAATAACAATGTGCGAACCACATATACCCATGTGCTTACCATAGCATATACCCAAAAGTGGGGAATAATATATTGTAGGCTCAAATATGACACCCTTTAGGGAAAACCTGACACACCCGACATGGCTGCAGCCTCAGAAGGTTGCCCCGCCAAGATTCGTGCGATCTTTGGTTTACCCTGGGCTGGTCTAGGTCATCACAGCCTAGACAATCGCACACAACACCACACACAACCAGTTTCGACGCGCGCGTTGTACGACTGTGGCTGATGTTTTAGCAATGAACAAAATCCGATTCGCTTAAAGGTCAACAGGCTCAGATAGGGAGTGCATCAAGCAAAAGAATATACAGCCGCTATGGGTGCAAACCTACTTGCTTATCAAACTAACCCATTGGACATAACATATATGGAGCAAGGATTCACAAATGTGTTCCAATAATAAAAAACCCTCTTTTTCTTGTATGCCATCAGGCGTCAATAAGCCGAGCACCATCGTCGCCCAACCGGCACATCATCGCACGCCATGGATAGCGGCAACGAAGAGCACGGTGGCATCAAAGGAGCATAAGGCGAAAGTTTTAACATAAATCGTAAACAACAGAGATGATGCTACCGAGGCCCGCCATGTGGGTCAACATCAAAATCTAAGCTACTGTACAAACAACAGTAAAGTAAAACAATAAATACCAACTTAATAAAGAAATACCAAACCAAGATGCGCAATAAGAAACCATCTCCCTCATCCTATAGCATCACATCTCTAAGATCGAAAGAAAACCCAAATATTTTGGGTATCAATCGAATGTTTAGGACATCACCCGTGACATCAAAGACGCACCAATCGTTAGATGAGACAGATCTTGGATCAACGATAACTTTTAGATTAGACAGATGTTGGTATCAATCATTAGGTGAGACCAAATGAGGGAGATGAGATAGACGATATATCTTAATACTCTCTCAAACCATATGAACGGTTGTAAACAAACCAACAATTACAAATGGGCGGAGGAGATGGTTTGTAGAACTGTGGCTATAGTGAGGCAATCGACGGTTCCCCCATTTTGGGAGAAATGAATCAACGGTGGGGGATAGGGACACACAACACACACAACAGATAGAAGAGTAGTGTAAGGGGAGTGAGTGTGAGGGGAGTAAGGGGAATGAGTGTGAGGGGAGTTTACCCTATTAAACAATTGCTGTTGTGACGGGGAACTGTTCATAGGAACCGAGATTCCCTTTTTATTAAGGATATAATGAAGAGACACAATTTGAAATGATGATATACAAACAACCTTACTCAATTTCTAACAAATTGCACAGCGTAAAATCAAATAAAAGCGATGATCGAAAGGAGAAAAAAAAGTTGATGGATAAAAATATGTTTGGTCGGATCCGGTTTGTCATGTTGGGGCCATGGTCTGTAAGGCTCGAGTAATGGAACCAAATTAAAAAACGAGAATGAGTTTGTGAATAAAAAAAAAGTTGTAAGATTATATTATTAGAGAACCCGGAACTAGAAGAAGATTAAAATGAAGTGATAGAAGATTTGAAAAAAATATAGAAAATGTGATGATGATATATCAACAATTAAATGCATCAAGTACAAACATAAAAAGCATCTCAACTTTACTATAAATTTCTACCTTGACAGTTGGTTGAAGCGCTCTCTCTCTCTCTCCTCTCAAACAAACAAAGAAAGAAACAAAGAAAGGGGTTTTGTGGATTTAGGTATTCGCATATGTGTTCTTATTTGATTAATTTACGTTAGAAATTGGTTTCATTTTTTATGTTTTCTGCCTCAATTCCTTTCTGGGTTTTCTTCTAATTCAGCTTTAAGGTGGTGGTGGTGGTATTATTGATTTCAAAGCTGGATAATTTATCTTGTTCAACAACGGCACATCATTTCCCGTTTTTCGACCAAATGTTTCGCTACTTACTTAACTTGTCTTGATATTGGCTATAAGTAACATCTTTGCTTTCTTTCTCACCTGCGTTTAATTGTTTTTTTTATTTTTTTAATTATAGATGGGTTCTGATTATGGGGTGTGTAAAGCTAGAGATTTAGGGAAGGTCCAACTTGGTGGTGTCATTTTTGGTACCACCAAGGCAACAATCAACGAATGTCTTTCCAAGCAACTCTTTGGTCAGTTTCAAAACTTACCCCAATATCTATTTTTTTATTTTTTTAGGATATTAAATGTTTCAATTCTAATACAAATCACCAAATTGTAACAGGTTTACCAGCTCCACACTTCGTGTATGTGAAAAAAATTGAACCTGGTTTGCCACTCTTTCTGTACAACTATTCTGACAAAACGCTACATGGCATCTTTGAGGCTGCAAGCTTGGGCCAAATGAACATAGACCCGTACGCGTGGACTTTGGAAGGCTCACAAAGAACACAATATCCTGCTCAGGTAAATCACAACTCTCTTGTCTTATGTTTGAGTTTTCCATTGTGTTTGACCTACATGGAAGCCTAGGTATGCACGTGCACACTGTTAAAATGATTTAAGGATAACTATAATAAGTAAAGTTTGTTGTTATGGTGCAACCTGTAAAGAACCTGCGTTATGGTAGTTCATGCCCTTGACCCTCCACGTATTGTGACTTTTAAGGGGTGTTTGGTTTACATTTTGGACTGAATCATCAGTTTTCAGAATGTGTGAATAAAAGCCTTTGGCTTTTCGTTATCTGATTAATCATGTTTTTAGTGGCCTGTTTATCGGCTGCAATAAAAACTAATTATTTGCCCCTTGTTTTTACTGAATTCCCCGAGACTTCACTGTCAGTTAAAAAATTGTCTTTCTGAACATTATATCTTTTTATGAAATTAATTACCATAATTTCGTAAACAACTTATTTTATTATTAGAACTACAAACAGCAGAGGCACATCTAAACACTGTTTTTACGACCCAATTTTGTTTTTGGGTAACCATGGTTTCCGACACATTGGCCGACTAATCCACAGGGTTTGAATTCACCGCCACACAAACTCAAATTAGGTAAAGCCCTCCCTTTTCGGGAGGTTGTTTTTACGACCCATTTTGTTACAGTATAATAAACTTTTAAATTAGTCCACTTTTTTAATATAATAAACTTTTAAATCCATAGACACCTTTTCATGTTGATTTGTTAGATCTAACATAACATTTATTTTGATAAACAAAACATATAAACATCATAGCACATGCGGAAGCGATTACGGATCATATAATCATAACATGCATATAATTAATTGAACATAAAATTAAACGGGAATGTACCTTGCAATGCTTCCAATAAATAGAATGCAAAACACCAATCCAAGATCAACCTAACAAAGGTTGAATCTATGTTTCTGTACACACGTCTCGAACAAGCTACTTGACAAGCTAGGTCACACGATCAGAACCGTGTCGTAGAAGTGGAAAACTCAAAACCGAATCAGCCCTAGAGAAGGGATTCGGCCGAGCATGGCTAGCAAGGGTTTGGGTATGATTTCTTTCACTTGAATGAGCAAAGAAAACAATGAAAAACCCTTTGTATTTATAGTGGATGTAAGCCGAGGGTTAGGAGACAAAACTAAACATAGAGAATATATTGTTTGTCTTAAAACCAAAACTTACACCACAAACACATAAATGTTCCCTCAAAAGGGGCGGCCTATTGTGCTCCCAAAATAGTTCTGGGACACAATATTTTGTTTCCACTTTTACTAGTTAATGCCCGTTAGTCATTTTCCATTAAATACTTAACGGTCGTTACTCACGGTTATTAACACTCGTTAACTATTTAACTACGTTTAATAAAAACATAATTAAATAATACAATAGCTTTAAACGTTTGTGTGCAATCCCATAGTCTTGAGTTCGATCCTAACACACGACTATTTAAATTACGTCCACAAACTAACATTTCATTGATGCTTGTATAATGCAAAATTTTGATATGAAAACCTGATTTTGTGAATCAGGTTCAAATCCGAGTGAAGCTGCATTGTAGAGTGTTAACTGAGAATCAGTTTAAGCCCATAATAGCCGACAATTACTATAATCCACATCATTTCTGGTTTGAGTTGGACCATGCCCAAACAAACAAGCTAGTGACCTTATTGTTAACTCAAGTGTTATCTGGTCCACGTGCAACACTTGCTCCACATAGTACAATCAAACCAAAAATATTCTTGCCGTTGGGAAAGGAACGTGCTCGCAATATAAATCCAGTAGCTGTTGGTGGTTCCAAGCGCATGCCTACTAATATAAAAGATATTAAGACTTATACAACACTTGCTCCACGTACAACACTCACTCCACACAATTCAATGAAGCAGCCAGGTTTCGTGTCATTGGGAAAGGAAAGTGTGTGCCATGTGCCTCCACAAGTCATTGGTGGTCAGTTATATGGTGCCAGGAGTCCAAGTAATACAAAGGCTATTACCACTTGTAAAACATTTAACGAGAAGGAGCTTATTACCATGAGGCTTAAAGATCTTGCTCAAAAGAGTAACCCCATGGCCTCAGGCCCACCTTCTTCTGACTGTAAAGACGTTTCTGCTGTTGCGAATAACATGACCATGGAGAAGAAGGAAGATAAAAGTTATCCTGTTGTAGCTCAGGTCTTAAAAATACGAATGTATAGCAATATTATGTACTTGGCTTGTTCTTGGTTCTTATTTAAAAAACGTTTTTTTTTTTTTTTGCATATAAGTTGCTAAAAAAAGTCAAAGATTTGTTGGCGTCTAAAGCAGCGCAGAGTGATAAGATTAACCATTTGGAACAGAAGATTGCTTCTATGGAGCAGAATCTGGTATTGTTTTCTATATCTACTGAATCTTGAAGTTGATTTTCTGATTTCTAGATGATTTAGCAACACCATGCTTCTCGCCCTATATATATATCTAAAGCAAAAAAGAAAGATTCAAGTATTATAATTTACTACTCTGAGGTATGTTGTGGTCTAGGTTTTATTGTTTTCGATAATTATTATCTTGTATTTGATTATCAAACAGTTAGTTAATTGGATTTCTTTGACCCTTCATTTGTTTTGGGTTTCCGACTTTTTGGCCAACTAACCACGGGTTTGAACCCACCACCACACATATTTTATCTTTTTAATGATTTTTTTGAACATTTTATTAATTATCAAAGAATACATCAAATAACCACTTCAAAAGAAACAGACATGCCTGTTCTTTTATTTAATACAATCTCAATACAAGAACTTCAAAGTTCAAACTAAGAATTCTATCCGATATCTCAAAATCCTCTATCATCTGATATCAATTTATCTCGGATAACACTAAAACATTATCTCTGGTAATACCCATAACCAGAGATAGGACTAGACAGTTTGTCTAACCCTGTGTTTGTTCACCTTATTGCACCAAACCATATTCTCAAAACTACATTTCCACCACTCAGGACACCACATAAGCCATTCAACCATCACCCACAATAGCCTATGTTGTCAACAGGGGGCATCATTGTGTAGAATATAACTCCCATTCACATTACATGAGGAGCTCTTCCTACCTTGTGAATGGGCTGGGTCTTGATCTAGATATCATGGGAACTCGTTTCATATACTCTAACATATTACAAATTTAATCTGCAGATTTAAATATTTGATAGACCAACCCATTTAAGTGGATCCACCTGCACTCATCCACTTTATTGTTATTTTGTTTATTATTCTTCTAATTTTTTATTCACTATATTCATTGATATGTGCCTCCTCTCCTTAATCTTTTTTGTCTCCCACATTCTAATGTGTAGTAATGCAACTTTGCTATAGACGGGCACAATTTAACTGGTTTCTAATAGACAGCTTGCATTCCAGACTGAATTGTCTTTAAATGCCATCTCTCTTTACAATTAGCCTAAAAAACTAAACGCCTCGTTTTGTTGACTTTCCAGGCTGCAGCACAAGCAGAAATAAGGAACCTAAAAGGCACGCGCAACACGATAAATGTACAAACCTGTGTAGGCTCTCAAGAATTTGATGATATAAAAGGAAAAGAAATTATCTCAGATAGTTTACCTGATGACTCGATACTTCTTATTGGAGGATATGACGGTGAATCATGGTTGTCATCATTAGACTGCTATTCTCCATCACAGAATCTGAGTAAATCTCTTAGTCCCATGCATACTGAAAGATGTTATGCTGCAGTTTCAAAGTTGGACGGTGAACTTTTCGTGTTTGGTGGCGGGACCTGTGGACAGTGGTTCGATACAGGTAGCCTATACCCTTTAGCCATTTTCTGACTATTATAAAGGCTAGCTATAGCTTACGTATTTAGCTCTCCTTTTAGCGTAATTTTATACAACTTTTATTTACACTTTACATAACGCCTTGTGAATTTTCATTAAACCGGCGTTTTTGCTCATTTATACAACATTATCACATTCAGAACACACATAATATTTGTTTTATATATATGCTGTGTTTCTGTGAAGTTGAATCATATGATCCAGAAAAGAATCGATGGACATTTTGTCCTCCTCTAAATCAGAAAAATGGAAGTCTTGCTGGTGCTACTGTGAAAGATAAAATATATGCACTTGGTGGCGGAAATGGAGTAGATTGCCACTCAGCAGTGGAGATGTTGGATTTCGATGTTGGAGCCTGGATTCCAACACGATCAATGCTTCAAAAGGTACATCAGTTTATCTACTCTGTAAATGAAATTTGTAAAAGCCCATTGCAAGCACCTTTTAAAGAAAGGCAACGTTGTGTGGCTTTCTAAAAAAAAAGCCAAGGTTGTGTTATTAGCATATTTATTTATTATGTACCCGTGGGGTAGTGCATAGTGTTATAATGGTAATTTTAGCAAAATAAACCTTCTAAACCTTTTTTCTGGATTTTGCCAAATGTATGTTCTTGCAGCGCTTTGCTCTTGCTGCAACCGAGCTTAACGGGGCACTTTATGCTGTTGGTGGCTTTGACGGGAAAAACTACTTGAGGTACTTATATATATATATATATATATATATATATATATATCATAGCATTTAACTTGTCGTTTCAGTGAGTGTTTTCAAACAAAAGCTTTTATATACAATTCTTGCAATGTATGTCTGATACGGAAATCCATCATTGCAACAGTTCAGCAGAGAGATTTGATCCAAGAGAACATAGTTGGAAGAAAATTGAGAGCATGACTACAGTGAGGGGTTGCCCTTCTATGGTTGTTTTAAACGAAAAATTGTAAGTTTTGCTGTTACTTTGATCACAACATAAGTCGGCAATTAATATAACTTGGAAACAAGATATACTGAATTGATGTTTACTTGCAGATACGTCTTGGGAGGTTATGATGGCAATTCAATGGTTCCAACTGTAGAAATTTATGATCCTAGGCGTGGATCATGGATGATTGGAGAGCCAATGAACCATCCTCGAGGATTCTCGGCTGCAGCAGTGGCTAAAGATTGTGTGTATATTTTTGGGGGGCTCAGAAGTGGTGAAATAATTAACGAGACAGTAAGTCGCTTATAGCTTACTCTATCGTACAAGCCATCTTACCATTGAAATCGCAACCTGAATGTAACCTAGTTAAGCCAAAGTTGTGATCATTTTGTAGCTGACTTGTTGTGAATGGCGGCAGGTTGAATGTTACAGAGAAGGCCAAGGGTGGGAAGTGACAAATGGTGCTTTTCAAAGATGTTTTCTATCAGCTATTAGTCTATGAAGGCTAATTGTGGTTGCACTAAAAATAAATAGGTCAAATGTGGCCACGTAGAATTTGTTAGTACAGTATTTGTAAAGGAATGAGTTGTGGGTATGGTTGGTATGAGAGATTAACAGAAGAATTTTATGACTTTAGACACAAATGTGTGTTAAGTTGAAATTTATATTAGATACCTTATAATAGAGGGGAATCACGTTCCATTAGGAACAGTGATCCCCTCTCACAAACCAAATAATTTAATTACTCTCCTCACATATCCCTCTCCTCACATACATACCACACAAACGAAATAATTTAATCTCTCTCCTCACATACATATCACACAATCTACTTCTGCTGCATGACTTTGTGATGATCTTGCATCTTTGTGAATCTTTGATCTTTGTGATGATCAGTTTGACTTTGTGATGATCTTGCATCTTTGTGAATCTTTGATCTTTGTGATGATCGAAATATGATCTCTGTGATGATCGATCTTTCATGTTTCTTAAACTGCTCTCTTTGGAAATATCTTTCGGATGATATTTTTTATCATAATTACCAACCTC
This sequence comes from Glebionis coronaria, assembly GCA_025667525.1. Taxonomy (NCBI): domain Eukaryota; kingdom Viridiplantae; phylum Streptophyta; class Magnoliopsida; order Asterales; family Asteraceae; genus Glebionis; species Glebionis coronaria. Next base: position 239,757,498 of record CM046876.1, on the reverse strand, counting down.
AGTTGGTACGTTTGGTTTAATTTAACAAATTGTTTGATTAGGGTTTCTCTTAATTTAGGGGTTTTATTTGATATGTTGGCATGTGGTTAATTGCGTGTGAGTAATTTAATTATGCGTATTGTTTGATTAGGGTTTCTATTAATTTTTGTGGTTAATTGAGGATCCTGTTGTTTGATTAGGGTTTCTATTAATTCAGGTTTTTTGTTTCATATGTTATTCTGTTGTTAGTTGGGGGTGTGTGAGACTGGGTTATAAAAAAATAACGGGTTTCAGTGTGTTGCTGCTCACAGGGCTCCGAGATGTTGCCTGTTCGGTAAGTTTGTTGTGTTATTGAGGCTAAGTCAGCCGTGCCTTGGCGGGGCATCACACGTTTGTGACTGCAGCCATGCCGGTATGATGCCTCTTTAACCCTCATCCCGTTTGGTTTATGTTATTTGTTACATTGCCTTAAATGACCTTTGTTACGGGCTTTGATGAGTACACATGGTTTCGATCAAAATGAAATCGGCTGTGTCTTGGCGGGGCAACTTACAATCTGTTGCAGCCATGCCGGCCGCATCTTGTTGCTATGATTGTTGCCTTATCTGAGTCTCCTATCCAACTGATTGTTTTGATTAAATGGGGGTCGTGGCTTGGCAAGGCATCAGGGGATCTTGTTTGCAGCCGCCACGCGAGCCGCTTTTACTGATTCATGTTGTCTTGGCGGGGCAACTTACAATCTGTTGCGGGGCCGCATCGTGTTGCTATGATTGTTACCTTATCTGAGCCTCCTATCCAAATGATTGTTTTGATTAAATGGGGGTCGTGGCTTGGCAAGGCATCAGGGAGGAGTTTGTGTGATATGTATGTGAGGAGAGGGATATGTGAGGAGTGGGATTAAATTATTTGGTTTGTGAGAGGGGATCACTGTTCCTAGGGGAACGTCATTCCCCTCTATTATGAGGTATCTAATACAATTGGGGTTACCCGCATCTTGGTTGTTTGTTACAATTGACTGAGGTGAGTTCCGTTACGGGTTGTGATCAGCACATGTGTTTCGTAACACGGACGACCTCATCTTCATCGAAATCGAAGGATGGCGGCTCAGATTTGCCTTGGCGTCTTCCGTGTGCCGAACCAATGCACTTGCGTTTTACGTATGTTTCATTAATTGAGTAATGCCATGTTCCTATAATTGTATCGGGCTGTGATGAGTCTAGACAGGCGCGGATAAAGCTAGGAGAACCCGGACCTTGGCAGGGCGACCTTTGAAGGTTGCAGCCATCCCGAGTTATGGCCCTTCCAAAATAACGCCTTATCTGAGCCTATTTTGTGAAATCGAAATCGAAAGATGCCGGCTCAGATTTGCCTTGGCGTCTTTCGTGTGCCGAACCAGTGCAGTTGCGTCTTACGTATGTTTCATTAGCTGAGTAATGGCATGTTCCTATAATTGTATCGGGCTGTGATGAGTCTAAACAGGCGCATATAAAACTAGGAGAACCCGGACCATGGCAGGGCGACCTTTGAAGGTTGCAGCCATCCCGGGTTATGACCCTTCCCAAATAACGCCTTATCTGAGCCTATTTTGTGAAGCGATTTAGTATTCATACGGAAACAAGATTGCTTACTCTTATAAAATTACCGTTAGCATTGTCTTCAGGTATGGTGATACGTGGTGGTGTTTTAAGCGATTAGCATTGTCTTCAGATATGGTGATACGTGGAGGTGATACGTGGTGGTTTTTAACAGAAACTAAACCCGGCATTTTGAGTTTTTATAATTCATGTAGATAAAAACGTTTTATACATCTTTTGGGTTATAACTCTTTAATTCGATTTTCTTTAGTATTTTTGTTTTGGTTGGATTGCTTTTTTAGTATTTTTGTTTTGGTTGCAGGTTCGTGTACCCGGGGTGTAAGGATGTATAACAGTTGGTGTTCTGGTAAGTTTGGTGATTAGATTTACTTTTTGTCCTTTGTTTAACAACATAGGTCGGAAAACATAAGCATATAAGCCCAAAATTAGATTTTATTAAGGGTTTACATTAGAGGCATCGTGCGTTGAAATGCTATATAGCCCTTTAGGAACGCGGAGTCATCAAACACCAAACACAGGTTCATCCAATGTAATACCGCAATATCTGATTGACGGGTCTTAGGGAATAGATAAATATGATAAAAAAATTATAGATGGATTAATTATTGACCTATCTGATTGTTGTTCTTTCAACCAACATAAATAAGGACAGCGGACTACTTTTTATGTTGACCTATCTGATTAATTGTTATATGACGAGTCAAGTTTCTTTTTATGGCATTTGATACAATTGCAGATTGTTCAGTTAACTACTTTTGATACCATATTTGACTGGTCTCAAGTAAAGGCGTAGACGCCCGTGATTTGGCAGGGTAAACATTCCGGTTTGCAACCATCACGGGCTCCTGCGTTTTATGAAACTATTTTGTGCTTCAATGGGTATATAGGGCCATGATGATCGTTCAGTCAGATGGGTGGTGGTGGATTGATAATGGGTAATGGGATGGACAAAAGGGGCGGTTGTAGTAAGCTTAGTTATGGCCTTTTGATACAAGCAAAATAAGGAACTTAGATAGAAAACACGCAGTCTTTCTTTTTGTTAGCTATTTGGTATAAGGGATGATATCCTATACTATATGTTATTAACCACTGGCATACCATCTTGGTGGGCGGTTGCTGATTACAAGCTATGTGTGTTTTTTTACCCGGTGGGTGTTTAGTTCAATGGAAAATATGACAGAGAAAAGTTAAATAAGGTATTTTTCATGGTTTCAAGCTTCGAGTTGTTTTCAAACATAATTTTTTAAAAATTATTTCTTAACTTTATATATGTTGAATCTTTACACCAGATCGGGCGAAGCATTCAAATATCTTATTATAATGTTCGTTGACACCAAATGACCCATTTTGAGACAACAGCCAAATTATCTAGGATTTAATCCCACCAAATACCAAAATCTGAATATTTATGAAGCAACCGGATGTCGGTTATCTATTTATTAGTAACAATGATTTTTTTTGGCATAAACGCTTAGGAATATGTTAACAGTTTGCTACGCTACTTTCTGTTATTTTCTTTTTTGTCATTTCGATGATGCTTACAAAGTGTTCGATCTATTAGTAGGTTCACGATCCAACTCAAAAGATTGTAAGGTACGAACATTTATGTATTCGATGGCATGCTGAATAAAATATGATTAGAAAGCGTATTCATTAATCTTGGGATCCAAAACTCACCTTAATGTTACAATGCGCAGGTCCATTTTGAATCGGTTATTATGATGGTGAAATATGGAGAGATGGTGTCGGTAAAGATTAAGCGCATCCAAAAACTATTGAAGGTATGCATAAGGTAACTCTTATTATTATAAAATACTTTTTTTGTTCGGGAATTCAGAACATTGGTATCTTTAAAGAGTATTGCAAGGTATTCAGAAGTATGTTCTTGGTGATGATTGCAGGATGCGCTCTGTTGATTTAAATATATATTTGTTAAAGCACGGTTGCTATACCTGGAAGGAAACTAATTTCATTGAGAAACCATATGGATGTTGACACATCAGGTGCACGATTCGTTATACGTAACGCTGCACTTTTTCTCTATGTTTTTGCTGCCTATGACATACAATGTATTTAGTAGATAACCTGACCCTTTAACCGATTTATATGCAGACCAATTGAGGTTGATTGGAATATATGATAGGTTGTTACAGAACGTACGCTAGACGTGGTCTTCATCACAAAAAAACCCGGAAGAAAGCATCCGCCAAGCACAAGAAGAAACCACAGGTAACACAAGCACCCTAAATCTTCGATTCCTGAGATCCTGTTTTCGTATGAAAGAGTCAGCAGGTAGTGATCCCCTCACACCGAGTATATTTTAATCCCTCTTTTTTATATGTTGAAGCTACCAAGGCAGCAGTGAAATTGTGCACAGACGATTTATAAGGAAGCGTTGATAGGTGTGTAAACACCCATCCTTTTACCACTTAACTACAATAATAACCAAGCCAAAACGTGTATTTTAGGTCATAAATATCGGAATTATGCGTGGTTTGTGTTTTTGTTGTGATTTTAGGATCAAAATGTTAAAAGGGAAGAACACACGGCTTTTACGGGCTTTTATCGAAGAAAAAGACAAAAGACGAAGTCAAGAAATCAAGAGTGCAAAAAGAACGGAAGTCCAAGGCCTATTCTGAAGATTTATCGAAGAAAAAGTCCAAAGACGGAAGTTTAATAAAGCCGAAGAACTCAAGTCTAATTTATGAAGAAATCACAAGACGAGTTTAAAGTAATCCCGAGACAAAGTCTGAAAGATCGAAGAATGTAAAAGATTAAAGACTAAAGACGAAGGATTAAAAGATAATTAAAGAAAGAAGATAGAGAGGAGGAAGCTTCCTTCTACTAATCACCTCCTCCCCTATAAATAGAGTCATTAGGATTTCATTTCATTTTGTTGGCTATTTGACACATAGTTCTTCCACCTTTAATTTCTTGCACTTTCCTTAATTGTCATTTAATACTTGTCTTGCACCTTAATTTCTTGCCTTTTAATTCCACGTAAGTTTACTTTTTGTTGCATCTTATTTTTAATCAAGTACTTATTTTTAATCTCTCATTCTATCTTTCTTGTTTGGTTTGATCTTTATGTTTATGAGCTTATTGTTATGTTTATTTGATTAAAGGTTATGTTTTTATGCTTTTGATTGTTTTGTATTATTGATTTTTATAGCTTATTTGTGTTTATCTTTAAGTTGCTTAAGTTTTTATAAAAGTTACTCTTATTTAAAAGTTGTTATCGAATTTCTTTTTTCATTTAAATGTTTTCAAAAGTCTTTAAATTTTAGCTTATTAGTTTTTCTTATACGTGTTTATGTTAAATTTTCAGTTGTGTGCTTATTTAGTTCGTAGCTTATTTGGTTAGCTTATTACGATTTTCCTTACTGTATTCCGATCTAAGCCATTGGAAAAGGGTTTAACATTCCGACCAGCGCTCCATTTGCTTGGTCGGAAAAGGGTTTTGGATTCCTATCAGCTTTCCGATCTGGGATTCCGATTGGAGTACTTCAGGCTCATTCCGATTTGACATTCCGATCAAAGGTATTGTTTGGTTATTCCGATTAGGGACTTGGTGACAACATTCCGATTTGGGGTTCCGACAACATTCCGATCAACCCAAGGTTTGTCATTCCGACCGTGACAAATTCCGATTACATTCCGACAAGGGTGTTTGTTGGGTATTCCGACATGTGAGCTAATATTCCGATCACATTCCGATTGGACGTTCCGATTAGGTTTGTTTTGTATTGTTTTTATATTTTGTTTCAAATTTTCAAATTTTTCACGCTTCCCGAAATGTCTGTTTTTACCAAGTGTTTTTCTAGTTTTTCTCGGACCGATATTTGGAAACGACGTCATACTTCAAACCTTGAGAGACGTTCATGAAATTATGGTCTTCTCTTCATAATGAAATTTCTTCACTTGAAGTTTTGAGAGATTCATACTTGGACCACGATTTCTTCATTTTTCTTCAATCTTTATTTTGGACTTTGATATACAACGATCCGCCTCCTTTTATGACTTGGATCTATTTATCCTCATACCTTGTTAGGGTCTTTTCGGATACACTTCTCCATGACTTTTGGGGAGTATTTGCTTTTCGTCGTGTGTCTCGATCCTTCGTATTGATTTTCGGTAAATGATTCTTCACATCACTTTAGATCTTTAGCAACAAAATATAGCCCTCATGCCTTGTTAGGGCCTTTTTGGACTCGCCAATCTTCGCATCCCGCTTCAATAAGTTATGCCTTGGCTATGAACTCTAATCCATACCGAACAACTTTTAAACGATCTTGGGCTAGAAGCTAAGTAACTTTTCAAATCGTACAACCTTATTTATTGCAGATAAATTTATTAGCAAGCGATGGGAGAATAGGCTCATAATTAACTCACATAAATTCACGAAAGAATACCAAACTTATAATTGGCTCTATCATCTCTCGTTCTCCACAGTTTAAAATCTCAAGTAATGAGACTCGTGGATACTTAGCCTATTAAATCAAAGTTTTGGGTTTTCAAGTCGCCTATAGGATCTTGCAAATTCTTAGACTTTTTCAAGTTTAGAAATCGCGTTTTAAAGTTCCCTTGATAAACGACTCTCTAGGATCAATTATAGGAACTTGCGTAAAGTTCTTGTTCTTAACCCGTGAGAGTTAAGACTTTCGCGTTTTATAGCTCCCTATATAAAAGCCTAGCAAAACTTGACTTAAACACGTTAAGGATACTAGCTAGAGTAACTTAGATAAGTAAACTCGGGTTGAGTCAAAAGATTCACAACGTTTGAAAACTAAAACCACTTTATTACAGATTTATTCTAATAAGGCAAGAAAATAACTATATAAAAGTAAAGACTATTAGGCCAAAATAGATCAAAAATTTTGAAAAATGTCGAAAAATTGATTTTCCGGTTAAAATGAAGACAAATACAAGGAAAAGACCACTTAACCCTTCGATAGAAGTCCCCCTACACTTAAGATAAACATTGTCCTCAATGTTTAAGCATGTGGGAGTAAACTCCCCTACACTTAGGACATTGTGCACGTTGTTTAAATCTCGTTAAGGAAGAGACAACTAAAGAGATTCCTATTTTAATATTGAGAAAATATAAAATAGTGAATCGAAAAGAGTTTAGGATAGAACCGGGAAGAAGTGGAACCGGAATCACGGGTCGTCAAGAATCATCAAGAGTGGATCATTGAGCTCGAATCCCTGATTAAGATAGGAGAGGAGAGGAAATAGCAAACCAAAGGGTCTCCCCCTACACTTATGATAAAGAAAGCTAAAAGATAGATGCATGGGTTGCCTCCCAAGAAGCGCTTGATTTTTGTTAACCGAGTCGTGAGCCTGACTCGACCTTGAGTATCAACGGAAGAAGCATGAAATATATCCACCAGGATCAAATACATAGTTTTCGTCCATCAATAAGCACAAGCTTAAGGCGAACAAGGCAAGCCAAAGAAGAGTAGGCAAGGTTCCCTTAAGCAACGATGGAGCACGGTGGAAGCAAGGGTGAAGTGGTGCAAGCAGATTTCCATAAGTTCCAAAGATAATTCCTTTTATTTCATCAGGTGGATACTGAGACGGCTTAAAGATTGCAATACCGGAATCGAACACCTTTTCCTTTAGGGGAAAATAGCACTCAGGCTCAGCAGAATGGGAAGAAGATCCGCGAAGAAGCACAACCTCGTCCTCAGAAGGGGGACAAAGAGGTGTAAACTCATACGTGCTGCGGATTTCGGTGTCGACCGGTTTCTTCTCCTTAGAAAGAATGTGCTTCAAATCCAACGTAGGATCAAGACGATAATCTTCAAAGTCATAAGGAGGAGCATCACTCTCATGAGGGAAGTAAGTGTTGAGAAATTCAGAGAAGTCTTCCTCAAATGAGTAATCGTCCAAAGTAGGATCGAGTGATGGCGGAGGATCTTCATCATGTGAAGAATCGCTCGAAAGAGTATCAGCCTCATCAAAATCATCATATGTGGGCAGCTCGGGATACTCAGAAGTAAGGTCATCATAATCATCCGAATCTGAGCTAGAATCATCATCATAAGCATCAAAGACCGGTGGAGAATCATAAATGGGAGAAGCGTCCAAAGTAGGGAGAGAATCATCCACATCATCTTGAAAAAGTGGATTATCAGTGGAAGAATCGAATAGCGGATTGTTGTAGACAACAAAGTCATCATGCACATTAATCATATTCACTGATTCTCGTCCAAAAGATTTGCCTGTAAGCTTCCCCATTTTAAAAACTTTTGAATCATCCCCGACTCGTAAGATTAACTCACCTTCGGCCACATCCACTAGAGCTCGTCCGGTTCTCAAGAATGGCCGGCCAAGTATTAAAGGAATACGAGGGTCCATTTCATAATCAACTACGACAAAATCGACCGGGAAAGTAAATGTGCCAACTTTAATAAACACGTCTTAGCCTATACCAACGGGGTAAGCGAGAGTGCGATTAGCAAGTTCAAGAGTCATCTTTGTTGGAGTGAGGTCGGGCAATGATAGTGTTTTCCAAACACTCAGTGGCATCAAATTTATACTAGCCCCGAGATCAGCGAGGGCAGTAAATTCTTCAGTTTTGTTGAACACGCAAGGCAACACAAAACGACCGGGATCTCCAAGCTTTTCCGGAAGTTCTTTAAGAATAACTGCAGAGCAGTTTTCATTTAAGCGTGTGTTGGCGAGTTCAATCAGCTTCTCCTTCTTGTTAAGCAATTCCTTAAATGCTTTAACAAATTTGGGCATGTGGACAAGTGCTTCAAGAAAACTAATGTTGAAGTTCATTTGAGAAATCATCTTGATATAGTTTGTCACTTGAGAGTCCTCCTTTGTTAGCAAGTTAGGTTTGTTGAAGGGTCCTTCCGGGAAACATCGTCATGACGAGGCGGAGACAGTAATGATGCACTAATACTAGGTGTAGGAGGAGTAGGGATACATGGTGGTGGAGGAGGTGTAGATGATGGGGGTGGGATTGGTGGTCCTACGATGGTAACTCCACTACGAGTAGTAATAGCACTCACATTAGCTCGCGGATTAGTGACGGTGTTTGAAGGTAGATAACTTGAAGTAGAAGGTTGAGTAGAGGGCAGGAAACTAGCCAACATATTCTTTAATTCATTCGTTTGAGTGCTGAAGGAGGATTGAATATTATCACGAACCTCGGATCTTATCTCATTTCCTTGCTTCGTGATATCTCCTTTCAAATTGATTATTTGGCTCTGCAGATTCTTGATTTGCTCACCTTGGGTTCTCATGATGGCTTCAACATCGGGGTTAATGGGTGGGGTTTGTTGGGCGGGTGGGTTATAAGGATTAGAAGCTCTTGGTGGGATTTGGTTGCTTCTATTGTAGTTGTTGGCGGGGTTTTGGTTTTGAGGAGAAAAACCGGGTGAAAGGTAATTGTTGGACCGGTAACTCAGCAAATTTCTATCCCCTTGAGGTCGAGCTTGGTAATTTTCCGGTGAATAATTACCATAAGCTGCATACACATTTTCCGGATTTCCTTGAGTCGAAGGACAATCGGTGTATGAGTGAGGACCGCCGCATGTTTCACAAGGAGCAGCAACAGCTTTAACTTGTTGTTGTTGTTGGTTTGAAGCCAAGAGTTGCATACTTCTGTTCATTTCAGTCTGCACATGGGTGAGTTCGGTCATATCAGGGTTTGCTGAGGTGGAAGAAACATTGACTCTCGGGTTGTTCCTAGAAGAAGCAGAGGAATCCCAGTTTTTGTGGTGAGTAGTCATGTTCTCAATTAGCTCTCTACACTCCTCGGGTCTCCTTTTCATGAATGTGCCACCGGCGGCTGCGTTAATCGTATCACGATCTCGAAAAGTCAAACCGTTGTAGAAAGTATCGATTAATATCACAGGAAGCATGTTGTGGTTTGGACATCTATCGATCAAGACATTATATCGCTCCCAAGCATCAAAAAGAGATTCATCAGGGTCTTGCATGAAACCGCTGATTTGATTGCGAAGGCTTGTGACCATGGATGGTGGAAAGTAGCGCGACAAAAAGCGTTGAGTCATGTCATCCCAAGTGTGAATAGAATTCTTCGGGAGACGATCAAACCATTTTTCGGCATGATGCGATAAAGTATGTGGAAAGAGTTGTAGGCGAAGGACATCCATTGTGGCACCAGGCAACTTCATGCTTTGAGTGATTGTAATGAACTTGTCGAGGTGTTTGTTGGCATCATCATCAGGCAATCCACGGAATGGGTTAGTTTGCACTTGCTGAATCACGTGGTGCTTCAACGAAAACTCAGGAGCGTTGATTTGCATCGGCGCAATCGGTCCTCCTCGTCCAAACATGGTAGGTTGAAAAAGCTCCTCCATTGTCCGAAGATCGGGCTGTGGAAGAACATTGTTGTTATTGTTGAGGTGCGGTGGAATATTATTGTTGTTAACACCTGACATACTTAAATCTTCTTGAGTCTCGGGCTCTTGATAATTAGAAGATCTAGTACGCATACACCTGAAAATGCAAAAGAAAAAAAAACCAAACACAAAGGCAATATATATACACAATAAAGATAAAATCTTTTTGGATTTTTGAAAATTTTAATTTTTATGGATTTTTATCAATTTTTAATTTTTTATGATTTTTTTTTTGAATTTTTTATGCAAGAAAAGTAACGCTCACAAGTGAACGGATCCCAAAAAGCAACGCGTCTTTCACAGAAAACCGTTAATCTTTACGAAAAGAGCCGGCAGCGGCGCCATTTGATACAAGGATTTTGTATAGGTTCAATTGTTGTTCTCGGTATCTTAAAGAATTGATTTCCGGCTTAAAGTACGACTCAGTTATTCTTGGTAAAACAAATATTTTGGTTGTTTTTAAAATAAAAGTGCGAAACTTTAAAGTAAAAGTGCAATTAAAGTAAATCTAAATCTAATTAAAAGTAATGGTGTAAGTATTTAAAACGTGACTGAAATTAAAGGGCACTAAACGTAAATAACGCAAACTTAAATCTATCTAAGGCAAACTTAAAACGCAACTAAAACTTAAACTAAGGCAAGGATAAAATAAAGCTAAGGCAAATAAACTTAAAGTGCAACTAAAATAAAAGGTGGGAAAAATAAAGCTTGAAAATTAAAAATTAAAAACAAATACTGAAAAGAACCTGAAAGAAAACCTTGATTCGGAAGTTTCTGGTTATCCCTTGATTCGGAAGTTCTCAAGTTCCGAATGAATTGGCTTGACTCGGAACTTCTTGAGTTCCGAATGAACACTCCTGAGTCGGAACTCCTTGATTCGGAAGACTTCCGAATGAACTACTTGGTTCGGAACTTTTTGAAGTTCCGAATAAGTTGCTTGACTCGGAAGTTTTGGTGTTGATCCGGAACTTTTTCCTTCGGAAGTATTGATCCGGAACTTTTCCGGATGAAGCTTGACTCAGAACTTTTAAAGTTCCGAATGAAAGGACTTCTTCTCTTGGCTCGGAACTTTCCTGGGAACACAGTAACAGAAACAAACACCCCCGAAGAACAAGGGATCACAATAACACGAATCTAACCACAAATTTAACCAAAATCAAACACAAGATTAAACTAAACTAATAACAAAACATTCAATAATCATAAACAAACAATATAAATCAACAAAACTAACAAATTTAACCACAATAATCAAAAACCCACTTGATCAAAATAAGAACATGAACATGAACACAAACATAAACATAAAAATCAAAGATCAAGAAAGGTAGATAGGAGATCAACAAGATAAATTAAAGATTGACAAGAATTAAATGGGAACTTACTTGAAATTAAAGGAATTTAATGTGCAAGACAAGGTATTTAAATTGACAAGTATTTAAATTGATATGAATTAAAAGGTGCAAGGTAAGTAAATGGTGGAAGACTAATTGTCACACTTAGCCAACAAAGAAGAAAATTAACTAGTCCTAATCTATATATAGGGGAGGATTAGGAAGCTTCCTCCCCTCCTTCCTTTTCTCTTAATTGCAAGATTAAGTCCTTCCTTCTTTAATCTTCTTTTAATTGCACCATTAGTCCTTAAGCCTTTATTCTTTATTAATCTTGGACTTTAAATGGTTTTGTCTCGGGATTTCTTTGAACTCGTCTTGTATTCTTCAATAAATTAGACTTGAGTTCTTCGGTTTTAAGTAAACTTCCGTCTTTTGACTTTTTTCTTCGATAAATCTTCAGAATTGGTCTTGGACTTCCGTTCTTTTTGTACTCTTGACTTCTCGACTTCGTCTTTCATCTTTTTCTTCAATAAAAGCCCATGAATGCCCGTGTTTTCTCCACTTTTTACCTTTTCGTCCTAAATCACAACAAAAACACAAACCACGCATAATTCCGACATAAAAGACATAAAATACACGTTTTGGCTCGGTTATTATTGTAATTAAGTGGTAAAGAGGATGGGTGTTTACACACCTATCACTGTTTATCAAGGGAACTTTAAAATGCGTTTTCTAAACTTGAAAAAGTCTAAGAATTTGCAAGATCCTATAGATGACTCGAAAACCCAAAACTTTGATTTAATAGGCTAAGCATCCACGAGTCTCATTCCTTGAGATTTTAAATTGTGGAGAACGAGAGATGATAGAGTCAATTATAAGTTTGGTATTCTTTCGTGAATTTATGTGAGTTAATTATAAGCCTATTCTCCCATCGCTTGCTAATAAATTTATCTGCAATAAATAAGGTTGTATGAGAACTTGATTTTACTCAGGTTAAAAAGATTCGTTGTACCAATCTCTTCGAATTGAAAAACTTGTGTTTAATGTGCGACTCAGCTGTCTTTGGTAGAACAATAAAGTTGTCGTTGTAGTATTTAAAATAAATGTGCGAAACAATTAAAGTAAATGACTTGAAAGTAAATCTAAGTCTAATTAAAGTAAGTGCAAGTATTTAAAAACGTGACTGAAATTAAAGGGCACTAATGTAAATAACGCAAACTTAAATCTATCTAAGGCAATCTTAAAACGCAACTAAAACTTAAACTAAGGCAAGGCTAAAATAAAGCTAAGACAAGTAATCTTAAAGTGCAATTAAATAAAAAGGCGGGAAAAATAAAGCTTAAAAATGAAAGGCAGAAATTTAAAAACAGATACTAACAAAAACCTGAAAGAAACCCCTTGATTCGGAACTTTTAAGTTCCGAATGAACCTAGCTCTTGAGTCGGAACTCCTTGATACGGAAGTCTTGATCCGGAACTTTCGTTCGGAAGACTTCCGGATGAACAAGCTTGAGTCGGAAGTTTGGTTCAGAAGTTTTGGCTGATTCGGAACTTGTCCTTCGTCCGGAACTTTTCGTCCGGAACTTTCCTTCGGAAGTTCTTTCGGAACTTTTCGTCCGGAACTTTTCCGGATGAAGCTTGATTCGGAAGACAAATCTTGACTCGGAACTTTGCTGTTGATCCGGAACTTTTTCGTTCGGAAGTCTTCGTCCGGAACTTTCGTTCGGAAGATTTCGTCCGGAAGTTTCGTCCGGAACTTTGAATGTTCCGGATGAACAAGCTTGGTTCGGAAGTTTTTGCTGATACGGAACTCTTCCGGATGAAGCCCTTGATCCTGAACTTTGAAGTTCCGAATGAAAGAACTCCTTCTCTTGAGTCGGAAGTTTACCTGGAAAGATCAGATACAACAACAAACATCCCCGAAGAACAAGGGAATCACAGTAATAACGATCTAAACACAAATTTAACCAAAATCAAACAAACGATTAAGCTAAACTAATAACAAAACAACAGTTAATCATAAACAATCAATTTAAATCAACAAAACAAACAAATTTAACCACAATAATCAAAAACCCACTTGATCAAAATAAGAACATGAACATGAACACAAACATAAACATAAAAATCAAAGATTAAGAAGGGTAGATGAGAGATCAACAAGATAAAGTAAAGATTGACAAGAATTAAATGGAAACTTACTTGAAATTAAAGGAATTTAAGGTGCAAGACAAGGTATTTAAATTGGACAAGTATTTAAATGTGCATAAAATTAAAGGTGCAAGGTAAAGAAAAATGGAAGACTAATTGTCACACTTAGCCAACAAAGAAAATAATTAACTAGTCCTAACTATATATAGGGGAGGATTAGGAAGCTTCCTCCCCTCTTTCATTTTCTCTTAATTACAAGATTAAGTCCTTCCTTCTTTAATCTTCATTAATTGCACCATTAGTCCTTTTTTCTTCTAATCTTCTTTAAACTTGGACTCTAATGACTTGTGGCTCGGGATTTCTTTTGAACTCGTCTTTTAATTCTTCAATAAAATAGACTTGAGTTCTTCGGCTTTAAGTAAACTTCCGTCTTTTGACTTTTTCTTCGATAAATCTTCAGAATTGGTCTTGGACTTCCGTTCTTTTTGCACTCTTGACTTCTCGACTTCGTCTTTCATCGTTTTCTTCAATAAAAGCCCGTAAATGCCCGTGTTTTCTCCACTTTTCACCTTTTCGTCCTAAATGACAACCAAAACACAAACCACGCATAATTTCGACATAAAAGACATAAAATACACGTTTTGGCTCGGTTATTATTGTAATTAAGTGGTAGAAAGGATGGGTGTTTACACACCTATCAAATCCCCTACACTTGACCATTGCAATGTCCTCATGCAATGCATTAGTTACAAAGCACGTTTACATTTTTCATCATTGTCAATCCATAGTGGCCTTTATTAAAGAGATAGAAACTATAAACATTCAAAGTAAAGAAATCAAAAGCATACCTTGGGTTTTGGAAATGTCATGAATAATCATCATCCTCAAGTTTTTACTTTCTCCAAACCAAGCTTAAAAACGAGATCATTGTTATTATAAGTTAGTAAACTAACACAAACTCATGTGGGCCAATTACTCACTTAGACTCCCTTATTCCTAGGGGTATCTCTTATATTTTATTGTTGTCTTGAATGATCACGAGGATGCATTGTTTGACTTATTTCGATAGTTATTTAGTCCGAAAATAAAGTAAACGATTTAATCAATAGTTAGCTAAAGGACAAAATCTTTTAAAACTGCTTCTCGGGCCCTCATAAAGTTCATATCTTGGCATAACTCGCTTCGCGATTTGAGACCTTTCTCGGACCGATATTTGGCAGCGACTTCATACTTCAAACCTTGAGAGACGTTCATGAAATAATGGTCTTCTCTTCATATAGGAATTTCTTCACTTGAAGTTTTGAGAGATTCATACTTGGACCACGACTTCTTCATTTTTCTCCAATCTTTATTTTGGACTTTGATATACAACGATCCGCCTCCTTTTATGACTTGGATCTATTTATCCTCATACCTTGTTAGGGTCTTCTCGGATACACTTCTCCATGACTTTTGGGAGTTTTTGCTTTTTGTCGTGTGTCTCGATCCTTTATATTGATTTTCGATAAATGATTCTTCACATCACTTTGGATCTTAAGCAACAAAATATAGCCCTCATGCCTTGTTAGGGCCTTTTCGGACTCGCCAATCTTCGCATCCCGCTTCAATAAGTTATGCCTTGGCTATGAACTCTAATCCATACCGAGCAACTTTTAAACGATCTTGGGCTAGAAGCTAAGTAACTTTTCAAATCATACAACCTTATTTATTAGCAGATAAATTATTAGCAAGCGATGGGAGAATAGGCTCATAATTAACTCACATAAATTCACGAAAGAAAACCAAACTTATAATTGACTCTATCATTTCTCGTTCTCCATAGTTTAAAATCTCAAGTAATGAGACTCGTGGATGCTTAGCCTATTAAATCAAAGTTTTGGGTTTTCGAATCGCCTATAGGATCTTGCAAATTCTTAGACTTTTTCAAGTTTAGAAATCGCGTTTTAAAGTTCCCTTGATAAACGACTCTCTAGGATCAATTATAGAAACTTGCGAAAAGTTCTTGTTCTTAACCCGTGAGAGTTAAGACTTTCGCGTTTTATAGCTCCCTATATAAAAGCCTAGCAAAACTTGACTTAAACACGTTAAGGATACTAGCTAGAGTAACTTGGATAAGTAAGCTCGGGTTGAGTCAAAAGATTCACAACGTTTATTAAACATTAATTCTAATGAGGAAAGAAAATAACTATACAAAGGGAAAAACTAATAGGCTAAAATAGATCAAAAAATTTGAAAAATGTCGAAAAATTGATTTTCCGGTTAAAATGAGGACAGATACAAGGAAAAGACCACTTAACTTCGATAGAAGTCCCCCCTACACTTAATATAAACATTGTCCTCAATGTTTAAGCATGTGGGAGGAAACTCCCCTACACTTAGGACATTGTGCACTTTGTTTAAATCTTGCTAAGGAAAGGACAACTAAAGAGATTCCTATTTTAATATTGAGAAAATATAAAATAGTGAATCGAAAAGAGTTTAGGATAGAACCAGGAAGAAGTGGACACGGAATCACGGGTCGTCAAGAATCATCAAGAGTGGATCATTGAGCGCTCGAATCCCTGATTAAGAAGAGAGGAGAGGAAAGCAAACCAAAGGGTCTCCCCCTACACTTATGATAAAGAAAGCGAAAAGATAGATGCATGGGTTGCCTCCCAAGAAGCGCTTGATTTTTGTTAACCGAGTCGTGAGCCTGACTCGTCCTTGATTATCAACGGAAGAAGCATGAAACATAACCACCAGGATCAAAGACATGGTTTTCGTCCATCAATAAGCACAAGCTTAAGGCTAAAAAGGCAAGCCAAAGAAGAAGTGGCAAGGTTCCCTTAAGCAAAGATGGAGCACGGTGGAAGCAAGTATGGTGAGGTGCAAGTATGTCTTCAAAATTTCCAAAGATCTTTCCTTTTATTTCATCAGGTGGATACTGAGATGGCTTAAAAACTTCAATACCGGGGTCGAACACCTTTTCCTTTAGGGGAAAATAGCACTCAGGCTCAGCAGAGTGTGAAGAAAATCCGCGAAGAAGCACAACCTCGTCCTCAGAAGGGGGACAAAGAGGTGTTAACTCATACGTGTTGTGGATTTCGGTGTCGACCGGTTTCTTCTCCTTAGAAAGAATGTGCTTCAAATCCAAAGTAGGATCAAGACGATAATCTTCAAAGTCATAAGGAGGAGCATCACTCTCATGAGGGAAGTAAGTGTTGAGAAATTCAGAGAAGTCTTCCTCAAATGAGTAATCGTCCAAAGTAGGATCGAGTGATGGCGGAGGATCTTCATCATGTGAAGGGTCGCTCGAAAGAGTATCGGCCGCATCAAAATCATCGAAAGTGGGCATCTCGGGATACTCAGAAGTAAGGTCATAATCATCCGAATCTGAGCTAGAATCATCATCATCATAAGCATCAAAGACCGGTGGATAATCATAAATGGGAGAAGCGTCCAAATTGGAGCGAGAATCATCCACATCATCATGAAAAAGTGGATTATCAATGCAAGAGTCGAATAGAGGATTGTTGTAGACGACAAAATCATCGAGCACATTAATCATATTCACTGATTCTCGTCCATAGTATTCGCCTGTAAGCTTCCCCATTTTGAAAATTTGTGAATCATCCCCGACTCTTAAGATTAACTCACCTTCGGCAACATCAACTAAAGCTCGTCCGGTTCTCAAAAATGGCCGACCAAGTATTAAAGGAATACGAGGGTCCATTTCATAATCAACTACGACAAAGTCGACCGGGAAAGTAAATGTGCCAACTTTAATGAACACGTCTTCGGCTATACCAACAGGGTAAGCGAGAGTGCGATTTGCAAGTTCAAGAGTCATCTTTGTTGGAGTAAGGTCGGGCAATGATAGTGTTTTCCAAACACTCAGTGGCATCAAATTAATACTGTCCCCGAGATCAGAAAGGCCAGTAAATTCTTCAGTTTTGTTGAACACGCAAGGCAACACAAAACGACCGGGATCTCCAAGCTTTTCCGGAAGTTCTTTAAGAATAACTGCAGAGCAGTTTTCATTTAAGCGTGTGTTGGCGAGTTCAATCAGCTTCTCCTTCTTGCTAAGCAATTCCTTGAATGCTTTGACAAATTTTGGCATGTGGACAAGTGCTTCAACAAGGCTAATGTTGATGTTCATTTGAGAAAGCATCTTCACATATTTCGACACTTGGCAGTCATTCTTGGTTAGCTCGTTGGTCTTGACTAAGCGAGAAGGGTATGGGATATTGGGTTTATAGGTGGAAGGTGAAGGTGTAGTCGGTAATGGTTGAAATGTTGAAGGGTCCTTCCGGGAAACATCGTCATGACGAGGCAGAGACGGTAATGGTGCACTAATACTAGGTGTAGGAGGAGGTGTAGATGATGGGGGTGGGATTGGTGGTCCTACGATGGTAACTCCACTACGAGTAGTAATAGCACTCACATTAGCTCGCGGATTGGTGACGGTGTTTGAAGGTAGAGAACTCAAAGTAGAAGGTTGAGTGGAGGGAAAGAAACTAGCCAACATATTCTTTAATTCATTCGTTTGAGTGCTGAAGGAGGATTGAATATTATCACGAACCTCGGTTCTAATGTCATTTCCTTGCTTCGTGATATCTCCTTTCAAATTGATTATTTGGCTCTGCAGATTCTTGATTTGCTCACCTTGAGTTCTCATGATGGCTTCAACATCGGGGTTAATGGGTGGGGTTTGTTGGGTGGGTGGGTGATAAGGATTAGAAGCTCTTGGTGGGATTTGGTTGCTTCTATTGTAGTTGTTGGCGGGGTTTTGGTTTTGAGGAGAAAAACCGGGTGAAAGGTAGTTGTTTGATCGGTAGCTCAGCAAATTTCTATCCCCTTGAGGTCGAGCATGGTAATTTTCCGGTGAATAATTATCATAAGCTGCATACACATTTTCCGGATTTCCTTGTGTAGAAGGACAATCGGTGTATGAGTGAGGACCGCCGCATGTTTCACAAGGAGCAGCAACGGCTTTAACTTGTTGTTGTTGTTGGTTTGAAGCCAAGAGTTGCATACTTCTGTTCATTTCAGTCAGCACACGGGTGAGTTCGGTCATATCAGGGTTTGCTGAGGTGGAGGAAACATTGACTCTCGGGTTGTTCCTAGAAGAAGCAGAGGAATCCCAGTTTTTGTGGTGAGTAGTCATGTTCTCAATTAACTCTCTACACTCCTCGGGTCGCCTTTTCATGAATGTGCCACCGGCGACTGCATTAATCGTATCACGATCTCGAAAAGTCAAACCGTTGTAGAAAGTATCGATTAAGGTCACAGGGAGCATGTTGTGGTTTGGACAACGATCAATCAAGACATTATATCTTTCCCAAGCATCAAAAAGAGATTCATCGGGATCTTGCATGAAACCGCTGATTTGATTGCGAAGGCTCGTGACCAAGGATGGTGGAAAGTAGCGCGACAAAAAGCGTTGAGTCATGTCATCCCAAGTGTGAATTGAATTCTTCGGGAGACGATCAAACCATTTCTCGGCATGATGCGATAAAGTATGTGGAAAGAGTTGTAGACGAAGGACATCCATTGTGGCACCAGGCAACTTCATGCTTTGGGTGATTGTAATGAACTTGTCGAGGTGTTTGTTGGCATCATCATCAGGCAATCCACGGAATAGGTTAGTTTGCACTTGCTGAATCATGTGGTGCTTCAACGAAAACTCAGGAGCGTTGATTTGCATCGGCGCAATCGGTCCTCCTCGTCCAAACATGGTAGGTTGACAAAGTTCCTCCATGGTCCGAAGATCGGGCTATGGAAGAACATTGTTGTTATTGTTGAGGGGCGGTGGAATGTTGTTGTTAACACCTGACATAGCTAAATCTTCTTGAGTCTCGGGCTCTTGATAATTAGAAGATCTAGTACGCATACACCTGAAAATGCAAAAGAAAAAGAAACCAAACACAAAGACAATATATATACACAATAAAGATAAAATCTTTTTGGATTTTTGAAATTTTTAATTTTTATGATTTTTAAAATTTTTTATGCAAGAAAAATAACGCTCACAAGTGAACGGATCCCAAAAAGCAACGCGTCTCTCACAGAAAACCGTTAATCTTTACGAAAAGAGCTGGCAGCGGCGCCATTTGATAACTCTATTTTACTCAGGTTAAAAAGATTCGTTGTACCAATCTCTTCGAATTGAAAAACTTGTGTTTAATGTGCGACTCAGCTGTCTTTGGTAGAACAATAAAGTTGTCGTTGTAGTATTTAAAATAAATGTGCGAAACAATTAAAGTAAATGACTTGAAAGTAAATCTAAGTCTAATTAAAGTAAGTGCAAGTATTTAAAAACGTGACTGAAATTAAAGGGAACGCAAACTTAAATCTATCTAAGGCAATCTTAAAACGCAACTAAAACTTAAACTAAGGCAAGGCTAAAATAAAGCTAAGACAAGTAATCTTAAAGTGCAATTAAATAAAAAGGCGGGAAAAATAAAGCTTGAAAATGAAAGGCAGAAATTTAAAAACAGATACTAACAAAAACCTGAAAGAAACCCCTTGATTCGGAACTTTTAAGTTCCGAATGAACCTAGCTCTTGATTCGGAACTCCTTGATACGGAAGTCTTGATCCGGAACTTTCTTTCGGAAGACTTCCGGATGAACAAGCTTGAGTCGGAAGTTTGGTTCAGAAGTTTTGGCTGATTCGGAACTTGTCCTTCGTCCGGAACTTTCCTTCGGAAGTTCTTTCGGAAGTTTTCGTCCGGAACTTTTTCGGATGAAGCTTGATTCGGAAGACAAATCTTGACTCGGAACTTTGCTGTTGATCCGGAACTTTTTCGTTCGGAAGTCTTCGTCCGGAACTTTCGTTCGGAAGATTTTGTCCGGAAGTTTCGTCCGGAACTTTGAATGTTCCGGATGAACAAGCTTTGTTCGGAAGTTTTTGCTGATCCGGAACTCTTCCGGATGAAGCCCTTGATCCTGAACTTTGAAGTTCCGAATGAAAGAACTCCTTCTCTTGAGTCGGAAGTTTACCTGGAAAGATCAGATACAGCAACAAACATCCCCGAAGAACAAGGGAATCACAGTAATAACGATCTAAACACAAATTTAACCAAAATGAAACAAACGATTAAGCTAAACTAATAACAAAACAACAGTTAATCATAAACAATCAATTTAAATCAACAAAACAAACAAATTTAACCACAATAATCAAAAACCCACTTGATCAAAATAAGAACATGAACATGAACACAAACATAAACATAAAAATCAAAGATTAAGAAGGGTAGATGAGAGATCAACAAGATAAAGTAAAGATTGACAAGAATTAAATGGAAACTTACTTGAATTTAAAGGAATTTAAGGTGCAAGACAAGGTATTTAAATTGGACAAGTATTTAAATGTGCATAAAATTAAAGGTGCAAGGTAAAGAAAAATGGAAGACTAATTGTCACACTTAGCCAACAAAGAAAATAATTAACTAGTCCTAACTATATATAGGGGAGGATTAGGAAGCTTCCTCCCCTCTTTCATTTTCTCTTAATTACAAGATTAAGTCCTTCCTTTTTTAATCTTCATTAATTGCACCATTAGTCCTTTGTTCTTCTAATCTTCTTTAAACTTGGACTCCAATGACTTGTGGCTCGGGATTTCTTTTGAACTCGTCTTTTAATTCTTCAATAAAATAGACTTGAGTTCTTCGGCTTTAAGTAAACTTCCGTCTTTTGACTTTTTCTTCGATAAATCTTCAGAATTGGTCTTGGACTTCCGTTCTTTTTGCACTCTTGACTTCTCGACTTCGTCTTTCATCGTTTTCTTCAATAAAAGCCCGTAAATGCCCGTGTTTTCTCTACTTTTCACCTTTTCGTCCTAAATCACAACAAAAACACAAACCACACATAATTCCGACATAAAAGACATAAAATACACGTTTTGGCTCGGTTATTATTGTAATTAAGTGGTAGAAAGGATGGGTGTTTACACACCTATCATTGTATGATTTGAAAAGTTACCTAGCTTCTAGCCCAAGATCGTTTAAAAGTTGCTCGGTATTGATTAGAGTTCAAAGCCAATGCATAACTTATTGAAACGGGATGCGAAGATTGGCGAGTCCGAAAAGGCCCTAACAAGGCATGAGGGCTACATTTTGTTACTAAAGATCCCAAGTGATGTGAAGAATCATTTATCAAAAATCAATATGAAGGATCGAGACACACGACGAAAAGCAAATACTCCTTAAAAGATCATGGATAAGTCTATCCAAAAAGGCCCTAACAAGGTATGAGGATAAATAGATCCAAGTCCTAAAATGAGGCGAATCGTTGTATATCAAAGTCCAAAATAGAGATTAGAGAAAAATGAAGAAGTCGTGGTCCAAATACGAAGAATCTCTCAAAACCTCAAGTGAAGAAATTCCTATTATGAAGAGAAGACCATTATTTCATGAACGTCTCTCAAGATTTGAAGTATGAAGTCGTTGCCAAATATCGGTCCGAGAAAGGTCTCAAATCGCGAAGCGAGTTATGCCAAGATATGAACTTTATGAGGTCCTGAGAAGCAGTTTTAAAAGATTTTGTCCTTTAGCTAACTATTGATTAAATCGTCCCACTTTATTTTCATGCCTAAATAACTATCGAAATAAGTCAACAATGCATCCTCGTGATCATTCAAGAAAAAAATAAAATATAAGAGATACACCTAGGAATAAGGGAGTCTAAGTAAATAATTGGCCCACATGAGTTCGTGTTAGTTTGCTAACTTATAATAACAATGATCTCGTTTTTAAGCTTGGTTTGGGGAACGTGAAACTTGAGGATGATAATCATTCATGACATTCCAAAACCCTAAGGTAAATTTTTGATTTCTTTACTTGTTTTGTTATTTTTTATCTCTTTAATAAAGGCCAATGTGGATTGATGTGATGGAAAGTGTAATTAATACTAAGCTTTTACTCAGTTAAAAAGTTCTTTGTCGTATGTCTAATCGAATTGATTACTGGTTTAAAGTGCGACTCAGCTATCTTTGGTGGAAACAATAGTTGTGTCGTTGTAGTATATTAAAAATGCAAAAACTTTAAAGTAAATGGCAGTAAAATAAATCTAAATCTAATTTAAAATAAATGACGGGAATTCAAAGCGTGACTAAAAGTAAATGGGCAATAAAAGTAAATAACGCAAACTTAAAACTATCCTAAAGGCAAACTTAAAACGCAACTAAAACTTAAAATAAGGCAAGGCTTAAAATAAATCTAAGGCAAGTAAACTTAAAGTGAAACTAAGTAAAAAGGCGGGAAAAGTAAAGCTTAAAAATTAAATTAAACTAAAACTTAAAATAAACTAAAAATACCTCACTTGGAATAATTACTCGTTCGGAATATCACATTCACCCAGAATAATTCTTCTTCGTTCGGAATAATCAAAATAAAACACTCATTCGGAACAATTGGCTCATCCGAAATAATCACTCCTTCATCCGGAATATAAGCTCAACCGGAATATTGATTCATCCGGAATATGTCACTTATCCGGAATAAATCCTTCACTCGGAATAATGCTTCACCCGGAATAAACTTGATGCGGAATAAATCCTTCACTCGGAATGTGTCACTGATTCGGAATAATTGATTATTCCGAATAAACACCTTGATCCGGAATATTCACTATTCCGAATGAACACCTTTGATTCGGAAGAAGTTGTTGATCCGGAATATTAAATGTTCCGAATGAACAACCTTGATTCTGAATACCAGCTTGGTTCGGAATAAATTTCAAACCTTCATTCGGAATATTCACAAATAAGCCTTCATCCGGAATAATACCTTTACTTGGAATAATTGGTTGATCCGGAATAATTCACTGGTTCGGAATATTTCTTTATTCGGAATAACAAACTGATCCGGAATATGTCACTTATCCGGAATGTTTGCTTGGTTTGGAATAATCACAACACCACCTTGATCTGGAATAAACAGCTGATCCGGATTAATCAGTAAAGTCCCTTCATTCGGAATAAATAGCTTTGATCCGGAATAACCTGGGAAGAACAGTAACGAAGAACACGGAAACAAAAATAACACGAATCTAAACAAAACTAATCCAAAGCAACCAAAAGATTAAGCAAGACTAACCACACATGATCTAATAACAATAACCTATCAATCCAAATCAATAAAACAAACAATAATAACCACAATAATAAAAACCTACTTAATCAATTTAATAAAAACTCAATAACATGAACATGAACAATAAACATAAAGATTAACCAAGAAAGGTAGATAGGAGATGAACAATAAAAGTAAAGATTAACAACAATTAAAAGGAAACTTACTTGAAATTAAATGAATTTAAGGTGCAAGACAATTAAATAAATGACATGTATTTATATGTGCAAGTAATTAAAATGGAAGAACTAATTGTCACACTTAGCCAACAAGAAAAATGAAAGCCTAAGGATCCTATTTATAGTGGATTAGGGAGGTGCTTAGTGGAAGCTTCCTCTCCTCTTTCTTCTTTCTTTAATTATCATTAAGTCCTTGTCTTCTTAATTCTTCGACTTTTGTCTCGAGATTAATAAACTCGTCTTGTAAATTCTTCAATAAATTAGACTTGAGTTCTTCGGCTTTTAGTAAACTTCCGTCTTTTGACTTTTTCTACGATAAATCTTCAGAATTGGTCTTGGACTTCCGTTCTTTTTGCACTCTTGATTTCTTGACTTCGTCTTTTGTCTTTTTCTTTGATAAAAGCCCGTGATTTCCCGTGTTTTCTTCCTTTTTAACATTTTGATCCTAAAATCACAACAAAAACACAAACCACGCACAATTCCGACATTTACGACATAAAATACACGTTTTGGCCTGGTTATTATTGTAGTTAAGTGGTAAAAAGGATGGGTGTTTACACACCTATCAAATCCCCTACACTTGACCATTGCAATGTCCTCATGCAATGCATTAGTTACAAAGCACGTTTTATATTTTCCATCATAATAAATCCATATTGGCCTTTATTAAAGAGATAGAAAATTATAAACATTTAAAGGAAGAAAGTAAGTAAAGAAATCAAAGACTACCTTAGGGTTTTGGAAATGTCATGAATGATCATCATCCTCAAGTTTTCACATTCTCCAAACCAAGCTTAAAAACGAGATCATTGTTATTATAAGTTAGCAAACTAACACGAACTCATGTGGGCCAATTATTTACTTAGACTCCCTTATTCCTAGGTGTATCTCTTATATTTTATTATTATCTTGAATGATCTCGAGGATTCATTGTTGACTTATTTCAATAGTTATTTAGGCTGAAATAAAGTGGGACGATCTAATAAATAGTTAGCTAAAGGACAAAATCTTTTAAAACTGCTTCTCGGGACCTCATAAAGTTCATATCTTGGCATAACTCGCTTCGCGATTTGAGACCTTTCTCGAACCGATATTTGGCAGCGACTTCATACTTCAAATCTAGAGAGACGTTCATGAAATAATGGTCTTCTCTTCATAATAGGAATTACTTCACTTGACGTTTTAAGAGATTCTTCATATTTGGACCACGACTTCTTCATTTTTCTCCAATCATTACTTTGGACTTTGATATACAACGATCCGCCTCCTTTTAGGACTTGGATCTATTTATCCTCATACCTTGTTAGGGCCTTTTTGGATAGACTTCATGATATGAGCAAAAACTCATATCAATTTATCAACAAAATACCCTAAAACACAAGAAAAATACCTAAACCTTGTGCTATAAAGCGGAATTATGTGGTATGTTTTGTGTTTGTGTGCAAATAGGTAAGAAGGATGCATTTTCAAGCAAACAAAAAGAAAATCAAGTTAATTGGATAAAAAAGACAAAGAAGGATCAAGAGTGACAAGACTTTGAAGACAAAGGACCTATCTTGACAATCTGCCAAAGATGAAGGACCAAAAGTGTAAATTTGTCAAAGTCAAGATCAAAGTCAAATCTGGTCAACTCTCAAGTCAATCAAGTCAAAGGGCTTAAATGTTTAAAAATGCAAGTTGAAAGACTGAAATTGTCAAAGAAATGAAGATTATAGCTCAAAAGTTCAAACTGCCAAAGTTGAGGGGTTAATTCTGCCATGTGTTGGAAGTTAAATGGTGCTTGATCCGTGTGAACTATTCTCAGCCAATGGGAAGCAAGGAAACAAAGATCTTGGATTGCCAAACAAGCGCCACTTGGCCACTAACATCAGCCAAGCAATTAATAAACCGAATCCCAACAGTGCCTCCACTACTTCCTTTTTCCACCAATGACAACACGTCATGCAATAATCTATTTTATCCAGTTTGGATAACAATCCGTGTGAGCTAGTGAGCACAAATCAAAACCTACCACGTGTTCATCTTCTTCAACAAATTTGCCAGGATCGGGATTGAGCTAGGATGCATTTCAGAAGATGATATAAACATCAAAGTTGATCAAAATCAAGAGACAAATACAACCATACAACTCAATTAACATGAAATCATCTCAACCAAAAATCCCCAAAAGTGTTCTTCACCTGCAAAATTCAATCAAGCAGAATTGTCCACGTGGAAACATTTGATTGGTTCTGACACGTCACAATCCCCAACTACTTCACATTTCCATTCTATAAATAGGCATAGGAGTTCTCATTTCTTGTAATGTAGCTAGTGTGAAAACACACACACTAGAATTTAGCTCTCTCTCTTAATTCTGTTCATAGTTGTAGTTAATAACTCTCAAAAGCTTGACAACCTTTTGAGAGTCTGTTAGGTAGTTATAACTAATCTTCTAACCACTTTTCATCCATAACTAATAAAATTTCAATTTTCCCTCCAAATTCTTCACTGCTATTCTACTGTTCATACCCTGCATATTGTTACTCTGTTGCTGTTATTAGCTAGTTATGATCACCATTTGATCATGATTAGTTGATGAAGAAGACTTGTAGCTGTTGATCCTATTCAGTTCATTCCAGTCCAAGTATTGAGTAGATTCTGAAGCTTTCCTGTTCAACAATGGAGATTATGGTGATTGTAGCTGTTGATTTTTAGATGTTTGGTTGTTTCTAGTGCTAAGGTGGTGGTTTAGCACTAGCTAGAAAGCTCAGCGCTTCTCTACTCCCCAATGGAGGCCTAAGCTAGAAGGTGTTGCAATTCTGAGTTCTTGTTCCACTCAATTGTTGCTTGCCTGTTCAATTCCTAGTTAATTCTTGATTGAATGCATGATAAAAGGTGTTTAGCTAGTAGTTGATCTGATTTCGGTGTTTGAGTAGCTTTATTGTAGCTTAAAACTTGCTTTTTAGTCTTTTACTTGTCCTGTTTTCAGCATTAATCAGTCATATTAGCTTTACTAGTCAAATTGAGTTCTAGCCTTTTAAACTCTTTGCTTTTGGGTACTTTGCACTTCATTCTAGCTATAAAACTCAGTCTGATATTGTTTTTTATTCAGTTTAACCAATTGCTTAAAATCTCTTCATAAAAGTTTGTTAGAGATCAGATAAGTGGTGTTTGGGATTAGTTTACAAGTTGTTGTTAAGTGTTAGTATTTGGCCAATTCTGGTTCATTTCAAGTCATCTAGTGTTAGCATAATGATTTCAGTCAGTTTCAAGTCAAGGCTTTAGTCAAAAAAGGCAATTGGTACACAAAAAAGTTTGGGTCAGTTTTTGTTAAGTAAGTTTTCAGAAAGTTCATGATTTCAATTGCTTGGTAATTCTTTGTTTCTTGATGAAATTCTTTGAAACCAATTCTCATCTTTCACTCAACATATGAAGTTTTAGCTTATAGAAGGAAATTATACTGTATCTAGTTTTGAGTGAGAAATAAGCACTTTATTAAGCACTTGAGAAATTGCAATTCCCTGTGATAAATAGGATTTCTGATTTCTCATATCTCCATTTCCACTTCAGAAATCTCTTAATTTTCTTTCATATTTCCATTTAGAAAGTGTTCATGAGTAAGTTTTGAGATTTTAAGCTTTTTGAAAAATCTGGTCAACGAAAGTCAAAATAAGCTCATTTTAGCTTATTTTCAGTTTTAGAGCTTATTACTGGATCATTTTCTTTGAGACTTGATTTCTCATTCTTCTTGTGAGCTGTTTAACAAGTTTCTTCATTAAAATCAAGTTGTGCATGAGTAGCTTATCAGTTAGCTTATTTTGAGCTTATTTGAATTTGCTTATAAGAGTTTTTAGATAGTTTCAGCTTAATTCCTTTGACAAGCCTAGCTTAATTTTGATTTTAAGACTTTTGAAAGTGGTTTGAGCTTATTTGGTCAAGAAACGAGCTCAAACGAGCTTATTTTGTTCTTAAACCCGTTTTTGGTTTAAAGCTTTTGGAAATTGCCTTTTAGTCCTTTTAGTTTTAAACAGTTTCATTTTCAGGCTAATCTTCCAACTAATTATGGTTTTCAAAAGTTTAGTCCTTGTATTTTCAAAGTTGTTCAAAAGTGGTTATTCAGTTTTCAAGTTAGTTCAAAATTAGTTACTTTGTTTGAGAAATTTTCACATTTAGTCCATATAGTTAACTGTTTTAGCATAAATAGTCCCTAGACTTTTTGACTTTGCATTTTTAGCATTTATTTTTCATAGAATTTACATTTTCAGTCCTTATATTGTGTAGAATTTACATTTGAGCATTTTAATTGAATAAAAACTTGGTTTGTTCACTTTGTTTTACGTATAAGTAGACTGTATTTTTCATTTTAGCAAGGCTTTGTTTGAATTAGCTATAGAATATCCAAATACTTTACCAACCAAAATCAATTAAAAACTCGATCTTGTTAGGACTTTCAGTTTGTTAAGAACTGAGAAAAACGAACTTCAACTATACACATTTCAAATGGCGTCGCTGCCGGTTCTTTGACTTTACGAGAGACTATCGATTGACGATTTTCTTTGGCTTTTGGGATCCGTTCACCTAGTGAACGTTATTTTTACGTATCATAAATCAAAAACAAATAAAAAATATAAAAATATATAAAAACTAAAAAATTAACAAAACAATTCTTTTCCTAAAGAATTGACCAAACAAATTAAAAAATCCAAAAGCAATCTTTTTCCTAAGAGATTGCACCCAAAAATATATATTATTGGATTCTCTCGGTTTTTATGTACATATAGTATTTTCTCTTAAAAACTCATAAATACAAAAATATTTTCCATATATTATTATAAGTAAATACGTATACGTATAAGAACAACCAATTCACATATTCTCCATAAGTATTGCCAAGGCAATACACCGTGTTGAGGGGCGTTCCGGTCCTTGACACGTGTATCGATCAAACAAAATAAAGCAAGAATAGATAAATACTTCCAATAAGCAACAATTCGAAGAATACAAATAATTAAGTGAATAGAAAGGCGATGTGCTATAAAATGCCATCTAAGGGTCAATAGGTACTTAAGTGCTTCGCGCCACCTAACCCCCCGTTCACTTGTGAGTATTCTAAGAAGGAAGGCTTCATTGGGGGTCTTGCACCCAAGTAGTACATACATATATTATTATTTTCTTGTGGATATTTCATATTGAAACTCGAAGGGGATAATCCTTTTCTCTTCAAAGTCACACGAGAGCTTCTCTCTCATTCCTCGTATTGAGTTGCATGCTCACTCGCGGGCGTGCACAAATACCGATTGGTGTACAACCCCTTCCTCCGAAAAGGAAGAAAAAGAGAAAGAGTAGGAACACCACCGTCCATCAAGCCGATCACGAGAATCGTGCTTTGATTCATCCACAACAAGAAGCCATGGCTAGAGTTGATACTCGTTCTTTGATGGAACGTTTGCAATCCAATGTTCACGGATATGCCGATGCTATCAAGATTCCCGATATTCCCGCAAATTCATTTGAGCTAAAAACGACTATGATTAACTTGGTTTCAAACACACCTTTCTATGGAAACAAGAATGATAATCCTCATGATCACCTTAAGAGGTTTCTTGCTCTTTGCAATACCATTAAGTACAATGGAGTTTCCCATGATGCCATTAAGTTGATATTGGTGCAATTTTCACTAGAGGGTCTGGCTAAGCATTGGTTAGATACACAACCACCCGATAGAATCACCACATGGGATGGTTTCACTACTAAGTTTTTGAACAAGTTCTTTCCCCCAGCTAAGACCACGGCTTTGAGGAACTTAATTATAGGCTTTCAACAAAAACCTAGCCAAACCTTTAGTGATGCTTGGGAGGAGTTTAGAGAGTTACTGAGGAGATGCCCTAACCATGGATTGGATGAAGTTTACCAAATCAATACTTTCTACAATGGCCTTAAACCTCATCACCAAGACTCACTCAATGCTTTCGTTGGAGGGAACATTCTTCTTAAATCCATTCAAGAGGCTCGGGATATTATTGAGACCAAAGCAATGGTTCAAACCAACACACAATTTGATGAAAGAGTCCATGTCATTCAAGAAGGAACTTCTAAACCATTGGAGACTCAACTCATTTCATGCATTCAATCATTTACTCAAGCTCAAAAGGAAAGTCAAACATTCATGCAAAATACTCAAAAGATGCAAGAAACAATGATGAATGACTTGATGAAGCTTTCTATGGGAAATCATTCCTCAAATGATGTGCATGCCATTACTCTTTCTTGTGTGACTTGTGGAGTTCCTCATTCCTATGAACAATGTGATAAGGTGCAAGGTTATCAAGGGGAATGTTATGCTTACCAAGAGGAACATCGTGAACACTTCAAGCCAAATATCAATCCTAATAACCTTTCTTACAAGTCCCAAAATTACCTTACTCCACCGGGATTCCCACCCCAACCACCCACCCAACTTCAACAAAATCCTCCTCAAGTGTTACAAAGGAATCAAGGTCAAAGACCACCTTACCAAGGGAATAACTATAGACCACTAAATACCTTTTACAATCAAGGAAATAACTTTCAAGGTAACAATCAAGGGTTTTACAATCAACCTCCACCTTTCCAACCCCAAGGTTTTCAAGGAAATGTGCCACAAGATTATAACACAATTGAGCTTCTTCACAAAATGAATCAAGAGAATGAAAGGAGGTTCCAAGCTAATGAGAAAAGAATGAGAGAAATGCATGAAGCTAATGAAAAAAGAATGAGAGAAATGCATGAAGAATCAAATAAGAAGTTTATGATGCTTTATAGTCAAAGACCACAAGGAGCTTTACCATCTAAAACACAAGCAAATCCAAGAGCAAATGTCAATGCTATTACAACAAGAAGTGGAAAGACAACAAAGGATCCTTCACCTCCTAAGCCTCCTATTGTTCCACCCACTTTTGTTCCTACATGTGACAAGCCTTCTACATCTACTTCACCGCCTCAAAATGCTCCCATTCAATCAAACACACCTTCTCAACCTATTCCTACTTCTCCTCTACCTTCCACAACTCCCAATGAAGAAGCTATCAAAGACAAATCTTCCACTACAACACCTACACCAAAACCAAACCTTCCTTACCCTTCAAGGTTGAAAAAGGATAAATTAAAGAACAAGGATGATATCCAAGTCTCAAATTTCTTAAGGATGTTCAAGCAACTCAACATCAACATATCCTTTGTGGAGGCTCTTGCTTATATGCCAAAGTTTGCTAAGATGTTCAAGGATTTACTCTCAAACAAGGAAAAATTGGTTGATTTGCCCAACGCATCCCTTAATGAAAATTGTTCCGCCGTGCTACTTAAAACCTTACCAACAAAACTTGGAGATCCGGGGTGTTTCTTGATACCTTGTAATTTTCCCGGTGTGGAAAATTGCATGGCTTTGGTGGATCTAGGGGCAAGCATAAACCTCATGCCTTTATCGGTTTGGAAAAAACTCTCTCTTCCCGAGCTCACTCCCACTAGGATGACCCTTGAATTAGCCAACCGAACCATAGCTTACCCTGTAGGTATCACGGAGGATGTGTTTGTAGGTGTGGATAAGTTTACATTTCTGGCCGACTTTGTAGTGGTTGATTATGACATGGATCCTAGAGTTCCTTTGATTGTTGGTAGACCGTTTTGAGAACGGGTCGTACTTTGATAGATGTGGCGGAGGGAGAACTAATTATGAGAGTAGAGGATGAGAAAGTGGTGTTTAAGTTAGGAAAAGTTTGTGATAGGAAAGAGGTTAAGGAGTCTAGACCGTGTGAGACTATTAACATAGTTGATGTACTAGATGAGGTGTGTGATGAACACTTTCATGATGCTTGCAAGAGTACTAGTGATGAAATGCCCCATGTTGAAACCGTGGCCTCAATTGCTCCTTCTTTAACACCTTTTGGAGAGAGTGATTTCCTCTTGGAGGAATTTGAGTCAAACTTTCTTGGTGATGATGATTCTCCCATTAATTGGGAAGAAGATATTCTTACTATCCAAAAGTTTCTCAATGAGGACCCTATTCCTTCTCCTACTCCACAAGAAGTTACCAATGAGAATCCTTCCATAGTAAAACCTTCCATAGAGAGTCCACCTCCTATCGAACTTAAGGACCTTCCATCCCACTTAGAGTATGCTTTCTTAGAGGGCAAAGACCAATTACCCGTGATAATTGCTAAAGAGTTGAAAGAGGATGAGAAGGAGCAACTCATTGAATTCCTTAAGAAACACAAGAAAGCCTTAGCATGGAAAATATCCGACATAAGGGGAATTGATCCACATTTTTGTACACACAAAATCCTTATGGAGGATGATTACAAACCCGCCATTCAAAGTCAACGAAGGGTTAACCCAAAAATCCATGAGGTCATTAAGAAGGAAGTGATCAAACTCCTTGATGCGGGCATGATTTACCCCATTTCCAACTCTCCATGGGTTAGCCCGACACATTGTGTTCCAAAAAAGGGTGGAATCACCGTAGTGCCTAATGAGAACAATGACCTTATTCCTACAAGAC
This sequence comes from Glebionis coronaria, assembly GCA_025667525.1. Classification (NCBI taxonomy): domain Eukaryota; kingdom Viridiplantae; phylum Streptophyta; class Magnoliopsida; order Asterales; family Asteraceae; genus Glebionis; species Glebionis coronaria. The sequence continues at coordinate 239,725,246 of CM046876.1, read as the reverse complement.
TTGTTACCGGTTGGAGAGTTTGTATTGACTATAGGAAGCTCAATGAGGCTACTAGGAAAGACCATTTCCCATTACCTTTTATGGATCAAATGCTTGAACGATTAGCGGGAAATGAGTACTATTGTTTTCTTGATGGCTTTTCGGGTTATTTCCATATCCCCATTGACCCTAAAGATCAAGAAAAGACCACATTCACTTGTCCCTACGGTACATTTGCTTACAAGAGGATGCCTTTTGGCTTATGTAATGCACCGGGGACATTTCAAAGGTGCATGATGGCGATTTTCCATGACATGATAGAGCAAACAATGGAGGTTTTTATGGATGTCTTTTCCGTCTTTGGAGATTCATTTACCTCATGTCTCACCAATTTAGAAAGGATGCTTAAGCGTTGTGAGGAAACACGTTTAGTGCTTAATTGGGAGAAATATCACTTTATGGTGAAAGAGGGAATTGTTTTAGGACACAAAATATCCAATAAGGGATTAGAAGTGGATCGAGCTAAAATTGATGTGATTGCTAAGCTTCCCCCACCCACTTCGGTTAAAGGTGTAAGGAGTTTCTTAGGTCATGCGGGGTTTTATAGGCGCTTTATACAAGATTTTTCTAAGATAGCTAGACCGATGACTCACCTCTTAGAAAAAGAGGCTCCTTTCATTTTTAACCAAGATTGTTTGGAATCTTTTGAGACTCTTAAGGAGAAATTGACAAAGGCTCCCGTTTTGGTTTCTCCAAATTGGGAATTACCTTTTGAGCTTATGTGTGACGCTAGTGATTATGCGGTGGGGGCCGTCTTAGGTCAAAGAATGAATAAGCATTTTCAACCTATACACTATGCGAGTAAAACCATGACCGGTGCACAACTTCATTATACTACCACGGAAAAAGAGTTGCTTGCTATAGTCTGCTTTTGAGAAATTTAGACCATACCTTGTGCTCTCCAAAACCATAGTGTATACGGATCATTCCGCTCTCAAGTATCTCATGACAAAACAAGATGCTAAGCCTAGGCTTTTGAGATGGGTTTTGTTGCTTCAAGAGTTTAAGATAGAAATTCGTGATAAAAAAGGGGCCGAGAATTTAGCGGCGGATCACTTGAGTAGACTTGAGCATCCTTTTCAAGGAGATTTTCCAAATCAAGATTCAATGAATCCTTTCCATTAGAGGAGCTCATGCCTATCTCTTCCCAAGAGGATGCCACACCTTGGTTTGCGGATATAGCAAACTATCTTGTGGGGAATGTGCTTATTGAGCGTCTTACTTATCAACAAAAGAAGAAATTTCTTAAAGAAGTTAAGTACTACTTTTGGGATGATCCTTATATTTTTAGGCATTGAGCGGACCAAATCATTAGACGGTGTGTAGATGGGCCCGAGGCATTTAAGATCTTAGAAGCATGTCATAAAGGACCTACGGGTGGACATTTTGGGCCCAACTAAACCGCCAAGAAAGTCTTTGATTCGGGTTACTATTGGCCTTCCATTTACAAAGATGCCCAAGAAATGGTAAAATTTTGTGATGTGTGTCAAAGACAAGGAAAAATTACGCAACGTGATGAGATGCCACAAAACTTTATTCAAGAATGTGAGATTTTTGATGTATGGGGCATAGATTTCATGGGACCTTTTCCATCTTCTAAGGGAAACAAGTATATACTTGTGGCGGTGGATTATGTGTCTAAATGGGTGGAGGCTAAAGCCTTACCTACCAATGATGCTAGAGTTGTTGTGAAGTTCTTAAAGCAATTGTTTGCTAGATTTAGTGTACCTCGGGCCATCATAAGTGATCTGGTACGCATTTTTGTAATGATCAATTCACGAGAGTTATGAAGAAATATGGAGTTAATCATAGACTTTCTACCGCGTATCACCCTCAAACCAATGGTCAAACCGAGGTCACAAATCGTGGTTTAAAGAGAATTTTAGAGAGAACGGTGGGAGAGCATCGAGCTTCTTGGTCGGATAAGCTTGATGATGCTTTGTGGGCTTTTAGGACGGCTTTTAAGACACCAATTGGTTGTACTCCTTATAGGCTTGTCTATGGTAAAGCGTGCCACCTCCCATTTGAATTAGAACATAAGGCATCTTGGGCTCTCAAGTGGGCTAACTTTGATTTAAACCAAGCTGGTTCACATAGGAAAGATCAACTTAATGAGATGGATGAATTGAGAGCCAATGCCTATGAAAATTCTTTGCTTTACAAGGAAAAGACTAAGAAATTGAATGATGCTAAGATCAAGAACCGTGAGTTTAAAGTTGGAGAGCCGGTTCTCCTCTTTAACTCAAGGTTGAAACTTTTTGCGGGCAAGCTTAAGTCGAGATGGTCCGGTCCATTCACTATTGCTCAAGTGTTTCCATATGGAACTATTGAGTTATCACAACCCGATGGTCCAAACTTTAAAGTGAATGGTCACCGTGTGAAACATTATTTTGGGGAGGACATTTCCGTTGAAATGGTCCAAGAGATCCCCATTTTCCCCATGAATTAATTCATTGAGGGACGAGTCGAGCTAGAGACTCCTTAACTCAAGCATCGTATAACTAGGTTTAGAGTGTTGTAGGTTAGCAATAAGGGTATAGAATTAGAGATAAGTGTAGGGGAGACCTTCTTTTGTCTTCATGTTATTTGTAGGGTTGCTCACTCATTTCATGCTTTGGAGCTTATGGAGGAGGCCCTTGTATCCGGTTCACTTCGTTACTATTGTGATCTTTCATTAACACCTTGTGCTTAAACATGAATTCACCAATAGTTGCCCTTTCCTTAACTTGGGTTAAGCAAAGTCTATTCATTGTCATAAGTGTAGGGGAAGTTTTTATACTTCCATGCTCTTAAACATTGAGGACAATGTTTAGCTTAAGTATAGGGGGTCTTCTATCGAAGTGACCTTACCTAGAACTTGTCATTGTCCTTCATGATAACTTGGAAAATAATTTTTCAAACATTTTTCAAATTTTTGATCTACTTTGGCCACCAAAAATATGCATTCATAATTTTTGTATCTATCATTTTTCATTTGCATAACACATTTGCATTGTATATATCTTTTCTTTTATCTTTCATCAAAAATATATAAAAAGGAAAAAAATATAATAAGGACATGGTTTAACAAGTTTAGACTTCTTTGACATATTAGGCCCGCCATGGATATTTTGACTCAACCCGAGTTTGCTTATCCAAGCATTCTCTAGCTAGTATCCTTAACCATGTAGTCCTTCATTGGTCTATTAGGCTAAGCATCCACCAATCTTATTCTTTGAGATTTTAAATTTGTGGAGAATGGGAAATGATAGAGTTGAAGCAAGTATAAAAGGGCTAGATAAACTTCATGATAATTACTTGTGGCTAAACCCTTCTCTTCTTTACCTCTAATTTCTTCGCATGTATATATGTTAATAAATAATCAAGAACGGTTTTAATCGGTTTGTAGTCTCTTATGCATTTTTGACTAATCATTCATGGTTGGTATAAGTACGTCTTAAGATTCTAAGTTAGAACGTTTTATGTATACTAGACTTATGTCATGCTTAATACTTAGCGGGTGTTTTTCCTTTTATTATTTTCTACTTTCTTTGTGAGGAATAAAGAAAAATAAGAGCGGCTTATAAAAAAATGAGTGGCTAGAAAAAAAAGAAAAAAAAGAGAAAAAGAGAAAAAAAATAATTATACAAGACTCCCAAGAGGGGCAGTGTGGTGTTAATTATAGTGACTATTGAGTTCCAATATTACCTTGACGGGTTGCGGGGATTCAATAGATTGCTCTAATCCAATATTACCTTGACGGGTTGCGGGGTTGAAGATCCAAAGTCTCAAAAAGATGGCGGATGTAAATTATTGTGTGAGTTTTATTTTTCTTTCCTTAGCGAGTGTGTAGCTACTTATGAAAGCATGACATGAGGATTTTACACATAAGGCGAATGACTTATTACTCTTGAAACGAACTTATATTAATTGTGAGCGGTTTTTCAAGTAATAGATGAGAGGATTACTTAGGATTAAAACCGTGCTTCCTTATTTTTGGATTTTGCATTTCTTATACTTCACACTTGAAATAAATGACAAATTTGCCCACAAGCAAATTGCTCAAATAATAACTGGTTCCACATTTAATTGTCATGAATAAGTTGATGCACTTTTTACTTGTGAATACAATGATCCTATTTTTAAGCTTGGTATGGGGAAAGTGAAACTTGAGGGTGATAAGTATCCATGGTACCCAAGCCCTAATCAAAGTCATTGAATTCTTTATGAGTTATTTCCATCAAACCATTTCAAGAAAAACCAAAAAGATATAGATAGAATTGTATCTTGTGCATTGCATTATCAAAATCAAAAATCATGCATCATATAGTGTAGAGTAGTGTAGATGCATTCCATAATGGTCAAGGTGGATTAATTATGAGGAGAATGTAAACTTGTGCTTTAAAATATAGCATTGCATGAGGACATGACAATGTTCAAGTGTAGGGGATTTGATATGAGCAAAAACTCATATCAATTTATCAACAAAATACCCTAAAACACAAGAAAAATACCTAAACCTTGTGCTATAAAGCGGAATTATGTGGTATGTTTTGTGTTTGTGTGCAAATAGGTAAGAAGGATGCATTTTCAAGCAAACAAGAAGAAAATCAAGTTAATTGGATAAAAAAGACAAAGAAGGATCAAGAGTGACAAGACTTTGAAGACAAAGGACCTATCTTGACAATCTGCCAAAGATGAAGGACCAAAAGTGTAAATTTGTCAAAGTCAAGATCAAAGTCAAATCTGGTCAACTCTCAAGTCAATCAAGTCAAAGGGCTTAAATGTTTAAAAATGCAAGTTGAAGGACTGAAATTGTCAAAGAAATGAAGATTATAGCTCAAAAGTTCAAACTGCCAAAGTTGAGGGGTTAATTCTGCCATTTGTTGGAAGTTAAATGGTGCTTGATCCGTGTGAACTATTCTCAGCCAATAAGAAGCAAGGAAACAAAGATCTTGGATTGCCAAACAAGCGCCACCTGGCCACTAACAACAGCCAAGCAATTAATAAACCGAATCCCAACAGTGCCTCCACTACTTCCTTTTTCCACCAATGACAACACGCCATGCAATAATCATTTTTATCCAGTTTGGATAACAATCCGTGTGAGCTAGTGAGCACAAATCACAACCTGCCACGTGTTCATCTTCTTCAACAAATTTGCCAGGATCAGGATTGAGCTAGGATGCATTTCAGAAGATGATATAAACATCAAAGTTGATCAAAATCAAGAGACAAATACAACCATACAACTCAATTAACATGAAATCATCTCAATCAAAAATCCCCAAAAGTGTTCTTCACCTGCAAAATTCAATAAAGCAGAATTGTCCACGTGGAAACATTTGATTGGTTCTGACACGTCACAATCCCTAACTACTTCACATTTCCATTCTATAAATAGGCATAGGAGTTCTCATTTCTTGTAATGTAGCTAGTGTGAAAACACACACACTAGAATTTAGCTCTCTCTCTTAATTCTGTTCATAGTTGTAGTTAACAACTCTCAAAAGCTTGACAACCTTTTGAGAGTCTGTTAGGTAGTTATAACTAATCTTGTAACCACTTTTCATCCATAATCAATAAAATTTCAATTTTCCCTCCAAATTCTTCACTGCTATTCTACTGTTCATACCCTGCATATTGTTACTCTGTTGCTGTTATTAGCTAGTTATGATCACCATTTGATCATGATTAGTTGATGAAGAAGACTTGTAGCTGTTGATCCTGTTCAGTTCATTCCAGTCCAAGTATTGAGTAGATTTTGAAGCTTTCCTGTTCAACAATGGAGATTATGGTGATTGTAGCTGTTGATTTGTAGATGTTTGGTTGTTTCTAGTGCTAAGGTGGTGGTTTAGCACTAGCTAGAAATCTCAGCGCTTCTCTACTCCCCAATGGAGGCCTAAGCTAGAAGGTGTTGCAATTCTGAGTTCTTGTTCCACTCAATTGTTGCTTGCCTGTTCAATTCCTAGTTAATTCCTGATTGAATGCATGATAAAAGGTGTTTAGCTAGTAGTTGATCTGATTTCAGTGTTTGAGTAGCTTTATTGTAGATTAAAACTTGCTTTTTAGTCTTTAACTTGTCCTGTTTTCAGCATTAATCAGTCATATTAGCTTTACTAGTCAAATTGAGTTCTAGCCTTTTAAACTCTTTGATTTTGGGTACTTTGCACTTCATTCTAGCTATAAAACTCAGTCTGATATTGTTTTTTTATTCAGTTTAACCAATTGCTTAAAATATCTTCATAAAAGTTTGTTAGAGATCAGATAAGTGGTGTTTGGGATTAGTTTACAAGTTGTTGTTAAGTGTTAGTATTTGGCCAATTCTGGTTCATTTCAAGTCATCTAGTGTTAGCATAATGATTTCAGTCAGTTTCAAGTCAAGGCTTTAGTCAAAAAGGCAATTGGTACACAAAAAAGTTTGGGTCAGTTTTTGTTAAGTAAGTTTTCAGAAAGTTCATGATTTCAATTGCTTGGTAATTCTTTGTTTCTTGATGAAATTCTTTGAAACCAATTCTCATCTTTCACTCAACATATGAAGTTTTAGCTTATAGAAGGAAATTATACAGTATCTAGTTTTGAGTGAGAAATAAGCACTTTATTAAGCACTTGAGCAATTGCAATTCCCTGTGATAAATAGGATTTCTGATTTCTCATATCTCCATTTCCACTTCACAAATCTCTTAATTTTCTTTCATATTTCCATTTAGAAAGTGTTCATGAGTAAGTTTTGATATTTTAAGCTTTTTGAAAAATCTGGTCAACGAAAGTCAAAATAAGCTCATTTTAGCTTATTTTCAGTTTTAGAGCTTATTACTGGATCATTTTATTTGAGACTTGATTTCCCATTCTTCTTGTGAGCTGTTTAACAAGTTTCTTCATTAAAATCAAGTTGTGCATGAGTAGCTTATCAGTTAGCTTATTTTGAGCTTATTTGAATTTGCTTATAAGAGTTCTAGATAGTTTCAGCTTAATTCCTTTGACAAGCCTAGCTTAATTTTGATTTTAAGACTTTTGAAAGTGGTTTGAGCTTATTTGGTCAAGAAACGAGCTCAAACGAGCTTATTTTGTTCTTAAACCCGTTTTTGGTTTAAAGCTTTTGGAAATTGCCTTTTAGTCCTTTTAGTTTTAAACAGTTTCATTTTCAGGCTAATCTTCCAACTAATTAGGGTTTTCAAAAGTATAGTCCTTGTATTTTCAAAGTTGTTCAAAAGTGGTTATTCAGTTTTCAAGTTTGTTCAAAATTAGTTACTTTGTTTGAGAAATTTTCACATTTAGTCCATATAGTTAACTGTTTTAGCATAAATAGTCCCTAGACTTTTTGACTTTGCATTTTTAGCATTTATTTTTCATAGAATTTACATTTTCAGTCCTTATATTGTGTAGAATTTACATTTGAGCATTTTAATTGAATAAAAACTTGGTTTGTGCACTTTGTTTTACGTATAAGTAGACTGTATTTTTCATTTTAGCAAGGCTTTGTTTGAATTAGCTATAGAATATCCAAATACTTTACCAACCAAAATCAATTAAAAACTCGATCTTGTTAGGACTTTCAATTTGTTAAGAACTGAGAAAAATGAACTTCAACTATACACATTTCACTTCACCATGATCTTTACTGGAGTATTTGCTTTTCGTCGTGTGTCTCGATCCTTCATATTGATTTTTGATAAATGATTCTTCACATCACTTTTGGATCATTAGCAACAAAATGTAGCCCTCATGCCTTGTTAGGGCCTTTTCAGACTCACCAATCTTCGCATCTCGCTTCAATAAGTTATGCCTTGGCTATGAACTCTAATCCATAACGAGCAACTTTTAAACGATCTTGGGCTAGAAACTAAGTAACTTTTCAAATCGTACAACCTTATTTATTGCAGATAAATTTATTAGCAAGCGATGGGAGAATAGGCTTATAATTAACTCACATAAATTCACGAAAGGATACCAAACTTATAATTGACTCTATCATCTCTCGTTCTCCGCAGTTTAAAATCTCAAGGAATGAGACTCGTGGATGCTTAGCCTATTAAATCAAAGTTTTGGGTTTTTCGAGTCGTCTATAGGATCTTGCAAATTCTTGGACTTTTTCAAGTTTAGAAATCGCATTTTAAAGTTCCCTTGATAAACGACTCTCTAGGATCAATTATAGGAACTTGCGAAAAGTTCTTGTTCTTAACCCGTGAGAGTTACGACTTTCACGTTTTATAGCTCCCTATATAAAAGCCTAGCAAAACTTGACTTAAACACGTTAAGGATACTAGCTAGAGTAAACTTAGATAAGTAAACTCGAGTTGAGTCAAAAGATTCACAACGTTTAAAAATTAAAACCACTTTATTAAAATTTTATTCTAGCAAAGAAAGAAAATAACTATACAAAGGTAAAAACTAATAGGCCAAAATAGATCAAAAATTTTGAAAAATGTCGAAAAATTGATTTTCTGGTTAAAATGAGGACAAATACAAGGAAAATGCCACTTAACTTCGATAGAAGTCCCCCTACACTTAATATAAACATTGTCCTCAATGTTTAAGCATGTAGGAGTAAACTCCCCTACACTAAGGACATTGTGCAAGTTGTTTAAATCTTGCTAAGGAAAGGACAACTAAAGAGATTCCTATTTTAGTATTGGGAAATAAAAAATAGTGAATCGAAAAGAGTTTAGGATAGAACCGGGAAGACGGAATCACGGGTCGTCAAAAATCATCAAGAGTGGATCATTGAGCGCTCGAATCCTTGAATAATAGAAGAGAGGAAATAGCAAACACCAACGGGTCTCCCCTACACTTAGGATAAAGATAGCTAAAAGATAGATACATGGGTTGCCTCCCAAGAAGCGCTTGATTTTTGTTCACCGAGTCGTGAGCCTGACTCGGCCTTGATTATCATGGAAAGAAGCTTGAAACACATCCACCGGGATCAAATACATAGTTTCCGTCCATCAAATAGCACAAGCTTAAGGCGAACAAGTCAAGCCAAAGAAGAGTAGGCAAGGTTCCCTTAAGCAAAGATGGAGCACGGTGGAAGCAAGTATGGTGAGGTGCAAGCATATCTTCAGTAGTTCCAAAAATCTTTCCTTTTATTTCATCAGATGGATACTGAGATGGCTGAAGAATATCGACACCGGGGTCGAACACCTTTTTCTTTAGGGGAAAATAGCACTCAGACTCTATGGAATTTGAAGAAGATCCGCGAAGAAAAGGCACAACCTCGTCCTCAGAAGGTGGACAAAGAGGTGTTAAAACATACGTGCTGCGGATGTTGGTGTCGTCCGGTTTCTTCTCCTTTGAAAGAATTTTCTTCAAATCCGAAGTAGGATCAAGACCATAATCATCAAAGTCTAAAGGAGGGGCATCACTCTCATGAGGGAAGTATGTATTGAGGAAAGTAGAAAAGTCTTCCTCAAATGAGTAGTCATCCAAAGTAGGATTAAGCATGGTTGGTGGAGGGTCTTCATCATGTGAAGAATCACTCGAAAGAGTATCGGCCTCATCAAAATCATCATAAGTGGGCATGTCAGGATACTCGGAAGTAAAATCATCATAATCATCTCCATCGAAGCTAGAATCATCATCAAAAGCATCATAGATCGGTGGAGAATCATATATGGGTGGAGGTTCCAAATTGGAGAGAGAATCATCCACATCATCTTGAAACAGTGGATTATCATTGCAAGAATCGAATAGAGGATGTTTGTAGACGACAAAATCATCAAGCACATTAATCATATTCACCGATTCTCTTCCATAGGATTTGCTTGTAAGCTTCCCCATTTCAAAAACTGGTGCATCATCCCCGACTCTTAAGATGATTTCACACTTATCCACGTCTATTAAAGCTCTACCGGTTCTCAAAAATGGGCGTCCAAGTATTAACGGAATACGAGGGTCTATTTCATAATCAACAACGACGAAATCGACCGGAAAAATGAATGTGCCAACTTTAATGAACACATCTTCGGCAATACCAAGAGGGTAAGCGAGAGTGCGATCGGCTGGCTCAAGAGTCATCTTTGTGGGTGTAAGGTCGGGAAATGATAACTTTTTCCAAACACTTAAAGGCATCAAATTTATACTTGCCCCGAGATCGGCTAAGGCAGTAAATTTGTCGGTTTGGTTAAAAGTACAAGGTAGCACAAAACGACCGGGATCTCCAAGTTTTTCCGGAAGTTCTTTAAGAAGGACGGCAGAACAATTTTCATTCAATCGAGTATTAACAAACTCGGCCATCTTCTCCTTCTTGCTAAGCAATTCCTTAAACATCTTAACAAATTTAAGCATTAGTGTTAGAGCTTCAACAAGGCTAAAAGTGATGGTCATTTTTGAAACTTTCTTCAAATAGTTTGACACTTGAATGTCATCTTTGGTGTGCATTTTGGCCTTGTCTAAGCGGGATGGATAAGGAATATTGGGTTTGGGTGGTGGAGGTGTAGAAGGTGAAGGTTGAGATGTTGAAGGGTTAAAGGTGGAAGGTGGGGTTGGTGGAGGATTCGTCTTGGGTACTTCTTCACGACGAGGCGGAGACGGGAATGGTGTACTAATACTAGGTGTGGGAGTAGTAGGGATAAATGGTGGTGGAGGAGGTGTAGATGGTGTAACTGGGGGTGGGATAAATGGTCCTACTAAAGTTGCTCCACTACGGGTAGTAATAGCACTCACATTCGCTCTCGGATTGGTGACGGTGTTTGAAGGTAGAGAACTCGAAGTAGAGGGTTGAGTGGTTGGTAAGAAACTAGCCAGCATATTCTTCAAATCATTCGTTTGATTGCTGAAGGAGGATTGTATATCATTTCGAAGCTCGGATCTAATGTCATTCCCTTGCTTGGTGATATCCCCTTTCAAATTGATAATTTGGCTTTGTAGATTCTTGATTTGCTCTCCTTGGGTTCTCATTAAAGCTTCAACATCTTGATTAATGGGTGGGGCTTGTTGAGCGGGTGGGTGATAAGGATTAGAAGCTCGAGGTGGGATTTGGTTGCTTCTATTGTAGTTGTTGTTGGGGTGTTGGTTTTGAGGAGAAAAACCGGGTGAAAGATAGTTGTTTGACCGATAACTTAGCAAATTTCGATCCCCTTGAGGTCGGGCTTGGTAATTTTCTGGTGAATAATTACCATAAGCCGCATACACGTTTTCTGGATTTCCTTAAGTAGAAGGACAATCAGTGTATGAGTGAGGACCGCCACATGTCTCACAAGGATTGGCTACCGCTTTAACTTGTTGTTGGTTTGAAGCGATGAGCAAGATATTTTTGTTCATTTCGGCAATCATGCGGGTGAATTCGGTTATGTCGGGGTTTGCTGAAGTAGAAGAAACATTGACTCTCGGGTTGTTCCTTGAAGAAGAGGAGGAATCTCAGTTTTTGTGATGAGTAGTCATGTTCTCAATAAGCTCTCTACACTCCTCGGGTCTTCTTTTCATAAATGTGCCACCGGTGGCTGCATTAATCGTATCACGATCACGAAAAGTCAAACCGTTGTAGAAAGTATCAATTAAGGTAACGGGAAGCATATTGTGGTTTGGACAACGATCGAAACAAACATTATATCTTTCCCAAGCATCAAAGAGAGATTCATCGTCCCAAGTATGAAGGGAATTCTTCGGGAGACGATCAAACCATTTCTCGGCGTGGTGTGATAAAGTATGTGGGAAGAGTTGAAGGCGAAGAACATCCATAGTAGCACCGGGCAACTTCATGCTTTGGGTAATAGTAATGAATTTGTTGAGGTGTTTGTTGGCATCATCATCAGGCATTCCGCGGAATGGATTAGTTTGCACTTGCTGAATCATGTGATGCTTCAACGAAAATTCCGGAGCCGTGATTTGCATCGGCGCAATCGGTCCTCCTCGTCCAAACATGGTGGGTTGACAAAGCTCCTCCATTGTCCGAAGATCGGGCTGTGGAAGAACATTGTTGTTGTTATTGTTGAGGTGCGGTGGATTATTGTTGTTGTTCACACCTGCCATAACTAAATCTTCACGAGTCTCGGGCTCTTGATAATTTGAAGATCTAGTACGCATGCACCTGCAAAAGCAAAAGAAAACAATACCAAAGAAATAGACAATCTATATACACTAGAAAGATAAAATCTTTTTAGATTTTTGAAATTTTTTAATTTTTATGGATTTTTAACAATTTTTAAGTTTTTTTTGGATTTTTGGAAATTTTTAAGCAAGAAAAATAACGCTCACGAATGTATGGATCCCAAAAAGCAACGCGTCTCTCACAGAAAACCGTTAATCTTTACGAAAAGAGCCGGCAGCGGCGCCATTTAATACTAAGCTTTTACTCAGTTAAAAAGTTCTTTGTCGTATGTCTAATCAAATTGATTACTGGTTTAAAGTGCGACTCAGCTGTCTTTGGTGGAAACAATAGTTGTGTCGTTGTAGTATATTAAAAATGCAAAAACTTTAAAGTAAATGGCAGTAAAATAAATCTAAATCTAATTTAAAATAAATGACGGGAATTCAAAGCGTGACTAAAAGTAAATGGGCAATAAAAGTAAATAACGCAAACTTAAAACTATCCTAAAGGCAAAATTAAAACGCAGCTAAAACTTAAAATAAGGCAAGGCTTAAAATAAATCTAAGGCAAGTAAACTCAAAGTGCAACTAAGTAAAAAGGCGGGAAAAGTAAAGCTTAAAAATTAAATTAAACTAAAACTTAAAATAAACTAAAAATACCTCACTTGGAATAATTACTCGTTCAAGGTGTCACCTTCACCCGGAATAATTCTTCTTCGTTCGAAATAATCAAAATAAAACACTCATTCGGAACAATTGGCTCATCCGGAATAATCACTCCTTCATCCGGAATATAAGCTCATCCGGAATATTGATTCATCCGGAATATGTCACTTATCCGGAATAAATCCTTCACTCGGAATAATGCTTCACCCGGAATAAAAGCTTGATGCGGAATAAATCCTTCACTCGGAATGTGTCACTGATTCAGAATAATTGATTATTCCGAATAAACACCTTGATCCGGAATATTCACTATTCCGAATGAACACCTTTGATTCGGAAGAAGTTGTTGATCCGGAATATTAAATGTTCCGAATGAACAACCTTGATTCTGAATACTAGCTTGGTTCGGAATAAATTTCAAACCTTCATTCGGAATATTCACAAATAAGCCTTCATCCGGAATAATACCTTTACTCGGAATAATTGGTTGATCCGGAATAATTCACTGGTTTGGAATATTGCTTTATTCGGAATAACAAACTGATCCAGAATATGTCACTTATCCAGAATGTTTGCTTGGTTCGGAATAATCACAACACCACCTTGATCTGGAATAAACAGCTGATCCGGAATAATCAATAAAGTCCCTTCATTCGGAATAAATGGCTTTGATCCGGAATAACCTGGGAAGAACAGTAACGAAGAACACGGAAACAAAAATAACACGAATCTAGACAAAACTAATCCAAAGCAAACAAAAGATTAAGCAAGCCTAACCACAAATGATCTAATAACAATAACCTATCAATCCAAATCAATAAAACAAACAATAATAACCACAATAATAAAAACCCATTTAATCAATTTAATAAAAACTCAATAACATGAACATAAACAATAAACATAAAGATTAAAGATTAACCAAGAAATGTAGATAGGAGATGAACAGTAAAAGTAAAGATTAACAAGAATTAAAAGGAAACTTACTTGAAATTAAATGAATTTAAGGTGCAAAACAATTAAATAAATGACATGTATTTAAATGTGCAAATAATTAAAATGGAAGAGCTAATTGTCACACTTAGCCAACAAGAAAAAATGAAAGCCTAAGGATCCTATTTATAGTGGATTAGGGAGGTGCTTAGTGGAAGCTTCCTCCCATCTTTCTTCTTTCTTTAATTATCATTAAGTCCTTGTCTTCTTAATTCTTCGACTTTTGTCTCGGGATTAATAAACTCGTCTTGTAAATTCTTCAATAAATTAGACTTGAGTTCTTCGGCTTTTAGTAAACTTTCGTCTTTTGACTTTTTCTTCGATAAATCTTCAGAATTGGTCTTGGACTTCCATTCTTTTTGCACTCTTGATTTCTTGACTTCGTCTTTTGTCTTTTTCTTCGATAAAAGCCCGTGAATGCCCGTGTTTTCTTCCCTTTAAAACATTTTGATCCTAAATTCATAACAAAAACACAAACCACGCATATTTCCGACATTTACGACATAAAATACACGTTTTGGCCTGGTTATTACTGTAGTTAAGTGGTAAAAAGGATGGGTGTTTACACACCTATCAGTAATCTTGCTTTGTAATTAATGCATTGCATGAGGACATTGCAATGGTCAAGTGTAGGGGATTTGATAGGTGTGTAAACACCCATCCTTTTACCACTTAACTATATAATAATCAAGCCAAAACGTGTATTTTAGGTCATAAATATCGGAATTATGCGTGGTTTGTGTTTTTGTTGTGATTTTAGGATCAAAATGTTAAAAGGGAAGAAAAAACACGGCTTTTACGCGCTTTTATCGAAGAAAAAGACAAAAGACGAAGTCAAGAAATCAAGAGTGCAAAAAGAACGGAAGTCCAAGGCCTATTCTGAAGATTTATCGAAGAAAAAGTCCAAAGACGGAAGTTTAATAAAGCCGAAGAACGCAAGTCTAATTTATGAAGAAATCACAAGACGAGTTTAAAGTAATCCCGAGACAAAGTCTGAAAGGTCGAAGAATGTAAAAGATTAAAGACTAAAGACGAAGGATTAAAAGATAATTAAAGAAAGAAGAAAGAGAGGAGGAAGCTTCATTCCACTAATCACATCCTCCCCTATAAATAGAGTCATTAGGATTTCATTTCATTTTGTTGGCTATTTGACACATAGTTCTTCCACCTTTAATTTCTTGCACTTTCCTTTATTGTCATTTAATACTTGTATTGCACCTTAATTTCTTGCCTTTTAATTCCATGTAAGTTTACTTTTTGTTGCATCTTATTTTTAATCAGGTACTTATTTTTAATCTCTCATTCCACCGTTCTTGTTTGGTTTGATCTTTATGTTTATGAGCTTATTGTTATGTTTATTTGATTAAAGGTTATGTTTTTATGCTTTTGATTGTTTTGGATTATTGATTTTTATAGCTTATTTGTGTTTATCTTTAAGTTGCTTAAGTTTTTATAAAAGTTACTCTTATTTAAAAGTTGTTTTCGAATTTCTTTTTTCATTTAAATGTTTTCAAAAGTCTTTAAATTTTAGCTTATTAGTTTTTCTTATACGTGTTTATGTTAAATTTTCAGTTGTGTGCTTATTTAGTTCGTAGCTTATTTGGTTAGCTTATTACGATTTTCCTTACTGTATTCCGATCTAAGCCATCGGAAAAGGGTTTAACATTCCGACCAGCGCTCCATTTGCTTGGTCGGAAAAGGGTTTTGGATTCCTATCAGCTTTCCGACCTGGGATTCCAATTGGAGTACTTCAGGCTCATTCCGATTTGACATTTCGATCAAAGGTATTGTTTGGTTATTCCGATTAGGGACTTGGTGACAGCATTCCGATTTGGGGTTCCGACAACATTCCGATCAACCCAAGGTTTGTCATTCTGACCGTGACAAATTCCGATTACATTCCGACAAGGGTGTTTGTTGGGTATTCCGACAGGTGAGCTAATATTCCGATCACATTCTGATTGGACATTCCGATTAGGTTTGTTTTGTTTTGTTTTTAATTTTTGTTTCAAGTTTTCAAATTTTTCACGCTTCCCGAAATGTCTGTTTTTACCAAGTGTTTTTCTAGTAACTTTTAGTTTAATTGTTAAAGCTTTTATTTTTATTAAATTGTCAATTTTACTTTTACCTTAATTAACTTGTCAAATTTCACTTTTCGTCACGCTTTAATTTTAAGTCATTTAAATAATTTTACTTTTAAAAGTTTTAAATATTGCACCATTTACGTTTTATTTAGTTTTAGTTTTAATTACTGTCATTTACTTTGAAGTCTTGCACATTTTACTTTACTACAACGACACAAATATTGTTTTCACCAAAAGACGACTGAGTCGCACTTAAACCCTTTCTCAATTCGAAGAGACTGGAACAACGATATTTTTAATTGAGTAAAAACCAGTTATTAAGCGTCTTGGATACCAGCCACATTTCGTAAGTGTTGGCCTTGAACTCTTAATATTATTCTTCATCTTATTTCTTGATTTTAAAGCTAATCCAAACACCCCTTAATTATTCTGCTTTAAGTGGCGATTTTCTGATTTCTATTACGAACCAAAACTAAACAATTATTACTAAGTAATACCAACTATCATATTTTGTATCTTTGTGGCCTGTTATGAAAGTCTTTTTATATTCATTAACGAGCTCTTATAATAAAACACGATAACGCCTAAGAAGATAACATAAGAGCGATTATTATAGAATTTTTGGTCATGTCTTTTGAAATCTAGGGAGCTAATAACGAGTTGTTTGAAGTAGTGTATAGATGTAACATGTTAGATAAATGAGTACTATCAAGCAACTATATGTGTCGCTTTCGGCTAAAATGAGCATCATTATAATCTATCTGTCGCTCTATGGCTATAAAATCTAGGGAGCTAATAAAAAGCTGTTTGAAGTAGTATATAGATGTAAGATGCTAGATAAATGTGCACATTAAGCAACTATATGTGCCACTTTCAGTAGAGGATGTTATGGTTAATCATTTTTCAAAAACAGTAATGGATATAACGGGTTAGGATGATACAATTATTTTAGCACCTACGACTTATGACACCGATTAAGCAATAACAAGCTGATTATCGTATGAAACTGTTTTCTTAGTCTTGAATTAGATTACATATATGTATAAAGTAAAAATGTTGATGCTAATGGTGTGTGTTTCTTTTATGAGTTACGTCAAATGTTTGTTGCAGCAGCCCAACTAAAATTCACATATATACAATCACTATAGGTAACATGTTTGATTCCTTTGAATCATAGGATTGAAACTGCTCCCAAAATAGATTTAGACCCGCTGACCAAATATACAGCTAACTACAATTTTTTTTGCCCAAACAGGTACCCCGCCACCATATATGGTACAACTGCTTGCTACCACAACAATGACAGCAGTGAAGGGAAAAGAACTTCAACGAAAAAAAAACAACCTCCAAGTGTGCACTCCTACCAGACCTGAAACAGCCGCAAAGAAACCCAAAGAACTATGAGCGAACGTCTCCCAATGCCGCGGCGAAGCGCGGGCACAAGCCCTAGTTTGAGTAAAACAAGAAAACTTGGTGGTATAACATCCGAAAGTAATAGAAAACCTTAAAAGTATTTGTTTGTACAAAATACTTTTGTTGGTAAAGATAATTTTATCCAATACTAGTTTTTTACCAATCACCATCATCCCTTTAAATTATAAAAATTATAAAAAATATATAGAGAAAAAGGAGCGTCATAAATAAGTTAAATGTTAAATGTAAACAAATAAAAAGGAGGCAGTTTGATTGCATTATGTTGAAAAGACTGAAAAGGAGTAAGTAACAAGAAGTGTGTCAATTGGTAGAAAGAAAGAAAGAAAGGAAAATGTAAAAAAGGAAGGGGGCTAAAGATGTAAATAAAAATAGGGTTTTATAAAAGTCAGTTATTACTACTAGTAGTAGTTTGTAAGTGGATCCAGCAGTCATCATCTTGAAGGAAGGACGGACGGACGGATGGACGGAGAAAAAAAAAGAATGAAATAAAAGAAAAGAAATGACTGGTGGTGGTAAAGGAGGAAGAGATAAGCCTGCTGCTGCTGCTACTACTAAATCAGCTAGTAAGTTTTTATTTCATTTCGGCTGCTTAACTTTTTGTTACATACACAATCAATCATATCAAACCATTACATGTTAATTTAATAATGAATTTGCTTTTTAAGATTAGTAGTAATAGCAGCATGTTCTTTACTTAGATGACGCTGTCTCTGGATTCTCTTGTCCCACAGACACATAGATAGATAGATGCTTAAATATATTGCTTATCATCCATCTTCTTTCATTAATATTTCCTGCAGAGGGAAGGAAGAAGGAGACTGGTTTAGGGCTTACCAATACTAAGGATGCTAACTTTGGCGAGTGGTATTCTGAGGTACTTGCAACTTTCTCTATCTTCTATGTTTTTTTATTACTTGCAATCTTGTATCGACAATCGATATGTATTTTATTAATTACAATTTACTACTTTTTTAACCATATTATTTACTCTTTTTTATAGGTTGTTACAAATGGCGAAATGATAGAATACTATGAAATATCTGGCTGTTACATCCTTCGTCCATGGACAATGGCCATTTGGGAGACAATGCAAGTAAGCATGGATCTTAGAGCTTAAACTTTTTTGTTTTTGCTCGGTTACTTTTTGTTTCACTTATCAACTAATGCTAGGAAAAACATGATGGTAAAAGCTGTTTTGTAATATCTTTGTGCAGAACTTCTTTGATCCAGAAATTAAGAAGATGAATATTAAAACATGTTACTTCCCACTTTTTGTGTCCAATACGGTTTTACAAAAGGAGAAGGATCACATGGAGGGGTTTGCCCCTGAGGTATAGTATATCAACTTTGAATTTACACTTTTAACTGATTGGTGTTTTGGCATGAACTTCTTATCTTTGCCACATTTGCCACAAGTTTTCTGCTATTTTATTTTTGTTATCGATTGTAATATTCGTTTTAATCTTTTCTCTGATTTAAAATTTTCAGGTTGCGTGGGTCACGAGATCAGGTAGCTCCGATTTGGAAGTTCCTATTGCTATACGCCCGACAAGCGAGACTGTCATGTATCCCTACTTTTCTAAGTAGATCAGGGGACACCGTGACTTGCCCTTAAGACTAAATCAATGGTGCAATGTTGTTCGCTGGGAGTTCAGTAATCCTACCCCCTTTATCAGGTCGTATTTTTATATCCCTTGTTATTTCGTGTGCCTACTTAAAGCATCACTTTACCAGGATCACATCATGATCATATTTTGAATCTATACTAACTCCAATGAGTCGGAAATCACGGTTACCAAAAAAAAAAAAAACTTTATAGGAGCCGTGAGTTTCTTTGGCAAGAAGGACACACTGCCTTTGCAACCAAGGAGGAGGCTGACACTAAGGTATAAAAATAAAGCTTAAAACCTGTGCAATCATATCATACTTCATAGTTATCTGGAGTCAATGCATCTCACTGACCTCATGTTTGAAACATCAAGAAAGTTCATTCATTCATGTTTTAAATGGATGGAAATGGAATGATATGATTATAACTATGGCATATTTCAGGTTCTTGAAATACTTGAACTGTATAGACGTCTTTATGAGGATTACTTGGCTGTCCCTGTTGTGAAAGGGAGAAAGAGTGAGCTGGAGAAGTTTGCTGGTGGGCTATATACCACTAGTGTGGAGGTACCACCTATAAGATACTATCATCAGTTAATAACTAATGTTGAATGACATGTCTCTTTATAGTTACTTTAATGCTTGCAGGCCTTCATTCCAAATACTGGTCGTGGTGTACAAGGTGCAACTTCACATTGCTTAGGCCAGAATTTTGCTAAGATGTTTGAGATTAACTTTGAAGACGAGAAGGGAGAAAAGGCTATGGTGTGCAGAACTCATGGGCTTACAGCACCCGCACAGTAAGTCAGCGATTTTTTAGCTTTTGTAAAAACGTGAATAATAATATGTTTACATGTGTTAGTATATTATAACTTGCTTTGTTTACAGATTGGTGTGATGGTTATGGTTCATGGTGATGATAAAGGCCTGGTGTTGCCTCCTAGAATCTCAGCAGTATAAGTTATTGTGGTTCATGTGCCTTTTAAATATGCAGATGTCAAAGAAATAATGAATGCTTGTTCGACGACTGTGAAAACATTATGTGATTTAGGTATTCGTGCCGAGGCAGACCTTCGAGAGAATTATTCGCCTGGTTGGAAATACTCACATTGGGAAATGAAGGGTGTTCCCTTGAGGATTGAAATAGGACCAAAGGATCTAGCCAATAACCAGGTTAGACTGTAATGTTCATGTTGCAAAATGCAAGTAGAGGTGCTAATTTTTGAAATGCATCACTTTTGTGTTTATTTGGGTGGTCCTTTATCTCAAACTCGTCAAAACGGGATATCGTTTTACTAAATGTATAGCTTGTTATATTTAATGGTCTGATATAAACTTGAGCCGCTTCTAAGCTGTTACCTAACTTATATGGCCTCCTTCAACTGCAAGTAAACCATTAGTAGCCTGATGGTTGCTTTTTCGCAGGTCCGATCTGTTCGTCGTGACAATGGATCAAAAATCGATCTTCCAATGGCAGATTTGGGTGATAAAGTTAAGGGTATGTTAGATGATATTCAGCAAAGCATGTTTGATGTTGCTAAACAAAAAAGAGATGCATGTATTCTAGTTACCAAAACTTTGGATGAGTTCATTGAAGCATTAGGCCAAAAGAAATTGATCTTGGATCCATGGTGTGATGAAGAGGTAATAGTTTGTATCCATAACTGAACCAGTTACTTAATCCTATCAATTAAGAGATCTAACAAATGTTTGAAGAGGTCGACCCATTTAGAAGAGGTCGACCCATTTAGTAAAATAATTGAATACTGAAATTAATTCCTCAATTTAATTCTTTATAAATTTTAATTTCTTGCATTACTCAAAATCCCATCAAACCCTACCCTGTGTCCATCCGATCTAGTTGGGTCATGGGTTCGTTTAGCTCTTATTCTATTTGGCATATGTAGAAGGATGTGAAAGTAAAGCTCAATTATATGTGTCCTTTTATGCGCTACCATGGCTTTAGTCGTTTGTCATTTATGTTGTATCTTTCTATAGGTATAGATTTGAATATTTAATTTCATGCTTCAAGAAGTCGAGAAGGATGTGAAAGCTAAGACCAAAGGGGAGGTGGGAGCTGCAAAGACACTTTGTTCTCTATTTGAACAGCCTGAACTGCCTGAGGGTATTCTTTTTAAAAGATGGCTTGTCTAATTATAAATAATATACATGTATTCTCATTTGTTTTCCAATTTGTCAATTAAAGATTTGGTTTATACCAATTTGTCTAGGATCTCCCTAAATATTGACCAGAAAAACAAACTGGTAGTCATGTAGCTTCTTTTTTGTTGACAGGAACACTATGCTTTGCATCGGGAAAGCCTGCTAAGAAATGGACGTACTGGGGACGAAGCTATTAAGCTCACTGTCATTTGGTGATTTTGTTGTTTTCGATTTACCATACTAAAACCCTCGATTGATATAGGGTTTAACCCTTTCCTATATTAGCTGTCTTTTGTTTTTAAAAATCGGAACAATGGTTCATATTACGAAAGTTTTTATCTTCTGTGAAAAAAAAACTGGTTTGGTTATTGGAAGATAACAAGTCTTTTCATATGGTTCGAAAATTTCTGGGCATTTCTTTGAGGCCAGAAAGTAACTGTACTGGAGGTGAAAAGCATGATGCTTGCTTGCTTGATGACTAGTGCTTAGGTGTTTTTGTTTTTTTTTTTCATTTTCTTTTAGTAATGCATCGTCATTAACAGGTTGACATTCTTTAAAAAAAATTTTAACAGGTTGACAGGTTATAACAGATTACAAATCTTTTCATTTTGTTTTAGGCATATAATTTTATCATCAGCTTAACCTTTAGTCCAACTCTTTTAGTTTTCAACATATCGTTTACTTGAAATTTAATTTTAACATGTTTTTGTTATGAATAATTTGTATGGATGTCTAATATAAAGCCCATGGTCCATATAGTAATTAGGGTTTACCTTAATTTTTGTCTTATAGGGGAGAGATCAAATAAAAAGATTTTTTTTGTGAGAAGGATAAGAAGAATTTTCAACCATTAATTTAAAATCAATGGATGAGATTAAACCACAATCCTAACTAACTAACCATTTACATATGATTTTTAAAAAGTTTTTCAAAAATTCTTAAAAAATTTCAGTAGATCGGGTATGTTGGTGCAAAAAACTTTTGTGAAAAAAGTTTTTTTAATTCGAAGATTTTTACGTTTTTTAATGCACAAAAACGATAATTTTTAGGCTTTTTACGTTTTTTGTGCATCAAGAATTCATTTTTATACCCAATTTCCTTTGACTTTTTGCTTTAAAATTTGATGCCGCATCAAACTAAAACAACTTGAAAATTTTGTGCATGAAAAAAAAATTGTACACAAAATTTTACCTTTTTGTGCATTAAATTTCGTTTTTTTCATTAAAAAAACGTAAAAAAACTCAAGATTAAGAAAACTTTCTTAACAACTTTTTTATGCACCAACATATCCGATATTATGGAATTTTTTCAGAATTTTTCGAGAACTTTTTAAAAATCATGTTTAGATGATTAGTTAATGA
This sequence comes from Glebionis coronaria, assembly GCA_025667525.1. NCBI lineage: Eukaryota > Viridiplantae > Streptophyta > Magnoliopsida > Asterales > Asteraceae > Glebionis > Glebionis coronaria. Next base: position 239,702,895 of record CM046876.1, on the reverse strand, counting down.
GTTAGTTAGAAATATGGATTGATCTCATCAATTAATTTTAAATCAATGGCTGAAAATCCTTTCTTATCATTCTTACAAAAAAAATATTTTTATTTTAACTCTCCCATTGTCTTATAAATACTCCTCTATTTACCTCAATGATATATCAATTAAAGAATACATTTATTATTTATCAATTAAAGAATACATTTATTATTTATCTTTAATCACAACACATTATCAACATGCTCTGTCGCTGAACTTTTTGGTTCACATTCGAGGTACGCATCTAAGAATAATTCGTTTTGCACCAGTAAGTCTTCGATTTTTAACATACATTTACATAATCATTTGAATATGATATTACCCTATTATTCACTACTTCTGATTCAAATAATTTAATATGCATTGCTACCTTTATTATGTACGTTGTTTGTCTCATTTGTTTATTAGGACTTGAGTAGAAATCGATAAAACAACCGTTTGTAGCATTAATGCATACCTAATACTTATTCGGCCTCTTGATATGTTTATGTGTTCGGCCTCCCTGTGTTTTGTCTTAAGGGCGGTGAAAACTCTTCGTAGTAGACTAAAAAAAACATTATGTACTTAATTCGATATAATATGTTAATGTGTATGATCTTTAACATATAAATAATAAATAATTGTTAATATACGTGATCCTTAACAATCATGATTTTGACACGCAATTAATTGTTCTATATATATATTCATATGTATTACAGTAAATAGTAATAATATTTGCTTTAATTTGTAAGAAGATTTAGTACACAATATACGTACAGATTCACGATTAACATCAGATCTAATCATGTATTTATACAAAAGCAAAGTTCAGGTGTTTAAGGCATAAATATTTAACACAATATGTGTACATCACAGCTGTTCCTTTTACAAAATTTTATTCGGCCCTTATTTATCATATTTTATGTGTTTCGATTGCTTTTATATACGAGGTTTGATGATCAGAGTAATTTATTATGTTATAATGTTCATGAAACAATACACACTTTTTACTCCGAAATCAAAACAATAGAGACTTTCTAGTAGGAAAAAGATCCCCATAAACCCTTAAATTAGCATAGACTCAACCAACCAATCACAAACATGCATTTTTATCATGTAACAAAAAACTCATTTTTTAAAAATTAAATATCTCACAAACCGTTTATCGTTACATAAAACAAAACATATCATCGCGACGAGAATTAAATCATCTATCTATCGAGGACACATGTATATACTTTCGACGAACTTTTTTTCGACTTTTTTCTTAAGTCACGTCTGGAGAGAATTATATATGATTCGTCACGAAACATATATGATTCTCAGAAAATCATATATGATTCATATCACGAATCATATATGATTTTCTGAAAATCATATATGATTCGTGACGAATCATATATGATTCGTGACGAATCATATATGATTCTCTCCAGACGTGACTTAAGAAAAAAAAGTCGAAAAAAAAGTTCGTCGAAAGTATATACATGTGCCCCTCGATAGATAGATGATTTAATTCTCGTCACAATTGTGTATTTTTTTTCGTTTGACGATTTACCGTTTGTGAGATATTTAATTTTTAAAAAAGTGGTGGGAAGTTGGTTTTTTAAAAAATGGGTGATTATGATTGGTTGGATAAGTCTATGCTAATTTAAGTGTCTATATATATTAAATCCTTTCTAGTAATTTGTAAATTGATTGCTGGTCTTTGTATAGTGTTTTTAATTGTGTACTAATGGTATTATTACTATATACTGTTTTAGGAAAAGAACGGAATATTTTAATCATATTTTTTTGTTTTGGCGGGAAAAAAAGTTGGGCACGTGTCCCTTAAGTGCGTGACGTGTTCGAAGCCATGCCAGGTATTTTCTCCACCGGCCCATTATCTTGAAAGCTATAATATGGTTGCCCACTGTCCCAGCACTGCCATTATCTCCATTCCTGAAGCTTCCACTTACAGATCCATTGTTCAAAACAAAAAAACGAAAAAAATGCACACATAAACACGACTTACAGATCCATTGTTGAAAAAGAAAGATCCTATCAATTAGCTTCTTTATTATCTAGCGCCGGGTAACAATGATTTCTGATGTGGGTTTCCAATTTCATCCCGTAAGTATCTTCTTTTATAAAAGTTGTTCAATTTTATTTGACAGATTTGAGTTTTTTTTATTGAAGGCCTAAGCTTTAAAAAAATAAATTATATTTTCATGTAGACTTCATTCGGTTTGTTTGTTTTGATAAAGGGTGTTTTGGGATTTAAGATCCTTGATTTATTTTGTAATTTTCTGAATCTTAATTTCATGACGATTGTTTAAACCGTACCTTATTAAATTGGATTTTTCTTAAATCTTGAAATTTGTATTCGTGTTTTAGGTACAGAGGTTTGTGGCATACATGGATCCTTAATTTTATTTTGGGAATATGATTAATATCTTATTCGGCTTGGATATAATATGTGAGGTTGCACATGGTTTTTTGATTCAGAAGTCAAGTAGTGGGAACCAAATTCATAGAGGTACTGTTTTTCTGTTATTTTTGTTCTGGAATGTGATTTAATTTCATTTAGTTAGGCAAGTGCTTAGGACCGTTGCTATAAAAAAACTGGATGTGTTGTAAGCTAATGATATTGACAGTGTTTGTGATAAGATACTCTAAATTAAGTTTAGAGGCCAACGTTTAGGCTTCTAAGATTGTTTTTAGTTTTCAGAAATTTATTAAGGTTATTACATGGTAGACATTTTTTTTAGTTTTGGGAAACTTAATGAGCGGTTCTCTAAATGAGCGACATATTATAGTTTGGGACATAATTCTGGATATATAATTTTGGTTAATTTAAGCGATCTAGCTCTAAATTCGTGTATGTTTTGATAAAGATTGATATTTGTGGAAGTTGTGGAATTGGAAACAAGTTTCAAGAGCTTTGAACCAAGAGAAGGGGACGTGACATAGGTGTTGATGCAGACTGACCCTTTAAAGATTGAGCCTGTTTGAATATGTATGATTTGAATAGGTTCTTGAAGAGTTGTTAGCAAGTTACTTGACATATGAGGTTTAGTGGAAGAATGTGAAGTCGAAAAATCACCCTATTTTCTAATGTTTTCTAATTATTGGTAATTATCCCTACATATTAAGAGTAACTATACAATGCGAGCACATAAGATTACTAAAGTTGGGTTCTATCAACAAAATCGTCAACTAATAAGAGATCATGAAATGAACAGGTTACCTGTGGAAGCTCAAGGTAAGACGAGTGACATAGGATGCCACATGCTGGAACATACAGGCGTTTTATTCATGCGAGAAGCAGTTCGCTGAAACGGCAGGAACATACAATTATGGAAATCTTGATGGATCTACAGCTAACCACCCATTTCAGCAGTCCTAAAGAAATTTTTGGGCAAACTAAGTTTCTTCTTTTTAGGCCAAGTAATTCGGCATTGTTTGGATACTTTTGTATAGATTCAATAGAGTTATGTTGGTTTTGTGTGTACCAGTGGTTATTTGACACCAAAATATGTAATTAGAGGCCAAATATCATTTATTCACATCATCAATTAATTCCTTAATAATCCTAAGCGAAAACGTATTAACTGTACGTTGAAAGTTTTGTTAGTCGATGTTTTGGTGATGTTGGGTTTTAATATAGATTAGTTGTATGTGCAAGAGAAAAATATTGACGAATTCCTTTTGTTGATCAAAAAGTTAGGTTCCATCGTGATTTTATATACATCGGTCCTAATCAAGTTTATAAAACAGAAGTCAAGCTTTGTGAGCAATTTAAACTTTTCACTAACGTCTAATGCTTCTAAGTTATTGTTGTTTTGCTGAAAATTCTGTCATGTATAACAACAAAGGAGCCTATTGTTTTGTTCTAATGTATTTAAGTTGTAGTCAATACCTTATATGTCATTGTTTGAGTGTGCCTTGATAGCCATTTGGAGAACAAGAATCGAGGCACTTATGTTGCATGTAAGTTTTTTTTAATTCCAAATAGTGATTATGTATTTTTTCCGAATTGTAAATTAAGTTTTGATTTGTTGATTTTTGAGTACCTGCAGTGTTTATTACTTTGGAAATGGAGATGAAGATGAATGATGGTTAGTTTTTTTTTTGGTGGTAATTTGTTTTTGATGGGTTTCATTTTCTTAACAAGACACCTTGTCATCAAATTAATATAATGCCTTTAAGGTGATTCGTTTGGCTGTAGGAGATTAAAGTCTTATTTGGAGTATTATGCAAGTTTCGTAGGTAGTAGCTAATGGTGACTAAAGTATTATTTATCATTTTCTGTGAAGAAGTTTATATATCTTATTAAAGTATTATTTGATGGCTGGACAAAATTCGAGTTTCATCGTAGACAAAGATGCTAGATGAAGTTGCTGAATTTTAGGGTGTTTGGCATCGTAAGTGATTTTGTCTCCTAAACTAATAATAAGCTTTAGTAAGCAAGCTACCATATTGGGCGTGTTACAAATGTCAACCAATTAAGGATTGATATACGAAGTTACATCCCTACAAACTGTTTGACATGCTTATACAAACGACCTAATTGCTCATTGTGTTTTTTATTCAGAATGTTTTAAGAAGGTGTGGTAGCATTATAAATTATTGACATTATTGATCCAAACACTAGGAAATTTGTAACAAAAATTAACCTACTGAGTATGTTTTAGATATTTTTTTAATGGCTATGATCTTGTGTGTTTGGCAACTGCAATAAAATAAGTTAAAATTTTAAAACATGTTTTAATATATGGATCGGCGTAGCCGGAGGTCTCGAGTATAGTACCAACTATCTATGAGCTTTGCTTGGAACATCTAGGATGTTGTGACCATGACATTCAAGATGCCGAGGCTGGATACACTATTCCGAAAGGCTAGAGACACTATTCAAATGTTGCAAAATAGCTCAGTGGTAAGGATTCAAGTTCAGCACGGATGCCGAGGATGGTCCCCATTCGGCAAATAGTCAAGGTGCCCAAATTTTACATGCTAAAAACTTGAACTCTTGAATGATAAAACGGATAAAAAAGGTTGAAATTATTAGAAGTCTTTAATACGATAACTGTAGCTTTATTTGTAAACGCATATTAAAGTAACATATGTCCCATATAATGTGCTAATACCATAGTGTTTGCAGGAACTCCACTAACCAACGTCATTGACAAATTTGCTGAAATAGTCGTCGCAACCATGGGAATCCACCAGCCTGAAGAAAACCCGATCCCCACAAAATGCTCCATTCAACCACAACTCTTATCAGAAGCAAAAAGGAAAAAAATAGGATAGCCAAGTGGAAGGCGACAATACTTCTGTAAAACAACAAACAACCCAACATATAAAATGTCTCAACAACATTAAGCTCGCGTAAACATTGGCTGAACTACGAACCATACTTTTGTAAGAGCTGATGCTCTGCAAAATTTTAATGTAATTGTAAACTAACTTATCAGCTGCAATACGCATTACTGCTTTTACTTTGTACCCATGCGTGTAACATTGATGTACACCCATGTGTTGACAAGAACCGCAAAAGCTACGACCCCGCAGCGAAGCGCGGGTGTGGCCACCTTGTTATTACTGTATTATTGTATTATATATGGTTTTAACTTGGTAATGAGGATACCCGGTTTATTTAAACGTCAAATTCGTTTTTTTTCCTTGGTGATGAATGTGATTTTAGTTAAGTATCTTACTGAGTTTACATGTTTATTGATTTTATACTTAAAATAGTAGATCTTCTTTATAAATATATTAACATATAATGTGGTTATATTTTTTAAAAATATTTTATTTGCCCAATGAATGATATATTAGTCTCTCTAAAATTTATTAATGTCACCGTTAATGGCTATGGATGTTTCGGATCTTTAAAGGATCTCATTATCTTATGCTTTATCTTCCTTTGTGTTTCCTTCTAGGCTCTAGTGAATCAAATAATATTATTACGTGAGTTATATACGCAATTGTTATTATTGTTAGGGTTATAGTAACATAATCTCAAATTACTTTTATTATTCTAAAAAAAAATCATATTTGTTGTGCGATTTTTGACGTAACACGTAGAACATAAATAAGTTTATATATATGTCATGTACTGGCGTAACACAATATATAGCAATGGTAATTCTGATCATGTGTATTTGTTTATAAATTTTTAGATTGAATATATAGAATAAGTTTCAGTAACAAAGAGCAGAGTTACGTATATGATTTACTCGTAACGTAGTATTCCATAGCTAGTAAAATAAATAAGAAGTTAATGTTTTATTTATTGAAGGGACAAAAGAAGGTGATTTTATTATGTCTATATGTTTTCATTGTATGTGCGCCATTTTCGTTTCATGAACAATTAGATCAAGAGTCATCTAGTAATAATAGATAGGTTATGATCAGGGGCGGAGGCATGTACAAAATAGGAGCGGGGGGGGGGGGGGGGGGGGGGGGGCAACCGCCCTCGATGGATTCTTCAATAGTCACACTTTTGAAGGTTAATGTTCGAGGTTTAATCGACGTGCCCTCAACCTAAAATTAAAAATGCCCTCAACCAAACAGATAGTGAGGAAAAGTTGGAGAAGAACTGCGTTTGTGATAAGTTATTTTAGTTTTTTTTGTTGAGTTGCTTAAGTAGAAAGATGATAGAATGAAGAAGATGCTTTGCAGGTTATTATGTAAGTCATTTAATGAGTTATACTAAGATTTGGAAATATGTGAATAATGACTTTATCTACAACTCTAGTTATATATATAATATTATATATATATATATATATATATATATATATATATATATATATATATATATATATATATATATATATATATATATATATATATATATATATATATATATATATATATATATATATATATATATATATATATATATATATATATATATATATATATATATATATATATATATATATATATATATATATATATATATATATATATATATATATATATATATATATATATATATATATATATATATATATAGTGTAACTTTATTTACAGAACTCATCTTAGTGACAGAACTTGCAGAACTCTTGTTTTTTAAGGCAAACATGTATGTTTGAAAGAGTACATGTATGTTTTTAGAAAATATATGTATTCGTGAAGCATATTTGAAGTTATTTTTGTCAAAATTAAATAAAATTAAAAAAAAGATATCCAAAAACATACATGTTTGAGGGCGTGCATGCATGTATGTGCACGCATTCAAAAACATACATTTTTGAAAGCGCGCATGCATGTATGTGCACCGATATAAAAACATACATGTTCGCTTTCATAAACATACATGTAAGCCTTCAAACATACATGTTTGTCTTCAAAAATAAGAGTTCTGCAAGTTCTGTCACTAAGATGAGTTCTGTAAATAAAGTCCCCCTATATATATATATATATATATATATATATATATATATATATATATATATATATATATATATATATATATATATATATATATATATATATATATATATATATATATATATATATATATATATAGAGAGAGAGAGAGAGAGCGAGAGAGAGAGTGAGAGAGAGAGAGAGTTGGGTTAATGTAGTGTAGTTATTTATAGTTATTAAAAAAAAGGAATGTACGCCGTTGGATGAAGATTATAAGTGAAGATCAAATTAAGTCACAAGAGTGGTATAATTGTAATAAATACAAAAAATAATGGATTCTTCAATAATCACACTTTTGAAGGTTAATGTTCGAGGTTTAATCGACGTGCCCTCAACCTAAAATTAAAAATGCCCTCAACCAAACAGATAGTGAGGAAAAGTTGGAGAAGAACTGCGTTTGTGATAAGTTATTTTAGTTTTTTTTGTTGAGTTGCTTAAGTAGAAAGATGATAGAATGAAGAAGATGCTTTGCAGGTTATTATGTAAGTCATTTAATGAGTTATACTAAGATTTGGAAATATGTGAATAATGACTTTATCTACAACTCTAGTTATATATATAATATTATATATATATATATATATATATATATATATATATATATATATATATATATATATATATATATATATAGAGTTAGGTTAATGTAGTGTAGTTATTTATAGTTATTAAAATAAAAAGGAATATACGCCGTTGGATGAAGATTATAAGTGAAGATCAAATTAAGTCACAAGAGTGGTATAATTGTAATAAATACAAAAAATAATGGCATTGTGTAATAATATTTTCTTATTAATTATAATGGAAGGTTACATAACGAGTAGGTTGTAAAGAACCGTTTTTTTCTTTAGTTATTTACTTTGTCTTTTTTTGGATTCTTTTTTGTACCATCTTTATGTACTGACCATGTTCTCTCGCTAAATTTGTTTTCTTTTTAATTTTTACTGATAATTTTTGGTCCATGTATCTTACATGGCTTATCTACTGGTGATACATTTAATAATTTGTAAATAATAAATTGCTACATCATCACTAACATGATTGATTTACAAGAGTTTCTTTTATTAGTTATTTACTAGGGTTGATACATCATGTTAGTAACTTGTAAGAAACAAATTTGCGAATCTCTCCATATGATCGTCAATGGACATCTACATATAAACTAAAATGAAATTTAATAACACATTATCTAGAGTCTTCAGAATTTCAATTTAGCAAAATAGAGTGGCCACTATTGTTGACTTCCAAATTCGTGTAATTCATGTTGTATCACCACACAGTCCAACATGTATTCAATCGGAATGTATAAATATTATATTTTGATGCACGTACATAAGTATCAATACTAACTGATTGATAGATGAAAAAGAACCATTAACATGGCGGCATGTGTCGTCGTATAGTTGTTAAATGATATATGTAGAAAAAGATCATAATCATTGCGGCATGTATCATCATCGTATCATAGTTTTTAAATCATATAGGTGAAGAAAGACCATAAACTTGGCGGCATGTATCGTCGTATAGTTGTTAAAATATATAGATGAAGAAAAACTATAAACATGACGGCATGTATCGTCGTATAGTTGTTAAATGATATAGATGAAAAGGACTATAAACACTGTGGCATGTATCACCATCGGCGTATAGTTGTTAAATGATATAGATGAAGAGACACCACAAGCATGGCGGCGTGTATCGTCGTATATATGGAGAGAGACCACAAGCATGGCGGCGTGTATCATCGTATAGTTGTTAAATGACATAGATGAAAAAAGACCATAAACATGGCGGCATTTCTCAACGTATAGCTGTTAAATGATATAGATGAAAAAAGACCATAAACATGGCGACATGTATCGTCATATAGTTGTTAAATGATGTTGTAGCGGTTAGGCATTCATGACCTAATTCATTGACGTAAGTTAAGACATAAGTTAAAGTATCAACAAAATTCTTATTACGAGTCGATGCAACTCGAACTAGCTAATACATACCCAAGAAAATTCATCACCTTGGTACATCGACGTAAGTTAAGTATCATAAAAATTCTTCGTACGAGTCGATGCAACCCGAACTAGCTAATACATATAGGTAAAGAAACACCGACTCGTTGTGAACAACAACAAACATCACATGCCGGATCTAAATGAATAATAGCTCTTAGTCAGTACTACCGCCCTTTCTTGGATCATATGATTAATCAAATAGAATATATGAAAATTTTATATAATACCTTGCTATTATTACTACATAATCATATAAGCAGTAGCCAAATACTATCATAAATAATATAAATATCACATACAGTAACCGTATGAGTATTTTTTTTGTTGCAGAAACCATATTAGTATAAAAAAGAACATTATTACACCCATTTTGATGCAACCACAAAAGCTTCGCATCTCGTGATCCCTCTCCAAAAGCTTCGCTGGAAAACGAAAAAAGCTTCGCATCTCATGATCCCTCGCCAAAACTAATGAGGTTGTTCATGATTTTGTTTTGTATCAAATAGTGTTTCGGCGACGGGTGTTAGGGTCTCGAAGAAGGAGACATATGATACACGGATATATGCTAAAATATAGCAGATGTATCATATAAATCGTGGAAAAAATTTTGGCGATTCAGTCAGATCATGTTGAGGTGAGATAGAGAAGTAGAGAACTATATCAATGGAGAGGGATGGTAGGTTTGCTCGATTGTGTGAAGTGAATGAGAGATAAGGAGAGATAATTATGGAGACACTATGAACCGGTTTTTATAACAGTTTTACCAAAAGAGTATCACGAAAATACCCTCAATCATGTAGAAAAGTAATTAATTTTAATTTTGTTTTGCTTTGAAATAATTTCATATCATCTTATAAATTAGAAGGTCCCAATGGTTTCAAATGTTTCTTATTTTAACAATTTTAAGTAACTACACCATTTTAACTAAATTATATATATATATATATTATATATATATATATATATATATATATATATATATATAATATATATATATATATATATATATATATATATATATATATATATATATATATTTGTGTTTATGTGATGACCATGTTTAACATAAAAAAATAAGAACCAATAATTTTTTGACATGTAAATATTAGACAATTAAATCAACTTAAAATTATTAACAACCAAAAAGGGTACCAAAGATATTTTTACCACACTTAATTTTAACATTTAAATGACCATTCATTATTAATACAAGAAAAGAAACGTCTCACTCATGCAAAATTAACGTACATACTCTATGTATGAATTAAAGTAAATGTATTAAAAGAATTGATTTATTAATATAAATGTGTCATATAAATTTTTGTGTCACAAAAACATGTTACACATTTAAGTGCGACATTATATTAGTGTCACAAAAAGGTGTGTGCAAATCATAATATGTCACTAAATTTGTCAAGAAAACTATATATATTACATGAAATATAAAGATGTGCTTCATTATTAAAATTTACAAATTTAACTTTTTAATGTATCACTATATATGTGTCACAAAATCTATGTGTCACTATAAATACGTTAAATAATTTATATGTCATTATAAATGTGTGAAAAAAAATTATGTGCCACTTGAAGTTCAAATAACTTATACGTCAATAGAAAAGAAAGAAATTATATATAAAAAAATCAAACATGTGTTGTTATAATATTAATTAAAAGACGTAAACTAGAGATTGTTTAGAGTATGAAAAAAAAACGGAAAGATGGTCACAAAAGGAGGTCACGCAGGATACTATGTCACAAGGCTTTTAAAATTTGCCAAGCATTTCAAGCTAATTACAAATATGCCATTTAAGTCATTTTAATCAAATGACATCTTTATCGATGCATCTAATGGTCAATATTGGTTCTTATAGTTTTTATTTTAAAGGTGGTTCTCATAATAACGCTTATATATATATATATATATATATATATATATATATATATATATATATATATATATATATATATATATATATATATATATAGAATTTGGATCAAATGAGAACTTTTTAAAGTTGTAAAAGTAAGAACCCAATGAATAACTGACAATGGAATTTTGATTATTAAAAAACGGGAAATTAAATATATAGTTTAAAAGGTATTATAGGTATTTTATATAGATAACCCTATACCACATTCAACCCTAAACATAGTACTGGCATCCATCTCATTTCTCCCCCGTCGCTCCTCCTTTCGCACTTTTATTTTCCAGCGACAACGATCTCTATACCATCAGTCAAAATCAAATGTACACTAGCTCTCCATGTTATCATCTCGTGTCTCCTATTATGTCATACACAATATTTTTTCTAATCTTTTTCATAAATACAGATCTTGTTTAATCAAATAATATATGCTCCAAAACAAGGGTAAGTTGTTTCATATCGTGATGTTTTTGATGTTCAGACGGAATAAGTTCAAGGCTGTTGTGGTTTATTGTTTAAACATCAAAGTTAGACATTTTTCAGATCGTGTTTGTGGTTTCGATGATTGTACGAAAAAATGATATGCACTAATCACTATGGTGCATGTGTTTCAGATCGTGGTGTTTGTGGTTTGTAGTTTGATGATACTCGATACATAAGCATCACTTGACAACCGTTACTAGATCAGACAATGTGATACATAGAACCTTGAAATATCTGATGTACCTGCTGTTTGGTTTCAATATTTGCATCACTAGTCAGTTGGGTCTTGGGTGTATCATTTGGGTCAGTTGGGTCTCGTGTACAAGCCTGTACACTGGATACAAGCCGGTACGTCGGATACACGCCGGTACACCAGATACACACTGGTACAATAGATACGTCATGATATATGATGCACACAACGACCATGTACCAGTTAGCTGCTGGATACACGTTTGAATTTGATGGTGGTGGGTTGATGCTAGTGTGGTGATACACAAAGGGCACGATAGATCAGGTGTATCGATACACAAAGACACGATATATCCGGCGTACCAGAATCTGCTACTGTTTAGGTTCGGTAGGATCTTGTCTCACAATATCGGTAGGATTTTTTATGTATATGCCTCTTGGTAAAACACACGAATTCTGTGTTTTATAAGTTACTGAGTTCGAGTTAATATTAGTGTAAAACATGGTTTCTATTTGTTAAGAGATCATAGTAGTGTCATACCATGTTGAATCTTTTCTTGATATCGAGATTGTACCATATGTATCACATATTGAGTACTACTTACTATATACCACTTGATCAGTTATATTTTGGTGTACCACTTGCACTAATTCTAGCCATATTTTATCATACCACTTGTAATCTTGTATTAGTTGCAGTTATGGTATCACTTGTATTTTTTATTTCACCACTTGTATAAGTTTTTATTTAATGAATTAATCATTTGTATCAGCTAATGTTCCCTGGACGTACATGTGCTTGATAGTGACGAGACATCAAAAAAATAAAAAATTGAACCACTTGTATCAATAGTTTTTTAATTAATCATTTGTATCAATTTATTCTCCTGGATGTACCGTGTTTAAAGTTTAAAAAATAAGAAAAATGACTCGTGTAAAAATATTAATTCGAAAAAATGTACTAAAATACCCCTAAACTCTATTTAATGTCAGACATTTAAACTAACTCCATCTAATTCCAATAAACAGATCTAACGGTGGGAATTAGTTTTTATTTTTACAACTTTAAGTTAGTTTTTACAAGAACCCCCTACATATATATATATATATATATATATATATATATATATATATATATATATATATATATATATATATATATATATATATATATATAGTAGAGTGCTAAATGCAAAATCCATTTTTTGATACAAAATTTACATATCCATTTTAAATTAATATGAGCCATTAGATAAGTTTAATTAATGGTTAAAATTAAAAATGCCAAAAGTGTAATTGATGAAAAGATAAAGATTTTTACGTAGTTAGTAGGAAAAATAAATTATTATTTGTAAAGCTGAAAGGATAATTAAGGTATTTTGTCTCTCCTAAAAAGCTGTAAACCGTCGTTTATTTGCAACTTCCATTTGTTCTCTTGTTCAAAAAACCCTAGCCACCATCTTCATATTCTCTCACATACAACTAGCCACCACTATCTAAATCTCCTCAATACCATCACGTTTTTTATATAGAACCAACCCTACACCATTCATCTCACGTCTCACGCCATGTTCGATCTTCTCTAATCACGGATCAACGACCCTCTAAAAAATCACAAAGGGATCTATTGAATGACAAGGTAAATAATATTTTCTTTTATTAATTTAATTTCATAGTAATGTTGTTATAAAAGTTAGTAACATCAATGTTTTGAGGTTGTAATAATTGGCGTCGATCAATCATGTGTTATGCAAGTTAGTAGGTGCTTTATATTTATATCACTGTTAATAATCACGTTGTATTGAATGAAGCTAAGGTTAAAAATCTACTAGCATTTTGTCAGATCAATGTATATTTAATTGTTCCAAAAACATTCTTATAGCAAGTACAATTCTGGTTTAAAGTTGGGTCAATGTAGTTAGTTTTAGTTGTTAATTGTTGCTTATTTCAAAAGTTTGACTTAACTTAAATGGTATATGGGTAATTGTAGTATTTTTGTATTTTTAATTATTTTTAATTATCAACTTTCTAGTTGTAACTTACTAACTTTTATGTTCTTATTTGTTGTTGCAGGAATCATGATTTGGGAGGAGATCGAGATTCAACTCGGCAACATGCCCAATAACTTAGTGAGTGAATAAATTAAAATTTGTATATATGTATTATGTTAATGAACCGATTTGTTTTTTTGTCGTCTTTGAAAAAGTTTTCCATTTACGAGAGGCCATAAGTGATGGCATGAAATTGCTTTTCTAAAAGAGGTATGAATAATCATTTTAAGTTGCGCAATTTTTTGTTGAAGGTTATGGATTGTTATTTTCAAAAAGTATAAACAAGCTTATTTATTTATTTTTATTAATGTTATGGTTTGTTGTGTTGAGATCAATCTGAATAAGAAAATCTACTTTTATTTCTTTTTTAAAAATTAAAAAAATTACAAATCGTAAATTATCAAGCGATAGAAAATATGCAATCACGACGAGAATTAATTTTTCTATAGAGGGGCTCTCATGTATATTATTTTCGACGAACCCTTTTCTCGATTTTTATTTTTTAGAAATTCATATATGTTTCGTCGTAAAACATGTATGTTTCTTCGTGAAACATGTATGTTTCTTATGTGATTTTTCCATAGTGAACCTGTTGTCCCATATGATTATGATGATTATAGATAGAAAATAGATGAAAAGAGATGAATTCCTAGAGAGAGAAAGTAGTGAGAGAAAGTAGAGAGAAAGAGGTAATTAACTTGGTGAATATTAGATTAGAAGTGAGAATAAAAATGAACAACCAACCCTCCTAACATGCTAGGAGGGTAGTATATATAGTCCACCCACATGCGGGCTTTAATGGGCTATATATTGGACTGGGCTTGTCTTTTGGACTTTAATTAGTTTAAATCCAAGCCCGTAAACCACGACTAATTAACTACCTATTACAACGTTCTAATTAATGTTACAATAATAACCTATCACCGAGCATTCTTGTTTGACTCAATATTTTGAGGCTAACAATCTCCCCCAATGTGAGGTCATACCCTTTTGATGTTTGGAGATCAATGGAGACTACGAATCTCGTCATAAATGAGTCTTGAACGTGTAAAGTAGTCTTGTTCCTTCATGCTGTGATCTTTGAGCCTTTGTCGTTGTCTTTCGACTTTGTCTTTTATCTTGAGATCTTCAAATTATCCTTGACTTGTCTTTGCCATCTTGCGATCTTGTGTCTTTATCCACATGCTCATACTATTAATTGTTGAATAAGTCTTTGGGCATGAATATGTGTTTTTGAATCTTTGACTTTTGCTGAGTGCACCGTGACGCCACCTTCTCGAGACAAAACATAGACACTGACTGAATGGCTTTGACATTCGTCCTAAATCGATAGCGTTTTGTTGAATCCCAAAATCGTTAGACTCAAACAGTCGAAACCGTTTTATCTAGGATGATCAATTGTACATATGAATTAGGGGCATTTACATATATCCCCAACAAAACATCTATATTTACATATATCCCCAAAACATGCTTTAATAGTATTGTACATTATGCATCAAAAACTTGTATTATGGGGATATATGTAATTTATGAAGTTTTATTGGGTATATATGAAATTATCCCTATGAATTAACATAGCGGAATTGCACAATTAATCAAGAACAAGATGTTTAACAAAGATGAAAGATTCCCAAAGAGAGTTTGTATTATTTGATTAACACAAACTACTCTAGGTGTGTGTACATTGAATCCCACACCTAGAGATCAATGTTTACAGTAGGTTACATTGTGAATATGAAAATGATAAACAAAACCTACGTATGGTTCCTTTTATAACATAAGGAAACCATGATACATGGAAACTAAATAATATATTAATGAATAAATCAAAACAGACTTATTCACTCTTATCACTACTTTGACCAAATCTTTTCTTCTTATCACATATGGCAGGGGAAACATACAGCAGGGGAAAGTTTCTCTAGCAGGGGAAACTTTGTAGTATTTTGTCCACCAGCTTGAAGTTTCACATAATGTCTTATTTGGTCCTTTCTAGTTTCCATGGTGATTTGACTCATCAACTTTTAGCCCAACAATCTTCCCCTAGTTGATGATGTCAAAACACTTCCCCTTAAACATACAACACCAAAGATCAACAGGCTGAACATTCTTTGTAGACAACTTCCCCTTTTTGACATGATCAAATAGGGGTCTTCTATGTGAACAACCTTGATTTTCAACTACTACTAACCAATATCATACATCAAACCCAAGTATTCTACTTTTCAAAATACCCTCCATGAAGCACATAGGGGATAGTGTTCCTAATAAAAAATGATTTTGAGCAGTAGATACTCACACTAGTTGTAGCAATACCAATGAGTAGTAGCAAAAACCTTCACCTTGATGTCATATGTGAATAACTAGCACTTCAACAATTTAGCTTCCCCTTAAATTGTGCTAGTCATTTATGAATCTTCAATTCTGTAGGCTTTGAAAGTAATAATCATAAGCGAAGAAAATTCAGTATCACCTATTTAATGTAGTAGTAGAAAAACCTGAATCCATGAGTTATAATGTGCACTATCTATATGACGTCGAACGTATACCAACCATTGATGTATAGGGGGTCTACATGCCCTTGACAAATACCTTATCTTCTTGGAGACACGACCACGGTGATAGCAAGTATGAGCTTAAAGCACCATAAGAAAAATCTCATACACTTGCCAGTATTTATTGTCAATTCTTCGTCATATAATAAAGCACGAATAAAACACGTACTCGAATCATTCTACTTCATCTTCAAATAGCTAATAGTCAATTACCTTCATGATCATGTAAACAATCAATATGAAAGCCTTTCATACCTTTACGACCAGTTGCTGTGAATAACCCATACTCCAAAACATTGCTGTCCCAAAAACCAAATCTGACAGCAGGGGGAACTTTTCTGGCAGCAGGGGAAACTATTGAAGGCAGGGGGTCGTAGCAGGGGCTTCTTTTAATGAAAGCAGGGGGAACGTTTTCAAAAGCAGGGGGAACTTTTAATGCCACTGTTTTTGTTATTAACACTTTCTTGTGCAGACATCGCCACACCTGCTATACCCCGCGTGAAGTCTGTGTCTAATTCAATTCATTGTTTAAACCATGTGAACACAATTAACCATATCCCATGTAAGCAGCTCACGTGAAGCATACAACTTGTCCCACAGTCCTTTTGTTTTGCCATCACGTGGACCACAATATGGAATATATAGGCTTAACACAGTCCCCACGTCGAACAAACTATAGCAAAGCATCACATTACCTTGGACCCACTCACGTGACTTCAAGCAACTTATTGAGTTAACACAATTAAACAAAGTTCTGCCCCACTTGATATTGTGTCTGACCAACAATGCCCTTTTTGTACCATTATCATAATCACACGTGAATAACACATTGAATGTGATATGAGACAACAGTGGACCATAAAAAGTATCAACATGGAACAAAGCATACGTCCCTCTCATTAATTAGTATCTCAATTGTGATTGAACAGTTAATGCTAACCCACGTGAGAATGTCGCATGTGAATACACCCCTTCAATTCACCTATTCTTTTCTTCGAACAAACGCAGCAATAACTCCAAATCTGTTCTAATAAACCAAATATGCCCTTTTGTGTTGAGCACCAATCAATTTAATATTCGAACATATTGAAACGAATCAATATATCAATCGAACAGTAGCTTTCTGGATCACAAACAAACATTATAATTTGTTGCATAGGATACGAACAGAATAAACCAAAAACATCTTCACGGCATCAATAATTAATTACCTAGGGTTTTAACATAAACCCTAGATCTTCACAGCAACGAAATTAAACATCTTGATTCGCCTAGATATCGAGCCACCCGCTCTGATACCACATGTTGAATCCCAAAATCGTTAGACTCAAACAGTCGAAACCGTTTTATCTAGGATGATCAATTGTACATATGAATTAACATAGCGGAATTGCACAATTAATCAAGAACAAGATGTTTAACAAAGATGAAAGATTCCCAAAGAGAGTTTGTATTATTTGATTAACACAAACTACTGGTGTGTGTACATTGAATCCCACACCTAGAGATCAATGTTTACAATAGGTTACATTGTGAATATGAAAATGATAAACAAAACCTACGTATGGTTCCTTTTATAACATAAGGAAACCATGATACATGGAAACTAAATAATATATTAATGAATAAATCAAAACAGACTTATTCACTCTTATAACTACTTTGACCAAATCTTTTCTTCTTATCACATATGGCAGGGGAAACATACAGCAGGGGAAAGTTTCTCTAGCAGGGGAAACTTTGTAGTATTTTGTCCACCAGCTTGAAGTTTCACATAATGTCTTATTTGGTCCTTTCTAGTTTCCATGGTGATTTGACTCATCAACTTTTAGCCCAACACGTTTTACCTCTGGTCGGTGAAGACCGTTATACGATATTAAATACCGTACCTGTGATTAGGTAGATTCATTTAAGAATCTCCTTGACAGGGTTTCGCGGCTGTACTAGCCGTTCTCTTTACTCGACCGTCTCAAAGCAAGACTGCGAACATAAATAGTGAATCAATTGGATAAATATCCGCTTGATTAAAGTCGTCAATTCAAATTCCTGGAACAAGTTTGATTCATAAGAATCTTACCATTGTTGCTTTCCAGTTGACACAAGTTTGATTCATAAGAATCTTACAAGTCACCTACCGTAGCGCTGTTTGATGTTGACGCTAGAAGGATTTCCATTCGTCACTGTGAATATTAATGAATATCACTCTGAATGTTCTGGCAAGACCATAAAGATATTGCGCAGAAACCTGAAACGAGTTTGAATCAATTCAGAATCAAACCACTGTTGCTTTTCAGTTTTACATATGTTCAATTCATAAAGAATCTTGCATATGACCTACCGCAGTGCTGTTTGATGTTAACACTGGAAGGATTTCCACTCATCATTGTGAATACTAAGTAGTATCACTCTGAGTGTTCTAGCAATATCGCAAGGATATATCGTAGGACTCTTTATGTTCATCCGTGTGTCCTAACGAGATTTGATTGATATCTTGGCTCTAGACTCGATTTGTGCACTTTTAGTGGTCGGAGGCTGGAGCAGATGCCACCTATTCAATATCAACTATCTCGGAGTAAGAAAGTCAATAGAAGTCGTGTTGATCTCCGTGACA
Organism: Glebionis coronaria; assembly: GCA_025667525.1. Taxonomy (NCBI): domain Eukaryota; kingdom Viridiplantae; phylum Streptophyta; class Magnoliopsida; order Asterales; family Asteraceae; genus Glebionis; species Glebionis coronaria. Next base: position 239,683,635 of record CM046876.1, on the reverse strand, counting down.
ATAAAACAAACTTCTTTTGAGAGAAGACTGAGTAGCTAGGAAAGTGTTGTGCTTCACATCACTGGGTCCATGATGAGTTTGTCTTCATGATGAGTTGACCGGTTTCTGCCTAAGTTGTATGGAGGGCTTCTTTCTTTAGACCCTTTATCCTTACATTTCTTTTTCATTCTTCAACCCCTTCAATGCTTACCAAGACATCATTACTAGCACCTTGTTGTGATTGTTCCAATGCTAGCATCAGTACTTAGTCGGCATTCAGCTTCGTTCACATTCTACTCCATCTTTCCTAAGGACTTCTAATAATCAATTGGATTGCCCCTGGGAAGATCCCTCCGGTTCTGGTTGGATCATATGACTTAAACCTAACCACCCTTTTGACACCAATAACGTCGTGAATTAAAGATGTTGTGGGTATTTGATCGTAACCATGAGTGCTTGAGTCTTTAGATCACATTTTAATCACATTTTCTCCCCCTATCTCTAATATATAAAATCTTTTGATACTAGAGATACCAAATTTGATTAAAATATATTTTGAAAAATAGTCTTGAAAATCTCCGGGAGAAAGATGTGTTAATCTTTTGCATGAAGTTAAAATGCTTCCCCTCAAAAATTGATCCAATTGAATTGTCATTGTGAGGATATGATCCACATTTCGCTTTTTGAGGATGGGAGTTTGTTGAACACACAATTTTTGAAAGATTTTGAATAATCATTGGGAAATTCTTGAAAAAATTGTGTTCAACGCTTTTTGAAAAATCCTATTTCTTTTTGGCGAAGAGGTTTTTCTAAAGCATACACTTGAGTTCATAGACGTTGAATGTCTTGACGAATCCACTCAAGTGTAAGAAGATTTAACTTCTTTTGCTAAGGGTAAGGGCACAAAAACGTACACTCCCCCGTGAAAATAGATCCGGGTTGTAATCTGAAATTGATTACAAGCCATTGTGTTGAACTCAAAACGTTGAATGTTTTGTGACAAGCTCAAACCCAAGATAGATTGCTCTACCCGTTGTTGGAAATATTGTCCAAAAGAGACAATTTCCTTTGTAAAAAATAGAAATGACATGTTTTGAAAAATATTTACAACTTTCATTCGAGCTTTATGTACACACCCGTGTCGTTATTGAGCGACATTTCTAGGTACGTCCATATTATCGATACTGAAAGACATGTCGAGAAGAATATTTTTGGATTATCAAAGATTTTTTAACTTTGTATTTTGCTTTTTCATTAATATTTATAAGTAGATGTTTGATAGATGAATCAAGCAGGCTTCTTTGCCAGAATCTCCAGTTCTGCTGGAGTCAAACATCTCAAACCAATTTGCCTAACAAGATACGCAAACCTCTCTCTTGAAAGAGCTTTTGTAAACAAGTCAGCTAATTGGTAATCAGTTCCAACAAAGTGTAATTCAACAATACCCTTTTCAACTTGTTCCTTAATGAAGTGATATCTGACATCAATGTGCTTCGTGCGGGAATGCTGTACCGGATTGCAGGAGATGGCTATGGCTGACTTTGAGTCACAGTACATAGGTACTTTATCAAAGTGGAAGCCATAATCCGTGAGTTGTGTTCTCATCCAAAGAACTTGAGCACAACACGCAGATAGAGACACATACTCCTCTTCGGCTGATGAAAGTGAAGTGCAATCCTGCTTCTTGGAAGACCATCCCACAAGCTTATCTTGACCTAGAAATTGTGCACCACCAGAAGTACTTTTACGTGTATCAAGACACCCTGCATGATCAGAATCTGAATAGATCGTTAGAAAGAAACCGGTTTCCCTCGGATACCAGAGTCCCATGTGAATGGTATTCTTAAGGTACCGAAAGATCCGTTTAACCTCCTTGAGGTGCTTTTCAGTGGGTCGTGCTTGATATCGTGCACAATAGCATGTAGCATGATGGATATCAGGTCTGGCTGCTGTCAAGTACATGAGGGACCCGATCATGGAACGATATTCATTTGATCTATGGGTAATCCCTCCAAATCAGCATCTAGGGATGTGGTTGATAATGGTGTCCCAAGGGGTCACATGATGTCATACCATGCTTTGTGATTATCTCTTGACAATACTTAGCTTGGTTAATGAAAATACCACTTGGGGATTGGTGAACTTGAATTCCTAGAAAAAATTTTAGTTCGCCCATCATAGACATTTCAAATCTGCTGTGCATTACTTTTTCAAACCATTTTGAAAGTTTTGGGTTTGTAGACCCGAAAATAATGTCATCAACATAAATCTGCACAAGCAAAATGTCATCCCCATATTTATAAGTGAACAAAGTTAAATCAATGGAACCTTTTGAGAAACCTTTGGAGACCAGAAATGTTGAGAGCTCGTCGTACCACGCCCTTGGAGCTTGCTTGAGTCCATAAAGTGCTTTGTGGAGACGATACACCTTGTCAGGATAATGAGGATTGATGAATCCTTCTGGCTGTGTGACATAGACTTCTTCCTTCAAAGGACCGTTAAGAAACACCTTCTTTACGTCTATTTGATAAACAATGAATCCCTTATGTGCAACATAAGCAAGAAAAATCCTGACCGCTTCCATTCGAGATACTGGTGCAAATGATTCTTCAAAATCAATACCCTCTTTCTGTCCATACCCTTTGGCCACTAGCCTAGATTTATTCTTGATGATCGTATTCTCTTCATCCATCTTATTTTTCCAGATCCATCGAAGATTTAATGGTATTACATCGTATGGTCTGTCAACAAGTTCCCAGACTTTAAGTCTTTCAAATTGTTGAAGTTCATCCGTCATCGATTCAATCCAAGCGTGATCAGCCATGGCTTCTTTGATGTTTTTCGGTTCAGCTGAGCTCACGACGAGTGCGAACATACAAACATCGCCATCGGTGTTAAGCTGTCGTCTTGTGCGAACGGGTTGTGAAGGGTTTCCAATTACATGAACCAAAGGATGATCTCGGGTCCAATGATGTGTTGAAGGATGTCGTTGATAGAACGTGTGCATATTTGATGGATCAACATGGCGAGTAGAATACTCTCCAGTTTCGTGTACCGGTGTACCGAATGGGTTGATAAATTCGTCTTCGTCAGATAATGCATCGTCTGCTTGATTTGTGTTCTCTGGAGCAATGACAGTAGTTGTGGATGTTGTAGGATCGATTGTTGAAGTGATATTCTGAGGAGGTAAATCTGCAGCAACCGGTGTTGAAGTAGATGAAGTTGTATCCTTTTGTTGACGATGATCGGTATCATCATTCTTATCATGAGTGACAGCGGAAGACTTCGATACAACTTGTTTCTCCCCCGTGAAATATTCATCATACATTGGTCCTTATAACATTTCCAACTCTTCATTTGTCGTGTCGACTGTCATATCAGCTCTAGGAACATTTTCTGGAACCAGCGTTGAACTTGACGGTTCATTACTGTGGTCTTGAGTTCCGTGTTTCGTGCGGTTGTGAACGGAAGTTGTTTGTCATTGTGGATCGGGACTTAAACTGTTTTGTTCAAGTGCCATTTCTTGTAATTCATCAAATCGAATGTGAATAGTCTCGACAATCAATTTTGTTCTCTTGTTGTATACTCTATACCCCTTAGACTGAGTTGCATATCCCACAAGAATACATGCATCACCTTTCTCTTTCATCTTATCCAAATTTTCACCATCTCGTATAATGTAACAAGTACATCAAAAAACATGAAGGTGTTTGAGTGAAGGTTTTCGATCATGAATTATGTGATATGGTGTTTTTCGTGTCTTGGGATAATTAAGGAACGGTTTTGTGTGTTGCATGCGGTTGACACGGCTTCAGCCCAAAAGTATAGTGGATGTTTTGAAGCGGATAATTATGTTCGAGCAGCTTCAAACAAAGTACGGTTCGTCTTTCAACAACGCCATTTTGTTCGGGTGTTTGAGCAATAGATGTTTCATGTTCAATCCCTTCGGCTTCAAAATACTCTCAGATTTGAATTCAAAAATTATGTACCTCTGTCAGTACGAACCACTTTAACTTGAGCTTGAAGACCACGTTGTATCAGTTTAAGGAAGCTGATGAGAACTTCGGGTGTTTCATCCTAAGACCTCAAAAAGTGAGTCCATCTGTACCTTGAGTAATCATCGACAATTACCAGAATATATTTCTTTCCATTGATACTCTGAATACGCATGGGACCACACAGATTAATGTGAAGAAGATCTAACCGTCCTTTAGAGCTTGGTGTGGTCTTTGTTTTGAAGCTACTTCGTTCAGCTTTACAAAGTTCACAAGAAGAACAAAGTTGAGATGAGAAAGACGTTGATGCCATAACCATGCCTGAGTCGTTGAAGATTTAGCCATGAAGCAAATTTGAGTTGATGAAGTGTCTTGAAGTGAAATTGTGTAAAGATTCGTACCCGTGTACCGGTAAGTAAGTCATTCCCATCATAATCACGAACAAAACATGTCTTCTTTCTGAAAGCAACCTCCAAATCCGCATCATAGAATTGACCAACCGAGAAAAGATTATGATTGAGCCCTTTGACGTAGTATGCCATTTTTATCGTGATATTCCCCTGAACCAAATCTCCATATCCTAGGATCGTTGCAAATTAATCATTTCCGAATCGGACCGTACCCAGGAACTTCTCCACGAAGTTAATTAGAAGCTTGAGATTCCCCGTCATGTGCTTCGTGCATCCGGAGTCCAGTATGAAGAGAATTATTTGTATCACCTGCAGAAGAGTTAGAACACGATGGAGCATTTGCTAAATTGGATACCACATTAGTTGTGATAGTAGAATCATTAGTGTCCTTATCAACATTTAAAGGCAAACTAACACTCGTTTTCACATTTTCTGTCCTAACTTTTAGCATCCATTTATATCCTGGAGGATATTGATTAGCAAACCACCATTTCCAAGACTTACTAGCAGACTCATATAATTCCTTAATTCTGCTTCTAGGGTTCTTAGTGATGGAGTCTGATGCATTACTTTTCTTAGTGGGGGTAGCACCAGAAAGGTTCACTTTGCGTTTGGGTTTACTAGCTCTAATAGGCATCGCAACTTGCTTCTTAGTTCTAGTATCTACGCTGTAGAAACTAGAAGGGGGGGGGGGGGGGGGGGTGAATAGTTTCTTAAAATTTACTTGTTAAAAATATGGTTTCCAAAAATCCTTTTTCAAAAACTTAGGCTTGAGGAAATATGTGAAATCTTCTTATTCACAAATATGAACAATGATAGTGTAGCTAAACTAATGCTAACAAAAATATATCCACAAAGAATAAAGAATGATAGTATAGCTAAACTAATACTAACAAAAATATATCCACAAAGAATAAAGAATGATAGTGTAGCTAATCTAATATTAACACATGTATATGCAAAAAGTAATAAGGAATGTAAAGAGTTAAGGGTAAAGAAAGATCAAACCGAACACCAAGGATTTATAGTGGTTCGGCAACGAAGCTCACTCCTCGTTCCTACTCCACTCCTCGAGTACTCCTTACTCGAGAGTTCACTACACAACAAGCTCCTTATGGTGGAGAAAACCGTACACGTCGCTTAACCAATTTCCGACTCTAAGCTAAAAGTCGAGCCCTAATCGTAGCTAGGACCAATCTACACAACTATACTTAGTACATACACAACTTCCAAATAGACACAACTACTTGGATCTTCACAACTATCACACAACTACAAGAATATACAAATTGATCTTCAATAGATCTTTGGTGGTGGACTCAACACTTCACTAGGATAGTGTTCTTCTCTTTGCACTTGGAGAGAAAGAGATGGAAGAACAAGATTCACTTCTTAAACAAGTAATAATCAAACAAATGATCAAAGATTTGAGTGATTAAAGAAGGGGTTTGAATCTGGAAATAAATGTGCAAAAGAGGTAAGGTGAAAAGCTGAGAATGGCCAACTATTTAAAGGACAAAGGAGCCAACGGCTATTTCTGCCCGCGGTACCTTATCACATCCCGCGGTACCTTATCGATAAGGTACCGCCTAGGCGCTAAGGTACCGCCGGACTAGACTCCGCTCCTTTTTGTCCTTTAGTGGTGGAGGTCTTATCTAGGTATAAAAATATCCTGAAAGGATATTCTTAACAGCTATAAGAATATGCCATTTTTAAATTTCAAATAATTAATTTAATAAAACATTTTCTTAAAAATAAAGTTTAATAAAAACTTGTCACTTTTAATAAAAAGTGAGTTTTAAGAAAAGATTAAATCACTTGATCACTTGATTAAGGTTAGTACTTGTTTATCCATACCTTAAGTGAAAATGGGTAAAATGAAAAATACTTGAACTCAAGAATTCGTTTTTCGTTGTTTTCGTAAATGCTTGTTTTTACATATTGTCGTAATCAAAACAAAGCGAGACCGAAAAATACAAGTAACGTTTTTAGTCATTATTGCATTAACAATCTCCCCCTTTTTGATTCCGACAATACATAAACTCAATCACACAAAAACAAGATTTTCGAAGACGAGTTTATTCATTTCTCCCCCTTTGTCGAAGCAAAAAGGTTGCGTAATCCGGTGTTGAAGAAACGGACTTTGCAAAGACTCCCGCTTGGTGCTTACTCCCCCTAGCTTGGGGCACCGAGGAATCGAGATATGGTGACAAGCTACATAGAGGGGTTAGTTGAACAAAAGAAGCAACCAACAATATATAGCAATAGGTCACAAAAAAAATAAAAAGAGAAGAAAACACAAAGACAAAGATCCAAGATAGGTTACTAAAAGAAACATCATACAAAGAAGTATGGAAAAAGGAAACAAGCCAAAAGCATAAATCTAATCCTAGTTATTCTAGAATTCTAAGATTTGATTGAATGTGGTGTCTTTAGGATAAGCAATCAATGCTTATAAGAAAGACAAGGTAATAGAGGAGGGTGGTGGAGGTGGCTTGTTGGAGATCTCATAATCAAAGTGAAGAGGAGGTTTGATTAAGAGACTCTTGATGTAGCTCAACTCCTCATAGATGTGTGCCATAGCAAGATGTTGATATTGACAACAATGACAATATATTCCATGGTGCATGACATTATCATGAGAAGGAGGAAGAACACTAAAGGGTGGTGGTGGAAGAAAAGAGGTTCCACAATCAACATTCTTGGTAGGAGAAATGTGATTAAGAGTGTTCTTGGGTGGGTTTGGATTGAAAGCAATTGGAGAAAATGGAGGAGATTCAAGGCTTTCATTGGGGGAATAAGACATTTTGGATGTGAAGTAATGCAAAATGCTTATGGTTTAAATAAGGAAGGCTTATGGTATTTTTGGGGTGGTCAAAGGGTTTGAAACAAAGATTCTCAAAAAGGTTGGAGCAAATCTGGAGTTTCAGACAAAAACCCGAAAAGGAAGGCCACTGTAGGCGGTTCCTTATCTATACAGGCGGTACCTTATCAATAAGGTACCGCGGTTCACATAAGGAACCGCCTGCAGAAGCAGGGTTTGGTGTTTGGAGGAAGATTTTCAGCAAATCTTATTTTTCTAGTTTAACTTATCATAGGGATATGCTCAAAAGCAAAGATAGACAAAGAAAACAAATGCAAACTTACCAAATAGAGATTTGACCAAAATACATGGATTAAAAAAATCAATGTAGGAGGTGTGTAAGACAAGACCTTAAGTCATGACACAATGATCCTCCATGATTCAATCTTGTTCTTGCTATGTTTGAGAGAATCATACATATGAATTATGTAAGCTCTATATTAATAGCGAGAATCTATGAAAAAACCATTTTTAGATTGAATTAACAATGTCAAACGAATTTCTCAACCATTTTTGAAAGAGACTTTGAGAGTTTTGAAAAAGAGATGAGAAGATTTTTCAAAAGGAGTTTATAAGAATCAAGAACTCAAAGTGGTAATAGAAAACACACAATGAGAAAGGAATTTAAGGAAGATGTTCCATTAATCCTAGACCTAGACACAAGTAATTGAAAGGTTCCCTCTTAAGTGGCTTTGTGAAGATATCGGCTAAGTTGTCCTCGGAGGGCACCTTTTCAATAGTAATGTTCCCCCTTTTGAACATTATCCCTAAGGAAATGGTGTCTAATTTCTATGTGTTTGGTTCGCAAATGTTGCACGGGATTCTTGCTTAGGTCTATAGCGCCTTTATTATCGCACATGATGGGAACATCATCAAGAGAAATCCCGTAATCAACAACCGCTTGCTTCATCCATAAAGCTTGTTGGCATGCTTTACCGGCACTCACATACTCGGCTTACGTGGTGGATATCGCAAGAGCAGTTTGTTTCTTGGAGAACCAAGAAGTTAAACAACAACCCATGAAGGTACAAACTCCACTAGTGCTTTTCCGGTCCACATAGTCTCCCGCATGATCCGAGTCCGCGTAGACGATGGTTTCTACGCCGGTCCCTTTAGGATACCATAATACTAAATGTATAGTGCCTTTAATGTATCGGAAGATACGCTTAACCGCTTCAAGGTGAGAGGTTTTGGGAGCCTCTTGGAAGCGAGCACAAAGGCAAACACTAAACATGATATCCGGTCGACTTACCGTTAGGTACAACAAACTACCAATCATACCTCTATATTTGGTGTTGTCTACCGACTCACAATCATCATCTACGGTGAGTTTAGTATCCGAGGCCATAGGGGTCTTCATTGGTCTAGATTCTTCTAATCCAAATTTCTTTAGCATTTCTTTAGCGTACTTTATTGTCCCATGTATTTGTGATGATTAAGAAATGAAGAAAGAAAGAAAATAGATGAAGAAGAGATGAATTCCTAGAGAGATAAAGTAGTGAGAGAAAGTAGAGAGGAGATGATTAACTTGGTGAGATTAGATTAGAGAAAAGAAGTTGTTACAAATGACCATCCACCCTCCTAACATGCTAGGAGGGTAGTATATATATAGTTCACCCACATGCGGGCTTTAATGGACTATATATTGGGTCGGGCTTGTCTTTTGGACTTTAATTAGTTTAAATCCAAGCCCGTGAACCACGACTAAATAACTACTTATTACAACATTCTAATAAATATTCTAATAGAAACCTATGACCGAACATTCTTGTTTGACTCAATATTTTGAGGCTAACAATCTCCCCCAATGTGAGGTCATTCCTCTTTGATATTTGGATTCCAATGGAGATTTATGAATTTCGTCGTAAATGAGTCTTGAACGTGTAACAGTAGTTTTGTTCCTTCATGCTGTGATCTTTGAGCCTTTGTCGTTGTCTTTCGACTTTGTCTTTAAGTCTTGAGATCTTCACATCATTCTTGACTTGTCTTTGCCATCTTGTGATCTTGTGTCTTTATCCACATGCTCACACTATCAATTGTTGGATAAGTCTTTGGGCATGAATATGTGGTTGTGAATCTTTGACTTTGCTGAGTACACCGTGACGCCACCTTCTCGAGACAAAACATAGACACGGACTGAATGGCTTTGACATTCGTCTTAAATCGGTAGCGTTTTACCTCCGGTCGGTGAAGACCGTTATACGATATTAAATATCGTACCTGTGATCAGGTAGATTCAATTAAGGATCTCCTTGACAGGGTTTCGCGGCTGTACTAGCCGTTCTCTTTATTCAACCGTCTCAAAGCAAGACTGCGAACATAAAAAGTGAATCAGTTGGATAAATATCCGCTTGATTAAAGTCGTCAATTCAAATTCCTAGAACAAGTTTGATTCATTAAGAATCTTACCATTGTTGCTTTCCAGTTGACACAAGTTTGATTCATAAGAATCTCACAAGTCACCTACCGTAGCAATGTTTGATGTTGACGCTAGAAGGATTTCCATTCGTCACTGTGAGTATTAATGAATATCACTCTGAATGTTCTGGCAAGACCATAAAGATATTGCGTAGAAACCTGAAACGAGTTTGAATCAATTCAGAATCAAACCACTGTTGCTTTTCAGTTTTTCATATGTTCAATTCATAAAGAATCTTGCATATGACCTACCGCAGTGCTGTTTGATGATAACACTGGAAGGATTTCCACTCATCATTGTGAATACTAAATAGTATCACTCTGAGTGTTCTAGCAATATCGCAAGGATATAGCGTAGGACTCTCTTGATCTTCATCCGTGTGTCCTAACGAGATTTGATTGATCTCTTGGCTCTAGACTCGATTTGTGCACTTTTAGTGGTCGGAGGCTGGAGCAGATGCCACCTATTCAATATCAACCATCTCGGAGTGAGAAAGTCAATAGAAGTCGTGTTGATCTCCGTGACAATAAAACAAACTTCTTTTGAGAGAAGTCTGAGTAGCTAGGAAAGGGTTGTGCTTCACATCACTGGGTCTATGATGAGTTTGTCTTCATGATGAGTTGACCCAGTTTCTGCCTAAGTTGTATGGAGGGCTTCTTTCTTTAGACCCTTTATCCTTACATTTCTTTTTCATTCTTCAACCCCTTCAATGCTTACCAAGACATCATTAATAGCACCTTGTTGTGATTGTTCCAGTGCTATCATCAGTACTTAGTCGGCATTCAGCTACGTTCACATTCTACTCCATCTTTCCTAAGGACTTCTAATAATCTATTGGATTGTCCCTGGGAAGATCCCTCCGGTTCTGGTTGGATCATAGGACTTAAACCTAACCACCCTTTTGACACCAATAACGTCGTGAATTAAAGATGTTGTGGGTATTTGATCGTAACCATGAAAACCACTTTAAATTCTAACAAAGTGTTTGAAAAACATTTAACACCTTGCTAGTTTTGTCGTTTCGCACATGTGGGTAAGAGTTAAAGTGCTTGAGTCTTATAGATCACATTTTAATCACATTTTCTCCCCTATATCTAATATATAAAATCTTTTGATATTAGAGATACCAAATTTGATTAAAATATATTTTGAAAAATAGTATTGAAAATCTTCGGGAGAAAGATGTGTTAATCTTTTGCATGAAGTTGAATTGCTCCCCCTCAAAAATTGATCCAATGGAATTGTCATTACGAGGATTTGATCCACATTAAAATTTTGAGGATAGGAGTTGTTGAACACACAATTTTTGAAAGATTTTGAATATCAGTGAGAAATTCTTGAAAAAATTGTGTTCAACGCTTTTTGAAAAATCAATTCTTTTTGACGAAAAGGTTTTTCTAAAGCATAAACTTGAGTTCATAGACTTTGAATGTCTTGACGAATCCACTCAAGTGTAAGAAGATTTAACTTCTTTTGCTAAGGGTAAGAGTACAAAAGCGTACACTCCCCCGTGAATTTAGATCCGGGTTGCAATCTGAAAGTGATTACAAGCCATTGTGTTGAGCTCAAAACGTTGAATGTTTTGTGACAAGCTCAACCCAAGATAGATTGCTCTACCCGTTTGGTAGGATAATGTATCTTTAAAGATACACTTTCCTTTATTTGAGGTCCGAGTTACAGTCTGACATTTAACTGTAAGTCGTTTACACGAGCTTAAAAACGTTGAATGTTTTTATCGATAGCTCATGACCGAGAAATTTAAGTTTCCCGTTGTTGAGGATAAGTAATCATCGTGATCAACTTTCCTTTCTTTGAAGTACGAATCACAATCTGAGATAATTGTAAATCATTGAAATGACATGTTTTGAAAAATATTTACAACTTTCATTCGAGCTTTATGTACACACCCGTGTCGTTATTGAGCGACATTTCTAGGTACGTCCATATTATCGATACTGAAAGACATGTCGAGAAGAATATTTTTGGTATTTTGAAAGTTTTTCCATTTTTTATTTTGTTTTTCTATGAATATATACATTTTATTATATTTTTGTGTGTTCTCAAGTTTTTCGAAAATAATCCAAAATAGACTTTTGTACATCAGAAGAAGGTGATATCGAATACACAGAATTGGAACCCTTTGAAGAAGGAGAAGTGGGTTCAGAATCCGCTGTGGTACCTGCAATCACAGAAGAAGAATTTGCACAAATACTAGAATTAGGGGTAACAAATTCCTTTTCAGTGTGTAGAATAGTAGCATTAGTGTTGGTGCAGGTGTCATCACTCTTCTCTATTGGAATCCACTTAAGACCAACTTCCGTGAAGATTCGACCCGTTGGTTTCCACTGAAGACTAGATTTAGGAGTAGTTTTCTCTTGCACAGCGGAAGACTTCTTTGGAGAGAAACTATGTCCTTTTTGAATCCACGTTTCAGATTTGGTGTGGTTGCTTTTCTTTACGACGGGTTTGTATCTCCTTCTTGTCTTATGGGATTCTGTATTCGATCTCCGTTCAAAGGAACGAGATTTGACCTCATAGAGGTATTGCAAAATGCAATGGTCATGATTTCCATTGTGAATGCCCTTTTTGCAAGTGGGACATACAGGGAATTTTGGATTCACGAAAGTACTTGTATTCCTTTGTTTTCCAAATCGTTCAGGCGTAGTGTTTGAAACACGACTATTCATGGATGGTTTCCAATTCCTAGATTGCTGAAGAGGAATCCTAGGTTTTGGTTGACTACCATTAGGAGTGTGTAGAACTCTAGCGGGATTTGGTGAACTAGGTTTTTCATACACTGGTTTGTCTTTCTGAATCTTCCCTTTTTGTTTCGCATCCTCTAGGGTGTGGGTATGAACGAGGTCATTTGAACCTATAGATTCCTTTGTGGACGTGAATGTCACACGTTTTGGAGGAGTCCTAGAAGTGCTAGGTGCATTCACATGGTTGGGTTTAGCAACAGTGTGCTTTCTAAATGGAGGAACATAGGGTGATATGGATGGTTTTGGAACACTTGGTTGCACATCAGTCTTAGGGGGTAACCTAGATTTCATATGAGAAGAATTGGAGAACAGAGTCGGTTTTCCTAAGATAGACAACTTTGAATCCGTGTAGGCATTGGGTTGTCGAACCACAGGTTTCTTAATGCTAGGTTCCACGATTTTCCCACCCATTTTAGCAACGAGTTTCTGCAACTCTGCTATTGCTCTGTCCATGTCTTGTAATTGAGCTTTCAACCCTTTAATTTCCAAATTCTGTTCGTTCATTTCTCGAAATGTTTGGGAAAGTTTTTCTTGCAATTTATTATCATGTGGAAAACTACCAACATCTTTTTGCAAAGCAAGTTCAAGTGAATGACAATGTTTTTGAAGGAAATCAGTTTTGTGTTGAAGTAACTCAAAAGCCTTTTTGTCAACATTTTCTTTACGTTTCGAAAGCTCAATTTCAAGACGTTCACATTCTTTGATCTTATCAAGATATTGGCATGCAACTTCAGAATATTCATCAATACCAGCACAAGATGTAAAATAAGCACACATAACATCTTTAGAAACGCATTCTTGCAAGAGTAAATCATATTCATCTGAGAAATCAGACTTCTCCATTTGAAGATCATCAATGTGTTTCTCAATTGATTCAACATATTTTAAATCATCAAACATTTCAGTCTGAATGAACTCCTCAAGTTGAAGAACAGTTTCTTTAATCAACGCCGTGTTAGGAATTAAGAGTTCTTTCACAAGCAAGGTAATATCTTGAGGAATTGGACGTGTCCACTCAGCATTTTCACGTTTGGCCCAGTCTCTTTCAACAATAGATTTAACATTATCTATTTGGTGTTTAAGAATACCTAATGTTTTCCTACTCTTGCTTTTAGATTCATCTAGAGGGAGGTAGTTTATGTATTTGTAAACATTAGATTTCTTAGGGGCAAATGCTTTCTTCCATTGAATTCTCTTTTGTTTGCATTCTAGAAACACTTCCTCACGAGTTTTCTGAGTTTGTTTGTTGAAAAGACCATAAAGACTATTCTCATAAGCATAATTATATGGTTTCACAAACTCCTTATTGACAAGTGGTTGACTATCAGCATCCCAAAGGGCAGTCTCTTCACTATTGGCACTAACAGGCATGCAGTTAAGATCTGTCCTTTCAGTCTCATCAAGATAAAGATGCGGGTTCGCAGCTTGAGCTTTGGCAAGGTACTCAGGACTTGCAAAGCTAGCTTGACCCTTAAACATCAAAGGAGGTGCTAGCATTCTTACGGATTGAATAGAATCATGCGTTTTATAAACAACGTTCTTCAAAAAGTCGACTTGTGCTTCTAGTTTCGTAACTTTTTCGGTTTCTTTATCATATCTACTTTTGAAGTCTTGTTTTAACGCATCTACCTCTTGTTTCTTATCCTCTAGAATTTTAGCAGAATCAGTAGTGGTCATAGAGAGCTTTTGTTCAAGTTCATTAACTTTGGTATTGGCAAGGTACGTTTTTTGACGTTCATCCATTAAGAAAACATTATATTGACGCTTCTCTTTAGCTAATAACTCAAGAGTTGTATTATATTTGTTTTCAAAATCGTCCTTTTGACTTTTTAACGCACTACCCTTGTACCCCTCAAGCTCTTTGGTCTTTTGAAGAAGCTCAGCCCTATTACTTTCAAGGGTCTCATTAGATTTAATTAGAGCGGCTTTGCATTCTTCAAAGTTTTGAGTGAGCGCTGTGTTTGCCTTCTTTAATTGCTTTTGACTCTTTCTAGTTTCATTGACATCTTTTTGTAAACTAGCAATTAAATTAGCAAGCGCGACACGCTCCTCATCATCATACTCATTTGCATGTTGATCATCCTCAAACTCATTATTGCACATGTCTGATGAATTTGGTGTGGTATTGCTATCAACCTTTTCCGTCATACATGTGTCAATAAGGTTTGTTGTTTGATCACTATGCTCATGCGTATTGGCATTGGCAAACACATTAAATTCAGCATTGTGTACCTCTTCCAATGGCTCAGAATCGTAAACAGGACCATTATCATAGGAAGGTGTATTGCTGATGACATTCTCATTCTCAGAGTCGATGTGTTGTTTGTCAGAGCTGCTGTTGTCTTTCCCAGAGCTGTTATGATCATTCTGCTCACCATGCGTTGTTTTCCCTGTTCTGCAGCTGTCAGTTGCATTACTCGATATTGTCTCGTTACTTACAGTTGAAACTGGACTCGTATCCATTACATGAATCTTTGCAACCGTGCACTCTAGCATTTTCAGACTTTTGTCAATCATCTTCTTGATCATGTCTTTTGCATGAAGTAGGCGTTCATCCAAAAGCCTCTCAATTGATTCCATGTTTCCAAATATCAAATCTCTGAATGATTTTGCTTCCATTGTAGTGTAGTCTTTGAAGTGTTGATTTGCATCTCGAACTTCTGACTTAACATTGGGATTCTTGAATAGCTGTGAAGCAAAGAATTGTTGAAACGGTGTTCTGAGTGTTTTGAAGGCATTCTTGGAATTTGTCTCATGAAGGTTTTTGTTGAGTAATTCATTCTCAAGATTCTTCAAGTGGTCTCTTAAGTCATAAGTGAACGTGCGATGATCATTTCCGAAAAAGGAATGAAAAGCACGCATATAAAAAGGATTGTACGAGAAGGTCTCTCTTTCTAGACGTTTTAGATTTGTTTTAAGATCACTGAAAGCTTGCATACAACGTTGTTTAAGGACTTGTTCTTGTAGTTGCATCTCTCGTTCTTCTCTGTCTGAACACGCATTGCTCGTTTCCATGATGATGGTGTTTCAGTTGATGAAGTGAAAATGGATCTTAAGTAGATTTGTTGTGATTGTTGTTGTGGTTTAAATTCCGAAAATTTGAAATTTTTCTCAGTTCGACAAAAAATTCCTCAGTCCGACTAAAACGGTAAACCGAAAATTTTTGAATAACCAAATTTTGAAAACGAGTTAGAAATAGCCAATAACTAGTAGGGAAAAAATTTGAAAAATGAAAATTTTAACGAAAAATAAAACCTAAAAATGGCCTAAAAATTTGAATTTTGGTCCGAAAATTTGAATTTTTGGTAGAAAATTTTTTCGCATCGCCAAAATTTGAAATTGAAGCTTAAATGGCCTAAAAATGGTCTAGGAAAAAATAAATTTTACTTGAGTTTTCCCGCCAAAAAACTCTTTTTTTTTTATCTTCGTGTAATCGATATTTTGAAACTAGTCTAGATGGTGGGTAAGGCTAAAAAATACTCGAACAAAAGTTAGCAAAAACACAGCATCGGAATGTTCATCGGAATGTCCTTATCGGAATGCACAAATCGGAATGTCCCCCTGATCAGAATACAATCGGAATGTCTTTGTCGGAATGTTGTCGGAATGACCTAATCGGAATATCTGATCGGAATGTCTGATCGGAATGTATGATCGGAATGTATGATCGGAATGACTAATCGGAATCCCTTCGTCGGAATGTCAAATCGGAATATCTGAAGTCCAGTCGGAGTATTCGAAGTCCAATCGGAATGTTCGAAGTCCAATCGGAATGTTCGAAGTCCAATCGGAATGTTGATCGGAAAAGCTGGTCGGAATGTTAAACCCTTTTCCGATGGTACTGATCGGAATCCCAATCGGAATCTATAAACCCTTTTCCGATTACACCAATCGGAATAATAGTGCTGTTACGAGATTTTGGGGTAAAAAATGAATTTTTCGACAAGAAATCCGCGATTTTAACCAACCAAATGCGACCAAATCCCTACCACAGCTATGTAGAAGATTTGTATCAAGATTTAGAGCATAGAAACACAAAAAGAATCTTGAATTCGAGATGATTATAAGAGAAAATCACACGAACCAAGTAAAATCAACAACGAATCACAAAACTACCCCATGGCGATTGATACCAATTGTTGTCCCAAATATTTGTGATGATTAAGCAACGAAGAAAGAAAGAAAATAGATGAAGAAGAGATGAATTTCTAGAGAGAGAAAGTAGTGAGAGAAAGTAGAGAGGAGATGATTAACTTGGTGAGATTAGATTAGAGAAAAGAAGTTGTTACAAATGACCATCCACCCTCCTAACATGCTAGGAGGGTAGTATATATATAGTCCACCCACATGCGGGCTTTAATGGACTATATATTGGGTCGGGCTTGTCTTTTGGACTTTAATTAGTTTAAATCCAAGCCCGTGAACCACGACTAAATAACTACTTATTACAACGTTCTAATAAATATTCTAATAGAAACCTATGACCGAACATTCTTGTTTGACTCAATATTTTGAGGCTAACATACTTAGATTGACTAAAGAAAATACCGTCGTCCATTTGTTTAATTTGGAGTCCAAAAAGAAGTTAAGTTCTCCCATCATACTCATTTCAAACTCATCATGCATGATTTTGGCAAAGTCATCACACAATTCTTGACAAGTTGAGCCAAATATAATGTCATCAACATATATTTGTACGATTATTAGGTGAGAACCTTTCTTCTTTGTAAAGAGTGTATTTTCTACCATACCCATGGTATACTCATGTTTAACAAGAAACGCTTTAAGTATATCATACCAAGCTTTGGGTGCTTGTTTGAGTCCATAAAGTGCTTTCTTAAGCTTGTAAACATGGTCCGGTTTCTCAAAATCAATGAAGCCGGGAGGTTGAGCCACATATACCTCCTCATTGATCAAACCGTTAAGAAATGCACTCTTTACATCCATTTGTTGAAGCTTAATATCTAAGGAACAAGCGTAGGCTAAAAGGATTCTAATTGATTCTAATCTAGCTACCGGTGCATATGTCTCGTCATAATCAATCCCTTCTTTTTGATTATAGCCTTGAGCTACAAGTCTAGCCTTGTTACGAGACACAACACCATTCTCATCTAGCTTATTCCTAAATACCCATTTGGTTCCTATAATGGTAGAACTTCTAGGTGGAGGAACAAGTTCCCAAACATCATTGGCAACGAATTGATTCAATTCTTCTTGCATCGCAATGACCCAACTGTCATCCGTCAAAGCTTCCTTAACATTCTTTGGTTCAATCAAGGAGACAAAACAAAAGAAGTTGCTTTGATTTTGGACATGAGATCTTAGGATCCTTTGATTTAAGTCACCAATGACATTATTGAGAGTATGATCCCTAGACTCCTTAATGTTTACTTCCTTTTCAACACTAAGGTCTTCAACTCCTATTTTTCTAACCTCTTTGGCTTTAACTACTTCTAATTCATCCAAGTCATCATCAACCAATGGTGGTGTCTTGGGTGAAGGAGGGGTTTCATCAAAGGTTACGTTGAGTGATTCTTCAATAACCCCTGAGGTTCTATTTAGGACTATGTAGGCCTTACTAGTTTAAGAATAACCTAAAAGGATACCTTCGTAAGACTTTGGGTCAAACTTGGTAAGGTAGTCTTTGGTGTTGAGGATAAAGCACTTGCTTCCAAACACCCTAAAGTATTCTAATGAGGGTTTCTTACCTTTAAGAATCTCATAAGGGGTCTTTCCTAGGAAAGGTCGAATAAGAATTCGGTTGAGAATATAAGTCGATGTATCTACGGCATTGCACCAAAACTTTTGAGGCAAAGATTGCTCGTTTAACATCGTCCTACTCATCTCTTGGAGAGTCCTATTCTTCCTTTCAACTACCCCATTTGATTGTGGAGTGCGAGGAGCCGAGAAGTTATGGGTAATACCATGAGCTTCACAAAAGGCACCAAATTGCACTTCATTATCATATTCCCTACCATGATCCGTCCTAATAGAAACAATTGAACATCCTAGTTGATTTTGAATTCTTCGACTAAAGATTTCGAAATGATCGAAAGCTTCATTCTTAGATGCCAAAAATCTAGTCCAAGTGAATCTAGAATAGTCGTCAACTATAACTAGGGTATAAAGGTTACCTCCATAACTCCGTATGGCGGAAGGTCCAAAGAGATCCATATGTAGGAGCTCTAAGCACCGAGAGGTCGAAACCAAATTCTTGGCTTTGTGACTTGAGTGAACTTGCTTTTCAACTTTACAAGCATCACAAAAGTGACTATCAAACTTAATCTTGGGGAGGTGTCTTACCAACTCCTTAGAGACTAAAGATTGAATTAAACGCATATTAGCGTGACCTAATCTCCTATGCCAAAGAGTAGAACTATCATCTATAGTCGCAAGAAATATGTTGTCTTTTGACTTCTTATTGACCTTCATGACATAAAGCCCATGCTTTCTAATACCTTTTCCAATGACCTTTCCATCTTTTACGATTTCACTGTCATGTTCGGAAAAGATGACCTTACACTTATTATCACAAATTTGACCTATACTTAAGAGGTTAAAACCTAAGTTATCTACGTGCTCAACATTTTCAATGGTCATGGAGTCAAGAGAAACCGTACCTTTGCCAATGATATTACCACGTAGACTACTAGCAAATGTGACGTTACCTCCATCATATGCTTTGTAATGCGAGAACAAACTTCGATTACCCGTCATGTGTTTAGAACATCCACTATCCTTAATCCACTCATCGGGCTCCAAATCAATTCCCAAGCATATCTAGGTAACAATACACAAGATCAAACATTTGGTCCCCAATATCTCATGGGTCCAAAATTGTTAGTTCCAAACATCCCTTGCATTTGATTGGGATGAATGAATGAAGTGGGAATTCCCCATGAAGAACAAAATGGAGGAGGGTAGTAATTCATGTAACCATTTTGTTGCTTATTACTTCTCCTAGGTGTGTTTGATCTAGGTTTAGAGTTATTATTATTCTTTCTAGGTGTTGGAGTTTTACTTCTAGTTCGAGAGTTCTTTTGATTATCTCTTGTAGGCGTTGTCGTTCTACTTCTAGGCTTAGACTCATTCCGTACTCTAGGTGGAGTAGAAGATAATATAGATAAACTTCTATTTCCCATGAGAGGTTTACTTAACGGCTTATAGAACTTACTAATAGTATTGTCGTCAAGTATGGGTAATTGAACCTTATTAACAGTAAGATGCTTTGGTTTTTCATATAACTTAGATTTTTCAGAAAGTTCAGAATTTTCACAAAATTCAACTTCTGGCCGCGGTACCTTATCTATGGCCGCGGTTCCATAGCGATAAGGAACCGCGCCATAAGATGTGTAACCGCGTCCAGAAGATGTTTTCTGTGAAAACCTGACTTGTTTTGGTTCACTAGTTGAGGCTTCATTTGAGTTAAAACCTAGACCAAGTTTTTCCTTAGAATGAACTTGTTTATTTAACATATCATCAAGAGCACTAGTACCTTTCATGAACTTTTCCAATTTAATGGAGGTGCTCTTGAGATCATCATTCTCTAATCTAAGTTTCTCACAACTTAAGCAACCTAAATCAACCTCTTTGTTTTTCTCAAGTATAGCCAATTTCTCCCTAAGTTCATTGATCTCATTTTCAAGCTTAGTTTTGGTTGATTTTAAGGTTTTATTCTTTTCTATGAATTTAAGACTAAGTTTGTGTAAGCTATCATATTTGCCTTCAAATTCAATATCATCTAAATTAGAACTATCATTGCTATAATATTCGGTTTCGGAATGTACCTCTTTAGAAGTGTGAGCCATAAGACATTTCTCCTCTTTGGGGTTGTCATCATCATCTTCACCGCTATCGCTCCAAGCGCCACTAACGAATGCCGTGTGGTTCTTATCACGAGCGGGCTTTGGACAATCACCAATGAAGTGATTTGGATCACCACATCTAAAGCAACTCCTTTCACCTTTTTCGTTCTTGACAAACCGATTCTTTGACAATGGTTTCTTGTCATAGTTTGGTTGCTTAACGTGTTGACCTCGTCTCTTGAAGAACTTCTTGAAATCTCTCACCGCCAATGCATACTCCTCGTCATCACTTTCCGAGGAACTATCATGGTCACTTTGTGCCTTCTTGGCTTTAAGTGCAAGAGATTTCCTTTCACTCTTGGTTTTTACTAATTCCGAGTCCTTCAAAATTATCATCTCATGAACCTTCAAGTTTCCTATGAGTTCATCGAGTGATAAAGTTGAGAGGTCTTTCGACTCTTCAATAGTCGTGACTTTTGCTCTCCACTTTGGATGTAAGGCCCTTAGAAACTTCCTAACATTGTTCTTGCTAGAAAAACCTTCATCAAGTGCTTTTAGACTAGTAATAATGGTGTTAAACCTAGCAAATGCACTATCTATAGTTTCATCTTCTAAGATGACAAATTGTTCATATTGTTGGACAAGAAGATCGATTTTACTTTCTTTGACTTGGCTATTACCTTGGTGGGTTACTGAAAGAGTGTTCCAAATATCTTTAGCGGTTTCACACATAAAAATTCTTTCGTACTCTTTCTTAGGCAAAGCATTATAAATCACCATTTTAGCCTCATTATTTTTTGAAAGTTTCTTTTTAGTATCATCATTAGCTTTGTCAAAAGTGACTAATTCTTTTGTTTTAGAAACTTCATTAAATTGAAAGGGTAAAAAATCACCATTGGTAATAACATGCCAAAGATCTAAATCTTTTGATTTCACATAAGTTTCAAATCTATTTTTCCAATAAATAAAACTATCGGTTTCAAAAAGTGGTGGTCTTTGCATAGATTGCCCTTCTAGGTACTTGTTGGAATCCATAGATCGATTCAAGTTTTAAAATACAATATACTTTAAAAATTCTTGAGCAACCCGCTCTGATACCAATTGTAGAAACTAGAAGGGGGGGTTGAATAGTTTCTTAAAAGTTACTTGTTAAAAATATGGTTTCCAAAAATCCTTTTTCAAAAACTTAGGCTTGAGGAAATATATGAAATCTTCTTATTCACAAATATGAACAATGATAGTGTAGCTAAACTAATGCTAACAAAAATATATCCACAAAGAATAAAGAATGATAGTATAGCTAAACTAATACTAACAAAAATATATCCACAAAGAATAAAGAATGATAGTGTAGCTAATCTAATATTAACACATGTATATGCAAAAAGTAATAAGGAATGTAAAGAGTTAAGGGTAAAGAAAGATCAAACCGAACACCAAGGATTTATAGTGGTTCGGCAACGAAGCTCACTCCTCGTTCCTACTCCACTCCTCGAGTACTCCTTACTCGAGAGTTCACTACACAACAAGCTCCTTATGGTGGAGAAAACCGTACACGTCGCTTAACCAATTTCCGACTCTAAGCTAAAAGTCGAGCCCTAATTGTAGCTAGGACCAATCTACACAACTATACTTAGTACATACACAACTTCCAAATAGACACAACTACTTGGATCTTCACAACTATGACACAACTACAAGAATATACAAATTGATCTTCAATAGATATTTGGTGGTGGACTCAACACTTCACTAGGATAGTGTTCTTCTCTTTGCACTTGGAGAGGAAGAGATGGAAGAACAAGATTCACTTCTTAAACAAATAATAATCAAACACATGATCAAAGATTTGAGTGATTAAAGAAGGGGTTTGAATTTGGAAATAAATGTGCAAAAGAGGTAAGGTGAAAAGCTGAGAATGGCCAACTATTTAAAGGACAAAGGAGCTAACGATTATTTCTGCCCGCGGTAACTTATCACAGCCCGCGGTACCTTATCGATAAGGTACCGCCTAGGCGCTAAGGTACCGCCGGACTAGACTCCGTTCCTTTTTGTCCTTTAGTGGTGGAGGTCTTATCTGGGTATAAAAATATCCTGAAAGGATATTCTTAACAGCTATAAGAATATGCCATTTTCAAATTTCAAATAATTAATTTAATAAAACATTTTCTTAAAAATAAAGTTTAATAAAGACTTGTCACTTTAAATAAAAAGTGAGTTTTAAGAAAAGATTAAATCACTTGATCACTTGATTAAGGTTAGTACTTGTTTATCCATACCTTAAGTGAAAATGGGCAAAATGAAAAATACTTGAACTCAAGAATTCGTTTTTCGTTGTTTTCGTAAATGCTTGTTTTTACATATTGTCGTAATCAAAACTAAGCGAGACCGAAAAATGCAAGTAACGTTTTTAGTCATTATTGCATTAACATACGCCTTTGACTTTATTCATAGCACACATAGAATGATTAGCATTAGCACACTTTCTACATTTGACACAAACAAATTTCACATTCATAGTATTCAAATCATTCATATCATTCAAATCGTCATTACATGCGATAACAGACTTTTTATTCTTAAAAACATTCAAATTCCTAGGGTGTTCTTCTACTTCCTTCATCTTCCCTTGAGTCTTGTGTTTCCAGACCTTATCATTCACTTGAGTGCTCTTAAGCAGAGGCCGACTAACACTAGTAGTAGAGACTATTCCTGTAGTAGAAGACACACGAATATTAGTGTTTCCAGAAGTCTGAGGCGATTGAGTAACTTTGTTTGTGGGCTTAGTGGTCATTCTATACATCCCTGGTTTGATCACATTATTGTGCTTAACGCTTGGTGCTATGACATTATTTATGGGTTGATTATGTGGTAACCTTTCCTTTCCATCCATCTTGGGGGCAAACACAGGTTTTGCAAACGAGGAATTTGATAAAGCAGATGGTTTTCCCAAGATAGAGGATCTAGTCTCTTTAGAGGCATTGGGTTGTCTAACAACATGTTTCTTAATGCTAGGTTCCATAACTTTCTCATCCATTTTAGCAACGAGTTTCTGCAACTCTGCTATCGCTCTGTCCCTGTCTTGTAATTGAGCTTTCAACCCTTTAATTTCCAAATTCTGATCATTCATTTCTCAAAACGTTTGGGAAAGTTTTTCTTGCAATTTATTATCGTGTGGAAAACTACCAACGTCTTTTTGCAAAGCAAGTTCAAGAGAATGACAATGTTTTTGAAGGAAATCAGTTTTGTGTTGAAGTAACTCAAAAGCCTTTTTATCAACATTTTCTTTACGTTTCGAAAGCTCAATTTCAAGACGTTCACATTCTTTGTTCTTATCAAGATATTTGCATGCAACATTAGAATATTCATCAATATCAGCATAAGATGTAAAATAAGCACACATAACATCTTTAGAAACGCATTCTTGCAATAGTAAATCATATTCATCTGAAAAACCAGACTTCTCCATTTGAAGATCATCAATGTGTTTCTCAAGAGATTCAACATATTTTAAATCATCATACATTTCAGTTCGAATGAACTCCTCAAGTTGAAGAACAGTTTCTTTAATCAACGCCGTGTTTGGAATTAAGAGTTCTTTCACAAGCAAGGTAATATCTTGAGTAATCGAGCGTTGCCACTCAGCATTTCACGTTTTGCCCAATCTCTTTCAACAATAGATTTAACATTATTTATGTGGTGTTTAAGAATACCTAATGTTTTCCTACTCTTGCTTTTAGATTCATCTAGAGGGAGGTAGTTTATGTATTTGTAAACATTAGATTTCTTAGGGGCAAATGCTTTCTTCCATTGAATTCTCTTTTGTTTGCATTCTAGAAACACTTCCTCACGAGTTTTCTGAGTTTGTTTGTTGAAAAGACCATAAAGACTATTCTCATAAGCATAATTATATGGTTTTACAAACTCCTCATTGACAAGTGATCGAATATCATCATCCCAAAGGGCAGTCTCTTCACTATTGGCACTAACAGGCATGCAATCAAGATCGGTCCTTTCAGTCTCATCAAGATAAAGACACGGGTTCGCAGCTTGAGCTTTGGCAAGGTACTCAGGACTTGCAAAGCTAGCTTGACCCTTAAACATCGACGGAGGTGCTAACATTCTTACGGATTGAATAGAATCATGCGTTTTATAAACAACTTTCTTCAAAAACTCGACTTGTTCTTCT
This sequence comes from Glebionis coronaria, assembly GCA_025667525.1. Lineage (NCBI taxonomy): Eukaryota > Viridiplantae > Streptophyta > Magnoliopsida > Asterales > Asteraceae > Glebionis > Glebionis coronaria. The sequence goes on along the minus strand of CM046876.1, from coordinate 239,659,213 downwards.
AGTTTACTTTTTCGGTTTCTTTATCATATCTACTTTTGAAGTCTTGTTTTAACGCATCTACCTCTTGGTTCTTAACCTTAAGAATTTTAGCAGAATCGGTAGTGGTCATAGAGAGCTTTTGTTCAAGTTCATTAACTTTGGTATTGGCAAGGTACGTTTTTTGATGTTCATCCATTAAGAAAACATTATATTGACGCTTCTCTTTAGCTAATAACTCAAGAGTTGTATTATATTTGTTTTCAAAATCGTCATTTTGACTTTTTAACGCACTTCCCTTGTACCCCTCAAGCTCTTTGGTTTTCTAAAGGAGCTCATCTCTAAAGCTTTCAGTCATCTCACTCGATTTGATAAGAGCAGCTTTGCATTCTTCAAAATTTTGAGTGAGCCTAGCGTTTGCCTTCTTTAATTGCTTTTGACTCTTTTTATTTTCAGTGACATCTTTTTGTAAAGTAGCAATTAAATTAGCAAGCGCAATACGTTCCTCTTCATCATATTCATTTGCATGTTGATCATCCTCAGACTCATTATTGCACATGTCTGATGAAGCGGGTGTGGTATTGCTATCAACCGTTTCCATCATACACGTGTCATTAATGGCATTGGGTAGATCACTATGCTCAGGAATATCACCAAACACATTATATTCATTAGTAGTGTGTACCTTATCGATTGGCTCAGTGTCAAAGATAGGGCCATTGTCATCTTCAGTGACTTTGAGAACTTCTTCAACCTTTGCCATGTACGAGTATTATGCATCGAGCTCTTGATCAGAATCTTCATCATCAGTATCATCGAGCATTGCTCCTTCCTCAGCTGACAATTTAACCCCTGCTTCTATTTTCTTGCATAGCAGCATCTTTTCCTTGTGATAGCTGGAGTCTCTAACCCTTTTCGGCTTCCTGCATTCCTTTGCCATATGCCCATAACCTTGGCAATAAAAACATTGAATCCCACTCTGCTGAACCACTTGACTTCCAACAGTTTCCCTATTCCCAATAGCAGCAGCAATCCTCTGAGTATCATACTTGGCAGTTTGTCGATCATACCTTGCAGAACCCTCAACATGCGTTGGATTATGTCGATCATACCTAGAAGGACTTTCACCACGTCGACGTGCGTCATACCTTGGAGGACTCTCAACATATCGGTTCTCCGTGTTAGATGATGTACGAAGATTGTTGTTGGTGGGTTTGTAGATTTTCTTGTAAGTCTTCATTATGAAAGCAATTTGTTGTTTCATCTCTCGGTTCTTTTGAGTTTGGTCTTTATCACTATCTTCTTCAGATGAGGACTCAGATGGTGGTGATGGTGCTCTTGGCACTTTACCTCGAGATCTTATGGATGATGAACACTTAGATGATGTGGAAGATCGTGGTGAAGATGATGTAGTGGAGTATGGCTTAGGAGCACGAGAGTGATGACCTTGAACATGTTGAGTTGTAGTCACTAAAGCAAGTGGATTAGCCGTCTTGGCAACACGTTCAGCTCGAATCTCATTTGCTTCATTCTGAAATTGCTTCAAGATATCAAAGAGTCGATGATATGAGACATCGTCTAACTTTTCTTGTTGTTTCACCAAAGTGACGAACCGTGTCCACTCGGGTTGAAGTTGTTGAAGAAATTGAACATTGACTTGCATGGTGGAGACTTCCAGATTATTTCTTGTCATGTCATTCATCATCTTATAAAACCTGGAGTAGTAAGAGTCAATTGATTCTCCATCCCTTGAAGTAAACTTGCCAAAATTCCAAAACAAGTTTGTTTTAACATCTTATTTGTTGAGTGATTCTCCTTGTTGCAAGCGTTCAATAGCAGTCCACATTTCATGTGCTGTAGGGCATGCATCAACCGTGGAATAAATATCATCTCCAATCCCACTTAAAACCATATAGATGGCTTCCTTCTCCACATTATGCCAAGCACAATTTTCAGGTGTGAGATCGGCTCTTGTTTCATCACGTTCACTTGCAGGTACTGGATCAGTAGTATATGTGGCTGCTCTTGGAGGAATTGAGATTTTCTTGAGTACATATGATCCATGAGTAATACATTTCCTCAAGGCATCACCATTGGGTCTTGTATCAAGATATCGTATGAAACGTGATTGCCATTGAGCATATCGACAAGACACAAGCATTGGTGGTCTCTCTTTATTACCCGCCACCATGATATTGTTGTTTGTGACACGATACTCTTGAGTAGAATCCATATCTAGAGACTTGAAATCGATGAAGTGACAATGGATCTTAAGTAGATGTGTTTTGATTGTTGTTGTCGATGAAAAATGTTAAAATCCCCTAAAAATTGTCTTCACAAGAAACCAAAAAATTGAAGGCGAAAAATCACACGTATAAAAATTTTCACTTTTGAAAAAATCTTTAATTTTCGGAATAATTAACATTTTCAGAGAAAATGGGGTATTTCGGAATAACTGACATTTTCAGAGAAAAAGTCTTTCTTCGGAATAATGATGTTTTCAGAGAAACAACTTCCTCGGAATAATGATGTTTTCAGAAAAACAACTTCTTCGGAATATTGATGTTTTCAGAAAAACAAGCTTCTTCGGAATAATCACTTTTTCGGAATCTTCTTCGGAATAGACACTTCTTCGGAATAATCACTTCTTCGGAATCTTCTTCGGAATAGATACTTCTTCGGAATAATCACTTCTTCGGAATTTTCTTCGGAATAGATACTTCTTCGGAATAATCACTTCTTCGGAATTTTCTTCGGAATAGAGGCTTCTTCGGAATAGAGGCTTTTTCGGAATGTTGATTATTTCGGAGAAAATTTCGGAAAAACCACTTTTTCGGAATAAACACTTTTTCAGATAAATCACTTCTTCGGAATACTCACTTTTTCAGAAAAAGATACTTTTTCGGAATACTTGGTTTTTCGGAATAAACTAAATTCAGATAAAAGATAATCTTCGGAATAACAACAAACCTGAAATCTTCGGAATAAGCCACTTTTTCAGAGAAATCACTTCTTCGGAATAGTAAACCCTTATCCGAAAACTCTTTTTTTGGAATAAATAACCCTTTTCTGAAAAGCTTATTTCTGAATGATCTTGAATCAATGACGAACCGTAACTCCAAAATGAATCCAAACACCTCAAAATCTTGCGATTTTTACCATAAAAACCAAACCAAATCCCTACCAAATCGATATAAATGAGTTATATCAAGATTTCTAGCCCGAAATACTAAAACAAATTTTAATTCGGGATGATTTAGATAGTAAAATCAATCGAATCAAACTCAAACCAAACAACCAAACACAATCTCCCCCGTGGCGATTGATACCAAATGTTGTCCCATATGATTATGATGATTATAAATAGAAAATATATGAAAAGAGATGGATTCCTAGAGAGAGAAAGTAGTGAGAGAAAGTAGAGAGAAATAGGTGATTAACTTGGTGAATATTAGATTAGAAGTGAGAATAAAAATGAACAACCAACCCTCTTAACATGCTAGGAGGGTAGTATATATAGTCCCCCCACATGCGGGCTTTAATGCGCTATATATTGCGCCGGGCTTGTCTTTTGGACTTTAATTAGTTTAAACCCAAGCCCGTAAACCACGACTAATTAACTAACTATTACAACGTTCTAATTAATGTTACAATAATAACCTATGACCGAGCATTCTTGTTTGACTCAATATTTTGAGGCTAACAGAACCATATATGTTTTCTAGTGAATCATATATGTTTTATAGCAAGTTTCAGGTTGAAACATATATGTTTTATATTGAAACATATATGTTTTATACATGATTTTTTCCGACGCGATTTAAGAAAATAAACAAATAAATTATTTATCGAAAGTAATACATGAGCCCATATATTGAAATATAATTTAAGTTTCGTCGCGTTGGTATGTTTTTATTTAACAATTAACGGTTTGTGGGATTTATAATTTTTAAAAAATAGGTATTTTTATTTTTGATAAACATGATGATTGGATAGGATTAATTCATTGAATCCATACTAATGTTTGAGACTACATTTAACTTTGATATCTTCTACAATGAACTTTGATATCTTGGATAGTTAGAAATCATGTTTAGAAAGTATATCTTTTTTTATTTAGAAAAAACCACGCTTGAATGGTTGGGACCGAAACTTATAACAGTTCATGAATGTTCATTTTTATATTACAATTGGTTAGGCCTATAGTTTGCAATTCTCGACAACTTTGTCATATCTTTGTGAATTTTTTTTTTTGATAAATTTGTGAAGATATTTTGATTCTTGTTAATGATGAACTAAAACTCGCCTACCAAAAAGTACTAAATGACAATAGATTGACCACTGGTGATGATACTTTTTGTTTTGAGATTTTAGCAAGGTACGTATAACATTAGTAATCCATTAAACATTAGTTTTTCTTGCTAAGTTTGTCTTTATTTTGGTTTTTGGACACGTATATGTTATTTGGTGAATTTGCACATGCAATACATATATGTTATCGTAAATGTGCATGTGTACTACAGAGTGTGCTGTGTGCATATACGTTCATGGTTGTTGGTATACTTTTCACCTTCTATGCAAAAACATTTGTACCTACTCTTTAAAATAACAAATGTTTGTAAATCGTAATTACATGTATTTGACATCTATGATAAAGACGAGCCATAAGTTCTTATGAATTTATGAGAAAGCCCATCGTGCATGTATATTCTGTTCTTAGAATGGTACCGACATCTTCTAACGAACTCGATGAGGAAGTGTATTGTGCATCTGTCTTCATAGAAGAGTGCACACATGTTTTTGAATAACGTGCGCATATGTATTTAACAATGTAAATTTATAGGTCTGTAAACGAACCGGACGAACGCGAACGAAGGTATGTTCATGTTCGTTTATTTAAGTTTAGACGAACAAATAAACGAGCGCGAACATATAACCGGACCAAAATTTTTGTTCATGTTCGTTTATTTAGATTTGAACTTGTTTATGCTCGTTTATGTTCGTTTATTAATAAGTTAAACGAACATAAATGAACGAGACGTAAACGGACATAAACGAACATGAAACTAAAGTTTTTACTTTAAACGGTTCATATGATATTTGAATTACTTAGTATATAGTTTAGATTATTGTTATACGTCTTTGAAATACTAAATATGGAGTATTTATTAACTTCTTTTTAATTTTTGAAATGTAGAACGATAAAATCGAGTATAAAAGAACGCACTAATCGAACGAACATAATCAACCGTTCACGAACGCAAATAAATGAACGGAGTAGTTGTTCATGTTCATTCATTTAACTAAACGGACAAAAAATTTTGTTCGTGTTTGTTTATTTACTAAATAAACGAACATAATCGAACTTTTTTTCGAACGATAGATGAACGGTTCAATGAACGTTCAGTTCGTTTACAGCCCTATACATTTGTATTTGAGTTGTATTTCACTCGATATCAAATTTTGTGTATTGTATTTATGTTTTTCTGCTATAAATTTAAAGATTACATGTATGTTTATGTTTTTTGTTATAATTTTTGAAAATACTGTACACTAGAAACATATATGTAAATACTATTTTAAATAAAAAGGTAAGTTTTATATGGCTAAACATTTGTAGGCAAGAAATGTATATAAGTTTACAATATTTAAAAGAAACATACATGTACTTTATTTTATTATCAAAGTTTTTATTCTAGAAACAAAAACAACATTGGGAAAAATAAAAAAAATGAATTCCAAAATTCAAGGGGTTGTAGAAAACATTTTTATTATTAAAAATAAACATAAATACCAAAGTGTGTTTTTCTATTATACCCTTTTGATTTCAAAAAATAATAATCTAATGTAACTAAATTCTGATTAGTTTAAGATAGTTTTGTAGGTTCTGTACAAAAAAAAAAGGTTTCTGCATATAGCGTGCCCCTATATATATATATATATATATATATATATATATATATATATATATATATATATATATATATATATATATATATATATATATATATATATATATATATATATATATATATATATATATACATATATATATGTATATATATATATATATATATATATATATATATATATATATATATATATATATATATATATATATATATATATATATATATATATATATATATATATATATATATATATATATATATATATATACGTATACATATATATACATATACATATATATATAGATATACATATATATAAGGGTGTGCACGATTCGGTTTGGGTCGATTTTTGGCTAAAACCGAAACTTAACCGACATATTCGGTTTTTAAAAAATTAAAAACCGAAACCGTTCGGTTTTGGGCGGTTCGGTTTTTTTGGTTTGTAATCGGTTTTGGTTTTTTAGTTTTTTCGATTTTAAAACTGTTTATACTTGGGTACGTCCGATTTAGAATTAATAACTTGTTTAGCGTGAAAAAAATAATTTTTTTCTTTATTTTCAATCTAAGCCTAATAATGTTTATCTCAAATTTCTAATCTATGATCAGATAAACACACATGCAAGTAAACATGCATAAATACGATTATCGATTATTGTCATATATGTAATGATATATTGTCAAGTTAGCACATATATATATATATATATCAAACACGCATATAAACAATAAGATAAATATATAACTCCTATTTCCCTAACAAAACATATTAACTTATAATTTTGATATATTACTTATTTATTTGTATTGTATTGTATATATTCTTTTATATAATAAAATGGTTCGGTTCGGTTCGATTTTTACGGTTCGTTTTTTAGATGAAAACCGAAACCAAACCGAAACTTTTCGGTTTTTGAAAACGTAAAAATCGAACCATCGTTTTTCATATTCGGTCGGTTTTTTCGGTTTTTTGGTTCGGTTTCAGTTTAACGGTTTTTTTTTGCTCACCCCTACATATATATACGTATACGTATACGTATACGTATATATATATATATATATATATATATATATATATATATATATATATATATATATATATATATATATATATATATATATATATATATATATATATATATATATATATATACATATATATACATACATACATATACGTATATATATACGTATATATATACGTATAGATATACGTATACATATACGTATACATACGCGTACGCATACGTAGACGTGTACGCATACGTAGACGCGTACGTATACATATACGTAGACGTACGTATACGTAGACGCGTACGCATACGTAGACGCGTACGCATACGTAGACGCGTACGCATACGTAGACGCGTATACGTAGACGTACGTATACGTAGACGTGTACGCATACGTAGACGCGTACACATACGTAGTAGACGCGTCTACGTATACGTAGTAGACGTGTACGCGTACGTATACGTACTTATACGTAGTAGACGCGTACGCGTACGTATACGTAGTAGACGCGTACGCATACGTAGTAGACGCGTACGCGTACGTATACGTACGTAGACGCGTACGCGTACGCATACGTAGTAGACGCGTACGCATACGTAGTATACGCGTACGCATACGTAGTATACGCGTACGCATACGTAGTATACGCGTACGCATACGTAGTATACGCGTACTGTAACACCCCATTTTGGAAATGGAAATATCACAGTAATTATAGCGTGTCATCAAAGCATACAAGGTAAAATGGCTAAACATTACTTGACCATATAAAGGAAAATACCGGAATCAAACATCGGTAGTCCAAAAGTAAAGCTCATCACACACAAACATAGTATAGTAAAGGAAAAGGACTAAACAATGTCCAAAGCATAAGTATCATAAAGAAAGGAAATGCATAATGTAAAGAAGGCTAGACAACTTCCAGTCCATATGCACGTACTCTTAGTGTCTACGAGCGTCCCTGAGTACCTGCCGTTTTGGGAACATAGAAAAGGAAAACGGCTGAGCAATACGCTCAGTGCACGGATGTACAATAAAGCATGAATAGGATAAGCATATAACATAATAACAGCGGAAGAAACTAAGTCCCGAGGAACGTGGTTAAGTCTTAATAAAACTGGTTTTATAGTTTGAAAGTCTTATGTTTATCTTATAAAAACTGTTTGTCATATTTTACCATTAGCCAATATTGGTCATGAATATCCACCGTGCATGAATAATTGGAGGGGTGATCTCATCATGCAAATTAGAGGTGCTGCCTCTAATTTAATATACTGGTTTTATGGGTAGGAGGGATCAGCTCCTTGTGAAGGATGCAAGGCACACACCACATTCACCATGTAATCCTGAATAAAAACGTGTAACTAGGATGCACCCATACGCCCCACATGATAAATATAAATAAATGGCCAAAAGCTGAAGGGACGCCACGAGCAATCACTCCGCCGTGGTGAAGTCATAACATCAGTGCCTCTAATGTTATGGTTATGGTACCTCCATAACTAGGTGAAACTGGTCATGCATGTATATGGCTATAGGTAATCATATTTAAACATAAGAAATCAAACTCATACTTATACTACGGGAAAACAGTTGGCTGCATACGGGGAATCCTAATAAGGAAATAATGTCCATACTGAAAGGACGGGAATCCGTACCTTATGTCTAGTGAACGAGAACGATGAACTGCGAGAATCCTACTTCCGAAACCCTAGTGCTACATAAATACGTACATGAAATAAGTATCTGCTTACTAAATACATAGCTGGTTTTATGTCATGTCTTAGCTTATTTTATGTGTTCTTACTATGTTTTACTGTTTAAAGCCTTAAACTGTGTTAAATCTTATATTCTGTTCATTCTGATTAAGTATTTCTAATATTTCATGTGTTATTATACTTACTGTGTAATAATAAGTAACTTTCCAAAAATAGCAGGTTTCCTAAAATAGAAAGTTTCCAAAAATAGAAATTTACCAAAAATAGAAAGTTTCCAAAAATAGAAAGTTTCTAAAAATAGAAAGTTACCAAAAATAGAAAGTTTCCAAAAGAAGAAAGTTTCCAAAAATAGATTTACTGCTTAAAATATATAAGTTTTTAAAAATAGAAAGTTTCCATAAATAGATTATCTGCCTTATTAAATAAGTTTCCATAAATAGATTAGCTGCTTTAAATAACTAAGTTTCTAAAAATAGCTGATTTCCATAAATAAATTAGCTGCCTTATTTAATTAAGTTTCTAAAAATAGAAAGTTTCCATAATTAGAAATAAGCTGGTTAAATAAGCTAAGTAAATAAGCCTAAGTGTTTTCATGATTATTTTCTAAGTCATATGATATATTGTATAGTTTAATAATTATTTCATGTAATTTAATTAAACTATAGGTTATAATATTTAATTAAAGTATAACATGTTTTAATTAAATATATTAAATACTTAGGTTAAAATATGTATTATTAAATATTAATAATATAACCTAAGTCATGTTAATTAATTAATTATATCCATGGTTTTTAAAATAATTAATTAATTATAAGTCTTAATAATATAAAACACCCCTTAATCGACCCTCTGATTTAACTAATGATCAAAACATGTTAGATCTATGTTTAATTAATGTGTTTTTATAAAAACATCACGTGTTCATAATTAATAGGAAGATTAATTAAAAAGAAAAGGTTTAAAAAGGTTTTACTGTATTCGTGGATCAAGAGGGTGAAGAACAAACACGAACAAACAATAAATCAACACGATCCAAGATCAAAGAATCACCTTGATTGGTGATTGTAGGTGGCGGCACAACAAGAGGAGAAAAGGGAGGGTTTTAGGTTTTTCTTGTAATCTTCTGTAAAGTAATTTTTGAGTAGTAAAAATTACTTAACCCCCTTTTAGTAAAATTGATAATGGGCTTGGCCCATTACCCTTGTTTTGGCCGCGGGTAGGGACCCCCCCCCCCCCTCTACCGTGGGGTTCCCGTACCTCGTTTCGTGTCTTGTTATTTAGTACTCGTTTATGTTTAATTATGTTCGTGTTTTAAATGTTCTCGTTACGTAAATACCATACTCTTATATATTTAATTACGCTCGTATTAAATATATATACGTAATTAATAATAGCTCGTGTTTTAGTTACGCTCGTGATTTCGTGATCGTATGTTCGTGATTAATTATCGCTAAATAATTATTACGTGATCGTTCATATAAAATACTTATCGTGTTCTAACACGTACGTAATACGTAAACTCCTAACACGTAATCGTAATCATGCTATATTAGGAAAGTTTTTAACTAGTACGTACGATCCTAAGGGTACTATGCATGGTAAAAGCATGCGGGTTTTACAACTCTTCCCCCCTAAAAAGAATAATTCGTCCCCGAATTATAGATAAAGTAAACTGGAAAAGAAGAACATACCCGAATTCAAAATATGAAATGAGGGTAAGAAGCCCGGATAGACTCCTCCGTTTCCCAAGTGGCTTCCCGCTCGGTATGATCCCTCCATAGAATTTTGACGAATGGAATCGTCTTCTTTCTCATGACTCGTTCTTGCCTGTCAAGAACTCGTTCGGGTTCTTCTATAAAAGTGAGATCTTCACGTATCTGTTCCAGTGGATACTGAACCATGTGAAGGGGATGATATTGATACCCTCTGAGTAAGGACACATGAAACACATTGTGCACATGCGAAAGCTGCGGAGGTAACGCCAATCGGTAAGATACTTCACCGACTCGTTCAATGATATCAAACGGTCCGATGAAACGAGGACTGAGCTTCCCTTTAATCCTGAAGCGTCTAACACCACGTGCCGGCGAAACCTTAAGGAAGACGTGATCTCCTACGTTAAAGTGTAAATCCCTACGATGCTTGTCGGCGTAACTCTTTTGACGTGACCGTGCCTCCTGAATATTCTGCCTAGCTACTGCGATCTTCTCGTTTGTCATCTCTATGATTTCTGGTCCTTCGAGTGTTCGCTCGCCAACCTGATCCCAGCAGATTGGGGCGCGACACTTTCCGCCGTAAAACATCTCAAATGGAGCACACTTGATGCTTGCGTGCCAGCTGTTGTTGTACGCAAACTCCACCAAACAGATGTATTCGTCCCAATCACCCGTCCATTCCAACGCACATGACCTCAACATATCCTCCAATGTCTGAATGGTTCGCTCCGACTGTCCGACCGTTTGAGGATGAAAAGCCGTGCTAAGCTTAAGTTGTGTACCCCAAGCTTTCTGCAGACTTTTCCAAAAGCGCGAAGTGAATCGAGGATCTCTGTCTGAGACGATGCTGGATGGTGCACCGTGGAGTCTCATGATCTCTCGTCTATACGTATCTGCGAGTTTACTTACCGGATCTTCCTTGCGGATCGGTAAGAAATGAGCTGATTTGGTAAGTCGATCAACGATAACCCAAATCGCATCGTGCTTCCTTTTGGTAGGCGGAAGACCGGTAACAAAATCCATGGTGATTTTGTCCCACTTCCACTCTGGAATATCTAACGGTTGACGGAGACCGCCAGATCGCTGATGCTCGATCTTAACCTGCTGGCAGGTAAGACATTTGGAGACGTAAGTGGCCACATCCTGTTTCATACCACTCCACCAAAAGTACTGCTTGATGTCATGGTACATTTTAGTTGAACCAGGATGTATCGAGAATGGGGAGCTATGAGCTTCTGCTAGCAAAGCTTCCCGGAGTTCTTGGTCGTCAGGAACACAAACTCTAGTGCCCTGCCATACGATACCATCTGCATATACTCTGAATTCTGTCTGCTTCTCCAAATTCTGTATTATCGCCCAGATTTCTCTGTCATCCTTCTGAGCTTCCTTGATCTTAGATAGTAACTAGGGTTCTACTCTAAGATTAGCCCAGTAACCGTGCTGTCCACGTACCATGATCTTGATGTCTAGTCGCTCCAAGTCTCTTATGATTTCCTCTTCGATTCTAATGCTGTTGATCATTCCGGACTTCCTGCTAAGGGCATCTGCTACTACATTTGCCTTTCCGGGATGATACTGTAGATTAATGTCATAATCCTTCAACAGCTCTAACCATCTCCTCTGCCTCATGTTCAATTCACGCTGAGTGAAGATATACTTCAAGCTCTTGTGTTCCGTGAAAATGTCACATGATTCTCCATATAAGTAGTGTCTCCATATCTTCAATGCAAACACGACTGCAGCAAGTTCCAGATCGTGCGTGGGGTAATTCTCTTCATAAGGCTTAAGCTGTCGTGAAGCGTACGCGATCACTTTCCCATGTTGCATGAGAACACAACCAAGTCCCTTCCCCGATGCATCGCTGTAGATTTGAAATCCACCCGTACCAGATGGTAGAGTAAGAATAGGTGCAGATACTAGCTTCTGCTTCAGGTCTTCAAAGCTCTTCTCTCGATCTTCAGTCCAGACGAATTTCTCCCCTTTCCGCATCAGTTTGGTGAATGGTAGTGCTAGGCGGGAAAAGTTCTCCACGAACCTACGGTAATAGCCAGCTAAGCCTAAGAAACTGCGGACTTCCGTCGCTGATGTCGGCCTCGGCCACTTAGTAATGGCCTCAACCTTCGCTGGATCCATAGTGATTCCTTCTGCTGATACAATGTGACCTAAGAATGCCACCTTGTCTAACCAGAACTCACACTTGGAGAATTTAGCATACAGCTGCTTCTGGCGAAGAATCTGTAGTACTGTACGAAGATGGTCTTCGTGTTCCTCCTTGGACTTAGAGAAAATCAGGATGTCATCGATGAAAACAATGACGAACTTGTCCAGAAATTCATGGAAGATTCTGTTCATCAGATCCATGAACACTGCTGGAGCATTTGTCAGGCCTGATGTTGTGGTTTTGCAACCCTTTAGGAAAAGGATGACAAAAGTGGCAAGTATTAAGTGTCGGTTTAGGAAAACCAAGCACTAATGACCAATTAAGTTCGTTCTCAAGGAGGCTAGTGTGTTATGTGTGTAATGATATGGATTAATTTGTGATTATATTTGAATAAGAAGAATAGAAAGGAGATTAGAAGAGAATGACGGTTATGAAGACGGATTAAACTAAGTCTAAAAAGGTGTACACGTAAAGTCGTAAAAACCACCAAAATTAAAATTTTAACCTAAAAATTTCTAAAAATTACCAAAAATCTCTAATAATATTATAAGAGTTTACAAAAAATCAAAACTTGCAAAAACCTTTTAATTAATTAGATAATGACTTTTTAATGCTAATTAAAGCCCTAAAAATCAAAATTAATTATTAAAAAGCCCTAAACAAGATTTTCAAGTTTGTAAACCTCAAAATATTCTAATTAAGCTAAAAACTATTTTTCAAAATTTTAAAACCAATTAAAACTATTTTTAAACAATTAAAAACTCCTAAAATCAATTAAATCTTAAATTAATTATAGAAAATAATTAAAAGACCTAGAAAATAATTGGAAAGTTGCAAATATCCTAATTAAGTATTTAGAACCTAGGAAAAATATAAAAACCTAGAAAATTAGACTTTTAATTTTTAATAATAAAATAATATTAAAATAATATTAAAAATCCAAAAATTATAAAAAATTCTAAAAACTTGCAAACTAGCTTAATTTAACCTAAATAACTCAGAAATGAAAGTGAAATTACCTAAATACCCCTATTGGGCCTAGAAAATGGGCCAAAACCAAAACAGTCCCTTATTGGGCTTAATTAAGGCCCAATAAGAAAAAGTGTTCAAATTAAGCCCAAAAAGCACAGGTTGACTCAAAATTTGATTTTAAACAACTTTTTCCAAAGGCCCAAAAGCTGAAAATGTGAAATAAGCTAACTTATAATAAGCAGCTTATTCTTAATGGGCTTTTTGGCCCATTAAGCCATAAGCTGTTGCCATAAGCTAAAATTTAACACACAACCTTCTTTTGACCTAACAAAGACTTCTGCAAAAAGAATTTTCAAATAAGCCCACTTAATAAGCCAGAAACAAGTCACAAACTTATTCATAAAACGACAAAATAGTCGTTTTTATGATCTAGACCACCTCAGAAGCTGATTCAAGTTGCAAAATGTTTCTTTTGACAAAACTAAGCTTAAAAACCAAAGACCTTTCAAATAAGCACACTCAATAAGCTGGAAAATCAAATAAGCACTTATGTTAAAAGTCAAACAAGTTGGTTTTCTAGTAAAAAGTCAAAGTCAAAGTCTCATAAGCTCCAGTTCACTTAAATGGGTCAAATAATGAAGATCTATTACAAAAAATAAGTTGTTGCAAGTCAGGATAAGCTAGAATAGCTTATTGATAAGCTGATGACAAAATTGCACTAGCAGGGGCTAGTTTTGGATGTTGAGCAGTGGAAACTTTTTCCACTGCTTGACTATTTTGACTTTTTGTCTTTAGTGACTTTTTTGGAGATTCAGATTTCACAAAGGCACCCAATTGATCTTTGGATCAAAAGGAGTCAATCACAATCAAAATAACACAATCACTAACACCCAATTGATACAGTTTAATCAATTATTCATCAGACATGATACATACATGAACAATAAGCAGTTTAGCATTCAAGAGCAGTTTAAGCACAAATTAGCCAGCCAAATTCAACCAAATGCACACACAAGCTATAATAAACTCCAATAAGCAAGTCTAAACAGGTTTCATGCACTGGTTCAAAGAATTAAGCAAGATTCAAGCAATGAAAGTTACTGATGAACACTAACACATGCAGTTTTCTACTTTTGCTGATGTATTTGACACACAAGCCAATTTCAACACCTCAAATCTTTCAAACAGGTTATATTAACTTTGTTTAAATCACTTTTATCCCTAAGCATGCATACACACTAAGTGTTCCCAAAATCCTAGGTCAAAACAAGCAGAAACAAGGTCTATATAGAAGATTGATTAATTCAAGTGTTCAAACCCCAAAACTTGCAGCAAAACACTCTCAAACAAAGGTATAGCAGATACAAAGCATAAACAACAACTTCCCTTAACACAAAAACAAATTAAAAGCATAAACCAGTAGACCCAAACACCCCTTTAACTTTTTCAAATCAGAATTTTCAAAAGCACAATGAGATTTCAGTCCAACCAAGCATCAATTAACACTCAAACAAGTATAATAAACAGATTCAAGCAAGAACAAGCCACAAAATTCACAAGAACAACAGTTTCATACAAATATCACCAAAAATCAAAATTTAAGAAGATTTGGAGATTAAGTATGCAAACCTCATGGATGTACATCCACACCCACGAATTTTGAGCTTATGTGCTAGCAAGAACAAGCACAAGCTTCCACAAAAAGCCTGCTAAGATTCAACAAGGGTTAAGCACAATATCAAAAAAATCAGAAACTTGGAAAAACTTGATTAATGCAAACTTGTTACCCCACACTTGATTATCCCCAAGTTATAAGCCTCACCACACCTTAACCAACTCAGTTAGGATGCTATGATCAGCCCTATAGCCCAAGAATTCCAAGATTGGAACAAGACTTAGCAAAATATCAAGAAAATGAGGAAATATGCAAACTTTTGCACACTCCTCTTTGAAAAACAGGTTTTGAACTTTAAGAACTACAAAGCATATAACAAATGAAAGCAGTAAACAAGATTGGCCAATGACTTTTCTTCAAGATTTCAAACTCAATTTCATTAACTTAGAAATAGGATTTACAGAAACTTGAACCAAGGAAAAATTAAAAGCAAACTGAAATGCGAAGGCCTAAGTGGCTTTATATAGCCTTACAAGTGACTAAGGGAAGCTGAAAAATACATAAACCCTAGTTGTGAAGTCCCAAAATTGCCCTTGTAGCTTCTTGAAAATCTTGGCTTCATGTGACTTGAATTGGCGTCTTGTGGTGATAGCTGTCATGAGAATGTGATCAAAGGGCTCAAACAAAGCTTAAAATGTAAGCTTGAATGTGGGACGTTGGATTGTGGCCATCTTTTTGGCAGTATGCATGGGTGTGGAGCAGGGGAGACACAAGGAGACAAATGGGGTGATGAGGTGTCCATTTTTAAGGTTGGGTTGTGTTAAGTATCCACTTAATCTCAAATCTGGAGGTGATGGCTGCTTAATTCTTGCTTAGTCAATAATCCCCAATTTGTGTTCTTGAGTAATAGTAACACGTTTTAATCTGGTTTGGGTTTTAAAAAGATGTTAATCGCCAAAATATTAAACTAATCCAAGATTAGTTATAACAGGTTTAAGTGGATAGCTGAGGTGGACAAAAGGTGGAGTTTCATTGGTGGAGGGAAGTAAGTGGGGCACGTGGCAACCCAGGAGTGGTCTAGGTAAGTATCATGTCTGGCCAACATTAGTCCCTTGTTTTTCTTCTTCTTGTCTTTTCACTTCTAACTCTATCAACGCCCATTTTCTTCTTTGTCAACTTTTGCATCTTTACATTTTTGGCCCAAAAACTTTTGCAAAATGAATTCAGGGGTATTTCTTGCCATAATTGAATTCTTCAAGGGCTGGTTTGGTTTTTTCTTCAATGATAATGGTCTAGACTTGCAATATTGACATTTTGGAGGACTGAAATTGCCAAGTCTTGATGATTGAGGGACCATTTTTGCCAAATGTTTAAAGTTGAGGGTCCTTTTTGTAATTTTGGAATTTTCAAAGGACCAAACTTGTCATTTCTTGTACTTTGAAGGACTTCATGATATATTTGACTTTGTGGATGATATTGGTTGACAATTTAGCTTTTTTGAGGGGCTAAACTTGCCAATTCTTCAAAGTTAAGGGCCCTTTTTGTAATTTTGACAAACTTTAGGGACCAAACTTGTAATTATGAGGATACAAGGGTATAAAGTGTCAATTCTTCATAATTGGAGGACCCTTCTTCATAATTCTTCAAATCTTCAAGGGTTGATCTTGGGAAAGTCTTCATTAGGGCTTGGTTCATTGTGCGGCTTCGTTTCCCGTGTTCGTTTTTGCATGATTCTTGTGATCTTTTGTCATTATCTCAATATCCGTACCTAAAATACACAAGCAACAAACACAAGCATATATTTGGGTATTTTGATGATATTTAATGCATTTTAAGCCCTATTTGGAAGATGAGACTATGTATAAAAGCAGTCTCATCACTCCCCCATACTAAACCATTGCCGTGCCCTCACGCAATGCTAGAATAAGGTATCAAAGCATCTCCAAAATTCATTTTATTCACTTTATTGAACGATAAACTAGCTACACTACTACTATTACTACTACTACTTGTGTTATAGGCATAATGTATGATTTTCATCGCAAAATGGGATGTTTAGGTTCATAGAATAAGAACACGTGAATGCTTCGTTAGAAATAATTTCATCGTCCTCGATTTTCACCCCAATTCCATGCTAAGCGTGCAACGAGATCATTGTTATTATAAGTTAGTAATGCTAACACTACTCATATGCCCTAATCATGTACTTATCCTCCCATTATTCCTAAGTTGTATCTCTTATATTTTATTTTGTCTTGAATGTTTCACGAGGATACATTGTTTGACTTATGCGATAATAGAGATTTAGGTCTAAAAATAGAGTCCTAACGGTGTAACTAAGACCATCAAATCAATAACCCCTCCTAATAGACGGCGATGTTAAAAAATTAAGTCAACAAGAAGGATCGATAAACACGGTTTTATAACGGTTTTGAACATGAGACTTATTACCAAGACTTTTATACGCCCCCTAACGGAAGGGCCTTATTATCTTTGGTTTACCTCCATCTTTTATTCAACTTCGCCATGAAGCTTTTATTATGACTTCGGTCTTGCCTTGCCTTTTATTATCCGCCTCATCGGTGGTTTTATTAGCCAAAGACGTATATCCTCACGCAAAGGCGAATTTTGGATCTTTAAAGCTTCGAAGATTAAGGCTTGATTCACTTTCAATTTTTGCATAGATTTTAGGCCTTGTGGGGCTTCAAATTGTTTGCTTGATTTAGGTGAGCACTTGAAATCTTATTATTGGGTGAAGCTTTCGATTATTCGGGTGCCAATACTTCAAAACCGTGACGCTGGCGATACCTTAATTTCTTCCCAATTTAATTACACGGAAGCTACTAGAAAAGACTAGAAACCCAACAATCCCAACTAAACCGCTAAGTCAATATTTATTAAGCAAAAAATATTTACATGCGAAGGGAGAATAAGCAAACAACGAGAACACATGAGTTTTTGAAAGAATACGAGTATCCTACGTTTAGCATAGTAACTTATAATTAACTCTATCATTTCTCGTCCTCATTTAAGAGACTTAGCCTAATGTGTAGTTAAGGAATCAAAGCTAAGTGCTCAACACGCACGGTCGAGTCAAAAATTACTCTTATTCTCGCCATCGGAAAATCTACATTCGTGTCTTCAAACACTTATAAAACATGAGAAAAATTTAAAATTTGGCCATTTTTAACCTTATTTTGAAACAAAAATGATAACAAAAAGATAAACTTTGGAAAGCGTGAAGGTTTGGCAAGGCAAGTATCTATTCACCCCCCCATACTAAAGTTAAACATTGTCCTCAATGTTTCGAGTCTAGGGGTGCAAACACCCCCATACTAGAGACGTAGTCGAATGCCTAATCTAGCATGGAAAGGGTGTAACCAATAAATTAATAGTCGTTTATGAAGTGTGCTAAAACCCTAAGGTTAGAACATCGAAGGATATATTATGGATATTGAGAAATGTCTCCAAAGCAAACGATCGAGTGCTCCCATAAAACGAACACGAGAGGCTCCAATCGTGAAGATCATCATCTAAAAACCACATATCACAAACAACCACGGAACAAAGGTTGGAAGGGCACAAATCCCCACACGTAAGCTACATTAGAAAGCGATAATATGTACATAGGATAAGCATGGGACTCCCCCACGAGGCTCCTCGTTTTTGATTACCGAGTCATGAGCTCGACTCGATCCCCTCAATACTAATTATCATTGGGGAAGGTGACTTGGTCGAGGTAGTTCAAGGATGGAACTTCCCCGCCAAAGTAGTGCTTTAACCTATGTCCATTCACCTTGAAGTTAGGACCATCATCTTGAGCTAGCTCGATGGTCCCATATGGAAATACTTGAGTCACGGTGAATGGACCGAACCAACGGGATTTCAATTTATCGGAAAAGATTTTTAGTCTTGAATTAAAAAGTAAAACTTGATCCCCAATGTTAAAAACCTGGTTTTTAATTTTAGAATCATGCAACTTTTTAGTTTTCTCTTTGTAAATCAATGAATTTTCATAAGCAATATCCCTTAATTCATCCAATTCATTTAATTGCATTTTCCGGTGTTTTCCCGCGGTCTCCATATCATCATTACAATGCTTTAGGGCCCAATAAGCCTTGTGTTCTAACTCGATAGGCAAATGACAATTCTTTCCATACACAAGCTTATAGGGAGTGCACCCAATGGGTGTCTTATGAGCGGTCCTAAAGGCCCATAAAGCATCGTCCAACTTATCCGACCAAGATTGTCGGTTTTCTCTTACGGATCTCTCCAAGATCCTCTTCAAAGCTCGGTTTGAAACCTCGACTTGCCCACTCGTTTGTGGGTGATAAGCCGTAGAAAGACGATGTGTAACCCCATATTTCCTTAAGACTCTTTCGAATTGGTCATTACAAAAATGGGTTCCACGATCGCTTATGATCGCACGAGGGGTTCCAAACCGAGCAAACAAGCTTTTCAAGAACTTAACTACCACACGAGCATCATTAGTGGGCAAGGCCTTCGCCTCCACCCACTTAGATAGGTAGTCAACCGCAACGAGAATGTACTTATTACCACGAGATGATGGGAACGGCCCCATAAAGTCTATACCCCAAACGTCAAAGATCTCACATACTTGAATGATATTTTGTGGCATTTCATCCTTTTGTGAGGCTTTTCCTTGTCGTTGGCATGCATCACAAGACTTCACAAGAATTTGTGCATCTCGGTAAATAGTAGGCCAAAAGAAGCCGGCATCAAACACCTTCTTAGCCGTGAGATTAGCACCGTGGTGACCACCCGTGGGTCCCTCATGGCAAGCTCTAAGGATGTTAGAAGCTTCGGTGCCAAAAACACAACGTCGGATGATTTGATCCGCACAAGTTCGAAACAAGTAAGGGTCGTTCCAAAAGTAGAACTTGACGTCACGAAGAATTTTCGTTTTTCTTGAGTCGTCATACCCTTAACGATGAAGTTACCCGCATGGTAATTTGCAAAATCCGCAAACCATGGGGTAGAAAGATCAAGCTTAGAATTCACTACACCAAGCGTCTCGAGCGGAAATGTTTCGGTGATTTCCTTAGGCTCGTAAACACTTTGGTGAGGATCTTCCAAACGAGAGAGATGATCGGCCGCTAGATTCTCGGCTCCTTTTTTGTCGACGATGGTGTGATCAAATTCTTGAAGGAGGAGAATCCAACGAAGTAATCTCGGCTTAGCATCTTGCTTTGCCATGAGATACTTAATAGCTGAATGGTCCGTATACACTATGCATTTCGTCAAGACGAGATAAGGCCGGAATTTCTCAAATGCATAAACCACGGCAAGGAACTCCTTTTCCGTTGTAGTGTATTTAAGTTGAGCCTCGGTCATCGTCTTGCTAGCATAGTGAATAGGCAAGAAGTGCTTATCATGACGTTGCCCCAAAACGGCCCCTATAGCGTAATCACTAGCATCACACATAAGCTCAAAGGGGAGGTTCCAATTTGGAGCAACAAGAATGGGAGCTTCGGTAAGTTTCCTCTTAAGGATCTCAAAGGCTCGTACACAATCTTCGTCAAAGACAAAACGTGCCTCTTTTTCAAGAAGATGTGTAATGGGTCGAGAAATCTTTGAAAAGTCCTTGATGAATCGACGATAAAAGCCCGCGTGGCCTAGGAAACTCCTAACTCCCTTGACGGTTTTGGGATGAGGTAATTTGGCGATGACGTCTACCTTAACTTGATCTACCTCAATCCCCGCTTTCGAGACCTTGTGCCCTAAGACGATTCCACTCTTAACCATAAATGACATTTTTCCCAATTGAGCACAAGGTTGGTTTCCTCACAACGTTTTAACACTCTCTCAAGGTTCGACAAACACGAAGTGAAAGAATCACCAAACACGGAAAAGTCATCCATGAAGACTTCCATCGTCTTCTCGATCATATCATGAAAAATAGCCATCATGCATCGTTGAAAGGTTCCCGGTGCATTGCAAAGTCCGAATGGCATTCTACGATAGGCAAACGTTCCATATGGACACGTAAACGTAGTTTTTTCTTGATCACGAGGATCGATGGGAATTTGGAAGTAACCGGAAAAACCATCTAAAAAGCAATAGAAATCGTTTCCCGCAAGACGCTCCAACATTTGGTCCATGAAGGGCAAGGGAAAATGGTCTTTTCGAGTGGCTTCATTCAACTTTCGATAGTCAATGCACACTCTCCATCCGGTCACGAGTCTAGTGGGAATCAACTCGTTGGCATCGTTTGGCACAATGGTCATCCCTCCCTTTTTAGGGACACAATGGATAGGACTCACCCAAGGGCTATCGGAAATAGGGTAAATCATTCCCGCGTCAAGGAGTTTAAGGACCTCCTTTTTGATGACGTCGTGAATTTTGGGGTTCACCCTCCTTTGACTTTGGATTGTTGGCTTGAAATCTTCCTCCATTAAGATTTTGTGGGTACAAAACTTGGGATCGATCCCCTTAATGTCGGATAACTTCCACGCAATCGCCTCTTTGTGATCCTTTAGAACATCGACAAGTGCGGTTTTTTCATCATTCGAAAGATCCTTCGCAATAATAACCGGCAACTTGTCGTCCTCCTCCAAATAGACATATTCGAGGTGAGGAGGTAAATCTTTCAACTCGAGAATAGGTGGTTCCTCAAGTGAAGATTTGGGCTCGATACTCATAACCTCCTCGGGTGGAGGAAATGGGAAATCGTTGAGAAAATCCTTGATAATCGAGAAGTCCTCATCGTTGTCGAGGTCTTCGTCACAAGTACGTGGAACATTGCATTCTTCCAACGTAAAACCACCACCTTCAAAGGGAGTGAAGGTTGGTGTCGAATTATCAAGAATTGGATCCAACATAGTGGGATTGCCACTAGTTTCTTCATCACCAAAACCTAGAACTTCTTGTGAAAATTCCTCGCAAACCACGTCAATCATATCAACGAGGTTTATGGTTGCAACGAAATAAACATGAGAAATTTGAGAGTTTTGAGTTGCGTTTATAACAAGTTCCTCGTCGTTGAAACGTAAGGTGATCTTTCTAGCATGCACATCGATCAAAGCCATAGACGTATCTAAAAACGAACGACCTAAAATGAGAGGAACTTGAGGATCCGTGGGGATATCAACAACAATGAAGTCTACGGGATAGTAGAACTTCCCCACTTTCACAAAAACGTCTTCCGCCAAACCACATGCGGGAATTGTGGAATGGTCGGCCAACTCGATAGACATTAGTGAAGGAGTAAGATTAGGAAGATTGAGCGACTTGAAGATTGCAAGTGGCATCAAGTTAATGCTAGCACCAAGATCGGCCAAGGCGAAGCATTCTTCCATGTCTTGGATTGCACAAGGGATCAAAAATTTACCGGGATC
The DNA here is from genome assembly GCA_025667525.1 of Glebionis coronaria. Classification (NCBI taxonomy): domain Eukaryota; kingdom Viridiplantae; phylum Streptophyta; class Magnoliopsida; order Asterales; family Asteraceae; genus Glebionis; species Glebionis coronaria. The sequence goes on along the minus strand of CM046876.1, from coordinate 239,636,772 downwards.
ACCGACTTTTTGAGGTATGCGATTAAGATAAACCGATGAACAACTAGACAATTGATGCAATTTCTCCTTGTTGTTCAACATACTCTTAAAGTTAGCGGCAAATCGAGGCATCATGACCAAGGCATCGGCGAAACTCACATTAAGGTGCAAATCACGAAACATTTTCATAAAAAGCTCAAATTGGTAATTGTCGCGCTCTTGACGTTTCTCCTTCCTAATTCCTGATGGATAGGGCAAAGGTGGTGTGGGTTGAGGCATAGTAGGCATAGCCTTTGGAATCTCGGGTTCCAATGATGGTAATGGGTCAACCGTAGGTGTGGCATGAGCAGTACTTCGTGGGATTGGGACATGCTCCTTTTGGACCACCACCTCGGGTTCTTCCTCAATTGCTTCCTCCGTAGGAGCAATTGGTTGAGGAATCGGCTCCTTAAGTGTCTTACCACTACGTGTGGTAATCACTTTCATCTCACCCTTAGGGTTGGATATGGTGTTACTAGGAAGACCACTTGACGACGGTTTACACATTATTGCCTCAAACATAGACGAGATTTTATCTTCAAAATTAGATTGCCTCAATACGGCTTCGGTTTGCCTTTTCTCAGCCTTAAGCATCTCTTGTTTAATCTCATGTTGCCCTTGTTCCATCTTTTGTTGGTTTTGTTGCAACCTAGTGACATTTCCTTCCATCTTGTTGGTGTGGATTTTAAGTTCATTAGCTAACTCATTTTTCAACTCTTTCTTCAAGTCGTTTTTAAACTCGGATCTTAGGCTAATGATTTCTCTTTGAATGTTGTCAAACCTAGCATCATTCCCACTAGCATATTCAACAAACTCACTTGGAAGATCTTTCAATGTTTGCAAACTTTTGTTGTTATTTTGAAAATCATTTTTGTTTGAAACTTGATTATTAGCCCCTTGATTCCCATAGTTTCCCTTGTTGTAATTGTTCTTAAAACCAACTTGATTGTTGCGATAGTTGTTAGCATTTTGATTTGTTCCAAAACCCGGTGGAGTCATTTGATTAGAGCGTGAAACTTGACCGTTTTGGTTGTAATTTCCCGTGGCCGCGAAGGCACTGGAAGTGTTACCACCGTTGGTAATGCACTTGGAGAAATCATGACCTCCACCATAATACATGCAAGAAACCTCAACCGCTTTAACCGTAGCGGGAGCACTTGGTTCACCAACTTTAAACTCAATCAAAAGTCCTTTAAACTTATCAAAAATCTTGTTTTCCAAGTTTGCCTCAATTTGGCAAGCATCGATGGTATTAGACAAAGTAGGTGAAGCCGAAGACGAAGCCTTACGAACACTAGACGTGCTACGAGGACTATACACCTTAGATATATTTTCAATTATCACCAAAGCTTCCTCAACCGTTTTACACAAAAAATTACCACCCGCGGCGGCATTCAAATAATCCCTTTCATGATCATTAAGTCCATTGTAAAACGTGTCAATTTGATGCAAATCGGAAAAACCGTGATGAGGACATTCATGTAACATTTCCTTAAACCTATTCCAAGCCGTTGAAAAACTTTCATTAAATTCTTGTGAAAACTTTGAAATCTCGTTTTTCAAGTGCGTAGTCTTAGAGGGCGGAAAAAATTGGTTCACAAACTTAGACACGAGATCCTTCCACGTCAATATAGAATTGGGTGGCTCTTTCTCTAACAAAATTTTAGCGGGCCCCGCTAAGGAATACGGAAAAAGCATCATCTTAATCGAGTCGTTAGAGACATCCTTAAACTTGCAAGTAGCGGTAAGACGATTGAATTGGCGGATATGGTTGTGTGGATTGTCCTTCTCATCACCACGGAATTTGTTGTTTTGAATCATGGACAACAAACCCGTTTTCACCTCAAAATTCTCCGCAAGGATTGCGGGAATCACAATAGCCTCTCCATAACCCTCGGTGGGTGCTTGAAGTAACTCCATCATAGTTCGATTCACCATGGTTGGTGCTTCTCTTACAATGGGTTCGTCAATAGGAGACTCCTCACTAGAATTGTTGGGAGTGGGAGTTTTGTTCTTTCGTTTACGTGCACGTCTTGCTTGATTTCGAGTTAGCATAAATGTCACGTACAACGAGGGGATGAGCAAAGAAGATTCTTTTTGGTGTTTTGTATTTTTTCAATTTTTTTTGTGGTTTTTGATTGTATTAACCTTTTTGGAGATTGGTGAAATGTATTACGTAGACAAAAATCTACAAATCTCCTCCTTAATCAAATCTCTTGATTAATGAAGCCTCAAGGAATGAAAACGATCACGTGAAGTGAACGCCTTCGATGACTTTAGAACGATGGTGGAACACCAAATCGTTCAAGAGGGTTTAATCAATAGAAACCAAGAAAATATATATGATACTTAGTAATACTTTGGGCGGCAAAACCCTCGATTCACTCTCACAATCAAATACTCACAAGCAAGCGGGGAAACAAGGCGGCGCGAAGCACTTAAGAGCCTTTTTCCTTAGGATATATTTTATAATATCCGCCTTATACCCACCTTATAGTTTGTATTTTTAAGATTAAGCTTCACGAAAGTATTTATCTATTTTTGCCTTTTTCTTTGGTTTGAGATTCGAATACAATGATTGGGTAATGACCTCCCAAGTCAAGGTTGTGATTTCTCACGTATTTGGAGTACTTGTGTATTTATTGTTCTACGTATACAATATAGTAATAATATTCACACAAAAACCGAAAAACGATAATACGTATTAGTAGAGTGCTACTAATACAAATACTAATTATGGTTAGTATAAAAACAACAATGCCAAATCAAAACACAACACGCCTCCCCGACAGCGGCGCCAAATTGATGTTGTGGTTTTGCAACCCTTTAGGAAAAGGATGACAAAAGTGGCAAGTATTAAGTGTCGGTTTAGGAAAACCAAGCACTAATGACCAATTAAGTTCGTTCTCAAGGAGGCTAGTGTGTTATGTGTGTAATGATATGGATTAATTTGTGATTATATTTGAATAAGAAGAATAGAAAGGGGATTAGAAGAGAATGACGGTTATGAAGACGGATTAAACTAAGTCTAAAAAGGCGTACACGTAAAGTCGTAAAAACCACCAAAATTAAAATTTTAACCTAAAAATTTCTAAAAATTACCAAAAATCTCTAATAATATTCTAAGAGTTTACAAAAAATCAAAACTTGCAAAAACCTTTTAATTAATTAGATAATGACTTTTTAATGCTAATTAAAGCCCTAAAAATCAAAATTAATTATTAAAAAGCCCTAAACAAGATTTTCAAGTTTGTAAACCTCAAAAATATTCTAATTAAGCTAAAAACTATTTTTCAAAATTTTAAAACCAATTAAAACTATTTTTAAACAATTAAAAACTCCTAAAATCAATTAAATCTTAAATTAATTATAGAAAATAATTAAAAGACCTAGAAAATAATTGGAAAGTTGCAAATATCCTAATTAAGTATTTAGAACCTAGGAAAAATATAAAACCTAGAAAATCAGACTTTTAATTTTTAATAATAAAATAATATTAAAATAATATTAAAAATCCAAAAATTATAAAAAATTCTAAAAACTTGCAAACTAGCTTAATTTAACCTAAATAACTCATAAATGAAAGTGAAATTACCTAAATACCCCTATTGGGCCTAGAAAATGGGCCAAAACCAAAACAGTCCCTTATTGGGCTTAATTAAGGCCCAATAAGAAAAAGTGTTCAAATTAAGCCCAAAAAGCACAGGTTGACTCAAAATTTGATTTTAAACAACTTTTTCCAAAGGCCCAAAAGCTGAAAATGTGAAATAAGCTAACTTATAATAAGCAGCTTATTCTTAATGGGCTTTTTGGCCCATTAAGCCATAAGCTGTTGCCATAAGCTAAAATTTAACACACAACCTTCTTTTGACCTAACAAAGACTTCTGCAAAAAGAATTTTCAAATAAGCCCACTTAATAAGCCAGAAACAAGTCACAAACTTATTCACAAAACGACAAAATAGTCGTTTTTATGATCTAGACCACCTCAGAAGCTGATTCAAGTTGCAAAATGTTTCTTTTGACAAAACTAAGCTTAAAAACCAAAGACCTTTCAAATAAGCACACTCAATAAGCTGGAAAATCAAATAAGCACTTATGTTAAAAGTCAAACAAGTTGGTTTTCTAGTAAAAAGTCAAAGTCAAAGTCTCATAAGCTCCAGTTCACTTAAATGGGTCAAATAATGAAGATCTATCACAAAAAATAAGTTGTTGCAATTCAGGATAAGCTAGAATAGCGTATTGATAAGCTGATGACAAAATTGCACTAGCAGGGGCTAGTTTTGGATGTTGAGCAGTGGAAACTTTTTCCACTGCTTGACTATTTTGACTTTTTGTCTTTAGTGACTTTTTTGGAGATTCAGATTTCACAAAGGCACCCAATTGATCTTTGGATCAAAAGGAGTCAATCACAATCAAAATAACACAATCACTAACACCCAATTGATGCAGTTTAATCAATCATTCATCAGACATGATACAAACATGAACAATAAGCAGTTTAGCATTCAAGAGCAGTTTAAGCACAAATTAGCCAGCCAAATTCAACCAAATGCACACACAAGCTATAATAAACTCCAATAAGCAAGTCTAAACAGGTTTCATGCACTGGTTCAAAGAATTAAGCAAGATTCAAGCAATGAAAGTTACTGATGAACACTAACACATGCAGTTTTCTACTTTTGCTGATGTATTTGACACACAAGCCAATTTCAACACCTCAAATCTTTCAAACAGGTTATATTAACTTTGTTTAAATCACTTTTATCCCTAAGCATGCATACACACTAAGTGTTCCCAAAATCCTAGGTCAAAACAAGCAGAAACAAGGTCTATATAGAAGATTGATTAATTCAAGTGTTCAAACCCTAAAACTTGCAGCAAAACACTCTCAAACAAAGGTATAGCAGATACAAAGCATAAACAACAACTTCCCTTAACACAAAAACAAATTACAAGCATAAACCAGTAGACCCAAACACCCCTTTAACTTTTTCAAATCAGAATTTTCAAAAGCACAATGAGATTTCAGGCCAACCAAGCATCAATTAACACTCAAACAAGTATAATAAACAGATTCAAAATTTAAGCAGATTTGGAGATTAAGTATGCAAACCTCATGGATGTACATCCACACCCACGAATTTTGAGCTTATGTGCTAGCAAGAACAAGCACAAGCTTCCACAAAAAGCCTGCTAAGATTCAACAAGGGTTAAGCACAATATCAAAAAAATCAGAAACTTGGAAAAACTTGATTAATGCAAACTTGTTACCCCACACTTGATTATCCCCAAGTTATAAGCCTCACCACACCTTAACCAACTCAGTTAGGATGCTATGATCAGCCCTATAGCCCAAGAATTCTAAGATTGGAACAAGACTTAGCAAAATATCAAGAAAATGAGGAAATATGCAAACTTTTGCACACTCCTCTTTGAAAAACAGGTTTTGAACTTTAAGAACTACAAAGCATATAACAAATGACAGCAGTAAACAAGATTGGCCAATGACTTTTCTTCAAGATTTCAAACTCAATTTCATTAACTTAGAAATAGGATTTACAGAAACTTGAACCAAGGAAAAATCAAAAGCAAACTGAAATGTGAAGGCCTAAGTGGCTTTATATAGCCTTACAAGTGACTAAGGAAAGCTGAAAAATACATAAACCCTAGTTGTGAAGTCCCAAAATTGCCCTTGTAGCTTCTTGAAAATCTTGGCTTCATGTGACTTGAATTGGCGTCTTGTGGTGATAGCTGTCATGAGAATGTGATCAAAGGGCTCAAACAAAGCTTAAAATGTAAGCTTGAATGTGGGACGTTGGATTGTGGCCATCTTTTTGGCAGTATGCATGGGTGTGGAGCAGGGGAGACACAAGGAGACAAATGGGGTGATGAGGTGTCCATTTTTAAGGTTGGGTTGTGTTAAGTATCCACTTAATCTCAAATCTGGAGGTGATGGCTGCTTAATTCTTGCTTAGTCAATAATCCCCAATTTGTGTTCTTGAGTAATAGTAACACGTTTTAATATGGTTTGGGTTTTAAAAAGATGTTAAGCGACAAAATATTAAACTAATCCAAGATTAGTTATAACAGGTTTAAGTGGATAGCTGAGGTGGACAAAAGGTGGAGTTTCATTGGTGGAGGGAAGTAAGTGGGGCACGTGGCAACCCAGGAGTGGTCTAGGTAAGTATCATGTCTGGCCAACATTAGTCCCTTGTTTTTCTTCTTCTTGTCTTTTCACTTCTAACTCTATCAACGCCCATTTTCTTCTTTGTCAACTTTTGCATCTTTACATTTTTGGCCCAAAAACTTTTGCAAAATGAATTCAGGGGTATTTCTTGCCATAATTGAATTCTTCAAGGGCTGGTTTGGTTTTTTCTTCAATGATAATGGTCTAGACTTGCAATATTGACATTTTGGAGGACTGAAATTGCCAAGTCTTGATGATTGAGGGACCATTTTTGCCAAATGTTGAAAGTTGAGGGTCCTTTTTGTAATTTTGGAATTTTCAAAGGACCAAACTTGTCATTTCTTGTACTTTGAAGGACTTCATGATATATTTGACTTTTTGGATGATATTGGTTGACAATTTAGCTTTGTTGAGGGGCTAAACTTTCCAATTCTTCAAAGTTAAGGGCCCTTTTTGTAATTTTGACAAACTTTAGGGACCAAACTTGTAATTATGAGGATATAAGGGTATAAAGTGTCAATTCTTCATAATTGGAGGACCCTTCTTCATAATTCTTCAAATCTTCAAGGGTTGATCTTGGGAAAGTCTTCATTAGGGCTTGGTTCATTGTGCGGCTTCGTTTCCCGTGTTCGTTTTTGCATGATTCTTGTGATCTTTTGTCATTATCTCAATATCCGTACCTAAAATACACAAGCAACAAACACAAGCATATATTTGGGTATTTTGATGATATTTAATGCATTTTAAGCCCTATTTGGAAGATGAGACTATGTATAAAAGCAGTCTCATCAAGGCCAAATGGCATAACTACAAACTCGTAGTGGCCATAACGAGTACGAAAGACAGTCTTAGCAATATCCTGCTCCTTGACTCGTAACTGGTGATAGCCTGACCTAAGATCGATCTTGGAGAAGTGTTTGGCCCCTTGGAGTTGGTCAAACAGATCGTCAATGCGTGGCAGTGGATACCTATTCCGAATAGTAATCTTGTTGAGCTCGCGATAGTCTATGCAAAGACGCATACTGCCGTCCTTCTTCTTAACAAACAAGATCGGTGCGCCCCATGGAGATGCGCTCGGTCGAATGAAACCTCGTTCAAGAAGTTCTTGCAGTTGATCCTTTAGCTCCTTCAGCTCTATGGGAGCCATGCAATAAGGAGCCTTGGAGATTGGTTCAGCTCCTGGAACCAGTTCGATACTGAATTCCACTTCTCGTGCAGGTGGTATGCCCGGAAGTTCTGCTGGAAACACATCTTGGAATTCCAACACTATTAGTTGATCCTGAATTGATAGAGATTCAGCATCCATGTCGTGAACCGTAGCTAGATAACCCTCGCAGCCATGTGACAGTAGTGCACGCGCTTGCAGGGTGGATATGACTTGTACAGACCGTCCGGGTATGAACCCATTATGAATGTACTCTGGTGCGTTGACATCACCGAAGATAACTCGATATGAATGGCAGTCTATAGTAGCATGATACTTGGATAGCCAATCTATGCCCAAAATCATGTCGAAGTCATTCATGTCCAGCAGAAGTGCGTCGACAGGTCGAACCTTATCATCAAATTCTAGTGGAAGACTCTTGTATACATGGGTGATTAATACAGAGTCCCTCAAAGGCGTGGAAATAGTAAGCCTATTTTCTAGTGGCAAGGGAGGCATCCTAATGTTCTTAGCATAAGCAGTAGAAATAACCGAGTGAGTAGCACCCGTATCGAAAAGAACACATGCAGCGCGGCCATACATATACAAGATTCCAGTTATGGTACCTGTAGACTTGTTTGCCTGGTCTCGAGATGTCGTGTAGACACGCCCGACAGTAGGAGGCAGCTTGGTATCAGCATGTCCCGATGTACCCTCTATCTCGCCCTTACGGCAATCCTTCATAATATGGCCAGGAAGGCCACACTTGAAGCACGCATCAGTATTACAGCGACATGGTCCTGGGTGCCTACGGTGGCAAGTAGAGCAAAGAGGATGAGTATATCCTCCAGCAGGTGCTCTGGCTGGCTGAGGACCTGATAAAAACATTTTACATGAGACATAATAGTTGGGTACAAAGGACGACGCGGATAATCGTAAGATTGAATACCAGTGATAGCTGGACGGCTAGGCTGCGAACCTCTCTGGTTCTGGTCCCTACCGTTTCCATGGTTCCTGGTAGAAGTTTGCTAAAGTGTCAGAATATGAGTTATAACATAAAACATAATAAATTTCGTAAGTAATTGGACCTGCTGTTGCTGGATTGCCCGACGTTGTTAAGGTAATTGTCATTACCGCCACGCCTATCCGTAGCAGATCGGTCATTAGTCTGACCGTTTCCCTTGGGCTGATGAGGCTGCTGCTGAGTAGCCGGCTGAGACCGGTCCCCAGTTTTCTGCCTCTTGTCGGGTCTTTCAGCTTCCCCGAACTCATCCCTCTCCTGCAGCATCTCCAGTTTCCGTGCTGCATCGGCCACTTGTGCTACAGTATTGAACGTAGCACACACCAGATTGTATGCGACCGATGTGCGAAGAGCCCATCTGAAGTGATGTGCCTGCTCTTCAGGAGTACCTGCTGCCGCACCAAGGAAACCAGCCAAGCGAAGAAAGCGCTGCATAAACTCATTGCTATTCTCCCCAGCCCTCTGACGGATCCCATGGTACTCTCTCTTGAGCTTGTCCTGCTCAGCCTTGGGAAAGAACTGCTCCATCACCCTGTCCTTGAACTGAGCCCAAGTCAAACCAGCAACCCACTCATCACCACCTTCAGATTGCATCAGAGCTAACCACCAGTTGAGTACATCGCCTTCGAATCGATAGCATGCCAACCTCGCCTTATATGCGGGGTCACAACCCATAGCGTTGAAGATCTTCTCGATGTGAGCCAACCAGCTTTCAGCATCGCTGGGGCTATCTGTCTTCTCAAAAGCTCGAGCGCGGAGCTTGTTGAATCTCTCCAGCCATACTGCTAATGTCACTGGAGGAGGAGGAGGAGGTGGCTGATTGTGCTACTGATTGTTGGCAGCTTGAACTTCAGCCCGGATGTCATTCCTCATTTGAGGAAGCAAGGCTTGCACGACAGCCTGAATTGCAGCATTGAGCTGCTCCTGTTCGCGTGTGAGAACCATCTGACAGTATAACATAAACATATGATTAAACAGTTCAAAACATAAAATATAAAGTATATACATGAAAAAAAATTTATACTAAAAATTTCACGAGAAAAATTTTATGCAAGAAATTTTTTGTGTATGAATGCATGATGCAGTTTTATGAAAACTTTGTATGCTCGAGAGTGAACGCCTCTGGTCAGTTCACCCAAAACAAAAGACATATCGAGGGGACGCCTATGGGTCGGTCCCAAATCTAAAAGTTTCGATAAAACACATGCGACTAAATAGGGCCAGTCCTGTACCAACCATTACTTAGTCAAAAACCCTGTAACAATGACATGTATATGTATGCTTAAAAATGATGAATGCATGAAAACAACTGTCAGTTCTAGGAAGACCGTAGTGACTACCCACTAATCACAGGTCATATTTGAGAGCCTACAGGTCGAAGCCTTGGGATCTGATACCATAATTGTAACACCCCATTTTGGAAATGGAAATATCACAGTAATTATGGCGTGTCATCAAAGCATACAAGGTAAAATGTCTAAACATTACTTGACCATATAAAGGAAAATACCGGAATCAAACATCGGTAGTCCAAAAGTAAAGCTCATCACACACAAACATAGTATAGTAAAGGAAAAGGACTAAACAATGTCCAAAGCATAAGTATCATAAAGAAAGGAAATGCATAATGTAAAGAAGGCTAGACAGCTTCCAGTCCATATGCACGTACTCTTAGTGTCTACGAGCGTCCCTGAGTACCTGCCGTTTTGGGAACATAGAAAAGGAAAACGGCTGAGCAATATGCTCAGTGCACGGATCTACAATAAAGCATGAATAGGATAAGCATATAACATAATAACAGCGGAAGAAACTAAGTCCCAAGTAACCTGGTTAAGTCTTAATAAAACTGGTTTTATAGTTTGAAAGTCTTATGTTTATCTTATAAAAACTATTTGTCATATTTTACCATTAGCCAATATAGGTCATGAATATCCACCGTACATGAATAATTGGAGGGGTGACCTCATCATGCAAATTAGAGGTGCTGCCTCTAATTTAATATACTGGTTTTATGGGTAGGAGGGATCAGCTCCTTGTGAAGGATGCAAGGCACACACCACATTCACCATGTAATCCTGAATAAAAACGTGTAACTAGGATGCACCCATACGCCCCACATGATAAATATAAATAAATGGCCAAAAGCTGAAGGGACGCCACGAGCAATCACTCCGCCGTGGTGAAGTCATAACATCAGTGCCCCTAATGTTATGGTTATGGTACCTCCATAACTAGGTGAAACTGGTTATGCATGTATATGGCTATAGGTAATCATATTTAAACATAAGAAATCAAACTCATACTTATACTACGGGAAAACAGTTGGCTGCATACGGGGAATCCTAATAAGGAAATAATGTCCATACTGAAAGGACGGGAATCCGTACCTTATGTCCAGTAAACGAGAACGATGAACTGCGAGAATCCTACTTCCGAAACCCTAGTGCTACATAAATACGTACATGAAATAAGTATCTGCTTACTAAATACATAGCTGGTTTTATGTCATGTCTTAGCTTATTTTATGTGTTCTTACTATGTTTTACTGTTTAAAGCCTTAAACTGTGTTAAATCTTATATTCTATTCATTCTGATTAAGTATTTCTGATATTTCATGTGTTATTATACTTACTGTGTAATAATAAGTAACTTTCCAAAAATAGTAGGTTTCCTAAAATAGAAAGTTTCCAAAAATAGAAAGTTACCAAAATTAGAAAGTTACTAAAATAGAAAGTTTCCAAAAATAGAAAGTTACTAAAAATAGAAAGTTTCCAAAAATAGAAAGTTTCCAAAAATAGATTTACTGCTTAAAATAGATAAGTTTCTAAAAATAGAAAGTTTCCATAAATAGATTAGCTGCCTTAATTAAATAAGTTTCCATAAATAGATTAGCTGCCTTAAATAACTAAGTTTCTAAAAATAGCTGGTTTCCATAAATAAATTAGCTGCCTTATTTAATTAAGTTTCTAAAAATAGAAAGTTTCCATAATTAGAAATAAGCTGGTTAAATAAGCTAAGTAAATAAGCCTAAGTGTTTTCATGATTATTTTCTAAGTCATATGATATATTGTATAGTTTAATAATTATTTCATGTAATTTAATTAAACTATAGGTTATAATATTTAATTAAAGTATAACATGTTTTAATTAAATATATTAAATACTTAGGTTAAAATATGTATTATTAAATATTAATAATATAACCTAAGTCATGTTAATTAATTAATTATATCTATGGTTTTTAAAATAATTAATTAATTATAAGTCTTAATAATATAAATACTTAGGTTAAAATAATTTCATGATTATTAATAAATAATTAACCTAAGTCATGTTCTCGTAACGTAAATACCATACTCTTATATATTTAATTACGCTCGTATTAAATATATATACGTAATTAATAATAGCTCGTGTTTTAATTACGCTCGTGATTTCGTGATCGTATGTTCGTGATTAATTATCGCTAAATAATTATTACGTGATCGTTCATATAAAATACTTATCGTGTTCTAACACGTACGTAATACGTAAACTCCTAACACGTAATCGTAATCATGCTATATTAGGAAAGTTTTTAACTAGTACGTACGATCCTAAGGGTACTATGCATGGTAAAAGCATGCGGGTTTTACACGTACGCATACGTAGTATACGCGTACGTATACCTATATATATACGTATATACGTATCTATATACGTATATATATATACGTATATACATACATATACGTATATACGTACGTATACATATACATATATACGTAAGTATACATATACGTATACGTACGTATACATATACGTATACGTACGTAGTATACGCATACGCATACGTAGTATACGCATACGCATACGTAGTATACGCATACGCATACGCATACGCTTACGTAGTATACGCATACGTATACGTATACGTATACGTATACGTATTTATATATATATATATATATATATATATATATATATATATATATATATATATATATATATATATATATATATATATATATATAATATATATATATACTAGTTGCAAAACCCGTCCGATGGACGGGTATAACTTCTGGTTGTCGTTTAACTTTTTTTTTTGTGCTTTTTAGTTTTTGAATTTAGAAGTAACATTATAAAATTTGTATTAATTTTAATGCAAATTGTACACAATAACACATCAAAAGACTTTGTGTTTGTAATATCACTTGGTATGTTTTTTGTTTTGTATTAATTGTATAGAAACCGTATTAACTTTAATGAAAATTCTACACAACAAGAAATCAAAAGAATTGTACATTAAATACTAAAAAAATAGAAGTTGACATGTTTAACTTGGTTAATTATTGTTTCTTTTTTTTGAAAAAAATTTTATATGAAAAATTTGTATGTTAGAGCGTGCAAAATTATAAAAAAAAATTATTAAACTTAGTCTACTTATCTCATCCTTGATTTGTGAATGAGATTAAAAATGTCATTGTGTACAAAGATTACTTTAAGAAAACATAGTCAATAACTCTATAAAAAAAGGCTTAGTTTAACTCTTTTGGCTTTATAAGATATTTATAGTACAATACATGGTAAAAAGTGAAGAAAATATATTGTACAAACCACTACATTGTATCTATGACACTAGCTAAAAGACCCGTGAAATTCACGGGTATTTTAAAGAGATAGACAAAAGATATTATTCAAATATGAAGTTCGTACAAATGACATAAATGTGTAATGAAGCATACAGTCAAATAGATGAAGGAATGTAAATTAGAAGTAGTTTTTGGTTTTCAAAAACTCTCTTTGTTGCGGGAATCCAAAACGATGTTTCACTTATATGCGTTCTTTTAGTACAAGTTAGACTAATGAAGTTCCTGTCAATAATTTGACATATTTATATGGATTTAGAAACTTGCCCAACTCATTATCATCACATATTTAAAATGGTGAGAAAACTCACCAATCTCCCTCTCTCACCTCTATTGTTATCTCATTTTTTATTTGGTAGAAAACTATAGAACATGTTGTCTTTTTTGTACCCTTCCTTTCTTTTCAGTTTCTTTCTAATTATAAATTCAGTTTTTTCACAAGTTTTTTGGTATCAAACTTATCTTACCAAACTAAGCTAATTTTTTCATGTTTGAATTATTTCTTTACAATTAGTTAATTTATAGGAGTTTGATGGAGTAGTAAATAGGGCTTATTCTTGAAATGCTCCAAAATTGCTCATCATTTATTTTTTTTCATCGATCAAATTAATATTTCTCTAAATACTCCATGCGACCTATGCAACTTAGTACAAAATAAAAAAAATTGTATTTGAGAAATTTCAATAAGTAGCATAAGTCGTATAAATCGCATGAGGTATTTAAAGAAACTAAGTGTCATCTTAGGGTAATTAGCCATAGTAAATAATAGTGTTCAAGTACAAAGTTGGGCAAGTTTCGTACCCTCTTTCATTATATTCTTAACCACCAAATTACTATGTAACTCGAAATACACAATGAATGCAAGAATTACCCACTTCCGATACTACTCATTGTGTCTTGCTAAAAAAAGTATATGTTACTTTTTCTTCTGGATGAAACAGAGTATCAATACTCAAGTTAAATGGAGTGACCCTTTACCCGACGTTAACATATTTATCAAAGTGTATATTTCTCGCATCTACACTTGCATGTTTGTTCGAGCATGGACTTGTAACGTTAAATTCACAAACAAAATACAATTTACCACTTGAACGTTTGTCTATGTATTTGTACTTGTTTATTTACAAACAAACTACACCTACACATCTTTCCAAACATTTACAACCGTGAGGCCACATGTGTATCAAACATTTATAATCGTGTTAAAAACCTATTCGCTGAAAAGCTATTCGCTGAAATTGTTACAATTAAATGGAGGTACTTATATATCGTTTGAATTGTAACCAACAATATTTGTATTAATTAGTCAAAGTATGACAAACGGAAATAATTCTCCTGAAATTAAATACAACTAAACCATCACAATATAAGAGTATTTGATGATCGGATGTAAATTCAATCTGAAATTCACATTGGAAAAGCTACTTTACCTGAAGTATCTTTAACAAAAGACAAATAGAATGTAAATTCAATATGAAAGTCACATTGGGAAATTAATTGTTATTCCACGGATCGACTAATACGGAGTAATTGAACATAAAGTATTTGAGGGAAAAAAACCATTACTTACCAGTCACATTAACAAATACCAAGGTTTCATGTTTTTCATTGAGGAAAAAAATTCATTGTTATTCCCCTTGTTGGAACATAATATAAGACAATCCCAGACCAACTTGTGCTCTTATTGCCAAAACGCCTGAAATAACCTATATACTTAATAACGCAACGCTGGCTGTTGTAGCCCCCGACCAACTTGTGCCCTTGTTGTCAAGACGCCTGAAATGGAGATGAAAATGTACACGGTACAAAAGAATATCAGAAGCCATAATTTATTTTTGCTAAGCATAGTGAGCGCATCCCCATACTTCTTATTCGTCTTAGGCCTCGTGGCAACACCCATATCATAGTCATTCCCCTCCACTTTACAATTGAGCGTTACAACAACCTGCACATAAATATAAATTAACATTAAGCAAAGAAGGAGAGAATTAATTGTAGTATAAATTAATCAACTTACAAAAAGTTACCTGTGGTGTAGAAGATGTCGAAATCGTCATCTATCTGGGTAGGAATTGCAACAACTTGAAACAGAAAACTAAAAAAAAAATATCCAAATCAATATAAATATAAATAATAGAATTTTTCAATAAAATGAATCTAACATAACCCTAAATCAAACAAATAGATGGCGTGTGAAAAAATTACATCTTAATGTGCTACCATATATAGTTTTACACGCTCCATAAACACAAACGCATCATTCCACTGAATTTGTTATGGCGTTTGAAACCCAGAGTCAATATCCACATTATTACATTTTAATGTGCTACCAAAAATAGTATTACATAAACATAAAACGCTCCATTTCTAATGTGCTACTAAAAATAAACCATATTATAATGGCGTTTGAAAAGTTTGCATTCTAATATGCTAGCTACCAAAAATACAAAGTTTCATTTGAATGAATTATTTCCGTTTTTTAAAAACCGATTTAATTTTATTAGTTAATTAGAGATTTGTTTTATTACACATTTAATGACAAAATTTCAGGAACTTGTACAAACATTTATTTTAAGACGGCTATTCATATATGTTAAAAATTTTGTACTTTTTTATATTTTTAAATTAATTATTACTTCATCTTTTAAAACGTTTAGATAAATGTTCATGTTTTTTGTTTTTACAAACAATTCCAAATTTTTTTCCTTTTTCTGTCAAACTGGTTTAGATGGATTTTTAATTATGGTAATGTTTTTTAAAACGATTTTAATGTTATTGCTTAAAGAAGTTGTACATTGATGCTATTTAATGCGATTTTAATGTTATTGCTTAAACTGGTTTAGATGGATTTTTAATTTGTTTATATGCCACGTATCAAAAGTGAGAGGCTTAGTTATCTTTGGAAATTTTTTATTACATTGTTGCTTTAAGAGTTGTACAACCGTTGCTATAAAGAGTTGTACAAAACTGTGTTATATTAGATATAATAGATAATAGATAGATAGATGTCGATTTTAATGAGACTTTTTAAATATGCGTATATTTATTTGAAAAGATTAAGAAAGATTACAAAAATATATTTATTAACCTATAATCAGTTTGTATACTTGAAACAAACTTTAAGGACTTTACAAACATAGAGTTACCGTAATAAATTGTATACGTGTAGTATTTTTTCCAATACATTAAAACGCATGTTTAAATTGATCACATAATTATTATTTTTAATTGTTTTTTAAAACATGTTTTTATTTTTGTAAGTTAATTATGAAATGGTTTTCAGGACACAATTAATAGCAAGCTTTACAAACTCGTACAAATATATTATTTTAGCAAGGCTATTTATTTTTGCAAGGTTAATGAACTTGTAAAGAACTTCATTTTATTTGAGTAAATAGACAAATAGATTTTTGTTATAAACTTTTCACGCTGGAATTATCTTTCTTTATAAACATTTTATTAAAACTTTCCTAAACAACTTGTATTTTTGAAACCTTTATAAAAATTTGAACACTCTGATGAACAATATAAAAATGAAGGATAATTATTTTTTAATATTTTATCTAAAGGATACATAATTTTTCTTAATGAATAGTAACTATTTATAAAAAATCGTGTTTTAACTTTTTTTTATAAACACTCAGTTTAAAATTACTTATTTTTATAAAATCTATTAAAACTATTTTTTTTTACTAAATTCGCACAGCTGATATTTATAACATTTTTTATAATTTTTTGACTTAATCTTTTTTAAATAATATTTTGTAAAACTTTTTCATCCCCGAATCTTTTTTTAAAACTTTCTTTAAAAACTCTTATTTTTGGAAATGCTTTTAATAGCCATTTAATTTTGTTGCATTATGTTCTAGTACATTTAGGCTAATAACTTTTGAAACAAATTACTACTATAATGGATGATGGTTCAAAAATACACGTGGCAGTATCATAGTTAAAGTTATATTAGGAAAAAATTAATTAGATGGATGCTTTAAAAGTTGTACAATGACTGCTTTTGAAAGCTGTATAAAACTGTGTTTTATTAGATATAATAGATGTCGATTTTAATGAGACTTTTTAAATATGCGTATATTTATTTGAAAAGATTAAGAAAGATTACAAAAATATATTTATTAACCTATAATCAGTTTGTATACTTGAAACAAACTTTAAGGACTTTAAAAACATAGAGTTACCGTAATAAATTGTATACGTGTAGTATTTTTTCCAATACATTAAAACGCATGTTTCAATTGATCACATAATTATTATTTTTAATTGTTTTTTAAAACATGTTTTTATTTTTGTAAGTTAATTATGAAATGGTTTTCATGACACAATTAATAGCAAGCTTTACAAACTCGTACAAATATATTATTTTAGCAAGGCTATTTATTTTTGCAAGGTTAATGAACTTGTAAAGAACTTCATTTTATTTGAGTAAATAGACAAATAGATTTTTGTTATAAACTTTTCACGCTGAAATTATCTTTCTTTATAAACATTTTATTAAAACTTTCCTAAACAACTTGTATTTTTGAAACCTTTATAAAAATTTGAACACTCTGATGAACAATATAAAAATGAAGGATAATTATTTTTTAATATGTTATCTAAAGGATACATAATTTTTCTTAAAGAATAATAACTATTTATAAAAAAATCGTGTTTTAACTTTTTTTTATAAACACTCAGTTTAAAATTATTTATTTTTATAAAAACTATTAAAACTATTTTTTTACTAAATTCGCACAGCTGATATTTATAACATTTTTTATAATTTTTTGACTAAATCTTTTTTAAATAATATTTTGTAAAAACTTTTTCATTCCCGAATCTTTTTTTAAAACTTTCTTTAAAAACTCTTATTTTTGGAAATGCTTTTAATAGCCATTTAATTTTGTTGCATTATGTTCTTGTACATTTAGGCTAATAACTTTTGAAACAAATTACTAGTATAATGGATGATGGTTCAAAAATACACGTGGCAGCACCATAGTTAAAGTTATTAGGAAAAAATTAATTAGATGGATGCTTTAAAAGTTGTACAATGACTGCTTTAGAAAGCTGTACAAAACTGTATTTTATTAGATATAATAGATGTCGATTTTAATGAGACTTTTTAAATATGTGTATATTTATTTGAAAAGATTAAGAAAGATTACAAAAATATATTTATTAACCTATAATCAGTTTGTATACTTGAAACAAATTTTAAGGACTTTACAAACATAGAGTTACCGTAATAAATTGTATACGTGTAGTATTTTTTCCAATACATTAAAACGCATGTTTCAATTGATCACATAGTTATTATTTTTAATTGTTTTTTAAAACATTTTTTTATTTTTGTAAGTTAATTATGAAATGGTTTTCATGACACAATTAATAGCAAGCTTTACAAACTCGTACAAATATATTATTTTAGCAAGGCTATTAATTTTTGCAAGGTTAATGAACTTGTAAAGAACTTCATTTTATTTGAGTAAATAGACAAATAGATTTTTGTTATAAACTTTTCACGTTGGAATTATTTTTCTTTATAAACATTTTATTAAAACTTTCCTAAACAACTTGTATTTTTGAAACCTTTATAAAAATTTGTACACTCTAATGAACAATATAAAAATGAAGGATAATTATTTTTTAACATGTTATTTAAAGGATACATAATTTTTCTTAAAGAATAATAACTATTTATAAAAAAATCGTGTTTTAACTTCTTTTTATAAACACTCGGTTTAGAATTATTTATTTTTATAAAATCTATTAAAACTATTTTTTTTACTAAATTCGCACAGCTAATATTTATAACATTTTTTTATAATTTTTTGACTAAATCTTTGTTAAATAATATTTTGTAAAAACTTTTTCATTCCCGAATCTTTTTTTAAAACTTTCTTTAAAAACTCTTATTTTTGGAAATGCTTTTAATAGCCATTTAATTTTGTTGCATTATGTTCTTGTACATTTAGGCTAATAACTTTTGAAACAAATTACTACTATAATTGATGATGGTTCAAAAATACACGTGGCAGCACCATAGTTAAAGTTATATTAGGAAAAAATTAATTAGATGGATGCTTTAAAAGTTGTACAATGACTGCTTTAAAGAGCTGTACAAAACTGTGTTTTATTAGATACTAGCTAAAAGACCCGTGAAATTCACGGGTATTTTTAAGGTGACATTAAAAAATATAGTAGCAAATGATATTGGATATTATGAAGTTATTAATTAGAAAGAACCACATTCTTATATTCGTAAAATATAGAGTTGTTAATCATCAAACATACGTTATATGAAACAAAATAGTCACAAAATACAAAAAACAAAAATAAAAGGCATCAATCATGTAGAATTCAGTCCCTTGGACCCGAAACCACAACCCCGTTGAACGCCAATCAAAACATCAAGTGTTTATATATCAAAACATCAAGTGTTTAGATAACAGGGACTACTATGACCCACTTTCCATAACATTCGATCAATCCTATACTAAATCATACCATGATCGTTTACCATTTTAAACTACTTTATGTAATCCAAATACTAAGATACTAACATACTGATAATACTAACTAAAAAGTAACCAACTTGTAACCCGACCCATCAAGATTAAGCCAACAATATACGTGTACATATAAATGAGATCATAAATTGTGTAGCCATTCTTTGTAAAACACGTTGATAGTTGTATTAGTGAGATTTTCTTCTTTGTTATGAATAAGAATCTTCAATCTTTTGTTGCTCTTAATGCGAGAGACGACTACATATAGCTGTGAATAACACATTGTGTCAAATACAAACCGACTTCCCCGAGAGATTGTCCCTAACTTGATATATATCATCCCTTATCTTCTTATATATAAATTTGTGATGATAGCCTAACATAATCCATCTCAACTTCCCTTTCAACAATTAGAAAGTTGTTACATAAAAATCAAATACAAAGGTTAGCCCTTGATCCATCGGTATGCTAGTGACTCGTCAGCCAATAAACTATGGGTTCAAAGTTTTATTTAAAAAATATGTGAGATAAATAGTGTAAGAATTGTCGTTCAAGAAACAATTGTGCAAAGCCAAAAAATAAATGTTTATGCGATAAAGAGATCGACACTACATATACATATGCAATATTCAAGTGAACTTTCTTAATTCGTATATAGCACGCACATGGTGTTTCCACAAAATCCAACTAATTTTTTCTCGCAAAATAGAAGATGATACACAGAACATGAAACATTACCTTCATAAATTGAAAATGTTAAGAACATCTATTAATCGTCTTCTATGCAATCATCTTCCAATGAATCATCACATGAGTATGCTAACTATCAGTTGATAAAAATCTCCAAAAAAACATCACCCCGAGTATGCTGAAAAATGCATCATTTGTCATTCATAACCTCTGAAGCAAAAAAATCTATCTTTTTTTAGATCCGAACCGTACATGAAAATTTAAGTTTAAAACACAAATACAGGTTTATATATATATTAGTGGGTGGGTGATATACTCGATAAGATATTCTTTTTTTGCTTTTAAGTTATTACTTAGATCTAACCTGATAGACATGGACCTTGCTAACTCAATTCCTTATAAAGTTTGGTTGAGGAAATTTTTTGGCAACCCGATAAGAACCTTAACTTGATTATATTTATCTTAACTTACAATGAAACTATAAGAACCATAATCAGTTAATAAAAGAACACTAACTGTGATGACCTTATGCTCCGTATGTCAATGAATATGAGTGGTAGAAGCTCAGTCTTTGTTTCATTCCATGCAATTTACCTTTTTTCACCTGATAAAGCAAGTAATTTTCCAACCTGCTCATTGTAAAAATCAAGAGCAATTCGTTTCTAGCTAAGTATCATGAAAATGAGTCGAAACCGCATTTCACGTGAAAATCTTTTTAGCTACCCATTTAAACTCGTGGCCACTGCTCCAGATATATTGGCCCACTCATAAGTATGATCTAATTAAGGACATCGGATATATTCACATATATTTAAGATTTTTATGTCACAACCGACACAGAAAAACATATTTTATAGTTAATGCAAAATTTTATTTGCAACACATATAAGTTGGTGTTTTAAATTTTGTTAACACTTATTTATGTTATATTTTTTACACATTTATATTTGTTAATAAATTTCAAATATATTCCATATTATTTAGAAGTGTATACAAAAAACGCAAGAAAACATAACTTCTTTTGTAGTGTAAACAGAAAAATAAGTAAACCAAACACCTCCTAGATTGATCCATTCACAAGTAAACGGGTAGGGATTGCCATTCAAATGAAAGACCCATGGAGAAGTAAATTTTACACCCCATCAACCAAAAAGAGTCACTTTTTTTTACTCGTTAGAGTAGATCTTACTGTTATGGGATCACTTATATTAGAATAACCTTTTTATTTTGCGTCAATGATTTTGTGAAATGATAAGAAATTGGTCATACAAACCTACTTATATATGTAACTAAATTATAAAGCATTTTAAACTTTCTAAAAATAGCAAAGCTAAATATTCAGTTAATTTTTTTTACTAAATATAGCAAGTTGTTGGGTCTTTCTCACTTTCTATGCGATATGACTTTTTGTAACAACTTTTCATAACAATATATTAAAATAACATATTTAATTTTACATTGAAATAACTTTTTATATATTTATTATTTTTATAATATAAGTTTAACATATTTTCTAAAATTTGTTGTGCTTAATTCAATATCAATTTCAGTAAATTTTATTAACTTTCAATTTTTATTTTCTATTTTTAGCGGGTTTATTTTGATTTCACCTTTTATTTTCTGTTTGGCATAAAAAGCATATGAAACCCACATTTTGAAAACATGCATTAAATTTCTTATTAAGAGACACATGTTATAACCATAGGCTTAGATATTTTAGGAAAAAATTGATGAAGAGAGAGGATAAAAACTGTGTTATATTAGTTTAAATAGCTAAAAGATCCGTGAAATTCACGGGTATTTTAAAAGAAACTTTGAAAGAGTTATGGAATTACAATACTTATTATAAAGCTATTCGTTAAAAACAACCATATCTTGATAAAGAAACGTAAAGTATATAGAAATAATCAAACAAATGTTATATGAAACACAATTGGAAAACAAAACACCAATCCTTTATTATACGAAAGAGACATATGTGTAGTGATCATAAATTATGTAGCACTCCTTTGTATACCACATTAGTTGTGATATTAGTGAGATTTCCGTCTTCATCGTGAATAACCATCTTGAGTCCTTTTTTGCTCGTCACACGAGAGATGGCCACATATAGTTGGCCATGTGTAAAAACAGGTCGTGACAAATACAAACCGACTTGCCCGAGAGATTGTCCTTGGCTTTTGTTGATTGTCATTGCGAAAGAGACGGACACGGGAAACTGCTTCCTTACTATCTTTATCGGTAAATGTTTATTAGAAGGTGATATTCTCATCCTCCCGATAATCACTTTTTTACCAAAATGGCTTCCGTTGATTATAGTAGCGTGGATGGCACTTTTCAACAACCGATCTACACGAAGTCGTGTTCCGTTGCACAACCCATTCGATTGGTCAATATTCCGTAACAACATGATTGGAACACCAACTTTCAATCTAAGTTCGTGGTTTGGTACGCCGGAGAATTTTAGACCATTTACGAACTCTGTAGAAAATACGGATTCGTCTATATTTGAACCTTTTTCTGACTTGCAAAAACTATCGCAACTGTAGTACGTGACTTCTTCTCCAGGAATAACTGTCAATAATTTATCGTTTATAGTATCAACAACCTCATTCGTAGGCGCAATAATGGCTTTTTCTGTGAAATATTTATCATCGTGAAGGTTATGCAACATATTCGGGTAAGCAAAGTTTATAATTGAGCCTACCGG
Source organism: Glebionis coronaria (assembly GCA_025667525.1). Classification (NCBI taxonomy): domain Eukaryota; kingdom Viridiplantae; phylum Streptophyta; class Magnoliopsida; order Asterales; family Asteraceae; genus Glebionis; species Glebionis coronaria. The sequence continues at coordinate 239,613,863 of CM046876.1, read as the reverse complement.
GTCACTGGAGTCTTTAATGAGCATTTCATCGGGTATTTCAATGTTAACCTCGCCATCGTTATCTTCTCCAAGCTTACCATCTCCGAGTTTTAGAAGCCATTATGCAAACTCTTTAATCTCATTGACATCTTCAGGACGACAACCAACAGTGAGACGCATATTTACGGTTAACCGCAAAACTTTACAATGATCCCACAAGTAAGATTCTTTTAAGAGGCGCCAACAATATCTTGTCGGGACCCTTTTGGAATAACGGGTAGGACTTGTCTGAAATCGCCACCAAAAACCACAGTCATGTTGCCAAACGGAGTGTCTATCGTTTCATGCTTTGACTTACGCAAAATGTCCCTTAATGATCTATCTAATGCCTCAAAGCAATGTTTGTGAGTCATTGGTGCTTCATCCCATATAATTAGCTTGCATTTTCTGATTAATGCAGCAAGATCGCTTCGAGGATTAATGGAACATGTAGATAGTTCATTAATGTTGATGGGAATTTTGAATCGTGAGTGTGCAGTTCTCCCACCAGTCATTAATAAAGATGCTATGCCACTGGATGCCACGTTTAAAACAACGTCACCTTTCCGTCGTATCCAAGCTGCTAGTGTTTTCCACAAGAAAGTCTTTCCAGTACCACCATATCCATAGACAAAAAAACACCTTCTTTACTTGTCTCGACGGAGTCCATGATGGTGTCATGCACACCCTTTTGTTCCAAAGTTAAACGACTATGTAGCTGCACATACTCTGTCTGCAACTCGGATGGATTGTAATCTAACTCGTCATATAGCAATCGGTTACCAAAATTAGATACTGACAGTTCGTCCGGATATGGCATGTCTTCAAAATTACGCAAATAATTGCCGCGACTACGCATTATCTCCTCTATGTAGAAAAGTGCAACGTTCTTCTTTTCGTCGTCGGAAACAATCAAATCTGAAGAAGACAAAAAATGGTAAATTTCTAAGATTTATAACGTTAACATGTGCATTAGTAAAATATTTTTTTAAACTTATTTTAACATATCCTGATCTAAAGAACAAATGGTAAAATTCTATTGTTATTTTTTGATGTAAATAAATAAACCATGTGTAATGTTTAGATTGCGTATACCTGGGATATTGAGGATGAGTCTTCGTTTATGTTCAACATCTTGTGAAAGTAGATCCCACGTTTCTAACCAAACAGTCAACGGTGTGCTCAATTCTTTACCGGCCAGGAGTGTTACAAAAAATTCGCGTAGATGATGGGGTGTTTCCCACTGACTTGATTCCTTTATAGCCTCAATGTACTCTTTATCATCTTCTAAAAGGCCCATAGCATAACAAGCTTCTTTGTATGTCGGATAGACTACCTTATCTATAGTTTTAAGCTCGTCGTGGTCCCTAGCCCCTGGAATATGGTTAAGTAGCATCCTGCAATAAAAAGCATCACCTGCTGAAATAGGGACGTTATGAATCCTCCCGATCGCGACCCTTTGCTTTCTCCGTGTCCATATCCTTTTTGCTGCGTTCCAAACATATTTTGAAGGAAATTTCTCATAAGTTAACTCCCTTGCTTGTTCATCAACCTTGTTTGTTTCCATCCACTGTAGGAACATAGATGTGGCGACGGTTGGCTTTTCAATAACTTGTTCAAGATCTGCGTCCTCATCGAAAACAACTACGTTTTCACTAGGTAGATGAAATGACAACCGCTCGACGGAAGGGTACCTGTGGTGAATTTCAAACTTGTATATACGCCAAGCTGATTCACACGCACATAAGTATCTACAATCTAAAAATGCTTTAATTTCATCTACTGGTTTTTGCGTTTGACCGTTTCCTTCAGCAACGTTATTGCTATCATCATACACCTCAGCTCTTACTCTATTGGGTCCTTTGTTTATATACTTAAACAGATATTTGATTGACCCAGTTTGGTTGCACCATTCGACATTGATGTGCGACTGATAACGCTTCAAGAGGGTCTTGTTATAAGGTATAACGTACCCGTTATGCAGGTGATGACCACTCTTCTCCACAAAGTTTCCATCGTCTCTCCTCCTATAAATAGGATAACCATCCTGGTCCACTGAGCTATGTTCAGTAAATCTCTTTGGAAACTTTTTTGAACATTTGTTATCAACCATACACGATTGGCCGGGGTCATCTGTCCCACAAGGACCATGCATCATATGATCACAAACCAACTTGTATAATTCAGGATCTTCATTTTTGTCCGGGATCTCGGCTGAAACGTATTGATCTATGTGTTCAACATTAGGAATCTTATCGTCCTTATGCAAAAAAAAGCATATATGGCTGTGTGGCAAACCGCGTTTTTGGAATTCAACTGTATATACCACTGCATAGGTAAAGTAAATTAAGATTAGTAAGTTGTTTAACATCAAATGAAAAAAAATGAAAAAAATATAAGCGGTTGATCTAATGGAATATATAACCACAAACTTGCTTGAACACGACCAAATAATCTCAAATCTTTAACATCTTTAACCATCTGATCAAGTTTCATCTTGTATACTTTACTGAGAATATCAGGCCTGTCGTTTGAGGTTAGATTGCGATCTCGCATAAAACGTGCTACCTCGGGCCAGTTGGGGTTGCATGTCATAGTTATGAACAAATCCGGACACCCGTACCACCTGCACAATGCCGTAGCATCCATATAATTCTGCATCATATACCTTCTTCCTCCAGTAAATGTTGATGGCAGATAAAGAGGTTTCCCAAGTTGCGTTGGGTTGGAGTTTCCCTGTTGAACGTTGTTTTGAATTGCCGAGTAGGTATCACACCGCATGGTACTTTGATTTGTGCGGGTGAAATACAACCTTTCTGTCTCGACCATAGTGTAGCCATCCACAAGAAACTGCTGAAACAATCTCCTACCAAGTGTGAACATATTTATTTCACCGGGTCGATCTTGAATAACATATGCAAAATACTCTCGCATGCTAACCGTTTTGCGGGGACCGGTTGCGCCTTCATCTTCATATTTATGTGGTGTAAACAAACGATAACCATCTTGGCCACGGGGCATTAATAACGGGTAATGGAGTGCAAGATACGATGGATGAAATATGTTAATACGCTACAAACCGCCTTCACGTTTGTCAATAACTATGTCTCTTTGCTCGACGCAAGAGTCAATGTCACCAACAATGAGACCAGCAACTTCGGCTGCAGTTGGTAGGTTATAAGTACGACCATCTTTCGCTCTTTTTTCCTTAAGTTTGATTTTGATCTGTTGTTCCGGGTTCTCTTTATATGTATCTCTTGCCATCCTAAAAGTTTGCACCAATTTGTTACATCCATCCAAGATATCTCTAACATCTCTTACTATTTTCGTATCAATAGGATGTCTTTCGTTGGATGGTCCAGCAGATCCAGATCTAGTTTAGGGAAATAATTAGAAGTATCTAAATATTAGCTTTAGAAAAAACATAGCAATCAAAATTGATCAGTATAGAGAATCATGGTATGTACCTGATGGCAGTAGCTCTATTTTGAACTTCATTATCTGTGTCGAATATATACAATTGTGCAAACTTTGGAGGCTTATCTTCTTCGGGAAGATTACTACTATAATGGATGATGGTTCAAAAATACACGTGGCAGTATCATAGTTAAAGTTATATTAGGAAAAAATTAATTAGATGGATGGTTTAAAAGTTGTACAATGACTGCTTTTGAAAGCTGTATAAAACTGTGTTTTATTAGATATAATAGATGTCGATTTTAATGAGACTTTTTAAATATGCGTATATTTATTTGAAAAGATTAAGAAAGATTACAAAAATATATTTATTAACCTATAATCAGTTTGTATACTTGAAACAAACTTTAAGGGACTTTAAAAACATAGAGTTACCGTAATAAATTGTATATGTGTAGTATTTTTTCCAATACATTAAAACGCATGTTTCAATTGATCACATAATTATTATTTTTAATTGTTTTTTAAAACATGTTTTTATTTTTGTAAGTTAATTATGAAATGGTTTTCATGACACAATTAATTGCAAGGTTTACAAACTCGTACAAATATATTATTTTATCAAGGCTATTTATTTTTGCAAGGTTAATGAACTTGTAAAGAACTTCATTTTATTTGAGTAAATAGACAAATAGATTTTTGTTATAAACTTTTCACGCTGGAATTATCTTTCTTTATAAACATTTTATTAAAACTTTCCTAAACAACTTGTATTTTTGAAACCTTTATAAAAATTTGAACACTCTGATGAACAATATAAAAATGAAGGATAATTATTTTTTAATATGTTATCTAAAGGATACATAATTTTTCTTAAAAAATAATAACTATTTATAAAAAAATCGTGTTTTAACTTTTTTTTATAAACACTCAGTTTAAAATTATTTATTTTTATAAAATCTATTAAAACTATTTTTTTTACTAAATTCGCACAGCTGATATTTATAACATTTTTTATAATTTTTTGACTAAATCTTTTTTAAATAATATTTTGTAAAAACTTTTTCATACCCGAATCTTTTTTTAAAACTTTCTTTAAAAACTCTTATTTTTGGAAATGCTTTTAATAGCCATTTAATTTTGTTGCATTATGTTCTTGTACATTTAGGCTAATAACTTTTGAAACAAATTACTACTATAATGGATGATGGTTCAAAAATACACGTGGCAGCACCATAGTTAAAGTTATATTAGGAAAAAATTAATTAGATGGATGCTTTAAAAGTTGTACAATGACTGCTTTAGAAAGCTGTACAAAACTGTGTTTTATTAGATATAATAGATGTCGATTTTAATGAGACTTTTTAAATATGCGTATATTTATTTGAAAAGATTAAGAAAGATTACAAAAATATATTTATTAACCTATAATCAGTTTGTAGACTTGAAACAAACTTTAAGGACTTTACAAACATAGAGTTACCGTAATAAATTGTATACGTGTAGTATTTTTTCCAATACATTAAAACGTATGTTTCAATTGATCACATAATTATTATTTTTAATTGTTTTTTAAAACATTTTTTTATTTTTGTAAGTTAATTATGAAATGGTTTTCATGACACAATTAATAGCAAGCTTTACAAACTCGTACAAATATATTATTTTAGCAAGGCTATTAATTTTTGCAAGGTTAATGAACTTGTAAAGAACTTCATTTTATTTGAGTAAATAGACAAATAGATTTTTGTTATAAACTTTTCACGCTGGAATTATTTTTCTTTATAAACATTTTATTAAAACTTTCCTAAACAACTTGTATTTTTGAAACCTTTATAAAAATTTGTACACTCTAATGAACAATATAAAATGAAGGATAATTATTTTTTAACATGTTATCTAAAGGATACATAATTTTTCTTAAAGAATAATAACTATTTATAAAAAAATCGTGTTTTAACTTCTTTTTTATAAACACTCAGTTTTCAATTATTTATTTTTATAAAATCTATTAAAACTATTTTTTTTATTAAATTCGCACAGCTAATATTTATAACATTTTTTATAATTTTTTGACTAAATCTTTGTTAAATAATATTTTGTAAAAACTTTTTCATTCCCGAATCTTTTTTTAAAACTTTCTTTAAAAACTCTTATTTTTGGAAATGCTTTTAATAGCCATTTAATTTTGTTGCATTATGTTCTTGTACATTTAGGCTAATGACTTTTGAAACAAATTACTACTATAATGGATGATGGTTCAATAATACACGTGGCAGCACCATAGTTAAAGTTATATTAAGAAAAAATTAATTAGATAGATGCTTTAAAAGTTGTACAATGACTGCTTTAAAGAGCTGTACAAAACTATGTTTTATTAGATATAATAGATAATCACGTCCATTCATAGTTCATATTTGTGTTTGAAATAAGTTTAGTGCTTTACTTCTTGGATGATACGAAGGATGATGAGTGGAATCAATGAATAATAAATTAACTCGATTAACTTGCAAATAAGCTTGAATTGAAGAATCTCTAATCATAACGAACTCATTAATATGTGATTGTTGTAAAACTGTTACACGAACTACTATGTGAATTTTGAGTTAGAAATTCAATAACTTTAGCTTATGTGAAATATTAGCTACTAACAAAACCCATTTAATGGACGGGTATGACTTTTAATTGTCGTTTATTTTTTTTTTGGTAAACATTTGTTTGTAATGTTCGACTAACCGGGTATGACTTTTTATTGTTGTTTAATTTCTTTTATTTGGTAAATACTTGTTTGTAATTTTTTCTAGTGTGGTTCTCTTTTAATACATTATCAGTCTTTATGACTTGTATTTGTTGTTTAAGTTTTTTTATTTACGGAATTAATTGTTTGAATTAATATTTTTTTTGTATTTTTTTAAGCATAGTGTTGATTTTGATACTTTGTTTAGTATAATTATTTTAATGCATGATAAATTTTTAAAAAATAAATTATTAACATATTTTTTAAGATTACGTTAAACTTAATATAATGGTTACGTTTTTTCATAACAAACAATTAAGTAAAAATAAATTAATTTTAACTGTATCAAATTATTAACTAAATGCATTAACAATAAAAGACTTAAATGATCATCAAATATGAGAAAATAAAAAGCTAATAAAATTCCAATGTGAAATAAAAGTTAGGCTAATTCTTGAAATGATCTAAGATGACACTCAATTTGTTTTTTTCCACCTACCAAACTAAAATTTCTCAAAATACCATATGTGACTTATGCAACTTACTGAAATATTTCAAAAAAAAATTATTTTTTTGTAGTAAGTTGCATAAGTCGCATAGGTCGTATAGGTCGCCTGAGGTATTTGAAAAAAAAAATTTATTGAAAAAAATGATAAGTGATCTTGAGGTATTTCAAAAATTAGTTATAAAAGTTCTCTGTAAACAATGTTCGCTATTATTTTTATGTATTTACCTTCATGCAATATAACAAAGGATAAAAACACTAAAACATACGTTTGTTAAAACACTTACTATCATAACAAAGGAAAAAACGGTAACACAAAAACTAATAGAATCCATTTCTTTGTGATAAAACACCTACAAAGTATTATAACAAAGGAAAAAACATCAAAACAAAAACATTTATACTCTTAATAGAATCTATTTCTCTATTCTAAGAAACGCATGAGAATTTGGTTATGTAAATATCAATGGATAATAGCTAAACATAATGTGTAAATGCTATACAAATGATATGAGCAAATTAATTCAACGACGTTTTTCAGTGGCCACCAAATCCAAGTGGCCACCAAGTTCAAGTGCACATCTACCATTTATGATTTTGCATGAAACCAATCTTTCACTTCATTTATGACGTGAGCAAAAGAAAAAACTATTGGGACATGTTAACACAATTATTAATACAATTTTAAACATTTGTTATATATTTTCAAACAATAAACACATGTGGCTGTGTCAACTGAATTTGACAATAAAAAATTAGTATTACTTTTAACCCAAAATACATTCTTACCCAACCTAAAGAGTTAGGGAGTACGTGTTTTGATCCGTATTTTTTAAGGTGTGCTTGCTCATTCACATTTATGATATTCAAAAGTGCCTGTAAAAAGTATGCTATTCAAATGCGTGAATCGAGTTTTGACCACTCAAAAATTATCAGTTTTAACCAATGTTTTAAAACTTGGGTTTTAAATCGACCTGATCGAGCCACCAGATCATCAGTTTAATTGGTTGAACCTCCGAGTCGACCCGGTTTTCAATTAAAAAATTATATATATATTTTCAATATTACAAAAAATATTTATATAAAAATAATGAATATTTCATATACCTGGCCTAAAAATCATTCACTAACAAATATAATATACAAAAACAAAGTTACGTTGCAAATATATATAATTAAATTCCACAAAAAGGTGAAGATTGACGGGAACACCTTAACCCCGGGTGCCTTTTGGCACCAGCCATTGTCCACCCCACAAGGAATAGCTTTAAACCCGGCGGTTTACACCAAGTTTCTAAAATATAAGATCCGGGTCAATTTAATCTGTTTTTTCAGCCGAAACCGATTCAACCGGTTGAACCGACCGAGTCGACCCGGATTTCAATTATACAGTATATTTTTATATAGTATCAAGGTTTCTTCAATCCCAACTAATAATTATACTAATTTTTATATCTACAACTTTGCACTTTGAAATTCATCTTCGTGTAGCTAATATAAGGCATACTCTCAAAATAACCAAATAAAAAATGCTCAAATTGAACTTCGTTTTTAACACCCTACATGAATAGCTTAATTTTCAACCGAAGTGAATTATACTTAAATTTTTCCGCTGGATGAAAATAGAAAACTAATGACTTAATCATTTTAAACGGCCTCCTTGGGCGTGTGTCTAAAGTATATGCAATGATCAATTTAAAGTGTTAAATAGCTTTCTTTAAATAGATACTGAAATCGTTTGATATGTCATGTAAATCATGACAAATCCTTTATTCTCGACATGAAACGACTGTAAAAGGTTTGGATTACCGGTTGTATATGTTCTGTTGCAGCACACTGACTTTGCTTTCCTACATGCTTCAGCAAGTGCGTTTCTTGCAACTACAGCAGTCACATTGGTTTACTCGAACGGTTGTATATGTTCTGTTGTATATCACCATTGAGAGCAAAGAACGTGGGGCTAAACACGTACATGTACTAAGAACATATTCTCTCCCGAAGCTCGACACTCCACTCTTTGATGATCTTTATGAAACATCAAAATGTATAATTGTTAGATCATATAAAGAGAAATTCCCTAGAATGATTTTATGTAAGATCTTAATCATTAGTTAAATAGAACTTTAAGAAGTGTTTCTAGGAAACACTAATGTGGCCTTAGGAGTTACGACCTTCTTTTGATTACATCTTCTAATCAGATGTTAAAAGCTTCCAATATCTGTGTTTTTATTTTTATCTTTATGTGTAAGTATGCTGATGTGGTTCAGTAGTCACTAACCTTTAGCTTTCATCTGGTTCAATTGCTCCAACGCACGACCTTGGTCTTGACATCCTACCTACTGTTGCTGCCATTAAGAAGCCCAAATTCAAAATCATTTATGACGAGTCCAACCATGAGCATTATCCATCGGGTAAACCCAGAAAGCGTGCATTTGCATACTTTTTCTCATTACTTTTTCTCATTACTTTTTCTTGACTGGCCGAAGGCTTTTTTTACGCATAATTAATCCGTCTCTTGGTACTCAAGTTTGTTTTGAGCATGTCTGAAATCAAAGATGTTCTTGCCCTTGCTTCTTTGGAAGTAGACATCGAAAGCATCGAGCGAGAACCGTGACCGTGAAGTGATATGGGAAACCTATTTTTATTAGGCGCAGAACGGATGATGATGTCAAATTAGCCAACAATGTTGATGTGAACTCACTTCATTACGTGAATAGATATCAGCATAAAATATCAACTTGCATAATTAACATAGTAACTTTAACCACAACCTGCCATAATAATTTGTGCCTCTATAGAAAAGAATGAAAATATGACTTTAATCGAAACAACATATCAGATCAACTTAGTGACCTTTTCCTATATTCAACTTATGATCATACACTTTTGATCCCACTATGGTAACTATGCCATGTATAATTTACAGGAGTGCATCTGCCAGGGTTATCTAAAGGACTGTAAAAAAACATAGGAAGATGTCAGAATCATTGCGTATCCTTCCTCCATCACTACATTTTTTTTATCCATTTGTCTAATTTTGGGTTTACATCCATTATATCAACCTGTAACAAAATCTGTGTTAACATATATGAGCTGTGACATTAAAAAATATGAATCCAACAACACCGGCTGGTAATCTAACTATTGTGTCTCAATTCAACTTATCAAGAAATCAATGGGCAAGTTATGTAATCTGTGAAAGATGTTTAAGTAATAATAATCCACTTTTTAGATTGGCTTTAAGCAGGCCATGCCATCATTCCAATATTTTAATCTACAATTTTGAATGATTATATGCTTTTCGAGGTTGTATGCAAATAAATTAGGTGGTTTCAATCGTTCTTTTCCCTTTAGACCATGAGATATATAAAGCTGCTTAAATATACACACATATATAATCTTGAAAGAGGAGAAACTCACCAGGAAACTGCTAGCGTAGTTTCTGCGTACCCACAAGCTAAAATTGTTATGACTTATGTGGTTGAACTTACAATCGCATCACAGTTAAATGGAACATATTTTGTTTTTAGAACTATCAAAATATCAAGATCAGCAGTACATAACTGAAATTCATACCCACTGTCAAATTGTGTACATAACTGAAATTCACAAAGCTGAATGCTTGGATAGCCTATCAACTTACCTATAATAAGTTTCATAAGAAATCCCAAACAAAAACAAATAGTTTTATAAATCACCCATTTTCAAGTTCTGATTGTTTCAAATTTTACTTGATACACAAGAGTTTTAGATTGAATACCAGGTTATAGTAATTTAAATTTTACCTGATATCTCTTACATCATGAGCAAGCAGGCAAACTCACAAAATCACATTCACCCACATCCTTCTTTTAGAATACATAATAGCGTATTTGACCCTATTTAACACTCTTAGAAATGACACATAGCCTGAATCATCTCATTAATAGGTAGGAGGTCATTAAGGACATTTCTAAATTGTCTAACATTAACGACAGTTCAACAATGAAAACTGTCCTGTTCTATATGCCTGTCTTTAATGGCAAAATATCGAATAAAGAATTTAGAAATGAGAGCTTGACGCAACGCTTATGACCTGCATCCTTATGTAGTTCACTATTCCGATGCAACGATGCTGTCTTTTTCTTCTTCCCAAGCGGTGTACCACTTAAAGGAACTTCTTTTTCCAAAACAAAATCAAGCATCTGTTGTATGATTGAGCTAGAAAACCGTACGTAATATTAGAGAAAACTAAATAACGTTTAGAGCATCTCACAAAAATATCTATCATAGAAACAAAGAGAGAACATATGAAGATATAATCTACAGTTTGTCTGCAAATGAAGTATAACCAAGGAGGGTTTTTTCAAATAAACTATGTTAGAGGTATAACTACCTGTCGAATGGGTACTGGACGGTCGTCCATAGCAAACAAATGGCAGCTAGCTCAGCTTCGGAATCAACAATTTATTTCTTCTCTAATTAGCCAAATCCACTTCCTCCTATAAACTTCTAAACATTCCGCATTCGAGCTCCAACAACATTCTGTCTCTTTCAACATCATTCTCGTCAACTTCATCCAATATAATCTGTTTTCCCCAAATCCACAAAGAAACACAAGTATATAGTTAGTAAGGAACTCGAGAAATAACATAATCTATTTTCAAGTATTGAAATAAAAAAGGGTAAGGTTTTTACTTGGGAGTTCGTACAGAACTGATCCACAAGCTTTTTCCACTTGCAAAAGTAGATCTTAACACAGACACACAAGGTCAACTTTGTTTTGGCTTATTTGGTTTTGGGCATATGTTTCATAAGCTCGTTTTTTTGCGTTATTTAGAAACTTTTTGGCTTCCATAAGTTCTAAATGACATGATAAACTTAAATAAGCCAAAAAGATTCAAAATAAGCCATAAAAGGTGAGATTATGAAACATAAGACCAAAACGAAATAAGCTATAAGCCGAAACAAACACTATACCATAAGCTGCCAACGAAATCAATTAACAAAATCATACTAATAAGTTACTTCCCAACACTTTAAATCAGTGTAAATCAGTGTACCAACCAGCTTCGTTTGTTTTTTTAGCCCTGTAAATGTTGGTTCCAGACCTTAAGAAATTGCATGTGAAGTATATCTTGATTATAATCATTGATAGACATAAGTCACATAACAACAGAAAAATATAAATATAGCATATTTGTATACATGGACTCAAATATTAGCACATGCTAAGCCTTCAAATACCTAATTATTCAACATATATGTTGGTTAATTTTTTTCATAGGATTTCATAGGTAAACCAATAGTGATATAAGTATACCTCACATCATTAATTATGTTTAGAATATCATTCTGAGTATCAAATATGTAGAGTTGAGTAAACTTTGGTTTATGCTTTTCTTCTGGTATTAAACTGCTGCTCACTAAATGGTAATTTTCTCTGTGTCCTAAAACAAGATGGACCACGTCATATATTCACAGACGTAAAGGTAATGAGTTATTAAATCCATATAATCGTCAATATGTTACCATAATCTGTATCAAAATAGATTATGGTAACCTATGCGATGAATTTCATAACACCCGTCAATATGATCATCAATGCAATCTGTATCAATACGAAATAAGTGATAATTAATTAGTAAAGCTTTACTAATAAAGAAAAAGATATCATACTTTAATTCTTTTATCCAGTGAAACATATGATTAAGCTATATTCATCTCCATTTTTTGTTCTCGCATCTCAATCATGACTGGAATTATGAAAACCTTTTTTGGTTAAGATAAATGAAATTAAAAGTTTACCACAAGTGGAAGGTGCCTGCAGGCTGCAACTGAAGAAAAAAGTAATCGATCAATTAATTACTTTAATATATGAAACTGATCAAAGACCTATTGAGATAAAAAGCGAACATGTGAATCACTCACAAATATTGCTACACTCGTTATAAGATTTGATAAAAGTGAGACTGGCACATATCGCATTGTTTTCGGGTTTATTATATCATTGGAGTAACAATATTCAAGCTAGTAAGCATAACTAATAATGTTGCATATGCACAATGGAGGTGAACAGGTATAATGACAACAATATATGAATTCATGATGCACAATGGGGTAAAAACAAAACAACATGTGGAGGATGAATCGAGTATAACAAAACCTGCAAATTAGGGTAAACAGAGAAAAGAGTCGCCGTGTGTTTTTTATGTTTTTTCAAGATAGGAATAAAAATATAAATGATAGGGTTTTATCAAAGGTATGCGATGTTTATATATTTTGTTTTTTAATTATCTAACACAGCTTGTGGCTTGGTCTATTGGTTGATGTCCTTGTTTGTGATTCAATAAACCTAGGTTCAAATCTTGGTTGTGGCATATTTTTTTTTAATATTCCAAAATTTTCATGGAATGGGGGAAAAATGATGACGTGGATTAATGGGAGGCTTATATAGATATGTATATACATATACATACATATATATATATATATATATATATATATATATATATATATATATATATATATATATATATATATATATATATATATATATATATATATATATATATATATATATATAGAGTAAGGATCCAGTGAGAAGAAACTTAAATAAGAAGTGGTGAGAAGAAACTAAAACCACATATTTGAGATGCAACGAATTGTATTAGATGCATTTATATTCATGTAGATGCACCATATTGAGTTTCGGAAGTTAATTTGATGTGTAGATGGTGCAAATTAATTTTCAAGATTTTGGCACGTGTAGAAGAACAAAAATATAGATAAATTATAAAATGCATCTAATATACGTATATGCATATAATTAAAAGTATACAACACGTTATAATGGATTATAATGCATCTAAGATTATAAAGATGCATCTAATTTAAGTGGATGCATCTCGAATATGCGGTTATAGTTTCTTCTTATTCTTCTTATTTTAAGGTTTCTTCTCATTGGATCCTAACTCTCTCTCTCTCTCTCTATATATATATATATATATATATATAT